>OX016541.1:20884295-21489265 GCA_943590905.1 Sphaerophoria taeniata
ATTTTGACAGAAAGCCATGAGGTGTCAAAATCAACCCATCCCTATTAGAAACCCCTTTAAAACTATTGTGAAAGATGAGGAAGCTTTAAAAAGCCAACGCCTTAAACATCATATCGGCTTTCAATTCTTCCCAACTTGCGTTGTTTAAGCAGAAAGCGACTTGATACCTTATGTCAAGATTTCGAGGGGAAAACGTCTTTGAAGAATTTCTGTTTTCAATTTTCGTCATCACAAACATTTTTTTGTGTTTATGACTTACGACAGAGAAGGTAGAAAAACAGATTTAAATAGCACACTTCTATTTTTCTTCTTCCCTACCATTAAAAATTTTGCTTCATTTGAAGTGTCGAAATTCCTAACAGAAAACTAAAAGTTGATGTAATACTATCCCATACCAATTGCCGAAAGACTTCATTTTACGCAAAACTTATGTAAACAATCAATCATCATAAAATTTTATGATTCATTCATCACAAGCGATAACATATTAAATTAACATTTTAAAAATATTAAACAGCCACTTAAGCTGTATAACCTTTAGGTGCCTCCTAGAAGTCACATATTATGTTTCAGACTGGAAAAGCCATAAACAGTTTTATGAGGGCTGTAAACCCGACCAACCTCACTCACGTGTCCACTTAAACGCCATCCGAAAGAGAGAAAAAAGAAACAACTAACGTAAATCACTTTTCCTGAGAACTTTCCATCATAAATAAAAGAAAGAAAAATAAATTCTCAAGTCTCATTTTCATTTTTGTATACAAAAATCTATTCGAACCAAAAATAGATAGAACGATAAGATATTGCCTTGAAAACGCAAAACAAAAAAAAAATGACAGGATCTAAAGCATTACTTGAAATTATTTTTCCCTTCAACAAAAGAAAACAATGTCAAATCCTAGAAACTCTTCGTAGTCTGCAATACAATTTGTATTGCATGTCAGTGTCATTGTCACTACATTCATCCTACACTCGAGATACAGACTTTCTATTACTTTCTAAGGACGAAACACATAATATCGACCGTTGTCGTTCGTCGGTAGGTCGGTTGCATGTCGGTGGGTCGTCGTTGGTGCATTTTCACAGTTTCCAGACAAAAACATTGATATGTAGGTAGGTTTACATTCGAAGCATTTTTCACACTCTCGAAAAACACATCTCCACATGTGAACCAGATTGCAGACAAGAGTTCGAATAACAAAACGAAGAAAAAAGGATTTTTCTTTTATCAACGAAATGACCACCTACAGGAAAATATTGTTTATGTTGCTTTCCAAGTAATAATAAGTGCACATAAGTGCGGTGCTCTATAGACACTCTTTAAGTCTCGTGTGTCCAATTCGTTGTCATGCAGTGCACTTCGAGAGAGCACCATCCATCCAATTTGTAGGACCATACAAGAGTGTTTGTTGCAGTCACGCGTTTATTTTCTTTTCTTTCAGGAATTCCATAGGGTTTTAAGTCTTCCTGATTAAGACAAGGACCGCCCTCTCACTCAGTCCCAATTTGGGATAGGTTTCATTAGAGTGGGTTGTGTGTGACATGCACTTTTAGGGAAATAATTCTTATACAGAATTAGTTCTCTGGGTTTGAACTGAGTTTCAAGCTTTCTACCTTTATCTAGACGACCATGACAAGCATTTAACGATACAATTTGATGTTGCAGGGACAAAAATCATTGCGTACACATCAGTGCTCTTTATTTCCATTTAATGTCTTTTTTGTTCAAAAAGGCCTTAAACGCAAAAATAATGTAATACTCTCTGACACCCTTCCTAAAGCTTCGACCGCACTGCACCCAGCAGCCTGCACTAAATCAATCCGCCACACAACTCAAACACTTGAGTCTCATAAGTATCTCGTTATGTTTCCTTGTTGTTTGTTTTATTCGATCGATAAAAATGCACTATAACCTTGTAATAGGGCTTGGCAGATTGTTAGTTTCGAGTTCAGCGACGCGACAATGGTGATGCCTTCTTGCTTTTGTTTTGATAATAAATTTTGTCAAAGCAAAATCGACTGACGAGGCACTACGACCAAACTCGACGAGGCAACATCAACATCAATAATGGCAATATGGAGGCGGTTACGATAACAAGAGACGATCATTTATTCAAATATTTCGTAGTTTTATTTTTGTAAAAAAAAAAATTAAAATCAATCGAAAATCCAAATTGTATGCTGACGGATGACAAGTTAAGTGGCGAGGAGTTAACACAACAAATTCGGGTCACAGTTTCCGCGCTCCCGACAGGCCAATAGACACGTTCGGATGTTTTGTGTTGTCGTTTTTTTTTCTTTTATTGATTTAATTCAGCGGCACGTATTCGATTAGAAGAACATAATTCTGGTGTTTATCAATTTTCTTGTAGGTTTCTACTTTTTTTTTTGATGATGATGCACAAGCTTTTTATAACAAAAAAACAAAAAAAAAAAATACGTTAAGTGTTCGCTTTGAAATATTAGCATTTAAATGTTTTTTTCTTCTCGTTTCTTTTTCTGGAAAGTGTGAATAGAGAAATTTCGGGTTGAGATTTGAGAACTTTTCGATGATGGGATAAGATCGAGAGGAGCTTTCATTTTCCTAACGCATAGTACTTAAGAACTTTGTTTTTCTTATGTTTCTTTAAAACCGGGTGGGCCCTTCTTTAAATTAAGAACTTAAGATAAAATAGATAGGTGATGAAATAGTCAAGGAGCTAAATTTTAGTAGTTTTCTCTTTGGGATGGTGGAAATCGAGTTTATAAGAATTCAAAACGATGTTGATTGAATTGAGATGGAGAAAGCAGAGCAAACAAGGGAAATATAGAAGGTGATGTATTTTTGTTTTTTGTTTTTAGGAATACTGTTTAGAATTTGCAAATCTTTAATTATTTTGAATTAAATCGTTTTAGAAAATTGTACTAGAACATACTCTTAACATCAATATTGAAATGCACAATAAAAGCTAAACAAAAATCAATCCAATCCAAAAAGAAAAAAGAAAAAAAAACAGATTCTATTCTTTTTTCAAAACAATGCACAATGCCAAGTTTATAGTTTATGTGTCTGTTTCTATCGAAAGTAAAAATAAATTTCGCCCCCAACAAGAATAAAAAACAAAAACACCAAACCAGAATATAAATTTAACCTAAATATCTTAATAACAAAGAAAAAACGCCACTGAAAAAGATGCAACATCAAAACTGAAAGAAATACAAAAAGATAAAAAAGAGACAATTATCATTCGTATTGAATCATCTTGACACTTGAAAGCACAAACAAACAAATGAATTGAAAATCAAAAGAAACACCTTTTAGTGGATGGATTAAAATTTCGCAAAACGACACTTAAAGGTACCTATTTAACGAGTGAAACAAATTCTATGTTTGTAAAAAAGAAATCTAATTTTTCACTCAGAACTAGAACTCAACTAAAAAAAAAAAAATAGATTTTTGTACGTAACACAAAATTGAGAAAGAAAAATTGGAAGCAGGCCAGATAAGAAACTTTACGTCGTGTCGGTCGCTGGCGTGGTTTGGGTTCAACATTTTTTCATTGAGAAGATAACTTACGCTTTTGTTTAGATTTTTTTTAAATTTTTTTTTCTTTTCTTTTTTTGTGAAAATTATGAGACAGATTGAGATGAAGGGAACATAAAATCGATCAAGGTTGTGTTTTTAGAAAATTGATTATTTTATTATTCATTATAATCAGAAGTGATTAATTATGGAATTTAAAAATTAAAAACAAATGGAAGGAGGATGATGCTCTTAAGAGAATTTTCTAATTTAGGTCGTTTTCAATAATTTAAACACTTAATAAACGATAAAAGGGATTTATTATACTTTCACTGAAATAGTTTTGTTTAACCTAATTTTGAGTTATTTTTTTGTAGATAGGGGCTAATACAAATAGGTGGACAACATATGCTTTTATCACGATTCGAATGGAATATTTTCTTCGGAGAAAGCATGTAATCATTTCAAATGACAAAGACATCTACATCTACAATTTTTTTAATTCGAAACTCCATTTTTCGATTTCGCTTTCTCAAAAACAGAAATTCTAGGAGACACAAATGCTGAGAATCATGCAAAATAATTCGTATGAGCAATTTCTCTTTTGTGAAATCGGTCATTGTAAAGGGAGCGCAATAAACCCGGTGGTGGCAAAATAGGCATGTGCCTAGGGGCGCGAGGCAACAAAGGGGCGCGTGGGCGCAGTGATTTTAACAAGTACCAAATAATGCAAATTCGTACGTGGTTGAGTAGCAAACTTATGAATTCAAACCGCACTTGCCACTACTGTTAAAATAAAAATCGGTCCTCAGCAATTCCATTTACAGTACAGAGTGTTGACTCTTGGCCAACTCGGCAATCCACTTACGCCTAATTTTTTGACAAAATTCTAGCTCTTAAAACTCGGTTAAGTGAAGTTTTAGAACTCATTTCAGTTCTAAGTCAATTCTTCACCAAGTTCTTACGCATTAGAACTTTGATTTAGAACTTCGATAAAATAGACCTTCGAATTCGGGGGTCTAGAGCCTTAAAACCAGGTTTATTTATAATTTCGTTTTTTCAACGAGCCAAATGAATTGAATTTGTAATCATTTTCGGAAAATAAAATAAAAGACAATAATAGGTGAAGAAATACGAAAATATATCTAATTTTTGATGATGAAGAACGGCGTATACTTATATCGAATGCCAATACGTGCCACTATTAACACATGGGACGGCAACGATTTTTTCCGGCGCTTCCGTTTAACAAAGCAAACGTTTAACTGGTGGTAGAAGACGTTCAACATCCACAACCACGGCAAAAATTGGAATAAATTTATTTATGCACTTTTTTTCGTGACAGTTTATTGGCACGAGTAGGATTCGAACACCACGTTTTGCGTTACAGAAAACACATAGAAACAAAAATAAGTGCAATGGAAAATTTTTTTGTATTTTGTTTCGAATTGAAGGAAATGTCCGTCGAAAAATACTGCCGGGTGACTCAAAAGTTTCAAAAACATTCTAACATTCTAGAACTAAGTTCTAAAAATAACAAGTTCTAAGCGCTTAGATCTCAATTATGATTTTAGATCGAGTTCTAGAGAAGTGAAGAAATGCTCGAGTTCCAAATTCTCTAAAAACTAAGTTCTAACGTTAATCTGAGATTTACTAGATCGAGTTTAAATGGGAACTAAGAACCTTGTGAAGAAATTAGGCGTAAGTGTTTTTGAATTTGCTTATTGTAAGAGCATATCACCTAATGGTCAAAATTCATCAGCGGTTGGTAAAAAATTTGACACAATAAAAACCTCAGTTTTCTGCTTTTCAAGTATTTTCTAGATTTGGTTCAGAAAATTAACGGTTCATTAATTTAAATATTTGTAACCGAACTCGTAAGATCTTTCGGACAATACTGGTCGAATGCAAACTTAGTCTCTTTTTCCTTGGCCCCCTACGAGATATTTTTTAATATAGGGGCGCCGCCGATGAGATGCTTGCCTATGGCGCCCTTAACGTATAATCCGCCACTGAATAAACCGATTACTTTTTTTGTTTTTAAATAAAATGCAGTTGCCCGTAGCTTAGTTGGTAAGTGCGTTGGCTGCTATAAGCAGAACGTCGTTGGTTCGAGTCCTACTCAGGCCAAGTTTTTATTTCATCTTTCACGGGTACTGCCTCTTGCGAAGACCTGACAAATCTTCCAAGAGTATCAATTGTAGGTCCCCTTAATTCTTCACACGCACTCAGAAAATTGTTGATGAGAGTAAGCCACTTAGACCTTGGCTCTTCAAGAGCTGTCGCGCTATTTAATTTTTTTTTAAGTTTAAGTTTAAAATTCGCTCTAAAAAGCTAACAAATCAAAAAAGAACTCGGCAAATAAAGTCCTTATAACAACTTTAAGGCCTAATTTTCTTTTCAGTTAGATTTTTTAAATTTAAAAACAACTTAAACACATAAAAATAATGTTAATTTGATGACAATTTATCTCAATTTGTTAACCTTGAAACATCTATTTTATATCAAATGAAACCAACAACAAATTTGAATATGTTTACATCAAAACTCCCTGATCCCTCTTTAAGTTCTTAAGGACATGTATCACGTCATATTCATTTATGTATAACTTTTGCACTTTAAATCTCATCTTCATAATGTAAATGTAACTTAAACTATGTCACTTTTTTTGCATTTGTACCTTTAAGTAGATATGCAGTTGCTGTGTTACCATGTTTTTAATTTTAATGACATGTTTTTTGCTCTCAGGCTTTTTCGAATGCAGCACGTTCATTTCACGAATTCAGTTTCAACGTTTCGAAATTTGGGACAGGACTTTACGGATACTGTCTCCAAAAAAGAGAAAAAAAAAACAAATACAAAATAAAAGGAAGAATATAGGCAAAACGACAATGGTCACGTGCGGCTACACGCGCAAAATATATCTTCGCATCCTTTCTTTTTTTATTATTGGTGTCCTCATAAAATTCAAATAAATGAATGCGAAATGTAAAAATTCTCTATATAAAACACCAGCCACAATTTGAAACACTCAAAGAGGAATTTAATTTACCTTTAACAACAAAAAAAAAATGCCATATCGTTGGAGGTAAAAAGAAAAACATCGTATGCACGTAGCAGAATAATTTTTCTCCGAAAATTTAATGACAAAAATAAATATTATGAAGCTACGTTCATTTTTCATTATTTCTTGTTTTTGTTGTTCTTTTTTCTTTTTTTGAGGAAACGACAGAGCTTAATGCATATTGAATTTATTGTTCTCATGTAAATGTTTTTTGTCTCTGTTTTTCAACCCATTTTCCACCTTCAAAATTCTATCTGCAGCATGATTCTGATTGAATTTCATTCTGATTCTGATGAAATGAAGAAGAAAAGTTTGTGAGAATAAAATCTGAATTTAATTGGAAATTTATATTGCTTTTCAAATTTGTCACAGATAATGAGGTGTGTACGTCAGATAGTGGCTTGGAATTCTATTTCTGCTCCATTTTTTGTTCTTTATTGCTTTTTGTCTCTCAATTCATTGATTGAAAAGGCCTTTAAACAAAGAAAAACATTTCGACCACACCGTTAATATGGTAAAGTTTTGCATATTAATCTTGTATATAATTTTCAATTAAGCTTGCGTACGGGTCAGAATGAAATGACCATAAAGATCGCGGTTTGGATGTTTTATTGATGTAAAAATGGCCCATCATTGGTCGTATTACTTAATTTGAATCTTGAATTTTGTATCTTTGTTACGAGAGCATGGGCCTTGCATAAATTTGTCAAAAGAAAAAAATGTCGGAAAAACAAACGAAACTAGTAAAACATTTCCATTCAGTGTTGAAAAAGTCCATGCACTAAAATTGTTAAAACGACTTCTCTGTAAAACGATAAAATAATTTTATTACTTTTTAATGGGCTGCGGAAAACATGTCACCTACTTTAAATATGTATATTAGTTAAAACAATATAGATAAGTCAAAGTTATGGGACATTGGAGTGAAACTTTTAAAACTTTCGAAATGTCACTTAAGTGATTACTAAATATTTATTAAGATCGGAAATGGCCAACATTTTGATCAAAAAGAAGACAAGAAAATGGACAAAAAATGTAACATAAATTCTCTATAAGAAGAAATTGAAATATAATCTCAACTGTCTTAAATTTACCCAACTCTAACTCATCTCAAGGTCAACCTAAAATGGTTCTACCAATTCCACTGTCCTCTGTCGATGAAATAAATTCCTTTTCTTTTCATTGCTCAATATCCGTTTTTGCTTTCAATTATGTATTACTGTTTTACTAATACTTAACGAAAAAAAATGACCACCCACAATCAGGATATCATAAAAACTGGTTGAAAACTTTTCAACAGATTTTCCCTTTTCCGTTTCAATTCAAATGAAAACTCTGAACACAGAGTTTCCGGATTTTTAATCTTAAATGAAAAGTTTTCATTTATGCTTCTGCTATTTCGCAATTATCGAAATTGAAATGTCGGTCTTCGGCTTATGGCGTCGCTTCGCGTCCGTCGTCTCCTACATAGTTGTACTTTTAGTTTGAAATTGGAAGGAAATGTCAACATCGAACATCGAACATTGAAACTCGAGAAACCATATTGAGATCCGAAATATAATTAGAAAAAGGCAAGTGCTAGTAAACATGGGAGCCATCAACCATGAGAAGGTTCAATTTTTTAATGAAAAGGATTTGGAATACCGAAAACAAGACAACCCCGAAATATGTAGTTCTATTTTTGCCCGGGCTCAATATTGACGGCTTGTATCAAGATATAAATAATTCATCAAGACGGATTTCCTTTTTCTTAATCAAAAATATTTAATCAAATTTATTAAATAGAAAACCACATCAAAGAGAATTCTGAATGGTCTTTATGAATGGGTTTCAATCAAAATAAATCTCCTCAAATTGTCAGCCAATATAGTAACGGCCCTTTATTGAATTACGATTAATTTAAAGAATCAAAGCATTCAGCCAGGCATGAGTTTACAAATCTTAACCCCCATTTAGAGATGTTTTGATCTGATTTATTAAAAAGGAATATTATTTCGATAGAAACAAGCTTAATTGATTTGGAAATTGTTGAATACAATATGAGTAGGGGAAGCCACTAAGAAACGGTTCATGTTGAAAACCTGCAACGAAATCCCGCATAGTTTTCCTTACTAGATCGACTAATTTTTGGTAAAAGGAAAAAGTACTATATTTTGGCGTTATTTAGCACTGTTTTGGAATTTTTTAAAGCGCGAATGTTGCACTTTAAGCCCTTATTTTTGTTTTGTATATAAAGAATTTTATTTAAAAAAAATCTGGAACGATCTGGAGCTGGAGCTGACTATTTACACAAAAATGAAATTGCTTATATAGGATTATTTGAACGAAAAATTCTAATGCTTCGTTCTCCATGATTCTCAGCATTTGGTGTCGCCTTAAATTTCTGATTTTGAAAAATGATGTGGCCTAGTTCAGAGCTGTTAGAAAAATCAAATAAGGTACCAGATTTCGATCTCCTTAATTCTCATAACTTTGTGTGACGAAAGGAAGCAGATTATCACAAAAAAGTAGGATTTTTTGCGATCACATGGCATTCGACATCAACTCTTTCATAATAAACAAAGATAATACGAAAACGTTTGTTTTTTTTTTTTAATTCAATTTTAACTTTATTGGTCCTTCAAGTTCACAATTCTAAGAACTTACTAGAAAATTTTGAAAATCTCACAAAGAAACACGACAAAACTCATTGCAAGTCCAAGTCCCACGACAATCCAAGCAAATCTCAAATGATTCAGTGTCAATGGTGTCAATATCTTCATCAAAAATTCTCGTTCCCTAGACTTTTGCCGACCAAATATCCCAATCGCATCATTCGTCCACTTTTCCAACAATCCAGCACTCAAGCATTGATGTACACAATTATCCAGAATTTCCCGAAATGGCGAATTGTGATTCAAAACAAATCCCACATAATGCAATTGAAACCTTTCACTAATCAAATGAAACTTTGGCTTTGAATACTTCGCATGCAGTGCGAGAAAGAATTCCGCACCGTCCTTGTCATATGCGTAGGCGTAATTGTTGTTGTCGTAGTAGGTTCTAGCTGCTAGAACAGTCTCGTCGTCGAATTTCACCAAAATTTTCTCAATTCCAACATTACTCACTTGTGAAAGGACAATTTTGCGTCCATATTCTGACACCATAACCGAAACATTATTGTCAATCATTTCTTGGACGGTATCGTATTGTTTGACTTTGATGTTAACTGTCAAAAATGATGTCAAATAGATTAGGTACATATTGACAAGGACAAATGAGAAACATAATACTTGACAATGAAATCGATATGCCTGAGTGATTCGTTCGATTGAAGGCATATTCAGGAGCATCAACAGAGTTCTAGCCGTGCTGTTCCAGATGCTCCTAGGTTGTTCGGTCCATCGGTCCTTCATCAGGTCCATCACAACTATGAGTATGAAGCTTGCGCCTATGCACATCCAGGTTGCTTTGGAGAATGGCCTAAGAAAGTATTGATTTGGATTGAGATAGCTCTGAAAGGGCACCATGAATGTCCAGAAATCTCGTGTTAAAGGATAACTGAAATGCACTCGGTTATCTCCATGCCATCCAACAATATGAACATCCATTGTATTGTTTAAGATTTCTTCGAAGACAAGCTGCCGCTTGAAGCTTTTGATTAAAATTGCATCCATGGTGGCGTTGTGTTTTCTTAGAAAATTCATGAAAAGTTCACCTGCAAAACCAGCGATTTTGGTGTGGTTTTGATTGTCCTGGTAGCAGAACACTCGAGGAACGTCATACTGAATTCCAGCTTGAAATAAGAGGCCATTCAGGTTTTCCAATGAGTTTGGAAGAGGTGCATGGATGGAGATTTCTTGCACTTGCTTGTCAGAGGAGTACGGAAGAAATGCATACTGTTTGATGCCATCGGTGCCGTATATTCCAGTAAAATTAAGGTGTTTAAGGTAGTTGAACATACTTTCTAGTTTTTTAAACGAATTTGTGCTGGTAATAATGTTTTTTCGAACTCGAAAACGATGAATCAATTGAGAGAGAATAATTTTCGAAATTTCGGAGTTATTTATGACCATCAGTACATTCCTATTTGATAGGGTAAGGGTTCGGTTGGTTATCTGTAGTGTTGTGAATATTTGTACGGGAATCTCCGAATTCACTTTGCGAAAGTTTTCGACAAATCTATCATTGTCAAAACCAATAAAACAGACGCTAGTCACTGAATCACTTTGATTGTAAATTCTTTCGATTAATTTTGATAATATTTCGGAGTTATGTGCGTTTCGAATTGTGAGTGCGAAAGTTAAAAACAGGACTGACTTCAATGGAAACATTTTTTCAATTGATTAGAATTTTTTCACTCCACAGAAGCTCAACCCAATTGTCTTGAATCGATGTAATTTAATTAGCAAGAGGATAGGGACTATTCAATTATGTAACTTATCCTCTTAATTGATTTCGAGTATTTGTTATCAATTGTGACTCGTTGAATTTGTAAGGACATTCTTTTGTCTGGTGTTTGACTTCCGTATTGTATTTTAGGAGGCTAATTAAGAATTTGGAAAACGAAAAGCTTTTATATGATTGGAAAGTAAATTGTTGTGAATTATAATGATCTTTCATGGATACTGCCTCTTGTGAAGAACTTACAAAGCGTTCAAGAGAATCATTTGTTAAGGAAATCGTTCCTTTTTGAAAATCGCCAAATTCCAGAGTTACATACTTATCATTAATTATTTCTTTTCCCACCCCATGAGAAGCTAATCCATAAAATTATTTATCTTGTTTTTTCCCACACTATTGATTTCCCGAAATGTTTGACAAGATGTCAGTCATAAAAATGACATGTTATTTTTACGATCCCTCTCATGTCACTGAAATGAAAAATAAAATCCCGAAATTCACATCCATTTGGTAGTTTTCTCAACTATCCATCATTGGTATCTCCAAGTCCTTTTAATCATTAATTTCGCCGCCTTTGAACTTAAACTATAAACCATTCTCAAATGTTTATACTAAGGATTGATTTTATTATACAAAATAATTGACATTTCACATTAATTTAATTCTCTTCAATGCAGTATAGTTTACTTTGCTGACTGCCTCTGTCTGGGGCTATCTAAACATAAACAAAAAACAACCAAATCCTGGTACCGGTTTATCCTCTCGAATTCTTAATTGGACATAAAATCAGATATTATCAAAGGCAATAGCTGTTGCTGATTACTTCCAGCCAAGAACTTGGACTATAAATCACACCAATAAGAGAATATCCAAATAAATATAAAAACCAAAGAGAAGTCAACTTTAATCGCCTTATTTTCCATAGTAATGGTTTTCGGATCAGAGACTAGGACAATAATTTTTCGGGTTTTTCTTCTTTTATTGTCAGTCAGTAGATTCCACCACCCGTTTTGTGTTTATTTTTGTTTTTATGATTAATGCACATAAGGAACTATTTAATTCGAACATGGTACGATGGGATTTATGTAATAGTTCGGGGGGTAGAGTTATGCATATTTGACTCGAAGGATGTGTGTAATTGTAAACACTCTAAAGAAAGTTGTTTTTTGTAACAAGTTTATTTTCTCGAAAGCTACTTCTACAAGCAATAACCGGAATAGTTTGATTACCCATTAAAAACGCAGACTCCTAGACTATTCAAAATCATAATTCAAATTTTCCCTGTATGGAACTGGCTGAACCCTTATATGGCAAATGGGGAAGCCGACTTGCGACAACGTCTGGTAAAATTTGTTTGTACATCGCCAGCAAAATAGCAAAGTGCTTAGCGTACCTCAATAAAACTTCGAAAAACGGCACCCGATTAAAACGACACTCATGCTTACTATAGCGCCCATGCATACCCATATCTTGTAACACTGACTCATTTGAAATGTTAATTGACATTCAACAAACTGCTGATGTAATTAAGTTTGCTAAGACATAAATATTTGTGTACTCATACTCATAAAATAATTATAAATTGGTCATTTGAAGTGGTAACACGATCGGTGAGATGTGATCACGTGGCCATAATAATATAATTGGTCATCGGTGAGGAGTGTTGAGGCGACTGCAATCATATTATGTCTGCAAGTTTCGGAGACGACTTCAAGATAAGTCAGTATTAATTTGAGACTCTGGACGATGGACGCATACTGGTTGGCCCACGGCCGATGACGACGACGATGACAGGAGGTTTAATTATGCTTATTTAGGCCAGCGAATGTAAGACGAGTGCAGTGATGAGGTTTCTTTTAATTTTTTTTGTGCAAGAAGAGCTTATAGCGCCTTTTTATATGAAAGATGATTTTAGAGCGAAAATGTTGGAAACATGAGGCTGGTCTTAACATCAACTATCGTTCAAGATTGGTCTACATAATGTACTGTACATGCACATACTTTGTGAATTGAAGTTGTCAAAATTTTGCTTGGTAATTACATATTGGGTTTTGAATCAAACATGATAATTTGATAGTCGATTAGTAAAAACAGGTGGCTGCATCCTATCTGTTAAAGTTTTTGTCTTAACCCAATTTCTGAATTTTGTATTTTCTCTTAGAGATTAACACTGACAGGAGTTAAGGAAAGTCAAATTTGTTCACTTCATACTTTTAAAATATTCACCCCTGTTCTGATTTTCGTTTACGAAAACAATACTTTCGTTTTTAAAGCTGAGGTGTTCTAAATTTCTCGTTTTGATTTCGTTTCGATTTTGCTGACCGAATTTGAAATCGTAAATTTAAGAATTTAAGTAATTTCAGAGAAATATTTGTCAAAAATTGAAGGCAAATTCGTACAAATTTAGGAACACAGTTTTTTTAGCTTTGCGAAAATCAATTTCGAAAACGAATTGAATTCGTAACGAAAATCAGAACAGGGGTGATTGTGTTCTGAAAACAAATAATGTAAATACGAAGAAAGATAAAGCACAAGTTTTCCACTGTTTTCAACGTTAAACATTCGGTAATCTAGACAACAAAGGAGCGCATTCGCTTTAGAAAACAATTATTCAACGAGAAATTATTGTCCTTCGTTCTCCCTAATTCTCATCGTTTTGAGTCTCTTGTTTTATACAGTGTTTGGTTTCTCTTGAGAGAAACCAATGAATGTTTATTTCAATATAAAGAGGAAGGATTTCTATCAAAAATGGAAAACTAAATCACCCAAATGAAAGCCACGACTACCTCTCGAGTATGATACCCTTTTTATTAAATTTTCTTTGATCAATTCCCGTATAAACGGTTTCTTGTCTGTGAGAAACTTTTGAAATGCCTTGGTCAGGAAACTGTTCTTGTAAACTTTTGATTGAAATCAATTTATTGCACGAAAACATGCTTGTGTGCGGTGTGCCACAGAGTGCCCTAACTCGCAAGCTAGTGCTCTGCAGGTTGTTTTCAGTCAATAATTGCTGAGGATTTGAACATTCTTTTCGCAAAATTTTCAACTTTCAGCTCAATTGAAAGAGAATCAAGGATATTGATATTTATTGAAAACAATTGATATTACACGAAGAACTAATTTGATTCGTTCTCCATGATTCTCATGGCTTCGAGTCTCCTACAATGTATATTTTGAAATATTGATGTGACCCAGTTCATTGCTGGCACAAATGCATATAAAAAAGGTAGCAAGTCCCGATGCCTTAAATTCTTATTGATTTAAGTTAGAAGAAAATTGTCATGAAAAAAAAATATCCAACTGCTGCCAATGTATGTCGTTTTATATTTTCAAAACGTTTGATTTATGTATTGAAATAAATAACTCCAAGCTCCTAACCAGCAGTCTTTCAATAATTCCTTATGGAACTATTTTTAGCCCACATCCAGACAAAACAAACAACATATTCAACCGTTCAAATAAATCTTACCAATTTGTCGACAGAACAGCCGAAATAAAATGAAACATGCAACAAGCCTATTATTTTAATGCTTATGTCCTTATTGATGTTTTTTTTTCACTCCTCTTCACTAAAATAGCATGCAATAAAGATATATCTCATTTGTTTCTGCTACATTTGAATTCGTAATTTTTTACAATCCAAGAAACAGGCTCAAACCATACGAATTCTTTGTGTGCCACTGCAGAAAATATTGGAATATTGGCCCAACAGCACTCATTTATTTTCATGGTCTCTTCAAAGCCAAAAAAAAGAACATACTTCATGAAATCGAAAATAGAATTAGCACTGTGTTATTGTCTCGGAATTCTTGTGGCCATCATGAAGCAAAAGCTGAGACAATCCAACACGCGCATACAAACAACATTTCTTGTGTATATCTTCCACGTTCCATGAGTGGCGCACTCCACCACAAATTCTCTTCTTTGGTGATCGTCATCGTCATGCATTTCCCAGAAATGCCATTAATCTGCCAGACTTGGATGCTCCATACGACCGACATACGCTCGAAGCTAAAGAAAAAACTTAAGCACACACAAGAGGGAAAAAACAAAAATAAAGATGGCAAAGTACCTTTCTCTCGTCTCTTCAATGGGGACTGGGGAATTCCCATATTCTGCGAAGCATCTCAGATACAAATTGCTCCCCATCCAAAAAAAGCAAACAAAAATGCGAAAAAAAACCCAACCATCCAAGCGTAACCTTTTCGTTGAATATTCTTTCGCTGTCACTGCCTGTGACTGGGCCTCTGGTTTGCTCTGTGTGCCTATGGCATATCGTTCAATTTAATTGTCATACAAAGGAGAACACAGTGAATCCATTAAAAGGTACCATGAATCACCCGCTTCTTCGAACATCTGTCCGATATATACTGAACTTGCTATTATTATGGACATTCGGAGACAGACAACATTTGAGAAATTTATAGAGAGAAATGTTTCTCATCTCGATTCTAATATAATTACACGCCCCCACACATCTGATGAACGAAACAGGGTGAATGCTGGGAGCCCTTATATACGTCAAAAACTGTTGAAGACAATGTTGCCCAAGGCAACATCTATATCCAAAACAATGGACTCATGGCCTCCTTCTAAGGGACAACTTAACAACAGTACTGTCAGCTCAATAACGAAACAATTACACGCAGGCCAATAAAGTCATCACTTCCCCAATTGTCTTCAGATGAATGCACTTTGAAATGCAGCCATTTGTCTGATAGTGGCGGCTTTGACAGTGATATGAGAAGGTTTGGGTTGGCAAGGCCTCTGTGCTTAGAGGGCCTTAAAATTATGCAAATGCGTAGTTTTAAGGCTGCTTAAATGGCTTTAATCTGTTTATCAAAATGATTTTGAAAATGAATAGGATGAGTGCATCCTGCGTGAACTGGCAGTGAAGGGAAGTGTTGACAACATTTTTGTAGAAAGATCTAGCACATAACTGAGAAATTTATTCAAGAGCTAATTTTGCAAAAAGGATTGACAAATTTGATCTCATTATTGTTTAGCGTTAAACTTTCCTTAAACCTATTTACTATACCTTAACAGCCATATTAATAAAAAAAACGCCTATTCTACTCTTATTCTACAGGTTAACTTACCCAGGTAATAAGAGTTAATCCATGGATTAGAATTTCTCATTCAAAAGTATAATTTGTTCCCAGATTGCTATACTATACCTACATAATGTAAATGGCAATCGATTATAGCGCCATCTATTGAACTGATAGAAAGGCATATTTATTTCACTTTTTTCATTCCTTAGCTTAACCACTCTACACTGTGGAATAAGTTAGTAAACGTCAGTTAAGAGAAATTGTAACTATTTTATTAATAGTATTTTTCAACTTAGTCCACAGAATAAGGTTTAGTCCTTCGCTATTCTGTGTTTAATAAATTGGTTGTGTGAGGTCTGAGGGCCCTTTATGTTTTTCTTTATTGAAATACACCCCTGCCCTTATTCTGTTCACAATCAAACCAGGATCAGGCTGCAGTATGCAACCCAATAACAAGCCCCTGGAATAATTGATTTCACCATGACTGCACGCGAAGAAGAGCGCAATTAATTTTCATTCGAATCAATTAGCGCATAAGAACAAAAAAAATGTTTCTGAAGAAGTTTGCAATTTAATTAAAACTTTCTCCTTTTCTTTTGTTTCTCTTTTGCAGCACATGCAGCGCCAGTATCTCATTAGCCGGAAATGACAAAAAATCATCAACAAGAGCAAAACCAACAACTACAGCAACAAACACACCCGTTACAACAATATCGTCAAAAACCACTGGGACAACAAAATGTCTACAATGCAACAACGGTGCCGTCAAAAACTCAACAAAGCACTAAATCAAAGCGTACACCACCACCACCTCCACCAAGACGTCTGCATCGAAAACAACAACAGCAACAGCAGCAGCGACAGCAACAAAAACATCTTCCACCAGCATGTCTGCCAAGTCCACCTCCACCTCCGCCACCCCCACGTCTACCCAGTCCGGCACCATGCTTACCGAGTTTGCCACCAACGTTACCGGTAATGCCGGTGCTGCCGACGCTCCCGACTCTTCCGACGGTTCCATCGCTGCCAACCCCAACAAAGTCACCAACACCACCACCACCTCAGCCGCCGAAATCGAAGGGCAAAAAATCGAAACCTCGACGTGATAAAAGCGACCTTGGTGAGAGCTTCGTAGCACCGGATGGAGGTTGGGCCTGGGTGGTGTGTATCGCTGCTGGGCTTTCAAATGTAAGAAGTCTCCAAACAACCCCTTTAAAAAAACATTTAAAATCTTTTTTTTTTTCACTTCAGCTTTGTATATTTCCATCACTGCAACAATTTGGCTTTATATTTCGCGAAAGACTGACCGATCTCGGCATGACCAGTTCACAGATCACAACTATCATCAATACCCAACCGGCGATATCGGCCTGCACAGGCCTCTTAAACGGTCCCATGTTTAGACGATTCTCATTTCGACAGGTGGCCATAACAGGGGCTCTATTTAATTTTGGCGGTCTCTTGCTGACTGCTTTTTCGGATACGTTCCTCTCGTACATGATAACATACGCACTGTTATTTGGTAAGTCTAGATTTTCCAGGCATTATGAGGTAAATCCAAAATTGCTATCCATTTGCAGGCTTCGGAATGGGGATTAGTGTGTCGGCATCGTCGCTAGCCATAAACACCTACTTCAAAAACAAACGCCGTCGGGCAGCAGGTTTCTCGTGGACCCTAACCGGTCTCGGACCGATATTTCTTCCATATGCGGTGACCTTCTTACTCTCGACCTATGGGGTCCAAGGAACTGTGATAATATTTGCTTCCATATCGCTTCATTCATTAGTTTGTGCCATGGTCTACCAGCCAGTGATGTATCACGTTAGACCGACCCCAAAAGCTCAGGTCAATGGTGAACTCATACCATCACCAGATGCAGATTATCTCTGCAAATACTGTGAGATGAATCGTCTCAAGAATACCGGAATTTTCTCGAGTCAGTATTTGTACAACGAAGACGACAAGGAGAAACCCGGGTATGAGATCATCGATCCTGGGACCCCGATGTTGTCGCGTGCCAATGACGGATGGTTTGGATCAAAGATATCTCTGGCTCCGAGCATCAAACCACAATTACGCTTTCGAACGGTGTCCAGTTGCAAAGACATCGAGTCGGGCTTCCGGTTTAATCATGTGATCAACGAGGAGGACGATCTGCATCGAACCGAGAACCCCTTTCTCAAACCGAATCATTTCAGTCGTGAACGTGAAGAGATCAAACTCTCGGCCAGCCGGAATAACCTGTACATTCGGGCTGATTCACTGAGCTACCTGCGTTGTACTTGCGCCGAGGAGAAGGCGCTCCTTGAACTTCCCAGGGGCATGACAACTTTGGCACTCGCCGTTGAAAAACAGCGAGAGGCTGAACCCCCAACTCCACCACCGTCCGAAGATCCGTCCTCTGTGACGTTTATGCATAAGCTTGTGACCTTCTTCGACTTGGACCTGCTGCGTGACTTTACATTTGTGAATCTGGTGGCCGGACTGACCATCATCAATTTTGGAGAGTTGAACTTTTCGATTTTGACGCCGTTCATTTTGAACGATTTCGGCTTCACCACTGCGCAAATTTCGCTCGCTATGTCGGTGCTTGGGGGTGTCGATATAACCGTTAGGTTTGTAGTACCGTTTTTGACGGAAAAAATCAACTGGGACAATAGGGTGTTCTTCCTGATTGGCGTTGTAGGCATTGCCTTTGGCCGGACTGTTGTGGCGTCTTCCAGATCGTATTCGGTCATTTTGTGTTGTTTTGTATGGATTGGTATGTGCAAGGGCTTGAGAACGATCTTCTGGCCCCTGATCATACCGGGTTATGTTCCGTTGAAGAGATTGCCGGGGGCATCTGGCCTGCAACTGCTCATATCAGGAGTATTCACATTAGCATGTGGACCGCTGGTCGGTAAGTAAACTTAAAGAAAGATCGTATCTGAAGGAATGTTCAACAAATTCTTTGCTTTTAGGTCTCATTCGCGATCGTTTCGATTTTTCTGTTACATTACATTGTTTGAATTCGCTGACATTCATTGCCGCCACCTCGTGGTCAACTGAAGCTCTCATACGATATATGCGTCGCAGGAGGAAATTATTGCAGTGTGTCAAGACTTAGATCGTTCACAACAAGAAATCAAAAATATCGTAGTATAGTAGTTGGTTTGTGTATTAGATCAAATATTGGTACAATGGGTTAAAGAATTAGCTAAACTACAGTAGTGCCCGTAATTTATTGAACTTAATGCTTGCTTTTCTTTACAAACGAAAAATAATTAAAACTTTAATACAACATAGGGAACTTATGAAATGATAATAAACAAAAAAAAAATATATATACTTCAATTATTTACTTAAACATAAAAGAGAAAAATAATATTTATTGTAAGAAAATCAAACAAAAAATATGTGATTTGAGTTTTCAAAGACAACAATTTAAAACAGAAAAAATATTTATAAATCAAAAAGAAAAATCCTATAAAACTTTATTTAAAAAGAAATTTATATATCATTAGAAATTTGTATAAGAAAGTTTAAGTCTTTTTTTGTAATAATAATAAATTTTAAGTTTAGAAATACTTCAAAATTACACACATTGTTAAAAAATACATATAGGTAATTAAAAAAGAACATACTATACATATTTACATTAAAAACAAAAACACATGTTCAATAATAATATTTGTAAGTAATATTTTCTGATAGATTTATACAAATCGAAAAAGAAAAACGACAAAAAAAAACAATATTATTTTTATAAGCTAATTAAGGCCAATTGGAGGAAACAGCTAATGAAATTCTTATGTAATGAAATGTAACATTTAGACAATACACTATTCATAAAAATAGCTATATTATATACATTCATAAAATAAATAATTATATTATAAACATAAACAATAATTATATTTAATGTTAATAAGAAATGAAAAATGTTTTCAATTATTTGGTGGTTTTCTTTTTATTTTGTGTATTTGTTCCTCTAAGATGTAGACATTTCCAGGGTTGACGATTGAATTTAAATTGAAGAGAATCAATAGAGCCTGAGGACACAAAATCTTTTAACATTCTCCATCAAACGGATCACTTAAGACTTCAAGAACTATTTGAAAAACAAAAATCCGTTTTTAGACTTATGGCGTTTTTAATTGACAATCTGAAAGTTAAAATAATTCAGTTTAAGAACAAATTACATATTGTACAATTTTCTTGTTTCAAAAAGTTAAGGAAAATTTGTATATCCGCCTTTTGAACACATTGGGACATCAATCAACTTCGGTAGACATTCAATTAAACAAGTATTACATGAGACTCAGTCTTATCAGAGACAATTATTATTAACAATTTAGGGCCATATCTTTTGAATTATATTTTGGAAGAGAAGATAAATTTACCTCGATTGTTTGATAATAGATAAAAGATAATACAAAGTTATAGTTTTAAATAAACGCGAATTTGTATTTTTTCCTTGCAAAAAAAAAAACGAAATCGAGTATCCTCCTTGTAGCATCAACATTCAACAATCTTGAACTGACTGATTTCCCAAAATATAAAAAAGCAATTGGTTGCATGCAATTATTTGAAGGAAGAATTATTTTACTTCGTTCTCCTTGATTCTCAGCATTTGGTGTCTCCTAAAATGTCTGTGTTTAAAAAAAGAGTGTGGCCTAGTTCATGGCTGTTAGAATAATTGAAAAATGTACCAAATTCCTATCTACCTAATTTTCATTACTTTGATTGACGAAAAGGAGAAAATTGCCATGACATGAAAAAAGGATTTCTGGCGGTCAATGACATATGGGCAAAAGTAGTGCAGGAAAGTAGTTTTTGTTCAAGTGAAAACAAAACAAAACCATATTTTGAAATATGTACTACGAATTGAATGATTAAAACAAACTCAAAAACAAATTTTAAATTAGTAATTTTTTGTTTCATTTATTTAAAAAATAAAGTATTATTATAGATATGTTTAATAAGTAAACAAACGTATAATAGTATTTTATTAAAAATAGATAACAAATCATAAGAAATATCGAAAACAACAAAATTACGAATTCGAATAATAAGCAAAGATTTCAATTGTTGCCCCCCCCCCCTCTTCTTTTTATTTTAATATGCAAAGTGAAAATCTGTTTTTCAAATAAATATGCAGATATGACGTATACTTATCCATTCTAAATGTGTCCAAATTGGCAAATACTTCATTTGCACTTGTTCTTAAGCTGAAAAAGAATATAAAAATTATAGTAAATAAGAACTAAGCATTTGAAAAAAAAATACAAATTTTTAAAATTATTATTTTCAATGGGTCGTATGCAAAAATATGAGATCAAACTCTTTACTCATGTGTTTGAGAACTTTCTTAAGGTGGTATGCAAAAAAAAAAATGACTGACCGAGTTAGATCTCAATTTGTTAGGCCGTGTGCGAATTCAGTTAAAAATGGGTTAAAACTTGACGTTTGGTTAAATTTTGACACTTCGCATAATTTGACTAGCTGCTGAGCAGGTTAAAAAATGACAGTAGTGGTTAAAAATTCATCCATTTTTATTTTTTAACCACAATTCATCCAATTCGCACACGGCCTTAGTTCAATCTCAGAGGGATGAGATCGATCTCACAATGAAAGCTCGCCATGAGATTGAGCTCGTTTTCATATGCAAAAAGATGAGAAAACACTTGGTTACATGAAATCGATTTCACAAATTGTTAAGCATGGCCTTTCTATTGTTAATTATGTCGGACAAATAATTCATAAAGAAAGAATGTGTCCAATTGGTGAAGATTTTCGTCGGTTGTATCGGTTTAGTGAAGAAGGTGCGATTGTTGATGGAAGAATTTTTGGGGCCTTGCTCAGAAATACATGGTGGTGCTCTCACAAACCAAGAAAAAATAAGCATCTTTCTGCGATACATAGGAGACCCCAGGTTCCAAATTGGAGTTGGTGAAGACGTTGGAGTTCATCAATCAACAGTGTCTATACTCTAGAGTGAGGCAGCAAATTTCTACAGAAATAGCAAGCCATGCACAGAATTTGATTATTTCCCCACATATGGATGTGGTAGAAATACAAGAAACAAAGGTTATGGAGCAGGAAGTATGAGTTTTCTTATGCAATTGGTACTGTAGATTGCACTCATGTATGTATGAGGAAACCTTTGACCTATCGTTGATGTCAATTCCGAATTGGCTTTTGTAGGATCTACTTATTTTGAGCACAGCATCACTCTTCTTCGCCTTATGAATAGGCAACTGCGATTTTTCTAACAAATTTTATTGATTCATTATTTATACATATATGCAACATTTTCACATTCAGACGGTATTTTTTTTCACACACTTCACATAAAGTATAATCATAATTAAGCCACGAACAGAGCTTTGATACCGATCTCAATTTCAACGAGTAATAGCTGTTGAGCTTGCACTTGTTTTTTTTTGCATACAAAACTGAGTCTGAGTTCCGCCCTGCTCGATCGATATCACAGGTGAGTTCAAGCTCGTCAGCTCAGACTCTGAGCTCTTGCTCATCTTTTAGAATACGAATCAATGACTTCAAGCAAGGCTTCGCGTTTTTTTGTTTTTTGTTGCACACAAGTTGAAATGTTGGCGTATCATTTCAATAAAACTATTCTGCCACTTTTCCACATTTATCTATCCGGGAGCAATATTTTTCAATTACATAGCGAAAAGCTTAATATTTTTTAATGGAACTATGTATGTAACGAAAAAAAGCAAAAATTATTGAAATTAAAATGAACGTGTGGAAACAAAATGACAAATGCTATTTCCCTTAATAAAAAAAAAAACGACAACAGAATAATCGTTCAAGAAAATTATCGTAGGGCAACTCCGATATAACAAATAGAATGTAAAAAAAAATCAAAAATAGCCAAACTTGATACTTGGGTGATAGTAAAACCCAGCTTATAATGATGTTTATCATCATCATCATCATTTTTCGATTGCATAGCTATTTTCAAAAGTAATCGAAAAATAAAAAAAAGGTTTCTACCCTCTAACTCCTTAAAACCTTGAACGACGAACTACGGAACCCTTAATGATGAACGCGCCCGCAAAAACCTTGCGTTTTTTTTTAGTTGAAATTAATAGAAGCTCCTCTTTTCCTTTTGCTGAAAACCGCAAAAATAAATTAAATAAAAAACGCTCGAACTATATTTTACAGGATTTAGTTTTTATTTATATCTTAAAATAATAGTTTTTCTTTATCGCTTAGATAGAAAAGAAAAGGAGAAATTAATATAATTACATTTTCATGAATCAGCGAATACTTATTTCCTTAAAATGAAATATTTTAGCTATAATACAAAAATGATAAAAGGCAATGACCCATGCTTAATGAAAATGAATAAATATAATACCAAAATTATTAAGAACAAATTAAATGCCATTATAGTTAAGTGGATATATAGATACCTTAAAAATATTATTTTTTTTGCTTAAAGAAATTGATGGTAAATAATATTTTTTACAGCATGGACCAACACCAAACCATAAAACTTCTGGAATTTGCAGATATTCATTTCATTTCGTTATTCTTTTGTAAGAAAACATTTTACAAGCAACTTTGAAAGGGAATTTATGGGCATTAAATAAAATTCTAGGCAATTAAAATACATGAAAAAAGCTTAGAACAAAGGATTTCGTTATATAAATTTCGTTTACATTTATTTAACAATAAAAAAAGCAGTCACACCAAATAGCTTATAATACATTTCCCCTTACAGTAACACATTTACACTCACACAATTCTTGCTATTTATTCCCAATACACTGGCACCTTAGGAGTTAAACAAACAAAATATGAAGCAGGATCCACCAAAAAAGACAAACAAAAAAGTTCAAATCATGGGAATGGGAACAAATAAACTGCACCACTTCAAAAATAAACAAACAAATATTCAACCAGACCAAAAAAAAAAACAATAACAACAACAGAGAAAATAACAATTATATTTGATCAATGCGATCAGCGTTTCTAACTGCTACTGTTACTGCTACCGCTACTGTGAACGCGATCACTGTTAGAGCTATTGGACTCTAACTCATCGGAAGATCCCACTTCATTGTTTTCAGATCCTTTCGCAATATTTGATGGCGTTACTACCGTTATGACCTGAAAGTTTCATTTGTTTTTTTTTCACACATAAACATTAAGACAGAAAAAAGTAACATAAATAAATTTGTAAAAATTAGTATTTGTAGTTTAGTCTATTTGGGGGCATTTGATCGATATACTTTTGAATGTCCATCGAATGTCTCCACAGGTGCTGCTGGAATATAAGCAGAGATACCCATCAGTCCGAAGAGTTCCGGAGTGTAGAGTGTTGGCTTTGGAGAGTTATTGGATCCAGCTGAAATAATAATGAAATGGTTAGGAACCGATACAAGCAGTTAAAAGAAAGGCGAAACTAGATGAACGTACCACTAGCTGGAGTTGGTCTCACAATGAAACGTGGAGACTTGAAAGACCCCACACCGTTACCACTGCCCCCTGGCTGTGGAGTTACTACGTAGATCTTTTCTTTTGTGAGTGGAGAAACTGTCACCTTGGCCTTGTTCCAATTCTCCGTCGTCGACTGTGTCGTTGGAATGGCTCGAATGTAATATGGGTTCGTTGAAGATGGTTCTGTTGTCGTCGACGTTGTTGTTGTCGTAGTCGTCGATAACGGTGTAGATGGCGTTGTCGTGGTTGTTGTTGTGCTCGTACTTGGAACAGGAGTCGTTGAGCTAATTTCGAACTCTTCTATCCGATTGTCTTCAAACGGATTGAACTCATACCGCCTTGTCCCCCGATCCTTGTACAAGAGCGGTTCCTGATGATTCGGAGCGAAAACCGTTGTCTTTGCTTCACGCAAAGATGGCGTTGTGGTCAAATACTCGGTTGGAATGTGTTTCGAGTGACCCCTCAGCGAAACCGTACTGGCCCGGTGTGAAAGTGATGTGAACTCCTGTTCCGTCCAGTCGTCAATAGTGTTTTGAAGTTTCGACAGGTCAAAACCGTTTTTCGAGCGGTTCTTGACCTCATGTTCCTTCTTTAGGAGTTCTCTCAAGTTTGACGCCAAGATTTTCGTCAAGTACTTTGTGGTTCGACGAGCTGGTGCTTGTGTTGCTGTAACCACTTTGGATTCTTGCTGCTCGTGTGGATCGAACTCGCTCGATGTCGACCAGTTGTCATACCGGCCGGCTTGATCTTTGGGCGTGAACGGTCTGGGTTTGTGCTTGGTTGTGTAGGGAATTATAATTTGATGATATTTCTTATGGGAACCTTGCTGCTGTGCAGGTGGTGTCATACCAACGTAATGGCCACTGGCTTCAACTGAAGTATAGGTCGATGTTGGAGTCGGAACCAAGTGCCAGGGTGTTGGTGTTGAGGGCGATTCTTCACGATGGTTGTGGAAGGATAATGGCTGTTCTGGTGTTGAGCTTCGAATGCCCAAACTAGCCGGATCTCTTGTGAATGGTCTGGGTGAGCTACCGCCATGTTGTAAGTAGTTGATTGGAGAGTCAAGTAAACGTTTGGGAGTTTCTCGGTCTCGCTTAAAGTTGACGCGTTGAGTGAAAGTAGTCTGAATTGATGGCACGATTTCGACAGTTGTCGTTGTCTGCTGGATGTCGGTGACAAGTTGCGGTTGCAACGTTGTTGGTTCCGGTGTTGGAAGGAAGATTTCATTCTGGGGAAGATAGTTTTCTGAGGATGAGTGTTGTATGGGATCGATGTCGAGGTTGTTATCATTTTGAATGGTCAAATTATGCGACGATGCAGATGGGTAATTATCTGGTGCGTAGTTGTTGTTGTCGATCTCCTGGTGGTTATGATAGTAAATAGAGTCTGATTCAGAATATTGCTCCTCAGGAGGTATTCTCTGGGGCTCATCTGGCAGAGCAGTGTACTGCTGAGAGAATGAACCAAGCTCCGTCAACGTGACTGGCGGTCGTGTTTCTATCTCCGGCCGTAATGTTGTTGTTTGTTGTTCGGGAGCCACGTCAATTGACTGCGACTCGACATAGTTCGCTGGGTACTCGATTTCGGACACGAAATTGGTCAACTGGTGACTCTTAACGATCTCAAAACTTGGTGTGGTTTGAGTTTGTTGAATTTGATTCTGGCCGGCGAAATTATTGTTTGCTGCGGTTTGACTCTGGTGACTCTGGTGACTCTTGACGATCTCAAAGCTTGGCGTGGTTTGAGTTTGTTGAATTTGATTCTGGCTGGCGAAATTATTGTTTGCTGGGGTTTGAGTCGGATAAGCGGTTTGAATTTCCGATGAAGCAGCAACATGTTCGATTGTGGGAGGTTGTTCGTTGTTCTGAGTTTGTTGGAATTGGGGCGGATATTCGAAGCGAGGGGGTTCTTGTTGTTGGAACTGAGGGTTCTGGGGCTGGTTTTGGAATTCCACAGAAGGCTGATACTTTGGCAGTTGTTGGAATTGTGTGGGATCTAATGGCTGCTGTTCGACAGGACGGAATGGTTGTGCATCATACACCGGTGGTAAAGGTGATGGACTGAGGTTCGGAAGCGGTATTGGTGCGAAATGTGGCTGTGGAACATACGCTGGTGGTGGAATTTCTTTTTGAATCCGTGGTGGCGCTGGTGGTGGAGGCAAAAAGTCCTGTGATGGTGGTGGATTGAATTGAATAGCCCGCTGAACCAACGGGGGCTGGAAATTTGTAGGGGCGTATTGTAGTTCGCCATTGTTCAAGGGAGGATAAGCTGGCAACTGGTTTTGATGCTGGGGATAGTTGTATCCAGCAAGTTTTTGTTGGTCCTGTTGTTGACGGTTAAATTGTTGTTGCTGCTGTTGATGATGTTGTTGTTGCTGCTGTTGCTGTTGATGTTGCTGCTGTTGATGTTGCTGCTGATGATGTTGCTGCTGTTGATGTTGCTGCTGTTGATGTTGCTGCTGTTGATGCTGTCTTTGAAGTTGTTGTTGATGCAACAATTCCTGCTGCTGCGTCCATTGAACTTGATGTATCTGATTTGCTTGTGGCAATTGATAGTGCTTCGAAAGGGGGTATTGAATATGACCTGGAAACATGGGTACCCACGGGTACTTGCTGCAAAGGCCACAGTTGGCTTTTTGTCCATTTTGTTGACCACCTCGTGGTGATTCGTTGTACTGGGGATATTGTTGAGATGCTTGGTTCTGCAGTTCGTTGGCATTGCTATTGTCAAAACCAAACCATCGAGCTATGCGTTGCATAAATCCTGGCGGCTCACTGTTAGTCTGTTGTGTGTTTGGATAGCGATTTTGTTGATAGCCCGGTGATGGGGGAACGGGTGGTCTAGGAGGTCCACCCCGAACCGAAGGCTGTTTTATTAATGCGGGTTGCAAGTGCTGTTTTGGAATTGCGACATTGGCTGGTGGAGGTGGAGGTGGTACAAGATGATCTGTCACAGAATAGACAGCAACAATTTGAAAAGTGATTATCGTAGTGATAATTATAAAAGTACGTCGCCAGTTGAGCTGCAAGTAATAAAAAGCAAAAAATATGTGTTAAAAGATAGTTGTAATAAAATGCATTTGATGTTTGTTTGATTCCTATATCAATCATGTTTGATATTCTTTAGATGTGAAGAGAAACACCTTTCAATTAATATCTACACGTTTCTAACTTTTCTGGAGCAAGTCACCATCAAATTTATTCTCCCCCATGACCATCCATAACCACAACCACTGAAACTGCTTCTGATGCAGTAATTGAAAACTTGTCTGAATGAATATTCTCTCATCACAAAACCGCCCGACATCTCTGCGGTTGCCATTCAACGAACCCTCTATACGCTTTTTAATTCAGGTTTACTGGAAAGTCCATCGATTAATCATCAAGCCGGCAAAGCCACTCTAAACTGGACTCACTGTATGCAATTATGGCTGTCACAGCCCAGCCAAAGCCAATGCCATTGCTGTTGTGGTTGGACGAGGTCAGTTTCTAGGTTTGTTTTCATTAAAAATGAATCAGAGAAAGAAAAACAAGTCATCCAAGAAAGTGGTGAGGTATCACCAACTAGGCAATAAAGTGAGTGTGTCTCGCGGCACGGGGCTTCTGAATTTGTTTCACTTGGCTGACTTTGTGATGGAAATTTAATAAAGTCAATGATGTTTTTTTTTCGCAGTCGGTCATTGGGGAGTGTAAGAAGAAAATTCAAGAAGAGATCTAATTTTCTTTTCTTAGAATAATTTTTTGTTTGACGGAGAAAAGCATTATTTTCAGTTTAATTAAATTCCTCAACTTTTTGTTCAGAATTTTTTCATTTCTGCAGATTAATTGAATTCATTTGCATACCTTTATAATTAACTTCTACTTAAATGTTACAATTTTTTTCGTTAGAAACACTCTGAGTCACAAGATTTAGACCACGTGAATATGAACATGAGTTTGTGAAAGACTGGCCAGCCTATTGTAAGCCCAGAAGGAACGGCTTAATCAGTCAATCACCCAATGAGATACCGTCATCATCATTGTGCCTTTTTCAGTTCTATATAGCTCTTTTACCGGAGCTGTTCATAAGTGAAGTTCTTTTCATTACAAGCTCACAACGAATAATACTTTAACATTTTGGGAAGCTCTACATAAGTTTTATGCAAAATATACTTGAACAATTTAATTTATATACACTCCTTTATTATTTAAATGTAAAAGCTTATGTGTAGACGATAGTACAAAGAGCATCAATCAAGTGATCCTGAACGTAGCTGGTAAGAATATAAAGGTAGCGTATTCAAAGCATATTTCCGCCAAAGCATACCTCCATTTATGTGCATGTTCTTACACGAGTGTCTCCCTCATTTGTCGAGCAAACAAAAGCTATATAAATATTGAATGGGAAGAGCTACAGTATTTGTGTTTTATTTTACATAAAAGTACAAGTGGTATACGCTGTTCCCACACCCAACCCAAATGCATGTCAAGATGGTGGCGGTGCTACATGACGGCCTAGTCTCCCAGAAATTACTTGGTCGCTTGGTTTTCTCAATGGAAAACACTTGTTGACGCGAGCACATTGTCGCGGAAAATGGCTTTTCAACAATGCGCCAACAAGAGCTCCTAGTTTGAGGGTTTTACAATATGTCAATAGAGGGCTCTCCGTCTTTTATGACTTATGCTATTATAGTCATCTGAATAAACAACTTGGGATGGTTAAATAAATAATATGACAGAGTAAGTGTTGTCCGGTTGAATTGCTGCTTGAAAACTGGGTCTGTTTTTGTTCTGTTGAAAATAACAAGGCGGCAAATGGGTTTGTCTCAGGCAAATATTGAAGTATTTATGTATGACACTGCAAAAGAGTTAAGTTTTTATTGTTTTTACAATAAACAAAAGTAGTTAAAGTTGAGGTGCTCTGTGTTTTTTATTATCTTTGTGATTTAGCAAAAATTATATTCCCGGTCTCCAATCATTTCCAAAACAAGTTCAAAATTCAAATGAAAGTTAAAGTTTGAAATTGAAATCCTTTTGTTTTTGGTGACAATTTTAATGCTTTTATCTTTTGTAAGAATAAAAAAAGTCATCTCCAATCAAGTTCCACATTTCTTTAATTTCAACAGTAAAGCTGCACATTTTCATACGAAACTGAAATTTAATGTTTATGCATTTCAAGTTCATCACGCACGATTGCACCCCCACTATTCTCTTGTCAAAAAAAATAAATAAATAAAAATCAAAAGAAAAATTCACTTTCCCCTTTTTTCGTTTGATACAATCCGCAAGTCTCCATCAAAGGCAATCCCACAACCAGATTCATTCCAACAGCATCTCAACTAGTTTTTCTGTCGACGACGAAAAAAAAAAATATTAAAAAAGAAACAACTACAAGTCACAATAAGGTCACCTCGTGTCCCAAAGAAAGTGAAAAACTAACCAAGTAACGTGGTACATCCCTGGTTGTCTATATGGTGAGACCAACTCTCAAACATCAGCAGTAAAGAAGCAACTTGGCTTTCAAACTTCCTCCGTTAAGTAGCATGGATTGAAGACCATTTGCAAATTACATGTTCAACGGGGCTTACCCCAACATATAGCTTGGCGTTGCAGATGGAGACTTGGTCATGAGATCGTATCTAGTTGTGAGCCTGCCTCAACGTTGTTGATCATCTTTGGAAGATCGCGTGAGTGGTATTATAGGTGACGAGGAGAATGAGGAAACGTGTTTCCCTACTGACATTGGTCTTGAATCGTATCCATAAACACCAAACCTAGCCACAGTCATTCGACTGTCTTTTAAGTCATTTTTGATTGTGGGAACAACTTCTGTGCAGATTGCAGGCTTATTTGGTGTTTGTTGTGGGTTTGAAGAAGTGCAACACGATATATACAAACAACATCAACAATGAAAAGGGCTCTCTATTTCTTTGGAATTAGAAGTCGTGCACAATTTTTATGTTGCCTGCGCAGTGCACGCGATTTTGACATTTGCCTGTTTCATTCATATTCTACGAGTCTATTTAAGGTTTGTGTTTGTGCTTAAGAATCAGTCTTGAGAACCCAACTTTAGGGGCATCATCTCTATGGTTTTCTTTATTTTTTATTTTTTATTTATCAATTTTAGTAGTGAAAGTCATTTTAAATGAAGATGTCATTAGATGGAAATTGAAATGATGGTACCCACGTGAATAATGTCTTTTTTTGTTGCTCTTTTAATACATTTGTCAAAGAAAATTATTCTTGACGACATTTTGTCGCGCCATGGATTTGGCGTTGCATTGTGACGGAAAAAGTGAATAAAGAATAGAGATGTAAAAAAACTTGAGGAGATCATTATTTGTCAATTGGGACATTGCTTTCAAATAATTTCACACTGAATTGAAAGTGTAATGGAGATATTTTTATACCCGCTAACATTTTGGATGTATCTACGTTACCACCTAAGAGGTAAAAGTCTCTTAAACATCGCCTACAAGATCTTTCGTTATCAACTTGATAGGAAAGTCATCCATCGATAAAATATTCACTCTACGGCAGATCTTGGAGAAGACCCAGGATTTCAAGGCTGATGCGTTTGACATTGACAGCGTCTATAAAAACCTAGTCTAGTTTGGGCATTCCAGCAAAAACTTTTCCGTCTGTGTAGATGACCACGGAATTCCATCATATCAAAAAAGGTTTAAGACAAGGTGGAGCACTGTCATGCGATTTTTTCAACAGCATTTTTGAAAAGATTATGCAAAACTCCAACGTTAACACCAGAAGCACAATATTTCAAAAGTCCGTCCAGCTACAAGAATACGCAGACGGCAGTGACATAATTGGAAGAGCGCAGCCTGATGTTAGTGGAAAGTTTTTGAGCCTTGAGGGGCCAAGAAGATGGGTGTAGCGCTTAATGAGGGCTGTCAACAAGGAAGGACACCCAACATTGATGTCTTGGAACCAACGTCAGTATAGACAGATTAAGCATTGAGGTAGTTAAGGTCTTTGCCTACTAAGGTTCCGCTATAGACTCAGACAACAGCACCAGCGCTGAAATCAAAATCACTCCTGTCAATCTTTGCTTCTTTGAACTCTGAACTTAATTGTCACTTTACAGCACCTCTACATCGTGGTCCTCATACAGAGACATGAACCCTTACAACATCGAATGAAAAGGCCTTGAGCTGCGTGGGGAGAAAAATTCTTCGATTGTTTTTCTAGCCCGTCTTATAAATGGAGGATGGAGACGGAGATTCGACCAAAAACTGTACGAATTGTTCAGCGTTCACGATGCTTGCTCTACACACAGAAAATGATGCTCCGGCTTGTAGAGTCTTTGAATCCAACCCGGAACGACGTCGCAGCAGATTAAAACCGCAATTCAAGTAGAACACACAACCAACTTGGCGTGCGAAACTGGAGACAACTAGGTAGGGACCGAGCTAACTGGTGACGCTTGTTTTATGAGCCCGTGGTCCGACCTGGACTGTAGCTCCACCTTAAGTTAAATAAAAAATAAATATAGAGGCGTGACAGCTCTTGAAGAGCTAAGTGGCTTACTCTCATCAACAATTCTCTGAGTGTGTGTGAAGAATTGAGGGGACCCACCTTAAGTTAGTAAGTGAACAAAACCATTGAGACAAGATATTTTTGATTCTTGAATCGTCAAATATCATAATAGAGCATGCAGACAGGTCCAACTCTGTCAAGAGGCACCCATTAAGTCAATATTATCCTAACTGGATATTGTAGAGTGGTCGTCAAGTTCACCTTTATTTCTTCGCAGTACGATTCCAATCAATGTCAATGCAGTAATAAGAGTGAATCGAGCTCAAGAAACAACCAAAAGAAAAATTAATTTTGATTCTGCTACTGAAAAATTGAAATCCATCAGTGCAGCTCAGGTTAGACTCTTTATTTCAAATTGAGTAAGATTAAAAAAGAAAATAATTTTCTAGACAAGAAAATCAACACGTTAATGTAGGTTCCAGTATTATTTTCATAACAAAAATCATCAAAATTATTCCCTCAGGGAAATTTGTAACATCACCTCCTGAATTCTGTTGAACCATGTATGAACGAACTGGTCCGTTCCTAACTACGGTTTGATTAATAGCAAATAATTTACTCACAAACACTTTCGCTGTTTTATTACACCCTTAGGCTAAAATATTCATGTTTTCTGGTACAATCGGAACAATTTACAGTGTGGCAAAAAACACCATCGTTTCTCATTAAAACCGAAACCTTAAATCAATTATTATTAACGATTTTTTGTTTGCATGTGTATGTTCAATAAAGCATGTCAAATAAAAACCAATTATTCTACTTTCGTTTGACCAATTTGATAATAAAACTGACACCCTCTCGATTTCAAATATAACTTCCCTCTCCTCTGTTTGTCTCTAAGTCTTGAACACCCTGAAGCAATATCGTTCAAAATTTTATTTTCATTTGGATACTTTTGTTTTCATTTCGTGTTTTTATTATCCACCATGACTGTCACACACCCATTCTGCTAGGAAACAACAACAAAAATATAAACGGTGAAAAAAAAATAGTTAATGTTTCGCGGTTTTGTTTTATTAATGGAACAATTACATAGAAAAATATAACTGAAACACTTCAAACTGCTCATGATATACGTCGTCGTCGTTGTTGTTGGTCGGTTTTGTGCAGCTAAAGATAAACTATCAAGATATGAAAACATTGTGACGCTGCCGGTTGTGCTTGTAGCTATGCATACTAGCAGTCATTAAACTCAAATTTCAAGCAAAAAACCATCAACTACACTGAATTGAGGTAGAAAGAGCTGAAACCTTGGTTGCCGCGCAAGGTGATAGCCGTGTGCTCATGTGGAGTTGGTGTACGTTATCTTGGTTTGAAGGAAGTCTTTGGAATTTTTTTTGCACTCACTTTGAAGATTTGTGGACGAACCTATAATTTGAGGATCAATTTGTTTGCACCAAAATATTAGAATAAGAAAGTTGGGTCGCCAAACAAAATAACTTTTCAAATTTCTTTTTTTCATTTGTAAATAACATTGAAGGACGAACGCATCATGGATACTAACGAATAACTTCGGTTTTAATGCGCTTTTGACCCGCCCATGCATTTTATTTATGGCGTTTTTATTTGGCCATCTGGAATCTTAAAAAAAGCATTCTGGTTTTAAAATCAGAAGGGAATTCTCTTCTTTTCAGAATTAGAACTGTCACTTTTGCCCAATTGAACGCATTCAGAAAGCTTTTTTTTAACTACCAGATTGCTAATTAAAAACGCCATTAGAAAAGTCTTTCAAATTCTGATTCTGTTTAAAAAAAAAAAATTAAAATTATTTTGTTCACTACGGCGTATGAGTGTTTTTTTTTACTTAGGCCGTGTGCGAATTCAGTTAAAAATGGGTTAAAACTTGACGTTTGGTTAAATTTTGACACTTCGCATAATTTGCCTAGCTGCTGAGCAGGTTAAAAAATGACAGTAGTGGTTAAAAATTCATCCATTTTTATTTTTTAACCACAATTCATCCAATTCGCACACGGCCTTAATACAGAAACTACATTTATCTTATATGAAAATGTTTCCGGCTTTTGATCCAAAAGTCATTCAAAAATAATTAATGATTAAACATCATTGACTTGGCACTTTCATTCTGAGAAAAGAAAACAATTACCCACGATCCATACGCAGGTAATTACCCTATAATTACCCACTACAGCAGCCGTCCACTATACGCAATTTTATGCTATATTTTCCACACGCCCAATGTCGTCGTCGTGACCATTATAGGTTTTTATTTGAATTCGCATAATTTGATGTCAATAAACTCTTGATCATCGAGTTTTCCACCGACCGCCACGCAGCGGTAGCGCTGTAATTGGAAATGATCAATACAAAGCACTTATTAATGATCGCCATGACGATCACTGTCATAATCGCCGTCATCAATTGCAATAAACACTCACTATCAACATGTCTGTACAGCTGCTGCTAAAGTAAGGTGGTGCAGATTCAGGCACACTGTCTGAAGTTTCGTGTGTGGAGAATGTCTCAGCGATGACACTGCTTATGAACAACACAGCAATTGGAGCTCAGTTCGCGCCAAATGAAAATAGACTTTCGAAGAAAAAATGGCATCGTACATTTTTGTCATCTTGGCAATATAATTGCAGTGTACTGCTATGGAAAGTCAAACAATTGGAATCCTTGGCAGGCCTTTAGCCGCCACACCGCAACATTATGAGCTTTAAATTTAAATGAAACCACAACGAAAGCGATGGTGATGATGGCAACAATTTGGTTTCTTTTTGAATGTGCGGTGTTAAAGGAGGAAGAAGTGGATAGCATTTAATAATGAGAGGTTATTACACCTATAAGCGGATGTAATAATCTTGGTGGAAGTTGTTTTGTTGTGTTGACAGTTGACACCTGGATTGTTGAGGTTGGTTATCATAATCGTAAGTCATCATAAAATCATGATCTGATCATAAAAAGTCTTCACAAGAAATGCATGTCAAAAAGTGTGTAAGCTTTATTAAATTAATTAAAGAATAGTTTTCAAAAATCCAGTTTAACAAAGGGTGAACCATTGCCTTCACCTAAAAAATCGAACGGCCTTAGACAAATAAAAAAATTTGGAAGACTTGTCTTCTTTTGTTGCAAGACATTGGATCTACAAAACCAAATCTACCCAGTTAATTATATGCCTTGTTGCGTTACCGAAAGTAACAACTATTAATGTCACATTCGTTGAACATTCAAATTAAACATATCGTCATGGTAATTTAATAACAGTTACTTATCTTTCGTGACACCTTGAAGTAATTTTAAACTAAAGATGGGCTATTCTTTAATGCGAATTTAATTTTTTTTTTTCCCAACAAGAAAACATGGGGATGGGTAGGACAGGCATTTATGAAGATGAACAGTTTTATGTGTCAAAGTGGTAAAGAAGGTCAAATAGCTTATTTAAAGAGCTCATTCAGAAAATGTAATTTTAAATAAGTCATTGTGAAATTTTCGAAGTATCACTTCACCCTAGACTAATTTTTTAAGCCTGCAGAAACTTCTATATTTTTCATTCATTAGATAGATTTGCAATTTGGGATTCCTGAAATGAAAAAATAAAATTTCAAACACTACAAAATGGTATGCTAATCTATAATTTTTTTGATTTGGTTTTTGAAACTTCAAATGACAAATTAACAAATTTCCCAAGCTTTGCTCTGGCAGTGCAAGGGAGCACGTTATATTTTGATCCCATTTACCACAAAAGTTCAATGACAATTTTCAATATAATAATCTTAAGTTAGGCTCAAAGTTATGTAAAAAAACGCAAGGTTGGCCAACCATTCCGCAAAAGGCCCAAGCAATAAAGTGTTGATTTGAACTTTGACTATCTTAAAGCGAGATAAGTGCCATCAATAAATGAGCTTGAAATATTACTTAATTAAAGCAAGGTTCCCAGGGGTTAGAAGTTTTTGACATGTAACAAGGTATGTTGTAATATAACTTTGGTAACCTTAACAATGACATAAAAAAATAGGAAAACATAAAATACAGGAAAACGGAAGAAGTGTAAAATTGCAAAACGGGCACTGAAAAATATTAAATGGAAAAGTTTGAAAATGGAAAAATGGTTAAAAATCGAAAATGGTAACAAGGTATACTTTGGGAGAAACTTCGGAATATTGATATTGGGAAGCAAAATAATCTTGACGATGATGTTGACTGCGATGATCTGAATAGGAAATTTATGATTATTATGAATGAAGTGCAAATTATTGTATCCACCTTGAGAAATGTGTTTTGCTTCAATTTAGCATGATGTGAAGATGTTTCGAAAGTTGGTTTGTTTTCCAATAGTTGTTCTTCCATTTCTTACGAATTTTTCTTCTGCTTGGAAGGTTTCAAAAATATAACTGATTCCTAAGAATAGTGAACGACCCAACTCTATTTTACCGCTTCTTTCTTAAGTGGTTGAACGACTCATGAATCGGCAAACCATTGACTACTTTCGTGCACAGCATAGCAGCACCACTGCAATAATGGATATTATCGACCATCGAGCAGACACTTACAAGTTTAGATGAAGATAAGATTAGGTTCTTAGTTCTTCTCCATTACACCAAGGCTTTTGGCACGATAGAATTTTTTGCAATGCATACCAAGCTTTTAAGGCGATTCAATTTCACTGTTGAATCCGTGATGTTGTTCATGTGGTATCCTACAGGAAGAAGTCAAGCTTTTGCTGTTGGAAATCAAGTTTCTGATTGCTTGTCTTTGAATAGTGGTGTCCCACAGGGAACTATTCTTGGACCACTTCTTTTTTCAATTTGCGTTAACGATATTCCATTGGCTTAAAAACAATGTAGAACACGTGTGCTGATGATGTTCGGCTTAGAAGACATTGCCAAATTATCTTATCGATTAATCAAGATTAAGCAAAATTATTCAAATGGTCTTATAATTGTGGCCTTATTTTAAATCTTAATAAAATAAATTTGCTTAAACATTTTAAATTTTAACGTGATACGAAATAAACAAGTGACATTAAAATAAACAAACTAATTCTGAAACACGATAGCCTGAATTTTGGGAAAATCCTTCGGAAATGTCCAAACTTACACCCCTATTACCGCTGGCGAGTCGATCGTTCGATGTTCTCATTGGCGAACTAACACATTTGACGTATTACAGTCGGCAAACTAAACAATTCGAGTTCGAACTGAGTTCGAAATAAAAAAAAAAGAAAAATAAATAAATAAAACGTCAAATCATAAATGTTCAGAACGAAACTATTTAAAAAAGTGTTTTCTATTGTCTTGAAATCAAAAAGGAGAACGCTCAACGTTCCATGTTAATTTTTGTTTGTTGTTTGCTCCTTTCAGAAACGTGAGTTCTGGTTCAAGGCAATTTATTCAATAAGCAATACGCTAAAGCCGCAGTGGTAAAGTGAGTTGGCTGCTGAACAGAGGGTTCGAGTCCTACTCGCGCCCATAAAGGTTTTATTTCATCTTTCACGGGCACTGCCTCTTGCGAAGAACTGACAAATCTTCCAAGAGTATTAATCTGTCATGAAAAGTGCTTCTCAACTCTGCCGTTCGGAATTGGCGTTGAATTGTAGGTCCCCTCAATTCTTCACACGCACTCAGAGAATTGTTGATGAGAGTAAACCACTTAGACCTTGGCTCTTCAAGAGCTGTCGCGCCACTCTATTTAATACGCTAAAGCCAGAAATATAATAGAAAGGACTGTTGGTGTAATTGAAACTCGTTTTAGATGTCTCTTAAATTAAAGGAAAATGCATTACGCTCCTTCAAGACAAAACAAATTGTAAACGCGTGCTTTACATTGAACAACTTTTGCATAAAATACCGAATTGCAAGATCCTGAGATTGTAAAGAAAGCCATAATATGCCAAGAGCTGGAATACCAACAACACTCCAAGCAATATAAAAGCCCAACGTAGAACAAATGAAATAACGGGATCTTTGCAGATTATAAAAGCAAACATTGGAGTGCAATTCAAGTCAAGTCCATTCTATTGAACAATTAAGGCCCATTTGCTGATTCGGAACATAAATGTATGTCCTACATAAAGTTCATCTTTAGTATGGGGTTTTTAAGTAGAACTTATCGAATTCCGGGACGTCTCATATAAAAATTAAAACTTTAATTTAAAATTTATGTTCCGAATCTGCAAATGGGTCTAAGTCTTGACTCTATAAAATCAATAAATCTAATTTAATTTTTCAAATTTAAGGATTTTTCTTTTCCATTCATAGGTATTCTTTTTGTCGACGGTTTTTGTCAAGATTTTCATTTTCTTTTCTTTTTTTCTGCTGCCTTTTATACAGCAAGAAGTTTCTCTTTCTGAATTTTATAACTTTTTCTCGAAAATCTAGCAATATCGGACAAAAATATTACTTTTATTCAAGTTTCGACCTTTTCTCACAAAATGTGTAACGTTCGATAAATTAAAACACAAACGACGTTCAAATTAACGAACATTCGATTCTCACAATACAGTGAGATCCAACTTCGAAAAACGTGTGACATAAAGTCGAATTTAAGTTCTCGATTCGCCAACCGTAATACGAAAATCTTACACTTGAGTGTTTTTACGTTCGACTCGCCAGCGGAATAATGGAATGTGTTCAATTATTTCGCATTGGAGTTTCGGCTGAAAAAGCAACGAAATTCCGAAAAAGGCAAAAGATGTAATTTTCATCTTTAAGGAAATTTTGCATTTCATCGCATGATTTAGGACTTCATTTGTTAAGTTTGGAAAATTTGGAATAATTGTATCATTGCTGAAATGTTGGTTTCAGAAGTACGGATTTAAATGGTGATAAAATTCTACTGCTAATACACTTTATTTATATCATCATTTTACTAACAGAATCTCCGAAAAAAAGCAAATCTACTACTTACATAACTTATATAAATATTCAATCTGTTTTTCTCATTGCAAAGAGAGTATCACTCAACAAAATGTTCAATGGAATATTTTTTTTTAATAGAGCCCGGTTTACATAATTGTGAACAAAACTACCAATTTTTGTCATTATAAATTCAATTTCTCATGAATGGCTGCTTCAGTTTTTCATTTTTGGAAAAATCTCACAATTTAAATAAGAACAAACTTAAATAATACTTTCGCTTTCCATTTCATTTTTTTTTTTTTTTACAAAATCCAAGTTCATATCAATTTGTCCGAAATTTTGCTTTAATCGCAATCCAAGCTTAGATTTGAATTTCGGAGATCAACCGCCATCAGGCCCGTAGCCAGGATTTCGGTTCGGGGGGGGGGGGCTTGTTCAATTTCGAAGAAGTAATTCTATATACAAAAATTTAAAAAAAAACTACATAATGTAAATGTTTTATTTTTGTTTGTATTTTTTTTTATTCAATTAAATAAATAGGTTCGATGTTTACAGCAATAAACGCCTTGTCTTTTTTTTAGACATAATGTCGATCACTTCATCTGGATCCACATCAATACTTGAGTGAACAGACAGCATTGCAAGTGCGCTTAGTCTTGGATGGCCCATAACGCTTCGGGATACTGTTTTGATCCTTTTCATCGTTGAAAAGGTTCTTTCAACGCTAGCTGTTGTAACTGGTAGTGTGGCCAAAATTGTAAGCAAGTAGCTTATGCTCCTGAAGTAGGTCTTGTCACATATGTCTAGCAGTTTCAGAACATCGGAAGAGGGGTCCATCGATGAAATTTTTTCGCACCAGAGTATGTACTCCGCTTTAACAGCTGACAAGGATATTGCGTTTTCGAAGTAGAGTGTTAGATTTTCCATTTCATTTACTCGATTGGCTGCAGCAAAACCTGGAAGCAGAGCTTGAAACGATGGTAAAACGTCCTCGTTGACCATAAATCTGTCAGTAAGATTTTGTATAAGCGAATCGAGACAGGGAATAAGTATAGAAACTCTAAAATAGTCTTCTGGACATGATGTTTCTGGATTAGAGCGCGTTGTTTGTTTCAAAGAAAGCCTTGGAATTGTTATGCTGACTTCAAATAAATCCCTGGCAAGTTGTGATGCGGATTGAAAAGCGTCTCTGAAAAAGTCTGTGGCAGTTTCTCTTATGTTCTTAAGAGAACTTAAGACTTGTTTCGTGTGATTTATTGCAGACACGAAATTTAAAGATTCATTTTGAAGGTATATTGATAAGGGTAGCGTTAAACTAAAAAGTTTTTCGCATACCATGAGGCTTACCAGAAAATCACTTCTTTGAATTGCTGCTAACAGAGTTGATGCTTTTGAAGACATTGCCCACGTCTTGGTGGATATTTCTTCAAGACTAATAGCAATACATTTGAAGAGCTCTACAAATGAAAGAATGCTGTCATGCCTTTCAATAAACCTTGTTTCACAAAGGCGCAAAAGTCGTTTTTTTCTGCTTTCTGGTGCGTATTTTTGGATGGCGATTTGGAAAGTCTTATTTGCATTTGAATGGTTTCGGAAGAAATTAGCTATTTCGCTTACTACACCAAGACAATTGCGAATCGAGGGTGTTGACATGGCATTAGACAGAGCCAGGTTCAAGCGATGACTTGCACAGTGAACATATCTGGCATTTGGATACTGTTGCCTTATCCTGCTCTGTACTCCACTTAAGTGGCCTGACATATTTGCCGCTCCGTCATAACCTTGGCCAACACACTTGTTCATATCTAGATGTAGTTCCTCACATCGCTGCAATATGGTTTTAGTCAAGTTTTCAGAAGTTTGGTCATCAACAGGAATAAAACCTACGAAATCTTCCCGAAGCATACTTTTCGTGGGGTCTGTACAGCAGTCAACATATCGGACACATATTGAAAGTTGCTCAGTGCCAGAAACATCCATTGTTTCATCAGCCAGAATGCTAAAACAACTCGATCTTGTAACCCGGTTAGATATTTTTCTGGTGACAATATCAGAGCATATATCCAAGATTTCGTTTTGGATATCTGGGCTTATATAGGTTGCATTTTTTGAACTTGTTACGATGTGTTGTTTTAAATTCGTATCCCCAGACTCAATTCTAAAACGCAGAAGTGCTCTTAATTTTCCATCCTTTTTTGTAGGCCGAGTTAAGGATAGAGCCCCACTATCGTTATCACCTCTTAACGGAAGCTCCTGATCTGCACAAAAGAGAATAGACTGAATAATTGGTCTTAATGCAGCTCTATTTTCGGATATTTCTCTTGCACGCTGGCTATTTAATTGGGAAGCAATATCTTTTTCCTTTCCAAAAGCAACATTTAAGAATGACGTAGCGGTAAGAACGCTTTTTTTGTGATATTGGTGCTGAATATGTTTATTGAAAACCTCCTTAGCTTTTTTCCAGTCACGAAATCCAGTTGACACAAGTTTACCGGGATGTTGATGTTCCCCTTTTCCGACACTTTCATGAAAAAATACGCAGCATGGCTTGCAAAAAACAGCATCATTACTTCTTGAATAAGCCAGAAAAGGAAAGTCTTCGAGAACCCACTTGCACTGAAAGCTCCTTTTTTGAGATCCATGCATTGTCATTGGGAACTCAAAAGGCATTTGGGGAAGCAAGACAGAAGACAGAATTTTTTGTTTTATGTTGTCGTCTAGGGAGTTCTTCTTCTTATGCAATTCCGCTATGTCAAAAAGTTCCGCCTGCCAAGAAGACAAATGCTGAATTTGATATGCAGTGTCTTCTACACGTGCACTTGAAGCCTCAGGATTGTTCTCATCTAAACAAATAAAAACACAGATTGACCTTAGTTCTTAGCTGACTAAATTCGCGTTGCGATCTTTATTGTGGATTCAAAACCCAAAAATAAATTATGAATAAAATTTATAGAGCAGAGATTTTTTGGGTTGATGATTATGAAAACGAATTTGTGAAACTATATATTAAAGAACTACACCATTTGATTAATAAGAACAGTTTGAAATAAATACAAAATATCGATCCGCTCACTTAAAATTATTTCTTACCTTTTTGAATGTCCTTTTCAATAGCTGAATCCATGACAGTTCCTTCAGAATTTGGTTCAAGAATACGTACATCTATCAAAATCAAGACAACACACAATGTAATTTACGATTTTATATAAACAATACAGCTTAATTCTTAATATCAAAAATCAAAGTTAATATGTTGAAAACGTAAGTTGCGGATAAAGTTTTTCAAAATCAAAACCTATAAGAAATTCATACGAAATACGAAATTTAACTATTTATAAATTGTGTCGTGAACAATTCATCACATTGCATCAAGATGACGTTAATATTGACTGTAGCTATTTTAATACAAAGTAAAAATTGTCTCGATAGACATTACCCTTTTTTGTGTAGTGATATAAGTAGATATTAAATATATTACATATAACTTTTCTTTGAGACACCTTGTATAGACATAAGAATTAACAACTTACCACATTGGTCGCTCTGTTTTGTTCTTTTAAAAAAAGTAGCAATCGAGCTTTGTCTTTTCATTTTCGTTTATTTTCTTTTTTCTTTAAACACTTTTTGCACAAAATAAACCAGATTCACTCAAACTCACTTTTAAAACTTATTTAAAACACTTAAGACACTTAAAACACTTTATTCGCACAAAATAAACCAGGTTGATGCAAATTCAAACAAATTGGAATCTTAAATACATTAAACTATACCTATAAAGTCTCCTTAACATCACACCTTTTAATTTTATTATGTATAATGACTAGATAGTCTCTTAACATTAATGTGCATTTGTCTTTATTAAATAATAGTACCTAAATAGTCTCCTTTTGATGAAAAAAAAGTATGTTGCAACCAGGCTAAAAACACACCGAAGCGGACAAGACGAACTTTTTGTCTTTCGACAAAAAATCGCAGACACAACACACAAGTCCATTGCTCTTACGAGGCAACACACACCGAACAAGACACGACACGACAAAAAGTCGTGTCAGTCCGTCGGTTGCAGTAAATACATGGGGTTGTATAGGAGCAAACCACACCAAAGAAGACAAAAAGTCCCGGACAAAATGTCGACGCCTGAAAGTACACACTGTCTTATGAAGAACCACACACCAAAGTGAACAAGACAAACAAACAGATTTCGACAATCGGACATGTCGGTTGCTCATAGTTGGATTTGTATTTTATTGCGATATTTCTTGTTGTATTTAGTTCAATTTGGTATGGATGTTGTTGCAATGGTAAAAAGAATTAAGAAAAAGAAGAATTAAGAAAAACGTAGAGATTTCTTTTGTGTGGATGTTTGTGTGGATGTTTTCTTTATTTCTCCGCTGGCAAAACACACCGAGTGCGACAACGACAAAATGTTTTGTCTGTGTCGTCCTCGTTGTGGTGTGTGCAAGAGTTATTTTTAAACACAATTCGAACTTAAATAGTATGTACTCTTATTCATACCTACTTGCGTATATAAAAAAATGCATTTATGCATATAGAAAAAGCATGAAATCTGCCGGATAGTAGATCTGCTTTTCTGATGTGGCGTATGATAGATAATGCACCGTCGTTTTCGACGGGTTTCCAGCTAGTTTATAATATTTGTGGGATAAACATTTATTAAAGCAACATGATTTCAGAACAATATACATAAGTAGTGAGGAACTAATAAGAGAATATACAAACTTTTGTTCAAATATTTTTTTTAAAATCATTTCGGGGGGGGCTTGAGCCCCTCTAGCCCCCCCTCTGGCTACGTGCCTGACCGCCATCTCTCCGCCCCCTTTTCCCAAATAAATAAATAACTATAAGAAGAATTTTGATGACACCTTTAGCGCAAGCCCTTAACGGCAAACTACGAAATCAAAATATGACAAGTTTCCGCGAATAAAAAAAACTTGGCTTTCATTATTTTCATGTCGTGGACAAGCTCTTTTGGTAGACTGAGATCTGAAATACTGAAAAAAATTACTGTGATGTTTGTTTTCTTTGGGAAAAAAATGAGGAACCCTCCGATTAATTTTGCTACTGTGTGTGAAAAGCGCATAATTCCAAGGCAGTCGGTGAGTTTTCACTTTTTCCTTGTCAATCTTCTTCCATAGAATCAAAGACTAAGACAAGAAGTCTGCACACAAGATCGCAGAAAACACTTACAGAAAAAAATAAAAACACAAACAAACACCTCGAAAACAGAAGAATGGTTGATTAGTGTGTGGGAAGAGTGTCACAGTTTGTTTTCCTTTTTTTTGTGATTTTTTTTTTATGTTCACTTCCCATTCACCTTGATGATGATCTTCGACTTTGACTGCGAGTTCGTCATCGTTGTCATTGAATTGTTGAGTGTAAGGTGCCTCGAGACTGCTTCGCGAGCCTGCTGTCATGATCATGTGGAAAGCACTTCCACACCGGGTGGTGTGAAAGATGATTTCTATTTTTTGTTCTTCTCGCTGAAGTTATGATTTTATTGAATTTCGCACCATAAGACCCAGATAGCTATTTTTCCTGAATTAAACAATTTTTGATGGGAATTGTGGATGTAAGTGAAATATTGATTCAAGTGCTGATGAAGAAATTCCTTGCAAGAGGCAAAAGTAAACATCTGCTAGATTCAATGCCAAAATGAATGAATGAATATCAAAAACGGTCACTAGCTAGAAAATGTCTTAGGCCTTAAATTTCAGCCCCAGATTCAAGACAAAGAGGAAGGCCAAAGTCTGTAGTGTCTGAGATCATACATAGATTGGGAGAGGAATAAATAAAAAGTTGGCAGATTTTTTGTTTATGCATTACATTTTTGTAGGCTATCTGAAGTCTTAGAAACAGCGTTTAAGGTCTTCTTCAAGCTCATAGTACAAAATTCAGTGTGCGTGCATACAGCAAAGTTAACTGCCACAAAAGCTATAAGCAAAATTGTTCACACTTCACCTTATCCGTCACCCCATACATTAATTTGAATCCCATTGAGATTTTATAACATAAAGGAAACCACATAAACCACGAAAAAAAAAACAGTAAAAAAAAACACATTACTCGTACAATGATTGAATCAAAGAAATGGAAATTGCACATTTCTTTCATTTCCATTTCATTTTTGTCAGCAATATTTTAACGACTATTACTGTCCTCCCATTTGATGATACTTTCTCTCACTTACTCAGTGGGAAAATAATGTGGAAGAAATTATAAAAATGACAAAAAAAAAACAATACCACCATCAGGGATGCTACAAGGTACTCCATCTGATGTCAAGAGTATCTAATGGTGAAGGAAAATTATCCATTAATTTATCACTGGTCATTGGTCATTGATGCTATTGACCCCTAAAGCGCTTTTTATTGAAATCTAACCCCACTGTCGCGTCATTGGTCGTGGCCACCGTCAAAGAGGTCAAGATGATGAGGGTTAAACTTAAAAGAAAGACTAATGGAAAATGTACTTAATTTGTGAGCTGAAATCCCTTGAACCCCAAGACTATCGATAACGGCTGGATTTATTATTTTTGACTTACCATAATAGAGCTGGGAAAATCCACAAAAAAGGTTTACAGTATCATATATCCTCAACAGGTAAAGATGGACAGCAGGGAGTCTGAGAAAGACTTAAAATAGTTTTTCCAGAAATATCGTTTTTCTTGATTTCTTGTGTTTTTTTTTTTGTGGTATGAAGGAGAAAAGGATAGATTTTTAAGGACCTGATTTTCAGGGAGCGAAAAGGTCAACAATTAAGAGCATGATTTTGTTTTATCACTTCCACAGAATTTCTAATCACTCTGCACACACAGGTAGGCGATACACTTCTTTTGTTATTAAATTCGATCAGGATTCATAGATATCCTCTCTCAAACTTATATTCAGGAATACTCCACTTTTGTCACCAGGTTTCGTTGGTTATTTTAATTAATATAAATCTAGTTGAAGACAATCCTATACAATCCAAATTAAAACCAGGTACAACTATCAAAATAGTTTGAAGAGCAACAACGAACACGACGAGAGCCACGATAAAAGTGACGACACGAAGAATGCAACAAAAATCCGAAAAGTAGGTAAGTCTTTTGCGATGAAAGTAAAGACCGTGAATGCCAAACCGATCACTAGGAAAATGGAAGTTAAACTGAAAAAGGTAAGACAAAACAACATTGAGACGAGCCTATCTGAATCGAGTCGAGTATCTGTTTCTTACCTGCAGCTAGCAACATTATGCACGAAACATTTGTCTTCGGACTGCTAAATTGGTGTAGAAAAATTGTGTATGCGAGAGGGGAAATTATAAAAATGTTGCGATGGGATCTTCTCAATGTTTTTAAATCTTTTCTTGACAAATTATTAGTTCGCTTAGAAGACTAAGTAGCCCTGAGGATGGAAATTTGTTGTTTATCAGGAATATTTCGTTAGTTTGTCCTCGAGGTGGTGATTGAATTTTTTATTTTCTAAATATTGCTTTGATCTTAAAAAAATTTTAACTGCTGAGTTTGTAGACTTTATTAAAAGTTATGATCGATTTTTGTGAACAAAATTTTTTATTGCTTTAAATATTATTATTATTATTATAAGCTTTTATTTGCCATTTGAATTTCTTAATTTTATATATACAATTTTCGTTTTAACAATGTTTTTTTTTAATAAATTTAAATTACAAACAAAGTCTGGTATTAACTTATTAATTATATTGAAAATTTTAATTTATTATATTGAAAATTGAGTAAGTAAGTATATAAACCTTTGATTGTTCTTTTCATGAAGATATATTTCTGGCGTAAGCCTCCCCCAATGTTGCCCATAATTCTCTGTCCTTAGCTTCATTATACCAATTTTGTCTGTAGTCCGATAAATCATCAGCCCATCTCTTCTTGGGTCTTCCAGGTCGTCTTTTTTCCGCTGGAGTCCATTTTGTGATTACTTTAGTCCATCTTTGTTCTTGAAGCCTTGAAATGTGTCCTGCCCAGCTCCATTTAAGCCTTCTTGTTCTTTCTACTACATCAATGATTTTTGTTTGTTGTCTTATATGCTCGTTTCGTATTTTTTGAATTTGTCTTATTTTTAGAATTTTCCTTTCCATTTTAGTTTGGCAAATCCTAAGTTTTTCTGTTAGATTTGAGGTTAATCCAAGTGCTTGTAGTCCATAAGTCATAACGGGTAGTATTCCTGAGTCCATTATATATTTTTTTGTGTTGTTACTTAAATTTGATTCCATTATTTGATGTATATTCCAGAATTGTTTCCAACTGTTTGTGATTCGTCTGTTTATCTCCTTGTTTTCTTGGTCTTTGAATGATTTTAATTGTCCAAGGTAAATGTAATCTTCTACATAATCTATCTTTACTCCGTCTAATGTGATATCTGTTTTTGTGTGATTGGTCATTGCTTTTGTTTTTGTTTGGTTTATATTGAGTCCATAGGGCTTACAAGCAGTAGTCAATTCTTTTAGCATCGATTCGATTTGTTTGGCTTTAAATAAGAGACTTTTAATACACTTCAAAGAGCAAATAAACTTTCATGAGTCATGACTATGCATAATCGTGACGAATGATTCAAGTCAAGTGAGTGTAGCCGGTTTTCTGTAAGGACTAGCCTTCTTTATTTCTTCAGCAATTAGTACGGTTGGGGTCGAAAGCCTGGAAACTAAACTCCCGGATAACTTAAAATGCCCCAAAGTACTTTCCCGAAGTACTTTTGTCCTCAAATCATTTGCCCGGAAAAAATCCTACCTTTTCGTCACTTAAAGTTATGAGAATTAGGGAGACTGAGTTCTGTTACCGTTTTTATTTTTCTTACAGCCCTGAACTAGGCCAAAATCTTTTTCAAAAATAGAAATCGTTGAGAACCATCGAGAACGAAGCAAAAGAATTCTGCGTTCAACTAATTTGATATAAGCAATTTCTTTTTTGTGAAATCAGTCAATTTCAAATTGTTCATGCTACAGGGAAAGCACATCGAATGTCTTTTTTTTATTTAAAAAATACAAAGTATTATTTTAAAAGTCGCGTGAATTCTATTCATACTGCGGTTTGCATGCTTTTTAATATTTTTTTCTTTTTTATTTTTTTGTTTTTCTTTTCTTGATTTTTAGTAGCATATTACACTACCCTTCGTTAATGTACGAAGTATTATTGGAATGTACTAAAGCTCTTGGTAAATGCACGAATGAATAAGTAAACATTGTCATAATATTCGTACAATGTACAAATCTTATTGTAGAAATACTAAAATAATACGATTATGAGTACGAATTCGTAATACCTACTCATAATTTCGTACAAATTATGCATGAACACTTTTCAGTGGTTCAATATAAACATTTACACACGTTCAAAGAAAACTAACCATCGATCCTTTAAAGTACTAACTACAAAACCCTTCATTATTCGTAGCAACACACTCAATTACTCATTTTTTTCATTGCGATACAACTGTTTTATTTATATTTTTCTCTACGTATTGAAATAACAACAAATGACATGAGCAAAGTATTTTTATTTGTGTATACATTTTACCTTAAAGACAGAAAGTAGAATGTGGTATTGTCCGTGTCAGAATTTGTATTTCTGTTTGACCGGTAGAATTTAACTTCTAATAAAAACAAATCTAAGGAAGAGTAAGCCCAATTAATATTGTTTTTTCTCCTAATTAAGAAAATAACAAGTGGAAATAAAATGCGTTAAATACGAAGACGCTTAAATAGTTAACTCTAATCGTTTTCCTAAGAAGGTTGTCATCAAGAAAAATGTTTCAAACCGCCGTGCTTTTATCACTCTTAACCGCTAGTTGTTTCTGCAGCAATTTCACGGAAATGAGTCAAGTTGTCGAAAAAATTCACAACCAAAGTGATTCGGCAACTGTCGTTTTTGTTGGTGTTCACAATAACTTTGTGCGGTATTTTTTGAATAAACGTAATGATATCACAGTGATGAATTTTGAACCTTCAACTCTTAAAGAAAATTTCTCAAGGAAATTTAAGTGCATTTGGAATGTAATGCTCGTCATCCAAGAGCCAAATGACATTCATCCATCGACCTTCAATAGGTTTCTGGATCGTTTCAGAATCAAAAAATTCGTGCTGGTATTTGGAAATACCATCAGAATGCTGAAACGAAGTTTCGACGTACTTTCTGGAAAAAAATTCTCCCATATTTTCGGATCAACAGGTACCAATATTTTTGCGTTCTTTCCATTTGCCGGTGAGCAAGTCAAACTGATGTCTCTTGATGAACCTATTCCCGATGCACTAAAGGACCTTAACGGATTCAAAATTCGGACAACTTTCAATACTGATATACCGAGAGTCTATGGATATGTTGACAAACATGGTCAAAGTCATACTGGAGGTTATGTTGCAAGGTTGTTTTACAGCTTTTTAAAATATCATAATGCAACTGTTCAAGCAGTAGCAGGCTTCGGCCGGAAAAACAGTTCAATACTTAGAGTTGTGGATGCTACACTCAACAATGAAATCGATATAAGTTTGAATGCATATCATTCCTTCGAGGGTCTGATGTCGACGTATCCTTTTGAAATTCTCCAATGGGTTCTTGTTGCCCCACTTAATGGTCGATTGGATGCCAATGAATACTTTCTGAGACCGTTTAAGCTTGATCTATGGCTTTTAATTGGCTCAACGTTATTCGTCATAATAGGAACAGACGTCCTCACCAACATAGTATCTGGACGACCTGCGAATGTTTGGAATTGCTTCAGTCGTATTTATTTGATAATGCTCGGTCTACCCACTGACAAACCAATCAGACAGGGATATCGGTTTTTCAGCCAAATTCAAATTTTTGCATTAATTGTGAAAAGTGTATACGTCGTCTTTCTGACATCTTATTTGACAGTCTTCATAGAAGTGAAGCAGTTGAAAACCATCGACGATTTAATTAAACACAATGTCAAGGTCATGATTATCAATTACGAGTGGAAAACATACATTGCCGATAAAATGGATCCACCGGGATTACAGAGTATTGTCATAGAAGTTGACAGTGCAACATTTACAAGAGAAAAATATAACACGGCTAATACGAAAATTGGCTTCGCTCTGGGATCTGATATTGCACAATTTTTGGTGGCTTATGAAAGGAAATTCACAACACCGAGATTTCATATTGTCGAGGGTTGTCTGGAGAACTATCATTTGGGATTTTTTCTGGTCGAAAATTCGCCGTTTTATGAGATTTTGAATCAGTTCACTATTTTGGTTCTTAGTTCGGGCTTGATTCAGAAATGGAAGTACGATGCTGAGAAGGAAATTTATAACAACGATTTGATCGATATGAAGGCGTATTCGATTGACATAAAGACATTGCAGCCATTGACGCTGTTTCACTTCAAATTTGCGGGAATTTGCTTGACGTTTGGATTGACGTTTGGATTGATTGCGTTTTTCTTTGAAATTTTATGCGGCAGGAAAAGAATATTTCTTTAAAGATGTACATTTATTGTCATTCATTCAACTGAATAAAGAAACGCTGGCGCGTACTTTCCATATATATGTTCTTTATTTTAGATTGATATGGTTTTGATAAAAATGATGAAAACATTTTTCGCTGTTTTACCATATAAATGTTATATTTTATCGGGAATACTAATCCTATTTTAAAAATTCTTTCACTTGTAGAAAACTACATTATTATGGAGAAATATGGGCTGATTCTTATCTACCTTTCCACAAATTTTTAGCCAAGTCGGTGAAGGCACGATACTGTTTTTTATGTACTTCAACGCCATAGCGAATCATCATAAGGAAGTTACTCATGGAATTTTATGAAGTTAAACAAACCGTAATTCTAAACTTCAACATCCTTTGACCATTTTAAGAAAGTGGGTGGCAGTCACGCCGACGCGACGCCCAGGCCCGTAGCCAGAGTTGAATTTAAGGTAGGGCAACGGTCATATAAGGTAGGGCATTGGTAAATTTTGTATTTCGGTCATTCCATTATAACTTTGAGGACATTTTGACGCATGTTATCCAGTTTATCCGTTAAAGAAGCAATCTTTTTTCTTGAAACTTGGTGAGTTGTAAGGGCTCATGATAAAGTTGATGTTCTAGAAGTTTCACAAAAAAACTAATTAAAATAGCTAATTTATGCACAGTTACCGTCTTTATCTGGGTATAATTTGGCTCTATGATAAGCCCTTTAGTTTCACCAAGTTTCGAGAAAATAGATAGATTCTTATAAGAGATAAACAACCGTAAAAATGCCTTCTCCGTTACTTTGGTATGGCTGATTTGATTTGATGTAAGAAAGATTCAAAATAATAAAGTGCAAAGCATTAAGGTATTCAAGTTTAAATATTTTACTGTTTTTCCAAATAAATTATATTTACAAAGTACAAAAATAGTAAAATATAAAATATTAATATTATTCCTTAAAATAACTGAATTTTTCGATTGCTCATTTTATTAAATACACGAAGGACTTCAATGAGGTCTACTGAAATGCAGGTTCGTATGTACCTATCTTTAAAGGCCTCTCGCTGCCTGTACAAAATCTGCATTAGGTTTTCGTCTTCGAGCCTACTTAAATAATTTTTGACAACAGTAGCCTCTTCTTTTGTTGGAATTGTTATACCTGAAAAATCAATTGAAATAACTGAAATGCATTTGCTGAATCTTAACTTCAAGAATAATGTGTTAAAGATTACAGTTTATGCAGACGAAAAAATTGATATATGGCTTGGAGTGAAAAACAGCTAACTCCACTTTTACACTCCTTACACAAATGGGACCACACTGCAGGCATCAGCTTTTGAATACAAAAAATTGGTTCACCCAGTCCAAAGATATGAGGTAGCAAACATAAAAAAAAACAGACGAGTTGATAACATCCTCTTTTTTGGAAGTCGGTTGAAAAAGAAAATATTTCTAAATGTGTTAATAAATCCAAGACAACATAAAGTTATTTTTTAGAATCCATACTATTAAATGAAAAAGAATTTGATAAGATTTCAAAGCTTTTTGTAATTTCAATCAATTATGTAAATCATTTTTATGTGGAGCTAGAGGTGGCAGTTAACAGGTTTTCACTCTTAGCCGACGATATTATTCATTTATCAAAAATGTGGAAACAGTTTTTTTTTTTCAAAATTAAGAATTTTACGAGTAGATACGTATTTTTTGTTAAAATAAAAAGGATCCATCTATAAGTATACCTACGCGCTGCAATTTCAGCTTTAAATGAAATATTAACGTTAAGTTGCAACAAATTACTTTTATAAAAAATTGAATAGTTTGAAGAGAACTCTTTAATAATTTTAGTTTAGAAGCGAATCAGATTGTTTGTATATTTTTGTAATTATGTTTAAGACATCAATATAAATTGCATGCGCGTTAAAAAAAAGTTATGCAGCGCACGAAGAATAGCATGAAATCATAAAACCTCACTTTTTCAAAAAGTTCAGTTTTATAACAACCCGAATTTTTTTCAAAAAGCCATAATATAGTTTTATTTTCACTTACCAAGGCTTTTTAACGGTTTCATTTTTTCGGTATCTCGGTATAACTCGTCGATACTCGCAATTGAGTTTATTAATTCGTCATTTTCTAAAAATCTTCTTTTAAGCTCTGATAACACAATGTCCAAGGTTTCGTAATACTTGGACTTAAATGGCTGGGCGTACTGGTTTTCGGCACTTCTTTTCACGGTGGATCAAGAAGGGCCGTACATGAAATAGTCATCCATCCTATTTGATTTTTTAATTTGTCTTTTTTGAGTCTGCGTTCTATTTTCTAATTCTTGGCCGAGGGCCACTGATTTAGCTTCTTCTAAAATGGTACGGTAGATTTTTTCAGACCTTAGATTTGTTATTTCATTTTGTACACTTTTAATTATTCCAATGGCGTCTTTCAATCCTGCACTTCTAGCTTGTAAGGCTGTCTGCAGGTTCAAGCATGGTTAATTTTTTTTTGCTATTACCATAGCCATTCTAAACTCCAAATTCATCATAACATTCTTTATGCCTACACTTTTTGCAACATCATCACCGTTAAATTTTTTGATGTTTAAGATGTTAGTAGAATAAAAAAAAAAAAAATAATTGAAAACGTTTTGTTATATCTCTTGTTTTTTCTTTGGCAAAGTAGGATATTTTTGAAGGTAGGGCATTTTTAATGCAGGGAGTAAATAAAGTTGGAGCATCGTTAAATTTGGGCATTTTTAAAAGTCGAACGTTATCATACGAAGGACATTTTTGAAGGTAGGGCAATTTTAAAGCTAGGAATTTTTTAAAGTCGGACATTTTCATAGGTAGAATATTTTGAAGGTAGGGCATTTTTAATGCAGGGAGTTTTCAAAGCTGGAGCATTTTTTAAAGTGGGGAATTTTTAAAAGTCGGACGTTATTATACGTAGGACATTTTTGAGGGTAGGGCATTTTTAAGAGTCAGACGTTATCATACGCAAGGCATTTTTGAAGGTAAGGGCATTCTTAGAAGTCAGACGTTTTCATACGTAGGACATTTTTGAAGGTAGGGCATTTTTAATGCAGGGAGTTTTTAAAGCATTTTTTAAGGTAGGGCACTTTTAAGACAGGAAATATTTAAAGCTGGAACATTTTTTAAGATCAGCATTTTTATAAGAAGGGCATTTTTAAAGGTGGGGCATTTTTGAAGGTTGGGCATTATTAAGGTAGGGCATTTCAGATTTAGGTAGGGCATTGCCCCTCAATGCCCCCCCCCCCTGGCTACGGGCCTGGCGATGCCCCTGTAATGAAATTGAAATTTTGTACTTATATTTTCCCTTATACTCAACCGAAACTCTATCAGAATTTCAAATTTAAACCTTTTCGACCATTTTCACAAAGTGGGCGGATAAGACGCCCCTAAATGGAAATAGATTTTTTTCTCATTTTTTTCATGTTATTCAACCAAAACCTTACAAGAATTCTAAATTTCAACATCCTACGACCGTTTTAAGATATTGGGTGGAAACCACGCCCCTAAATATAAAATATAAATATTTTATTTATATTTTTCCTTATATTCAACCAAAACTCTATTAGAATTCCGAATTTCAAGATCCTACGACCAGTTTTAGAAAATGGGAGGACCACGCCCCCTGAATGAGCAAAATGAAATTTTCGATTTTTTCCTTTGTATACAGCCGAAAATCTACCAAGCTATCAAATTTCAAGATTCTGCTATTGTTAGAAGTGCTTCATAATTTTGATGATCAGTCAGTCAGTGAGTCAGTCAGTCAGTCAATTACGGTTTTTGAAATTTTTACTGTTCAATATCTCAGAAAGTAGCGGTTCTTCAAAATTTTTTTTACAGGGCCTTTGTGGCCATGAAGTTAATACCTAATTCAAATTTAAAGTTTCTAACTCTATGGGTTCAAAAGTTTTGGGATGTTAAAAATGTGCTTGAGTTCAATCCTGTAAAAAGGGAGTAGTGCTAGAACTTGGCTGGGCACTACCGTGCCTTTTGATTGTCGTTTAGGGCGATACAACTGGAAAATACATTCGTCGTTTTCACTCCTAAAAAAAATTAGTGAACAATTTTTTCGTTTCTTTGTTCTGAATCTGATGTCAAACCAGCCAATCTATATTATGTATCTTATATGAATCAATTCGAACGTACAGTATTTCAAATTTTTTGTTAAGCAACCCATTTGCCTACGATTGAATAAGTATATTAATGAAAGTGTATGCGATTAAATTGCCAACTGCATCATGCCCAAAGAGGTTCTATTAACATACAAATTACATTGCTTAGGTTTCGTCTTCGTTCATTTCATTGCTAGACCTAGAAGGCTTTATCAGAAATCGGACAGTTGAAAAAATGTCACCACGGTTTCCAGAAGCACTCCTTTTACTATTGCAGCTCCCGAATATATGAAAATATGAATTATGAACAAGTAAGCACGGGTCTAGTATGGGTTAAGGGATAGATGAACTAGACATTTAGTTCAATCATGAAAGTTCATTGTACGAACAAGAACATAAGAAAGCTGGTGTGAATTAAACAAAACAAGCTAGTTTCCTTCACCAGCAGCTAGACTACTCATTACTTAGGTATGTACGTGCAGTCGAGGAGCTATTGTAAGCACTTGTGCACCGTTCATTCAAAATTCAAAACATTGAGTTTATGTTAATCCTTATCACATGCGAAAATGAAATCTCAAACATAGTCCTATGTTAAAAATAACTTATCAGCGATCAATTCAAACAAAATGAATTTGAGCCCCTAACCAGCCGTATCTGAATCAAGTATATTGTAGAGCGTTTGGCTGTAAACATTATAAAAAAAAACTGCCCCATTCCTCTACAGAGTAAGTTATATTGATTTTTTTGCCTCTACTTTCTTTGTTCTCTGTCGGCAATTAAGTTTTGATTTTTAAGCCACTGTCATTAAGAGTATGTTGAAAATGGACAATACACACGTTATTCGAGTTGACAAAGGTTATGTGTTGAAATCCGGGATTTGACAAAATGTCACCACTGTTTCTTATAGCGCTTCTTTTACTTTCGCTACTCCCGAACGGTTTTGTTTGTGACAAATACTTGCAATTAAGTGAACTAATATTGAAAATTCACAACGAAAATAATTTGGCGAGTGTCATTTTCATCGAATCGGAAGATGATTTCATCTCTTATTTCTTGGGTAGTGAAATATACATCCCAGTTGCCATATATAGGGGTTGCCGTTCTTCAAAACGGAGGACTGCTGACGTCGAGAAGTGGGATTTTAGTGCCTTCTTGGTGGTTCAGGCAACAAATTCAAGCAGCTGTGAAATATTCGAACACCAGATATCTAATTTGAAGAGTCGAAAATTCATCATTATAACAGCTGACGATTTGGTAACTCTACATGAATGTATTTCGTACTTTCGGAAAAACCGCTTTACAAGAATATCTGCTTGTGTCGAAAATGTAGCATACGCCTTCTTTCAATATAACACCGCAATCGATTTTTTGAAACAATTATCAACAACTGCACCACTGCCGAATTCGATGAAGGACTTAAGTGGTTATGCTTTTCGAACGATCGTTAGTGCCGACCTTCCGAGAGTTTTCTGGATTAAAGATAAGCTGGGGAATAGCGAAATTGCAGGTTATGTCGGTCAGATGTTTGTCAGCTTCTTAAAGAAACACAATGCAACTTTTAAGTTAGTCAATATTAAGGATGTGGAGAAGCGTTTCATGGAAGCGATTGTGGAGGCAGCAAAAAACAATGAAATCGACATCAGCATGAACGCCTGCAAGCCGGTAAACGGCCTCGAAATGAGTTATCCATTTAGTATGATGAAGTGGTCCATAATCGCTCCCTTAAATGGTAACCTCGATCCGAATGAGTACTTCCTGCGACCGTTTAGTCCAACAGTCTGGCTGTCAATTTGTGCAACATTCTTCTATATAATTATTATGAACATATTGAAAGACTATTTGACAGATCGACCAGTCGATTGCAACGATGTTTGCATTACTTTAGTCAAGTTTTCAATACCATGTTACACTTGGCAACGGAAATCCATTACACTCACAACTATTGATTTCATTGTCAAGTTATTGTCCTGGCATTTGTCCTCGTTAATCTGTACACAGTGAGCTTAACATCATTTTTGACAGTTTACATTCAGGTCAAACAATTCAAAACGATTGAGGATTTGATCGAAAGTAAATTTCCGGTCATGATGATAAACTACGAGTGGAGAGATATTGAAGACTCAAATCTACATCCAAAGGGTTTCGAGAGTATAGTCGCTCCCGTTGAACGTAAGGTTGTGTTTCGTGAAAGAAATTCAATGGTGAATACCAGCTTCGCTTATGCGATGGGAAATGATAAAGCAGCTTTCTATACGAGCTTTCAGCGCCAATATGCTGCGAGATCTTTGTTTCGGTTGATTGAAGACGGTTTGGTGAACTATTTTGTTGGATTTATTTTGGCCGAGAATTCAGCATTTATCGAGATTCTGAATGAATTTATTATGGAGGTCATGGAGACGGGTTTGATGACTAAATGGAAGAATGATGTTCCGCTGCATGTGAGAGAAAATGGTTTGCTGAAAATTGGACATGTTAATCCCGTTCAAAAGACACCGTATCCATTGACACTTCGTCATTTGAAATTCGCGTGTTATTTTTATGGGTGAAAATATTGTCACGGTTTTGCAAAAGCGAAGATTCGATTAAGATTAAGAATACTTAAATAAAACCATGAATGTAAGCTGATGGGTAAATTTTAATTCCTTTTTTTCTAGTTTAGAACACGAGTAACATATAAACAACTTTTTTCAAAGACAATCTTAGGAAATTATTTTAATATTTGCGGAGCGTATAAGCTTATGTTGTGAGTCTTATAATAAATATATGAATAATTGTTTATGAATTTTAAGAAAAAAAACAGATTTTCTGACAGAGAAATCATTTATGTAATATAGGAGAACTAGTGTTTGCATTTTTACTATTTAAAGCCTAATTAAATACTAATCACCTTCTATTTTGTTTATAATGCTCAAATGCAGTAGTTAAAGTAAATAAACAGTTTTGGTCACTCCCTTCAAAGTTTTCCCGTCATGAATACCTACCTGATTCTGGGGGCGTCATCTGTTGATTAAGTAGTGACAAAGCAAACTGTATTTGGAACATTCTCACTTAAACACGAGTCTTTTGTTTTAAAATTTGTTGTTTATTACTTTTCATTATATTTCTAAATCAGTTGAGAAAATAAAACATGCATCTTTAAACAATTTAGCGCTTCCTACCCCACAAAATTTCAAAGAAAAGCGCAATCAATGCAAGCGTAAAGCCCCACTGCAAGCAAATCCCCGCAAATTTAAAGTGAAACAGCGTCAATGGCTGCAATGTCTTCGTATAAGAAGAATACGCCTTCATATTAAGCAAATCGTTGTTGTAAATTTCTCTCTCAGCATCCAACTTCCATTTTTTAATCAAGCCCGAACTGAGAACCAAAATTGTAAACTGATTCAAAATATCATAAAACGGCGAATTTTCGACCAGAAAAAATCCCAAATGATATTCGTCTAGATAACCCTCGACAATATGAAATCTCGGTGCGGTGAATTTTCTTTCATATGCCACCAAAAATTGTGCAATATCAGATCCCTGAGCGCGGCCAATTTTCGTAATATTCATGTTGAATTTTTCTCTTATAAATGTTGCACTGTCAACTGGTATAACAATGTTCTGCAATCCCGGCGGATTCGTTCCATACTGAATATATTCTTTCCACTCGCTATCGATTATCATGAATTTGACGTTGTGGTCAATTAAGTCAACGATGGTCTTCAACTGTTTCACTTCTATGAAGACTGTCAAATACGATGTCAGATAGACGACGTAAGCACTTTTCAAAATAAATGAAAAAAAATTGAATTTGGCTGAAAAACCGATATCCCTGTCTGATTGGTTTCTCAGTGGGCAGACCGAGCATTATCAAATAAATACGACTGAAGCAATTCCAAAAATTCGCTGGTCGTCCAGATATGATGTTGGTTATGACGGCTGTTCCTATAATGACTAACAATGTTGAGCCAATTAAAAGCCAAAGATCAAGCTTAAACGGTCTCAGAAAGTATTCATTCGCATCCAATAGACCATTACGCGGGATAACAAGAACCCATTGGAGAAATGCAAGGGGATATGTCGACACCAAACCGTCAATGGTATGATATGCATTTAAACTTATATCGATTTCATTGTTGAGTGTAGCATCCACTACTCTTGGTATTGAACTGTTCTTAACGCTGAAGCCTGTAATTTCTTGAAAAGTTGCATTATGATATTTTAAAAAGCTGAAAAACAACTGTGCAACATATCCTCCAATGCGATGTTGACCATATTTGTCAACGTAACCATAGACCCTCGGTATATCTTTGTAGAAAATTGTCCGAACTTTGTAGCCCTGAAGGTCTTTAAGTGCATCGGGAATCGGGTCATCAAGAGATATCAGTTTTATTTGCTGACCGGCAAATGGAAGGAAAGCTAAAAGATTGGTTCCCATTCATCCAAATATATGGGTGAATTTTTTTGCAGAAACTACGGCGAAACTTCGTTTAAGCATTCCGATAGAATTTCCGATTATTAGCACGAATTTTTTGATTCTGAAACGTTGAAGGAATGTGCTGAAGGTCGTTGAATGAATGTCATTGGACTCCTGGATGACTAGCATTACATTCCAATTGCACTTAGATTTCCAAGAAATATTGTCTTTTATGGTTAAAGGTTCAAAATTCATCACTGCGACATCATTGCGTTTATTCAAAAAATACCGAACAAAGTCATTAAGGACGCCAACAAATACAACAGTTGCCGAATCACTTTGGTTGTGAATTTTTTCGAGAACTTGACTCATTTCCGTGAAATTGCTGCAGAAACAACTGGCAGCTAGAAGTAATAGAAGCGCGGCAATTTGAAACATTTTTCTTAATGACAACCTGCTAAGAAAACCGATTACTGTCAACTATTAAAATGTCTTCGTAATCAACGCATTTTATTTTTACGATTTATTTTCTTAATTAGGAGAAGAAACAATATTAGGCTTAAGTACTCTTCCTTATATATATATGTGCTTACAAGAGGTTAGATTCTACTGGCCAAACAGAAATGTTTGTCCTTCCAAAATATAAATCAAAATGCTGACAGAGACAATTCCATATTCTATTTTTTATCTTCAAGATAATAAACACAAATAAAAGTACTGTGCACATTGCACATGTCATTTGTTGTTACTTCAATAAGTTTTGACAAATGTATAGATACATTATTTAATTAAATTATAATATGTTTGTAGAACTTGGTCGTCGTTTTTGGACAGAAAAACAGTTGTATAGTGCAATGGTTGCACTAAAAAAAACTTGTTAATTTAGTATCGTGCTATAATGGAGGCTTTTGTAGCTCGTACTTTAAACGACGTTTTTTGATTAATTTAAAAAATCGATTGATCGATATTGCTGAAAATAATTTGCTTTGATGTGTGTACCTGCTTATTTTTATCGTTATTTTACATCGCTGAAATAGGCAGCAAAACTTTGTTAATATTTTCCAAGGATATGTTTGGTTTTATATCTTTATGCCTACTTATATACAATTTCCTTCAAAACTTAAAAACAAAACGAGTACGGACGCTCCTCGAACGAGTTTATCTCGCACCTGTCCAGTTTTTTGTTAATAAAAATTGTACGTTTGTCGTGTTCTTAGAAATAAAACATTTTTTTATTTTCAAGCGATAATTAACAATGCAGTTCATTACAAAAGCAATTATCATATTCTCACTAGATTATACACTTTTCTTTGCTTAATCTATCTTTCGAACTCGCAAAACTTCAACAATGTTTCACCCAAAACTACAACCATTGACACAAACAATCCACTGCCCAAGCATATCCATGCAAACCTCAAATGATGAAGTGTCAATGGATACGGCGTCTTTTGCTCTGGACAAACTTGTCCAATTTTCAGCAAACCATTTTTTCTCACCAGGTGCAATACATCATTCTTCCATTTTTCCATCAAACCCGTCTGCAAGACTTCCACAATAAATTCATTTAAAATCTCGATAAATGGTGAATTCTCGGCTAGAATAAATCCCACATAATAGTTGCTCAGAACGTCTTCAATCAACCGAAACAACGATCTTGCAGCATATCGCCGCTGAAAGTTCGTATAGAAAACTGCCTTATCATTTCCCATCGCATAAGCGAAGCTAGTATTCACCATTGAATTTCTTTCACGAAAAGTTACCTCACGTTCGACTGGAGTCACAATTCTCTCGAATCCCTTCGGATGCAGCTCATTATTTTCAATATCTCTCCATTCGTAGTTGATCATCATGACCGGAAAATTTCTTTGAATTAAATCTTCAAGTGTATTGAACTGTTTGATCTGAATGTAAACTGTCAAAAATGATGTTAAGCTCACTATATACAGATTAACGAGGACAAATGCTAAGACCAAAACTTGACAATGAAATCGATAGTTGCGTGTGTACTGGACTTCTGGTGGCAAGTTCAGCATGGTATTGAAAACATGACTAAAGTAATGCCAAACATCTTTGCAATTGACTGGACGATCTGTCAAATGGTCTTTCAGAATGTTCATAATAATTAGATAGAAGAACGTAGCACAAATTAACAGCCAGACTGTTGGACTAAACGGTCTTAAAAAATATTCATTCGGGTCAAGATGACCGTTTATTGGAGCGATTATGGACCACTTCATCAAACTAAATGGATAACTCATTTCGAGTCCTTTAACCGGCTTCCAGGCATTCATGCTGATGTCGATTTCATTATTTCTTGCTGCCTCCACAACGGCTTCCATGAAGCGTTTCTCCAAATCTTTGATTTTGACTTCCTTAAAAGTTGCATTGTGTTTCTTTAAGAAGCTGACGAACATCTGACCGACATAACCTGCAAGTTGGCGGTGACCCAGTTTATCCTTGAGCCAGAAAATTCTCGGAAGGTCGGGACTAACGATTGTGCGAAAAACATAACCATTTAAGTCCTTCATCGAATTTGGCAGTGGTGCTGTTGTAGAGATTTTTTTCAAAGACTCGGTTGCGATGTTATATTGAAAGAAGGCGTATGCTACATTTTCGACACAAGCAAATATTCTTGTAAAACGTTTTTTCCGAAAATAAGAAATGCATCCATGTAGAGTTACCAAATCGTCGGCAGTTATAATGATGAATTTTCGACTCATCAAGGCATTTATCAGGTGTTCGAATATTTCGCAGCTGCTTTGATTTCTTGCCTGAATCACCAAAAAACAATTACAATCCCACTTCTCTATATCAACAGTCGTTTGTTTTGAGGAACGCGAACGCCTGTGAATTGTAACGGGAATGTACATTTCATTACTCATGAAATATGAGAAAAAATCATCATCCAGTTCGATAAAAATGACACACGCCAAATTATTCTCGTTGTGAATTTTATAGACGAGTTCACTTAATTGTAAGTATTTATCACAAATAAGACCGCTTGGGAGCAGCAATAATAATAGAAAGAGTGCTTCGGAAAACAGTGGAGACATTTTTTCAACTGCCAGATTTCTAAGTTGAAAGCCTTTGAAGTGAATCTTTTGTTGAACGAACTTCACATTCAAGATTTAGAATTAAATTAAAGAGAGGTAGCAATGAAATCAATGGGTTCAAAGCTTTAACAACTAAAATTCTTGCGTTAATTGATCACATAAGAGCTAGATGGAAAAGGCACTTTGAACGCATAAACATTCATTAATTCATTGATTATGTCGACCACTAATGGGTAACTAAACAAAACGTTTACGATTAAGATGATTTACGACACAACTGTTGAAGATAAGTTATGGATTGACTTGGACTAGTCATTTTATTGATATATCAATGAAGAATGCTAAATCTACCGAGGTAAGCAAAGAACTGGCCGGTTTCCTTAGACAATTGTTTTTATTTTTCATACTGGCAGAAAAGCTTGCAGTTGTGAGATTTAATTGAAGCTTTTTGAGTTTATAAATAACAAACATTCAGCTTGATATCTTATCTTCTGTGCGTCATTGTGCTCAGTTGATTTAGCATAGCAGTGCTATTCGAAAGCTCCTCGAACATTATTTTTTAACTCAGTCAGAAGTCCCGCGTGTACATTTAGTGAGTGATTAAAACTAATGTTGCTCAATATCTTTGCAATAACTTTTCTATTTTAAAGTAATGTTCCTCAATCGCAACGATAAGCTTAAACAAATGATAGAACTCTACAACAAACTCGACAATGCGAACAACTGCCAAGCTCTGAATGAATCCAATGAAGTCGATTGTCAAGCGGTTCGTAGTTTTCTCTTTAACAACATCGAAGATTTTGCAAAAACAATTCTCGAAGGCATTTTTGAAATCGAACGATTTGATTATGAGTTTGCTAACACACTCTACGAATTCGATAAAATATTATTCGAAAAGATAATGAAAGAAGCCGTCAATGTGTATTTGCCGAAATTCGATTTCTACCAAATCTTACGAACTCTGAGTCGCTTTAAGTACTACCTCCAGGCAATAATCGGCTATGAAGCGGTCTTCGAACAGTTTCATGACATCTGCAATGACACCAAGGAATCCTATGAGCTCTCACGGAAACTTCATGAAATTATTGCGCTACCACTGTTCTCTCAGATTGCAGAGGATCGGCGTTGCCGTATGATAGACATGGCTAAAAGTTTGCCAGTTTATCCCGAAGATCTTTGCGGAAGTGACAAATTTCTGATTACGAATCTTGGTAATCAGTTTCACTTGAATTCGGAAATGGTGAGGGAGAAAAATTCGACATTAATATTTCCAACTTTGACGTTTGATACGCAAAAAGTTAACTGGACACTACGGAGGGATGAAGGAAGCGATCTTTATGAAATCGAAAGTTCAAGTGGACATGTTTTGTGCTGGGTTAAACCGTTTTTTCCGAGTTTTATCAATCGTGTCATTCCGGCAGAAGTGATGTTAATGGAGGGCAATGAAGCCAAAAATAACAAGTGGGAAATTCTTTATATTGAGGAAGGAGATCCATCAAAGGGGTTTGTGATTAAGGCTGCTGAACACAATATTTTTGTAAGTGGTGCGAGAAGTGGAGACTTTTCAACTTTTGTAAGTGTCTTGAAGGAGATTGATGTGGAGGAGAGTGAGAGGTGTGCGTGGAAATTTCAAAAAATGGAATATTCAATTGGATCTTGAAAATTAAAATTTTATCCCCTTACTGCATGGTGGCTCATATATGAGCCAAACCAGTTTTTTGTTCATAATTTTTAAATTTGTTTAAAAATATTTATGTTTCGTATTGTGTTTTAAAGAAAATAAACCTGTTTACTGAATTTTACAAAAAATTATGAATTTATGATTGAGTTTAGCTAGTTTTTGATCATCCAAAACAGAAAAGACAAAAAAGTCGAAAATAAGTACCAAAGTGCAATTCAAAATTTCATAAAAAATATAAAAAATGGGTATTTCCTTGAAACCAAAATACATTCAATAATGCATAAATACATTATACAATATATATATGTATTTATAAAATCTCTTTTTTTGCATTTCTCCATGGTATGGCATATCGGACCCAAACCGTAAAACTCGTATTTCCCGAGTTTTTTGGAAAAAAATGAAAAATCCTGAAACACGTGTCTTTTATTTTTGCAAAATCTATCCAATATTTTTTTTTTCATCAAAAAAAAAATCATGCAGTAAGGGGTTATAATTAAAATTCATCACAATACATTTATTTCGTAGTTTTTGAAAATATTTTCTATACGAAGTTCTTCAAAATATCGGTATTTACTTTGTGTTTTTGCAGTAAGTGCAATGTTGTCGACTTTTGAAAAATAGATGAAAATGTGATACGAATTGATTTCAAGTTTCTGTGTTTTTTGCAAGAGAGAAAATCTGATCGATGCGGTCAGCGATGGTTGAATTCCCTAGTCTAAAGCCCCAATGTTGACGAACGCCTTCATGCACTATTACAGAATGTCAAGCAATTTATTTTCGGCGATGTTAAATAGACGCTTTGTAGAAGGTAGGTTTGGTGCGGGATGTGCACTAAAAGGTAGGCAGTTGCCATTCTTACAGGAACTGTAGATGTCATCGGGTTTATCGGGTAGAAGCTTCTGCTGCTGTTTGTTCATCAAAAACAGGACACAGGATGTAGATAACAGAACTCACAACAGTCTAGTACTTGTGCACACCACTTCCTTATTTCATATATCGCACATTTCAAGCTCTTCTTCTTCTTCTTCTTTATTTAATTTATAAGGTCCAATTCACCTTCTTTTTTTTATGAGCAATTTGCAAACAATTACTTCAAAACATAAAAATGTTGCTGATTTCTTTTCTTATCAACAAAAAAAACTCCCCCTACAAAGACTTTCTTGCGGTCGTCTCTGGCCGCTTATAAACGCACAATTACATTATTGTTTGATTTTGTCATGTGTCTCCAATCGCGCTCACGTAATCTAAAAATGAAGCAATTATGACGTAGCAGAAATTCCTTCGACGAACAATGCCCCGTTGGTTGTTGTCGACAACAAACCAAAAACTAAAAAGCCAAGCCAACATAACAATCGATTAGAAAGACTCATTAAGTGCGTTTTTTTTCCATAAGCAGCTACAAAATTGAGCAGTTAAGACCTCCAGTCTGAGATCAAAAGCTACTTGCTCTTTGAACAATCTGCTAACAAATTGCCCATATCGTCCGTGTGTTTGTTAGCTTAACTTACTTTTTGTTGAGTACTCGTAGTTTGCAATCGAATTAAAATGCAAACACATGCAGCAATGCAACATAATTTTTGTTCGTTGATTTGTTTTAATGACCGATAAATCACTTTCCCTTGGCATATTATTTAAGCGTCATAGTCTCCGTTTATAGATATTTGTTTGCATTACGTGCCAAGCCGAAAGTACTTAGTCTCATCTGCTTTTTTAACTTTTAACATACAATACAATGCTTTTGCTGAAAATTGACCATAAAAGAGTATTTGCATTGGTTTGCCAATTTTTGTGTTGCTGATTGTCAAAACTTCAAGTTGGCATAACAAGCGGACTTAAAATGGGCAACTCATTGTTGGAATATCTAAATAGGTGTAAATATCGTGCAATGCGATGCATGATAAGATGTTTGCCAAAACAAATATTTCTTTTAACATTGGAGGCGATAAGGTTATTGGTTTTTCTACAAAAAAAAAAGTTCATGGTCCTTATAATGCAATTTTTGAATTTTTTCTTAAGCTGTACATGACTTAATTTTTGTGACACACTAGATGAGAGACCCAACTGTTCAAAGAAAGTACACACCAAAAGGGTTAGAGCCCTTTACTTTTGTCTACGATGTAAATGAAGCTTTCAAATGACTCTTTTCTAAAATTTACCTAATGTAAGGCAGGTTCGGTTCACAGACATGATCGGAATCTAAAAACTGATGTTTGCACGCACCTTCCGATGAGTTTCAAACGAACATCCCAATGGCGACACTTTTACTTAAATAAGTTTATCAGAGACCTCGTTGTTTGTGATGTGTTAAGTGTAGGTACACAGATGATTTCCGAAAAATTTATTGTTTGCACCAGTTTCACTTTCATTCTTTTTTTTACATTTTTGAGACGGCTAAAAAAGGGCGTTTTTTATGTAACAATGTGGGCCACGTTCTTGTGCACTCTTTTCTTTATCAGAGAGGTCACGTTTTAATAATTCTTATGTAACAATCATAAGAGTTAAAGGCCGTACATCAACTCAAATGGATTTTAATTCGTTTCATGTTCGTTTATGAAGCTTGTGTTAAGGAAATTTAGATAACAGACGAATTGCTATGGTAAGTGATTTCTTTTGAAATGTAAATTTTTACAATTTTGAATTGAAGCAAATTTTGACAGCTATGCTGAAATGAAGGTATGTGAAATTTTTGACATAAAAAGAAAGTTTTCACGTGTGTAGTAGCGAATTATGAACTTGATCACTGTTTTTCAAATCCTTAAACCTGAATATGTACCGCTAAATCTGATAAACAAACACATCCATAGGAACTTCATATCGTAAGTTATATCATATTCCGTTCCCGCTTCCGAATGAGTGTATGAAAGACATTACACGCTTTAATCTTTAGTCATGCAAATTTGTGAGTTCTCACTGTTTAAGGTTTACCTACATTTTGAATTAATTTTTTTTTTCGACCAAAAGCAAGAATATATTTATTTGGTTTTCATTGCATTTCGGAAGAGATGAAAAGGAAAGTGAGGTTAACCTTTTCATAGCCCACCCTGTGATGATGTGAACAAATGAGTCAGCAAACAATAAATTTTAAGTTAGCAAAAACAATTGAAAATGTCAAATCACAGTGGTGTCAAACAGCTGTTATGTCCAGGGTGTGCTCGCGAAGAAATATCATAAATAACATTAAGTCTGTTCAATGAGTCTGTGCTGGACTGTATTGGACAGAAAAGTACAAGGTTTTCCTGTTCAATGACAATTTTTCTGTGCTAGACTGTTCTAGTTTGCTGTTCAATGACTTTTTCTAGAACAGTTTAGCGTAGGTTAGCATAAAAAAGAACAGGATTTTCTGTACTTGCTTTTGAGGAAGAGTAACCTAGAACAGAATCATGACAACTGTCAAAGTGTTGTTTTTTTGTCTTTGTTATTGTTTTGTGTTTTGAGGTTAAGTAAATTAATTCACTTAAGGCATTAATGAAAGATTTTTCGTTTTTGCTTATAAAATAGTAAGGATTTATTTGTTTGATTTTTTTAAAGATCTAATTCCTTAAATTAATTACATTTTCAGACATGTGTTGAAGAAAACAATGCAGGAAGTTTTTTTTCTGATTTTATTTTTCACAGATGACGTTTCGATGACTGTTCTAACTTGTCTGACATTTCTGTGCTGATCTGTTCTGTTCAACACTTTTCTGTACTGTTCTAACCTACACTTTTTCTTATTGAACAAACTTATTAAGAATTAAGATTGGTAAGGGAGAGTGGGTATGTTTAGGATACAGGAGGAATGGGACACAGGCATTTTCTCAATTCCTACAATTTTCTCTCTCTTTGCTTGTATGACAGAGTCTGTCCCCATCCCTCAACAAAACAAGTTGTGTCTAAAATCAAATCACGAAGTGGAGATAAAAAAAAAAGGTAATTCGTGCTTAAAAAGTAAAATATCTGCGTAAACTTTGAGTGATTTTTTTTTAAATGCGTGAACTAACTGTGCAATAGAGTGTAATAATTAGATAGCAACACCATTTTTTAAGTGAATTAATTGTTGTTTTGTTTAATTAATGACACACGAAAAGTGATATTATACATTATTTATTCAAAGTGTCATTTGGGATGATTGGGACATCACTATGCAGGAGGAAAGGGACACTGTCCCAATTTTCTTAAAGGTTTGTAATTTTAAATTATAAATTTTGTTTGTTTTAGTTCAGAATGCCTAGAATTTGGAAGCGAAAAGCAACCCGGGAAAGAGCCACTGAAGCTCAAATTCAAATGGCCATAAAGGAAGTGAGCAAGGGAGCCTCCTTACGTTCAGTGGCGAAAGGATATAACATTTCCAAATCCACATTAGTTCGTCATGTTAAAACTGCTAAACTTAACAATATACTGGAGAGTATAAATATTCTGCGAACACAAGGGCACGCCAAATATTTACTGACGAACAAGAACATCATCTGGCCAGATATTTTGTAACCTCGTCGAAAATGCATTGTGCCTGTACAACAGCAATGTAACCCTCCCATAGTGATTTCATCAAAGGGAGTGAAGCAAGTTGGGCAGGTAACTTCTGCAGAACTTGGTCAGCGTGTTATCCTATTTTTTTTACTACGTTTTGTTTATATATTGTAATGTGTATACACTTTATTTATCTCATACGCTCTGTATCTCCTTCTATTGTAATGTCTAATACTAATGTGTATACTTTATTATCTCTTACTCTCTGTATCTCTTTCTATATTTAATGTACACACTTTTCTTACTCTCTTTACTTACTCTGTATCTCTTGTTTATTTAATGTACATACTCTCTTTACTTAATATCGTTTAATTGTAGTAGTAAACACTCGTGAGGGGCAATAATTAATTAAGATTAAGAGAAACTTTTTGTTTAGCATTAAGAACGTTAGCCCCTACAAAAATCCCAGTATTTTCTCTCGAACTTTCAGCTTCCCCAAGAACCAATAGGAGCCAATAATAGTTTCTAGAACCCATCATTTTTGATATAAATAGCCCTTTGGTGGCGAGGCGAATTAATTGATTGTGAACTGCGATAAAGTAACGATACTGTGTTTGCAAAGTTATAATTGAAAGTGTTGAATAAATAAGTTTGTGAGTGATTTGAATAAAGTGAATTTGTGTTTTATTTAAAAAGTGAATAAGTTTTAATTGTCGGACCAAGCCGAATATTACATTGGTGTCAGAAGTGAGATTAAAACTTATTGAGAATAAAACAGTGAACAGTGATTAAACTATTTTGTTTGAAATAGTGAAGTTAAAAATATAAAAAAAAATGAGTAAAGTTTTGAAAGACTTAACTGTCTCTGAGCTAAAGGCCGAATTAAGCAAACGTGGCTTAAGTGGGGCAGGATGTAAAATCGAACTCGTAAAACGGCTACAGGAATATCTGGAAGAACAAAATGAAGACCCAGATACGTTTGCTTTCGAAGTGGAAGCAAAATCGAAAGAGGTAAATGCAACTGCCGACTTATCTACCATGATGACACTTCTTCTAGCCAAATTTGAAGAAAATCAAAAGAATGTGCTAGAGCGGTTTGACGCACAGAAGAAAGAGCAAGATAACGTTCGGGAGTAACTAGAAACTCAAAACAAGAATGTTCTGGAGCAACTAGAAACTCAAAGAAACGAGCAGAAGACCGAACAAGAGAATGTTCTCAAACAACTAGAAGGAAATGTCCTCAAGCAACTAGAGGCTCAAAGAAATGACCAAAAGCAAGAACAGCAGAATATTCTAGAGCGGTTTGACGAACAGAGAAACCTTTTAGAGGGCAGGTTTACGGACTTCGAAGAGAGAATCACTACTCTCGACGAGCGCGTCGAAAAACAAAATGCACGTTTCGAGAAAATGGACGAACAAATCGAAACCATCACAAATGAACTAGAAAAAGTGCGAAAGATGAAAGCTCGAGAACCTTCTGGTGAGTGCTCAAGAAAGAGAGAAGTGAATCCTCCAAGCTTTGATGGTCAGATTCCGTGGTCAATCTACAAGAAACAGTTTGAAGCAGCAGCGTTAACAAACGGCTGGGACGATGACGAAAAATACATTGCTCTTACGCTTGCCTTGAGAGGAGCAGCTGCTGAACTGCTACAAACCATCCCAGCAGAGAAGAACGGTGACTTCAAAGTTCTGGTAAACGCAATCGAACAGCGGTTTGGGGATAGCCACATGACAGAAGTCTTCCGAGTACAACTAAACAACAGGGCACAGAAAAGAGGTGAAACTCTGCAGCAGCTTCAGGCAGATATCGAGCGATTAGTCCACCTGGCATACCCAACAGCTGGCAACGAGATAATAAATCAACTTGCTGTTGAAGCCTTTGTGAGAGCTGTGGGCGATATAAATCTCCAAAGGGCTATTCGCACTGCCGGAAAACAAACACTACCAGAAGCATTGGCTTTCGCTCTAACAATGGAAGCCGCAGAACAAGCATCCCAAAACGTGCATCGCGTGAGAGAATTGGAAGTCCAAGAATGCTCTTGTCAGAAGGCTACTCTGGAAAGGAGTCAGCGAGACGGACCAGCACGATGCTGGAACTGCAACAAGACTGGGCATCTTCAACGACAGTGCAGATTACCGCGAAGACGAACCTCATGCCAACACTGTGGAAACAGAACTTACTCAACAAGTCAAAGTAACTCCAACAACGTTGCTTCCGAAGCTGTTTCCCACCCGGGAAACGAATAAGAACCAACTTCGAGGGGCAGAAGCTGGTTTCTGGTATCGATGGCCCCAGAAACGACATCCAGGTTTCTCAAACGAAACGTGACAACAAGAGCCTGACCGTGGAAGCAAGTATAAACGGCAACAAATGTGTGGCTACCATCGACACCGGTGCCACGGCGTCCATTGTACGGCAGGACCTCGTTAAGAAGACATGGCTCCACAACACCAATAGCTATCGTCTAAGGACTGCAACTGGAGAAGCCGCAAAAGTCTATGGTGAGGTACGTCTTAAGATCCGGATGGCAGAGTTGGAATTCTCTCACCTGTTTCTGGTAGCAGATATATGCGACGAGTGCATTGTCGGCGTCGATTTCATGAAAGATCACGGAGTGATATTGGACATCGGGAACCAAGTCCTGAAATATCGAAACATCGAGATTCCGATGATCTATGGGATCCACTCACATGAGACCTCGTTATCTGTGAAAACCGTCATCAAAGAAGATCTCACTTTGCCTGCTTCTTCAGAAGTATTCGTGTGGACGAAATTGAAGGGTAAGCCTGGCAGCCATCGATACCTCATGGTCGAACCAGCATCTGTAAAGTCCTCCCAAAACGTCACCATTGGGAAGACTCTTGTTAGACCTGTAAAGAACATGGTTCCCGTACGAATACTGAACATCAAGCCGTACGAAGTTAAGCTTAGAAAAGGTGAGATTGTCGGACAATGCGAATCTGTATCAGCGATTACAAGAATCAACGAAGAAGAGCCAAGTCATACCTTGAAATTCGAAGAAGTGAATTCCATAAAGACGAACATTCTCAAGTCATCTAATCTTGGCCACCCACAACGAAGAACTGCAGAAGGTCTCCTCGAAGAATTTGCAGACATCTTTTCGTCATCGCAAGGGAAATATGGCAGAACACAACTGGTTCAACATCGAATCAACACCGGGGATGCAAAGCCGATCCGTCAACCTGCAAGACGCCTTCCACTAGCCAAACAAGGTGAGGTTGAAGAACTGATAACCACCATGAAAGAAGAGGGTCTGATCGAAAACTCTAAAAGCCCTTGGGCGTCTCCAGTGGTCCTGGTAAAGAAGAAAGACGGATCAACCCGCTTTTGCGTAGACTATCGAAGGTTGAATGATGTGACCAAGAAGGATAGCTACCCTCTGCCTAGGATCAGTGATACTCTGGACGCAATGGAAGGAGCACAATGGTTCTCAACGTTGGACCTGAAAAGTGGATACTGGCAAGTAGAAATCCATCCTGAAGACAAAGAGAAGACAGCGTTCTCGACAGGAAACGGACTGTGGCAGTTCAAAGTGATGCCTTTTGGACTGTGCAATGCTCCAGCGACTTTTGAGCGCCTTATGGAATGTGTCCTGCAAGGACTCACATGGAAGTCTTGCCTGGTCTATTTGGATGACGTCATCGTATACGGGAAAACATTTGACGAACATTGCACAAATCTGAGAGCCGTGTTTCAAAGACTTCGAGAAGCCCACCTCAAGCTCAATCCAGAAAAGTGTTCACTCTTCAAAACCGAAGTGAAATACCTGGGACATATCATCTCATCCCAAGGAGTTAAGACGGATCCTGATAAGGTTGACACCGTGAAGAATTGGCCAACACCACAGGACAAACATCAACTCCGAAGCTTTCTGGGTCTAGCCACCTACTATAGGCGCTTTGTAAAGAACTTTGCTGAGATCGCCAAGAGTCTACATCAGCTAACGGAAAAGGGAAAGCAGTTTAAATGGTCAGGTGAGTGCGAGCGCAGCTTTCAAGAGCTCAAGCAACGTTTGTGTAATGCACCAGTGCTGACCTACCCGACTCCAGGAAAACCGTTCATCATTGATGCTGATGCCAGCAATGTTGGGATTGGTGCTGTATTGTCACAGGTACATGATGGCGAAGAAAAGGTGGTTGCCTATTACAGCAAGGTACTCTCGAAGTCGGAAAGAAACTATTGTGTGACCAGAAGAGAACTTCTTGCACTGATTTTGGCAACAAAGCACTTCCATAAGTATCTCTATGGACAGAAGTTTCTTCTCCGAACCGACCATGGAGCACTAAACTGGCTTTTGAATTTCAAGAATCCAGAGGGTCAAGTGGCGAGATGGATTGAGAGGCTGCAGACGTACGATTATGAAATTCAACATCGGAAGGGGAAGCTTCATAAATGCTGATGCACTGTCTCGGAGACCATGTAAGCAAGACTGTAAGCATTGCAGACGCCAAGAAGAAAAAGAAGTGGTAACTGTCCAACGAACCAGAACCGATCCCATTTATGGCTGGAGCAACGACGAGATGAGGAAGGCTCAACAAGAGGACCCAGATATTGAACCCATCCTCGCATGCAAGGAACACCAGGAAAAACCAGAATGGGCTGATATCTCCAACAGAAGTCCGGCTCTGAAGGCCTATTGGGCACAGTGGGATTCGTTGCATGTCCAAGAAGGTGTCCTTCGACGTAAGTGGGAATCAGCAGATGGAAAGTCCTATGTAATGCAGCTAGTCTTACCGAGATCGAAGATTATGGACGTTCTGCGAGAGATGCATGATGGAGTTTCGGGAGGCCATCTAGGAGTAAACAAGACGCTAGAAAAGGTTCGACAACGATTCTATTGGCTACATGCAAGGGAGGATGTCGAGAAGTGGTGCCGAAAATGTGATACCTGTGCTGGCACCAAAGGCCCAAACAAAAAGAATCACAGCCAAATGCAGCAGTATAATGTCGGATCACCCTTTGAAAGGATTGCAATAGACGTGGCGGGTCCATTTCCGGAAACAAATAATGGAAATCGTTATATTCTGGTCGTCATGGATTACTTCAGCAAGTGGCCTGAAGCATACGCCATACCGAATCAAGAAGCCAAAACAGTCGCAGACCAAATTGTGTTCAACTGGGTGAGCAGATTCGGTGTTCCATTAGAACTGCATTCCGACCAGGGAAGGAATTTTGAATCAAACATATTCCAGGAAGTTTGTGGGCTTCTTCACATCAAGAAGACAAGAACAACACCACTCCACCCACAATCTGATGGCATGGTCGAACGGTTCAACCGAACCCTTAAGGAACATCTTTGCAAAGTTGTGGACGACAACCAGCGAGATTGGGACCGACACATTCCACTGTTTTTGATGGCGTATCGAAGTGCAAGACATAGCTCAACTGGCCATACACCGTCTGAGATTTTGATGGGAAGGAACATCAGATTGCCGAGTGAAATTAAATTTGGATGTCCCACGTCGGAACCGCAAGCCGAGGATGACTACTTGGATGACCTCAGAGAAAGACTCCTTCAGATCCACGACGATACTAGGTCAAAAATAAAGATGTTCAGTGACCGAATGAAGACACGCTACGATATACGAGCGACAACAACAGAGTTCCAAGCAGGAGATCGAGTGTGGCTTTACAATCCCCATCGACAAAAAGGGTTGTCACCGAAACTTCAACGGGACTGGGAAGGTCCATATACAGTGATTAGCAAAATCAACGACGTCGTGTACCGGATACAAAAAGGAGTCAGAGGTAAACTTAAAGTCGTACATCGCGACCGACTACATCGCTACAGTGGTGATGAAGATGATGGATTTGTTCGGGACGATCAATCCTAAGGAGGGGGCAATGTAATGTGTATACACTTTATTTTTCTCATACGCTCTGTATCTCCTTCTATTGTAATGTCTAATACTAATGTGTATACTTTATTATCTCTTACTCTCTGTATCTCTTTCTATATTTAATGTACACACTTTTCTTACTCTCTTTACTTACTCTGTATCTCTTGTTTATTTAATGTACATACTCTCTTTACTTAATATCGTTTAATTGTAGTAGTAAACACTCGTGAGGGGCAATAATTAATTAAGATTAAGAGAAACTTTTTGTTTAGCATTAAGAACGTTAGCCCCTACAAAAATCCCAGTATTTTCTCTCGAACTTTCAGCTTCCCCAAGAACCAATAGGAGCCAATAATAGTTTCTAGAACCCATCATTTTTGATATAAATAGCCGTTTGGTGGCGAGGCGAATTAATTGATTGTGAACTGCGATAAAGTAACGATACTGTGTTTGCAAAGTTATAATTGAAAGTGTTGAATAAATAAGTTTGTGAGTGATTTGAATAAAGTGAATTTGTGTTTTATTTAAAAAGTGAATAAGTTTTAATTGTCGGACCAAGCCGAATATTACAATATATATATATATATATATTATCTATGTGAGTTTTTTTTTACAAAGATTTTTAATATTAGTAAAAGTGTCCTATAGTTGTCAAAAACCTCCTCGCAGGAGGAATGGTTCATGAAATGATTTTTTGCTTTTTTCTGTCGGACTTTCACCTTCTTTTTAACTGAAAATAGGTTGCCAAAATGTTATTTTATCTTTAGAAATCAATTTTGCTCAGATACTATCTATAAGATCTCGGCAAATTTAATGTATTTGAAAAGAAACATAACCACTCTCCCCTGCACCGTGATGTTCACATTACACAAATCCTTCAACACTACAGAAGTTGATAAACATTTTGAACTACCTTATGAAGAATATGAACTACCTTATGAAGAATCAACGCTTGAATTTCGAGAGCTGGGTCGACTATAGAATAAATCAACTGCCTCCGATTTTCATAACGGTGGCAGCGTTTGTGACGTTTAAGGTATTGTAATGATGTGCTTATTTTTTCCTGTTTTCTTAACGAATGTGCTTGTTATCTTAACCTGACATTTTATTTAACAAAATAAATTAATTTCTTCCAAATGTATGTGAAAATTTTAGTTAAAAACACCAGCACTGTTTATTTCCTTAAACATTCACATTCTCTGTTTTCCTAAAATTTGCATAGGTATTCTACTGTCAAGTATGAAAATACCCAAAATAGTTATTTCTGTAATTTCTCTTCTAGATTAACTAACATTTAAGTCTATTTAATTCTTTTATTCACCAACTCATCAGTGAAAGTGAACTTAGTTACAGATTCATAAAAAAAATAACACAACAGATCTCTTACTGTTTAATACTCTGAAAGAGTACCATTGACAACATCATTGGACAGGAGACAAAACAAAAATACACTTTGCACACCGAAGAGCGGAGTGTCGGTGTACACAGAATGGCCAAACCCATCATTTTCGTTTGGTAAATGTCCAACAAATTGTAACCTGCAAAGTGACAAAGCTATGTCATTGTTACGATTACCAAAGACGACACGGCGCGACTTACGGATGAGTTGGTGGATTGAATTTTTAACTCTTTTAAGGTTACATGATGCGTAAGACGTGAGTGTTTTTCTTGAATCATATCGATACTACTGTCAATACTGACATTCGAAAAGTGCAACTAATAGGGTACTGTTTTATAAGCTGCAACATTTTTAAACGCTCAAATCAGTTTTCTATAAAGGGGTTATGAGAATTATCGGGAAATTAAGTTTTAGTTCATTTTTGCTGCACATTTCCATAGTTACCCTATGAAGGTGTTAAAAGTAAGAAGTTATTTATGATCATTTTTGATTTGAAAGCACCTGTCGTGTACAGCACTCAAATCAACAAACAATCCGTTGATCGATAAATTTGGAAATAAAATGCAAATTCACAACAATTGCTGTCTTTTCCAATTGAATATGAATTAAAGTTGCACAGGCAACGACACTACATTTATGTCACGCTTCAGAGCATTTTGATTTGGACATTCTCCATCATAAGACCTCGTAATTAAGTTGAGTTGGTGTTACAATTGCAAAACAATAATTGGCATTCGGAAGTGCGAAATGGCACATTAAATGTAAGGTCGTGAAACGAAAAACAAAAAACAATCACAGTTTTAAGGGAAATAGAACAGTTTCGTGGGAATCAAAAAACAGATTAAGTTAGGTAAATTTTTACCTTGACTTATGAGTGAAAAAACAAATATCCACAATCCAACACATCTTGAAAGTGAGCCTTTGTAAGGTAAACAGTTTGAAAAATAATGCACACCCGCAAGAATTTACATCAATTTTCTTTTTCATTTGGTTTCTGATTTTAGTTATTTGAAACAGTGGGTGACATGAAACGTAATCAAGCCGAATTCGAAAAATTTGGCAGTACATATTTCGTTTTTAAAAACGAAATAACGCCAAATTCCCAATTTGACTTTATTTCGATTTAGAAAACGAAATAATACCAATTTGGCAGTATTTCGATTTGAAGTTAATAAGTTATGCAGAATTAGGTCCCGAAGTCAGAAGTCCTACTTATGTCTGTCACTATGGTATGTCAGTATTCCCAAATTTATTTTATACTCTATCGGACAAAAGTCCCAAATGAAGAAAAATGTTTTTTAAGAAACAAAAAAAAATTTCATCGTAAAAATAAACAACACACATAACTACAACTATAAACAATCCTTATAAGTAAATAGGACCATTTTATTTATACTATTTGTCGATAAAATTGACAGAGCAATTCATTTTTCAAAGCTGCTGCCGTTTCCCTTAATTTGGAAAATAAACCACCACGCATCTTCAATTATAAACATTTTTGCACGCTTGTGTCTGGAAAGCAGTTGCTGCATTGCAATGATTTATTTTGAGCATCGTTTTTTACTTTTGTCTGAGGATAATGACGATCTGTAACATTCAAAATCGATTTGGTTTGATTGGGAATGAAACGAGCGGACAAAATTTTGCCCAAAAGAGAATCAATTTGGGGTGTGAAAATAAAAAAAATCGCGCGAACACACCCCAAATTGATTTACTTTTGGGCAAAATTTTTTCCGCTCGCTTCGCTCGCTAGCTATCATTGTACCTGCTTGACTGAGACTGAGTTCAGGTTTAGTATTGCAAAAATAGTACTTATGTACGTATTGCATACACATGATGCAAGAAAACTGAACATCCCATCAATACAAACATGTCTTTCTTATGGAGCTGTTAATGTAATTGAAACAGCTCAGTTATTTTAGGTGACAAAAAGATGCAATAAGATGAAACTGGGTTCAAGTACAATGTGCTTGTAGAATGCCCTACTCTCACCGAAGACCAAAGTTCAGAGAACGTTGCATTGGGAAGAGTTTCCTTTACGTCACATAAATTAAGAGCATGCGGTAAATGAAAATACGTTCAAACTGTCCACTCAATTTATTGTCTTATAAATTCTTTACAACTAATCACGAAGGTCAGAAACCCCGAATTTAATTTCTGGACTGGCCCCAAAATAGAATTTGGCACTTTATGTCTTACCATTGTTACATATTCAATAAATTGGTTGAATTATCACATATTTTGATTGCATTATAGTATAACAACTAGAGATGCCGCGAATAGTCATTCGCCCGAATACCGAATACCGAATGTTCGGCCAGACTAATCAGCCGAATACCGAATATTCGGGCGCCGAACATTCGGCCAACGAACAATGTGTTTCTCTATCTCTATCTCCTACGTGACATTTAACTATCTGTCTTATTGGATTGCATTGCATTTGTCAACGATTTGTGTGTAGTTGTAGAAATGAAGAAAGGAAGTTGCTAAATACAACATGAAAATGGACAAAGATTTTGAAAAAAAAACTTCTGATGAAAGCAAAAGCGAACTTTATTTAAGATCTATTTACCAAGATTGGATGGTAGAACAATTTGTGGTCAGCAAACACAATCAGTATTGCCATTTGACATCAGTTGCCAAAATCTACCTTTCGGTACTAGTGTACACTGTAAATAGTGAAAGATTTTTTTCAGAAGCTGGAATTGCTTACACCACAATTTACCATTGGTAGAATTTCAATACTACATTTATTTTCAATAAAAAGTAGACATTTTTGTAAATAAATCAATCTTTGTTTCTCCATTTTTGATATTCAACCGAATATTCGGCCGGCCGAATATTTGGTGTACTATTCGGCCGAATACCGAATATCAAAAAAATTGGCCGAAAAGGCCGAATACCGAATAGTTGCCGAATATTCGCGGCATCTCTAATAACAACTAACATTCCTCGTAAAAACCTGTATAGCTCAGTTTCATGCTGGGAAATAAATAAATAATCCCACCAAAAACATTGTGCAGTTATTTCATACCTATAATGGGAATTTATTCCACTTTTAAATGTGGAGCAAACTGCCGCATTGACTGGGGTAAATTCCCGTGTGGACCAGATTCCCGTAAAGTTATTTACAGCATTCCGAATACTAAAAATACTAAGATACTAAAATATTCGGGGTTATTTCCATTATTTTCTTGGCATTATTTCTTTTTTAAATCGAAATAAAGCCAAATTGGTCGTATTTCATTTTAAAAAACGAAATTTGAAATTTGACGTTATTTCATTAGGCATTATTTCACGTCACCGAATCAGTGTCGGTTGTCCAAGACCAAGTCCTGTCCTTTAATAGCAAAAACGTCGGTTATAACACGAATTTGAAGTTTTCGTATTCAATAAAAGTCGATGCTGCTTAATTTCAAATCCATTTATTATATTAAGAGACTCGTAAAAAAAAAGCTAGGTACTGCCCATTTTGATTGATGTTCTTATTGCATGTATAGAATCACATGTATTGATACATCTTCAAATCCACAACTTCATTTAAACACTCTTAACTAATCAAACAAAAATAGTACCTAATTATTTCTTTAATTTCCTTTTACGATGTCGTCGCACACATAATTCACACACAAAGACAAATAGTGCCAACGACAGTCCATTCCTCAAGCAAACCCAAGCAAATGTTAAATGAAACAATGACAATTTATATGGCGGCTCTTCCAAGTCATCTGGCTTCGTATCCACTACCAGCAATTTGTGTTTCTTAATCAATGCCAAGCTTGTTCGCATCCACTTCTCTATTAATCCAGTCGCAGCTATTTGAAATATAAAATCATTCAAAATATCGCCGAATAAAAAATGTTTCGGCAATATGAATCCCAAAAAATAGTTACTCAAGCTCTCATAGATAATGTGGTATTTCGGGTATTTCTGAAGATCGATGAAAAACTGAGCCTTGTCATGACCAAGAGCATACGCGTTTTGGAAGTTCTTCATTGAATCGCGGTCTTTTATCAACGATTCATGATCAATTAATTTGACAATCTTTGGAATTCTCGTATCATCCTCTGATACATATGGCCATTCATAATCCACCATCATCAGTGGTACTTTGTTATCCACCAGGTCTTGAATGGTGGTGTATTGTTTCACATTAATGAAAACCGTAAGAAACGATGTTAAAATTACCAAATAGTAGCTGACCAAAATGAATGAAAACAAGAAAATCTGACTGTAAATTCGATAGCCTCGGACTATTGGCTTTTCGGTTGGTCGAGCGAGTAGAGTCAGGTAGATTTTGCTAAAGCTGTGCCAAAATCCAACACTTCTACCGGATAACTTGTCCATAACCATGTCCATGATAACAATATAAACAATTGAGAGACCAATACACACCCAAACAGCCAATGAAAATGGCCGGAGGAAATATTGATTCGGATTTAATTTACCCAAATTTGGAGTCAATATAATCCAGGTCATCAACTTGAAAGGATAACTGAGTACTATGCCTTCGTATTCGTGATATGGGTTCATGCTCATGTCAATCGAACCGTTAATTGTTGCATTAATAACTGCGAGCATGAAATTCTTCTCGAGATCCTTGATTTGGGCCAGGACATAACTCGCATTATGCTTAAGCAGAAACGCTGTAAATATTTCTGCACCATAACCACCGATCTGGTCTTGACCGTGTTTGTTCTTGTACCAAAATATCCTCGGAAGATCCTGTTTGGTAACTGTTCGAAATTTGTAGCCATTCAAGTTGGTAAATGCATTAGGTATTGGTTGAGTGAGATTCAAAGTTTGAATTTTGATGTCAGCATATGGGAGGTAGACATAGGAGTCATTTTGGACGATTCCAAAAATCCTTTTGAACATTTTGGTTCGAAAATATGCAAAACTTTTGCTAAGATTTCCAAAGTCGTCGGAGCTTATGATGAGAAATTCACGATTGTTTAATTTCCGGACAATAATATCCACGGCATCACTTTCTGTCAAATTGTCTTCAACTATTAGAATCGAATTGCTCACACTTGAATTTTTAAGTTGTTTTTTCAGCGGGATATCTGAAATATTTTCACTGAATGTAATTATTGGTAGATCTGGATTTTTCTGCATAAACTGCCTCAAGACAATTTTGTCTATTCCAACAAAAATCAACGATGCCGAATCGCTTTCCTCGTGGATTCTTTCGATAAGTGTGATTAATTGAAAACAAGTGAAACGTCCAAAAACATTGCAAGCAATAAGAACAAATAGAAAGTTTGTTTTAGTAAAAAAGTGCGACATTTTTCATTACGGTGTGCTGCTGTTGTCAAACTGAAACTCTCGAAACCCTTCAGAAATCAAGGAACCAAGAGCTTTCCGATATTAAACAAAATTAAATAAGAACAATAATCACTGGGACCTAATTGGTGCAATTTATTCTCACAGGTTGTTTGAAAAGGGTTAGATTGAAAGCAGGAATTCAAAGGTATATTGATTTTTTTCTTATCTGGCAAACTTTATTCAAACAAATAACAATCAAATCTACGATCGAAATCACCACACGAGGCCCCTTAGTTTTCAAGCCTGGTAGTTAGCGGTTTAGTCAGAAACAGTCAATTTTCTGAGAATAATTCAACCCGTATAAATGCTAGACAATGACGTTCTATAAGAAACGTTTTTTGGACCAAATTCGACTCGCATCCTCGATCGGTTAGGTACAACTAGGTTGGGATGGAATCCATGGCTGGTTTAAGGCACAATAAGGTTTTTAGCCTTAAAAATCTAATTGCTAAGACATTCCCTTGCTAAAGGAATCACAAAAGTGCCCAACTTGCAAATTTTTTGGAGTATCAAAAAAAATGCGCTCCTGCACACGAGACAAGTAGAAGAAAAAGCACGATTTGTATCTTGATGCTAAAAATCCACGTTTTAACACTGCTTCTACGTACACATTAATGTGTGAGGGTGTGCTGTGCACCCATTGCTCACTGATAATGCTGCGTTGTTTGTTGATTTCAATTTTCTCATTTTTTCTTTGTGTATTATTTCCCAATGTTTGATGTTTGCTGGGGTAGAGTAATCGTTGTCTGCAGGCGCGGATTCAGAGGGTCGGTCACGGGGTTCATGACCCCCCCCCCCAAACAGGCCGCATTTCAAAAAAATAGAGCTGAACCAATATCAAAAAAACGAACGAATAACAAAAAAACAGTCAAACTTAAGAACCTGGAACTAAACAAACGACCACAATTAACTTACTTTTTTGCCCTCTGAAAAAAATAGAATCAACAAAAGACTGATTCAACAATTTTTTTAGACAATACTGACATTTTGTATTATTTTTTCTATAATTGGATTGTAGCTATACTTTATATACCAGCATCTGTTTACAAGTTCCAACCAAAAGCATAATTTATGATACAAAATCCAATCTTCTATTTTGTTTTGCAAATCTGTTAATGATCGCATCGATGTCCAATTCGATTTCACGATTGGTGTGTAGCAATGCAAGCCCGGTAAGTCGGTCTTCTGCCATAGTTGATCTCAACCAAGTTTTGAGGCGACGGAGAATTGATAAACTCTTTTCTGCAGTGGCTCCAGTAACAGGGAGCGTCTCCAAAATCGTAAGCAGTCTATAAATAGCCGGATAAATTACTTCATCACACGCATCAAGTGCGAGAAGAACCGAATCTTGGAGTTCACCGCCGTCTTCAACAATTCGGTTCCATTTAGCTATACACAAGTCAAATTCGGCTCGAAGGGGGAGTTCAGAAGCATCATGGTACGTTTCTGCTACAAGCTGAACTTCTTCAATGTCTTCCGCTGTATAGGAAGTTCGAGGCAGAAACACTGTAAACCCAAAAAGATTTATCACGTCTGGATAGATCCTTTCGTTGATGTCCGTCACAACGTTGTCCGACAGAGGAATGTAAATTGCTCTCCGGAAATATTCCCCCGGGGTTTGATTCTGTTTGTGGTTATATCGATATTTTTGACAAGAAACAACGCGTGGTACTTTCAACTTCACATTCAACTGTGTTGCGAGATTTTCAGTTTCAGAAAATAGCTTATTTCGTCGGACGTTATTTCACGTCACCGCTATTGATACTTCCTATAATTGTTTGAATTTTTTTATTTCTCACTAACTACTTGTTTAATTATGGCACTTAAGCATTTAATTTAATACCACAATCAAAATCTTTTTTAATCGACTTTAAACCTTATGACGAACTGGCTCTGAAAAAATATTTGTTTGGGTGTTTAAAACAAAGAAACGGTGCCGGTGGTTTGGGAAGCTAGTTTATTTTTTTCTGTCAAATTTGATTTTTTATTCATTAGAAAATGTATTGAATAAAAGCAAAAACATTACTTTGTTTTTTTATTTTTTAAAAACGTATAGGAAAATTAATTTTTATCATAACTTCTGAATAGGTTAATTTATGAATTTTGTTTAACCGTTTAAACGTTCCCTGCTTTGTTTATTTGTGACCCCCTCCGGAAAAAAATTCTATATCCGCGCCTCGTTGGCGGTGGCTACGAGTAAGAAAAGTATAACTTTGTTATACGTTACTCTTGGTCTTAACAACTGCTTTTGATTTATAGAGTCCATTATAGTCCATGACTTTGGAATGAAAGGAAAATGTGTTCATTTTTAAATAGCAATCTTTATTTGGAAATAATTACTAATTAATTTTATTTGATTAGATTAAGTAAGGTAAATTGTTACCTTGACTTATGTGTGAAAAAACAATTATCCACACTCCAACACATCTTATAACATAAGTGAGCCTTATTAAGGTAAACTGTTTGAAAAATAATGCACATCCGCAAGAAATTACATCAATTTTTTTTCATTTGGTTTCTTATTTTAGTTATTTGAAACAATGTCAGTTGTCCAAGTGAAAGTCCTGTATTTTAATAGCAAAAACGTCGATTATTAAACGAATTTGAAGTTTTCTTATTCAATAAAAGTCGAAGCTGCTTAATTTCAAATCCATTTATTATATTGTAATTTATTTTATCTCATACGCTCTGTATCTCCTTCTATTGCAATGTCTAATGTGTATACGTTATTATCTCTTACACTCTGTTTAATGTATACACTTTTCTTACTCTCTTTACTTACTCCGTATCTCTTTCTATATTTAATGTACACACTTTTCTTACTCTCTTTACTTACTCTGTATCTCTTTCTATATTTAATGTACACACTTTTCATTACTCTCTTTACTTACTCTGTATCTCTTGTTTATTTAATGTACATACTCTCTTTACTTAATATCGTTTAATTGTAGTAGTAAACACTTATGTGTATAACAGTTAAAAATGAGGGGCAACATCTAGTGGTTAAAAAGAGAACTTCTGGAACATTCGGTTTAGTAGTTTCTAGAACCATTATCAGGACTATATATACCCGATTCGAAATCGAAACGATATAGTTGATTGTGAACTGCGATAAGTAAAGTACACTGTGTTTGAAAAGTTATAATTGAAAGTGTTGAATAAATAAGTTTGTGAGTGATTTGAATAAAGTGAATTTGTGTTTTATTTAAAAAGTGAATAAGTTTTAATTGTCGGACCAAGCCGAATATTACATTGGTGTCAGAATAAGGGATTAAAACTTATTGAGAATAAAACAGTGAACAGTGATTAAACTATTTTGTGTGAAATAGTGAAGTTAAAAAAAAAATGATAAGTAAAGTTTTGAAAGACTTAACTGTCGCTGAGCTAAAGGCCGAATTAAGCAAACGTGGCTTAAGTGCGGCAGGATATAAAATCGAACTCGTAAAACGGCTACAGGAATATCTGGAAGAACAAAATGAAGACCCAGATGCGTTTGCTTTCGAAGTGGAAGCAAAATCGGAAGAGGTAAATGCAACTGCCGACTTATCTACCATGATGACACTTCTTCTAGCCAAATTTGAAGAGAATCAAAAGAAGCAAGAAACTCAAAACAAGAATGTTCTGGAGCAACTAGAAACTCAAAGAAACGAGCAGAAGACCGAGCAAGAGAATGTCCTCAAACAACTGGAAGGAAATGTCCTCAAGCAACTAGAAACTCAAAAGAATGATGTTCTGGAACAACTACAAGCTCAAAGGGATGACGTTCGAGATCGGTTTGATGAACAGAAAAATCTGCTAGAAGGCAGGTTTGCGGACTTCGAAGACAAAATCAATACTCTCGATGAGCGTGTCGAAAAACAAAATTGAACGACTAATGCACGTTTCAAGAAAATAGACGACCAGATCGAAACCATTACAAGCGAACTAGAAAAAGTGCGAAAGATGAAAGCTCGAGAACCTTCTGGTGAGTGCTCAAGAAAGAGAGAAGTGAATCCCCCAATCTTTGATGGTCAGATACCGTGGTCAATCTACAAGAAACAGTTTGAAGCAGCAGCGTTAACAAACGGCTGGGACGATGACGAAAAATACATTGCTCTTACGCTTGCCTTGAGAGGAGCAGCTGCTGAACTACTACAAACCATCCCAGCAGAGAAGAACGGTGACTTCAAAGTTCTGGTAAACGCAATCGAACAGCGGTTTGGGGATAGCCACATGACAGAAGTCTTCCGAGTACAACTAAACAACAGGGCACAGAAAAGAGGTGAAACTCTGCAGCAGCTTCAGGCAGATATCGAGCGATTAGTCCACCTGGCATACCCAACAGCTGGCAACGAGATAATAAATCAACTTGCTGTTGAAGCCTTTGTGAGAGCTGTGGGCGATATAAATCTCCAAAGGGCTATTCGCACTGCCGGAAAGCAAACACTACCAGAAGCATTGGCTTTCGCTCTAACAATGGAAGCCGCAGAACAAGCATCCCAAAACGTGCATCGCGTGAGAGAATTGGAAGTCCAAGAATGCTCTTGTCAGAAGGCTACTCTGGAAAGGAGTCAGCGAGACGGACCAGCACGATGCTGGAACTGCAACAAGACTGGGCATCTTCAACGACAGTGCAGATTACCGCGAAGACGAACCTCATGTCAACACTGTGGAAACAGAACTTACTCAACAAGCCAAAGTTACAACTACAACAATGTTGCTTCCCAAGTTGTTTCCCACCCCACCAACTTCGAGGGACAGAAGCTGGCTTCTAGTACCGATAGCTACAGAAACACCATCCAGGTTTCTCAAACGAAACGTGACAACAAGAGCCTGACCGTGGAAGCAAGTATAAACGGCAACAAATGTGTGGCTACCATCGACACCGGTGCCACGGCGTCCATTGTACGGCAGGACCTCGTTAAGAAGACATGGCTCCACAACACCAACAGCTATCGTCTAAGGACTGCAACTGGAGAAGCCGCAAAAGTTTATGGTGAGGTACGTCTTAAGATCCGGATGGCAGAGCTGGAATTCTCTCACCTGTTCCTGGTAGCAGATATATGCGACGAGTGCATTGTCGGCGTCGATTTCATGAAAGATCACGGAGTGATATTGGACATCGGGAACCAAGTCCTGAAATATCGAAACATCGAGATTCCGATGATCTATGGGATCCACTCGTATGAGACCTCGTTATCTGTGAAAACCGTCATCAAAGAAGATCTGACTTTGCCTGCTTCTTCAGAAGTATTCGTGTGGACGAAATTGAAAGGTAAGCCTGGCAGCCATCGATACCTCATGGTCGAACCAGCATCTGTAAAGTCCTCACAAAACGTCACCATTGGGAAGACTCTTGTTAGACCTGTAAAGAACGTGGTTCCCGTACGAATACTCAACATCAAGCCGTACGAAGTTAAGCTTAGAAAAGGTGAGATTGTCGGACAATGCGAATCTGTATCAGCGATAACAAGGATCAGCGAAGAAGACCCAAGGCAAACATTGAAGTCCAAAGAGCTGAACTCCATAAAGACGAACATTCTCAAGTCCTCTAATCTTGGCCACCAACAACGAAGAACTGCAGAAGGTCTCCTCGAAGAATTTGCAGACATCTTTTCGTCATCGCAAGGGAAATATGGCAGAACACAACTGGTTCAACATCGAATCAACACCGGGGATGCAAAGCCGATTCGTCAACCTGCAAGACGCCTTCCACTAGCCAAACAAGGTGAGGTTGAAGAACTGATAACCACCATGAAAGAAGAGGGTCTTATCGAAAACTCAAAAAGCCCTTGGGCGTCTCCAGTGGTCCTGGTAAAGAAGAAAGACGGATCAACCCGCTTTTGCGTGGACTATCGAAGGTTGAACGATGTGACCAAGAAAGATAGCTACCCTCTGCCTAGGATCAGCGATACTCTGGACGCAATGGAAGGAGCACAATGGTTCTCAACTTTGGACCTGAAAAGTGGATACTGGCAAGTAGAAATCCATCCTGAAGACAAAGAGAAGACAGCTTTCTCGACAGGAAACGGATTGTGGCAGTTCAAAGTGATGCCTTTTGAGCGCCTTATGGAATGCGTCCTGCAAGGACTCACTTGGAAATCTTGCCTGGTCTATTTGGATGACGTCATCGTATACGGGAAAACATTTGACGAACATTGTACAAATCTGAGAACCGTGTTTCAAAGACTTCGAGAAGCCCACCTCAAGCTCAATCCAGAAAAGTGTTCACTCTTCAAAACCGAAGTGAAATACCTGGGACATATCATCTCATCCCAAGGAGTTAAGACGGATCCTGATAAGATTGACACCGTGAAGAATTGGCCAACACCACAGGACAAACATCAACTCCGAAGCTTTCTGGGTCTAGCCACCTACTATAGGCGCTTCGTCAAGAATTTTGCTGAGATCGCCAAGAGTCTACATCAGCTAACGGAAAAGGGAAAGCAGTTTAAATGGTCAGGTGAGTGCGAGCGCAGCTTTCAAGAGCTCAAGCAACGCTTGTGTAATGCACCAGTGCTGACCTACCCGACTCCAGGAAAACCGTTCATCATTGATGCTGATGCCAGCAATGTCGGGATTGGTGCTGTATTGTCACAGGTACATGATGGCGAAGAAAAGGTGGTTGCCTATTACAGCAAGGTACTCTCAAAGTCGGAAAGAAACTATTGTGTGACCAGAAGAGAACTTCTTGCACTGATTTTGGCAACAAAGCACTTCCATAAGTATCTCTATGGACAGAAGTTTCTTCTCCGAACCGACCATGGAGCACTAAACTGGCTTTTGAATTTCAAGAATCCAGAGGGTCAAGTGGCGAGATGGATTGAGAGGCTGCAGACGTACGATTATGAAATTCAACATCGGAAGGGGAAGCTTCACTCAAATGCTGATGCATTATCTCGGAGACCATGTAAGCAAGACTGTAAGCATTGCAGACGCCAAGAAGAAAAAGAAGTGGTTACTGTCCTACGAACCAGAACCGATCCCATTTATGGCTGGAGCAACGACGAGTTGAGGAAGGCTCAACAAGAGGACCCAGATATTGAACCCATCCTCGCATGCAAGGAACACCAGGAAAAACCAGAATGGGCTGATATCTCCGACAGAAGTCCGGCTCTAAAGGCCTATTGGGCACAGTGGGACTCATTGCATGTCCAAGAGGGTGTCCTTCGACGTAAATGGGAATCAGCAGATGGAAAGTCCTATGTAATGCAGCTAGTCTTACCGAGATCAAAGATTGTGGACGTTCTGCGAGAGATGCATGATGGAGTTTCGGGAGGCCATCTAGGAGTAAACAAGACGCTAGAAAAGGTTCGACAACGATTCTATTGGCTACATGCAAGGGAAGATGTCGAGAAGTGGTGCCGAAAATGTGATACCTGTGCTGCCACCAAGGGCCCGAACAAAAAGAATCACAGCCAAATGCAGCAGTATAATGTCGGATCACCCTTTGAAAGGATTGCAATAGACGTGGCGGATCCATTTCCGGAAACAAATAATGGAAATCGTTATATTCTGGTCGTCATGGATTACTTCAGCAAGTGGCCTGAAGCATACGCCATACCGAACCAAGAAGCCAAAACAGTCGCAGACCAAATTGTGTTCAACTGGGTGAGCAGATTCGGTGTTCCATTAGAACTGCATTCCGACCAGGGAAGGAACTTTGAATCAAACATATTCCAGGAAGTTTGTGGGCTCCTTCACATTAAGAAGACAAGAACAACACCACTCCACCCACAATCTGATGGCATGGTCGAACGGTTCAACCGAACCCTTAAGGAACATCTTTGCAAAGTTGTGGACGACAACCAGCGAGATTGGGATCGACACATTCCACTGTTTTTGATGGCGTATCGAAGTGCAAGACATAGCTCAACTGGCCATACACCGTCTGAGATTTTAATGGGAAGGAACATCAGACTGCCGAGCGAAATCAAATTTGGATGTCCCACGTCGGAACCGCAAGCCGAGGATGTCTACTTGGATGACCTGAGAGAAAGACTCCTTCAGATCCACGACGATACCAGGTCAAAAATGAAGATGTTCAGTGACCGAATGAAGACACGCTACGATATACGAGCGACAACAACAGAGTTCCAAGCAGGAGATCGAGTGTGGCTTTACAATCCCCATCGACAAAAAGGGTTGTCACCGAAACTTCAACGGGACTGGGAAGGCCCATATACAGTGATTAGCAAAATCAACGACGTCGTGTACCGGATACAAAAAGGAGTCAGAGGTAAACTTAAAGTCGTACATCGCGACCGACTACATCGCTACAGTGGTGATGAAGATGATGGATTTGTTCGGGACGATCAATCCTAAGGAGGGGGCAATGTAATGTGTATACACTTTATTTTATCTCATACGCTCTGTATCTCCTTCTATTGCAATGTCTAATGTGTATACGTTATTATCTCTTACACTCTGTTTAATGTATACACTTTTCTTACTCTCTTTACTTACTCCGTATCTCTTTCTATATTTAATGTACACACTTTTCTTACTCTCTTTACTTACTCTGTATCTCTTTCTATATTTAATGTACACACTTTTCATTACTCTCTTTACTTACTCTGTATCTCTTGTTTATTTAATGTACATACTCTCTTTACTTAATATCGTTTAATTGTAGTAGTAAACACTTATGTGTATAACAGTTAAAAATGAGGGGCAACATCTAGTGGTTAAAAAGAGAACTTCTGGAACATTCGGTTTAGTAGTTTCTAGAACCATTATCAGGACTATATATACCCGATTCGAAATCGAAACGATATAGTTGATTGTGAACTGCGATAAGTAAAGTACACTGTGTTTGAAAAGTTATAATTGAAAGTGTTGAATAAATAAGTTTGTGAGTGATTTGAATAAAGTGAATTTGTGTTTTATTTAAAAAGTGAATAAGTTTTAATTGTCGGACCAAGCCGAATATTACAATATTAAGAGACTCTTAAAAAATAAAGCTAGGCACTGCCCATTTTGATTTATGTTCTTATTGCATGTATAGAATCACATGTATTGATACATCTTCAAATCCACAACTTCATTTAAACACTCTTAACTAATCAAACAAAAATAGTACCTAATTATTTCTTTAATTTCCTTTTACGATGTCGTCGCACACATAATTCACACACAAAGACAAATAGTGCCAACGACAGTCCATTCCTCAAGCAAACCCAAGCAAATGTTAAATGAAACAATGACAATTTATATGGCGGCTCTTCCAAGTCATCTGGCTTCGTATCCACTACCAGCAATTTGTATTGTTTAATCAATTCCAAGCTTGTTCGCATCCACTTCTCCATTAGTCCAGTTGCTGCTATTTGAAATATAAAATCATTCAAAATATCGCCGAATAAAAAATGATTCGGCAATATGAACCCCAAAAAATAGTTACTCAAGCTCTCATAGATAATGTGGTATTTCGGGTGTTTCTGAAGATCGATGAAAAACTGAGCCTTGTCATGACCAAGAGCATACGCGTTTTGGAAGTTCTTCATTGAATCGCGGTCTTTTATCAACGATTCATGATCAATTAATTTGACAATCTTTGGAATTCTCGTATCATCCTCTGATACATATGGCCATTCATAATCCACCATCATCAGTGGTACTTTGTTATCTACCAGGTCTTGAATGGTGGTATATTGTTTCACTTTAATGAAAACCGTAAGAAACGATGTTAAAATTACCAAATAGTAGCTGACCAAAATGAATGAAAACAAGAAAATCTGACTGTAAATTCGATAGCCTCGGACTATGGGCTTTTCGGTCGGTCGAGCGAGTAGAGTCAGGTAGATTTTGCTAAAGCTGTGCCAAAATCCAACATTTCTACCGGATAACTTGTCCATAACCATGTCCATGATAACAATATAAACAATTGAGAGACCAATACACACCCAAACAGCCAACGAAAATGGCCGGAGGAAATATTGATTGGGATTTAATTTGCCCAAATTTGGAGTCAATATAATCCAGGTCATCAACTTGAAAGGATAACTGAGTACTATGCCTTCGTATTCCTGATATGGGTTCATGCTCATGTCAATCGAACCGTTAATTGTTGCATTAATAACTGCGAGCATGAAATTCTTCTCGAGATCTTTGATTTGTGCCAGGACATAACTCGCATTATGCTTAACCAGGAACGTTGTGAATATTTCTGCAACATAACCGCCGATCTGGTCTTGACCATTTTTGTTCTTGTACCAAAATATCCTCGGAAGATCCTGTTTGGTAACTGTTCGAAATTTGAAGCCATTCAAGTTGGTAAGTGCATTAGGTATTGGTTGAGTGAGATTCAAAGTTTGAATTTTGACGTCAGCATATGGGAGGTAGACATAGGAGTCATTTTGGACGATTCCAAAAATCCTTTTGAACATTTTGGTTCGAAAATATGCAAAACTTTTGCTAAGATTTCCAAAATGGTCGGAGGTTATGATGACAAATTTACGATTGTTTAATTTTCGGACTATAATATCCACGGCATCACTTTCTGTCAAATTGTCTTCAACTACTAGAATCGAATTGCTCACACTTGAATTTTTAAGTTGTTTCTTCAGCGGGATATCGGAAATACTTTCAGTGAACGTAATGATTGGTAGATCTGGATTTTTCTGCATAAACTGCCTCAAGACAATTTGTTCTATTCCAACAAAAATCAATGTTGCTGAATCGCTTTCCTCGTGGATTCTTTCGATAAGTGTGACTAATTGAAAACAAGTGAAACGTCCAAAAACATTGCAAGCAATAAGAACAAATAGAAAGTTTGTTTTACTAAAAAAGTGCGACATTACGGTGTGCTGATGTTGTCAAACTGAAACTCTCGAAGCTCTTCAGAAATCAAGGAACCAAGAGCTTTCCGATATTAAACAAAAGTAAATATGAGCAATAATTACTGGTACCTAATTGGTGCAATTTATATTCTCATAGGTTGTTTGAAAAGGGTTGATTGAAAGAAAGAATTCAAAGGTATAATGATTTTTTTCTTATCTGGCAAACTTTATTAAAACAAATAACAATCCAATCTACGATGGATATCATCCACACGAAGCCTTTTAATTTTCAAGCCTGGTAGTCAGTGGTTTCGTCAAAAAAAAAAAAATTTCTGAGAATAATTCAACCCGTCGAAATGCTAAACAATGACGTTCTCTGAGAAACGTTTTTTGGACCAAATTCGACTCGCACCCCCCGGTCGGTCGGTTAGCGCATAACTAGATTGGGTGGGATGGAGTCCCCGGCCGGTTAAGGCACACTAAGGTTTTTAGCCTTAAAAACATAATTGCTAAAACATTACCTTGCTTGCTTAAGGAGTATCCAAAATAATTGCTCCTGCACACGAGACAAGTAGACGAAAAGGCCCGATTTGTATCTCGATTTCCACTTCTACTTGCTTAGTTTGTCGCCAATAGACGATGCGAATCGCGAGAGAGAAATACTAAAAATCCACGTATTAACTTTAACACTGTTTGCTGATAATGCTGGCAATAGCAGCAATCGCGCTGTGTTGGTTGTTGATTTCGATTTTCTCATTTTCTCTTTGTGTTTTATTTTACTATGTTCGATGTTTACTGGGTACGGGTAGAGTAATCGTTGGCGGTGGCAGCCGATATAACTTTGTTATACATTACTCTCCACAACTGCTTTTGATTAATAGAGTCCATAGTCCATGACTATGAAATGAAAGGAAAATTGTTCATTTTTAAATAGCAACCTTTATTTGGACATAATATTATAATTATAAATTGTATATGAATGATCTCAAAACACGAATAATTCTACAAAAAAATGTCTCCAACTGCTTAGCAGTGGCGTAGATAGGTTTTCGCTATGGGGGGGGATGGATCTAGTTCGCTCATTTTTACTTCCGACATCTATACTAATATATAAAGCTGAAAAGTTTGTTTGTTTGTTTGAACGCGCTTATCTCATAAACTACTGGTTCAAATTGTCTTTTTGAGTTGGATAGTCCATTAATCGAGGAAGGTTTTAGGCTACATAACATTAAGCTACGACCAGTAGGAGCGAAGAATCAGTGGAAAATGTGGAAAAAAAGGAAAGTAAGTATTAATTTTTTGTTTGTTTGAACGCGCTGATCTCAGGAACGGCTAAATCAAATTGAAAAATTCTTTTTGTGTTGAATAGTCCATTTATCGAGGAAGGCTTTAAGCTATACAAAGTTACGCTGCGAATAATAAGAGCAAAGCTTCAGTAAAAGTCTTATTAAAATGGGGAAAATAATACATATTTGAAGGCTTTGAGTTAAAAGAATTTTGACTTAGGGACTAATATACAATTTTAAAATAACTTCGCAATTCGCAACCAAATTCACGCGCATGATGCACAAGTCAAGACACACCTCTGGCCGGAGCACCAGGGAGAGACGGACGAAGTCGCGGGCAACTCCTAGTATAGAATTCATATAAAAAGTTTTGGATGTTTGTCTGTCTTTCTGTAAACGCACCTGCAGCCTTAACCACTGGTCCGATTGACTTAAAACTTGAAAATTAGAGGTCTTTTTTTTTAAAACCAAAATTTAGGGAAGCCACCATACAATTTTTTTTGGCCAAAACCAAAAGTTTCAATTTTCTCAAAAACAATTTTTTTTAAACTTCCACCAAAACGGTACCTCTCATAGAATCGTTTTTTTTTTCTCATAAGATTTTTTAGAAAAGCAAAAGCCTGATTAGCGTACATTTTTTTCTGAAAGTACGAATAAATTGTCAAATAAATTATTTTGTTTTCAAACAAATTTTAATTTTTTTTTGTATTTTTTAAAAACCTTTGGAAATATTATAATCAAGCTTTTTTGATTATATAAAACGATTTAGTGATTTCAAATGAGTAGTATAATTTATTTGATTAATTCTTTGAAATACGATTTTATAATGATGAAGAAATTGGAACAAATTATCAATAAGAAAAATACGGTTTTTGACAGAAAAGAAAAAACTAGGAAAAAGTACAGTGAATCAAGAACACAGTTATATTAATCTTTAGGTTTTAAGAACAACCTTTTTAAATTTTTTTAAAACTTCTATATCTCGAAACCGGATCAATATTTAAAATCGAAATTCGCTAATAAAATGTCAATTTACATATTCTTGAATACTGCATACCCAAATTAATTTTAGGAAATTTTCGAAAAATTTTATATATGTATAAGAAATTAATTAAAAAAAGCCACTCCAAATAACTCGCACAAATAACTCGCAAAATTACGACGAACGATTGTCAATCTGCCGCTTGTGTAAGGCATGCTTTATGTAATGGGTAATAGCGCATTTTGCTTTCTGGTTAAAATGAATTAGTGTGAGTTATCGTTACCGTTAGGATTCGCGTTAACTTCGCCGCAGTTGTGCGAACATTTGTGTTCGTGTGGATGAGTGTGTTACGTGTTCTTACACCAAATTAACAATGTGACACACGGCGAGAAGAAATCTAAATAACTTTCAATTTTTGTGTCGGTGTGGGCTTTTGTGGAAAGCTGGATTTAAGCTCTTTTTCTTGCACGTTTACCTATTATAAATTGGTGAGAGACGTTAAAAAAATACTTTTTTAAAATCGATAAAAAAAGAAATTCAAAATATTAGGTGATTTGCCGAAGTAATAATTTCGTTCAGATGAAGTTGACTTTGTGTTTTCCCCGTAGACTGTAGGTATAGAATGTTCAATTTACAATGCCTCTAGGAATCCTGTGAGTACTAATAAGACTTGATTCACGTAGTAGGTACTAAATTTCAGAGTGCATTTCTTTAACTTATTTGGCAAGAGTGGTTATGTTGAACCATTATGAATCCCAATGGGGGGGGATATATCCCCCTAATCCCCCCCCTATCTACGCCACTGCTGCTTAGCATAAATCTCACCAAGAAACACAACAATTGCAATCGCCCACCCATACATCAAGGAATTCCATGCAAAAACTAAATGATGTACAGTCAAAGCCTGAACACGCTGAGATCCATCACAACACAAACTCTTTTGTCGATCAAGTAATATAGTTACCCCCCTCAAAATTGCATCACCCGTCCACTTGTCCACTAAGCCAGAGGCCCAAGATCGTAAAATGTGTTCATTAAAAATCTCTATTAGCACCGAATGCTCCTCAAACATATATCCAAAATAGAAACACTCCAAATTTTCACGCAGCATGCGAAATTTTGCTTCCTCAAGTAATTTCTCCAATTTTATTAAAAACTCAGCGGCATCATGACCAATGGCATAGCCAAAGCTGGTGTCATTCATAGCCATCCGCTTTGCATTTAAAACAGAGTTTTCAACTTCGACAACGAGTTTTTCAAATCCTTTTGGATAATCTGCTGAATTGGCAAGAGTATTCCAATCGTAATGCGACATCATAACTGAAATGTTATTTTCAATCAAATCCTCCAAAGTGTTGAATTGTGGAATCTCGATAAAAACTGTCAAATACGATGTCAAGAAAATCAAATAAATGTTGCCAATAATGAAGGACAGCAAATGGACTTGAGAGTGGAAGATGTAACCAAACTTGGGTTTTGATTCCACAGCTGCTCTCAGCATTATCAAAATGATTCGACTGAAGATATTCCAAACGTTGATTGACAAGTCCAAGGCACAATTCATTAAAATCTCCATGAAGGCGATGTACAAGATGAGTAATCCAATAACACACCAAACTGTTGCCGTAAATGGCCTCGTGAAGTACTCAGTCGAATCCAAGTTGCCATTCACTGGTACCATAACCGACCATCTGATCATTTCCAAAGGATAGCTGGTCTGGATTCCTCTGGGTTTAGAGTTGAAAGCCGATATGCTCACATCAACTTGACCGGTTTTGATTAAATTGATTTCAAGAATTGTGTCGAGGTTCTGCTTTACGATTTCCTCGAAAGTTGCATTGTATTTCTCAACGAAGCTTATGAGTAATTTCCCAGCATAGCCTTCCAGGTGTCTCAGGCCGGTCTTATTGTCATCGAAGACAAATGCTCTAGGAACGTCGAATTTAACAGCTCCCCGGATATGAAAGGCGTTAAGGTTGGCTAAAGGATTCGGAAGTGCATTAGGTATTGGTTGAGTGAGATTCAAAGTTTGAATTTTGACGTCAGCATATGGGAGGTAGACATAGGAGTCATTTTTTACGATTCCAAAAATCCTTTTGAACATTTTGGTTCGAAAATATGCAAAACTTTTGCTAAGATTTCCAAAGTCGTCGGAGCTTATGATGACAAATTTACGATTGTTTAATTTTCGGACTATAATATCCACGGCATCACTTTCTGTCAAATTGTCTTCAACTACTAGAATCGAATTGCTCACACTTGAATTTTTAAGTTGTTTCTTCAGCGGGATATCTGAAATATTTTCGCTGAATGTAATGATTGGTAGATCTGGATTTTTCTGCATAAACTGCCTCAAGACAATTTGTTCTATTCCAACAAAAATCAATGTTGCCGAATCGCTTTCCTCGTGGATTCTTTCGATAAGTGTGATTAATTGAAAACAAGTGAAACGTCCAAAAACATTGCAAGCAATAAGAACAAATAGAAAGTTTGTTTTACTAAAAAAGTGCGACATTACGGTGTGCTGCTGTTGTCAAACTGAAACTCTCGAAACCCTTCAGAAATCAAGGAACCAAGAGCTTTCCGTTATTAAACAAAAACAAATAAGAACAATAATTACTGTGACCTAATTGGTGCAATTTATTCTCACAGGTTGTTTGAAAAGCGTTAGATTGAAAGAAGGAATTCAAAGGTATATTGATTTTTTTCTTATCTAGCAGGCTTTATTAAAACAAATAACAATCCAATCTACGATGGAAATCATCCACACGAAGCCCTTTACTTTTCAAGCCTGGTAGTATGCGGTTTCGTCAAAAACAGACAATTTTCTGAGAATAATTCAACCCGTCGAAATGCTAAATAATGACGGTATCCAAGAAACGTTTTTCGGACCAAATTCGACTTGCATCCCCGATCGGTTAGGTAAGGTACTACTAGGTTGGGATGGAATCAGGGTTACCTTTAGGACACTTTTGCGTCCTTTTGACTCTTTTTAAGGTCTGGACTCCAGGACGCCACTATCTTAAAAATCATCGAAATCGGACTCCTTTTACAAATTCAGGACTCTTTTAGAACCGAAATATTTTTTTCAATACAAATTTTTCATCGAATGCTTTTCTTCTACTTTTGTTCAAATTTTATTCTGAATTCATTCATTTAAATAATAGTCAATGTTGGTTAGTGTACCTGTACATGTAGTCCAGGCACGTTAAATATGGAGAACAAAAAAATGTTATCCAGAAATCTACGTTTTCAAATGGTTAAAAGGGTTAAGGTCAACTTAAGGAAAATGAGTTGTGCCCAAGAAGGTTAGGGGATGATTTTAGGCGTTGGGAAGGGGGGGAAATGGATACATCTCGTGTTTTTTGCAATTTCACGCGAAATTTGATGTCCTACTAAAAAATGTTATGTACAAAAGTTGTAGATCTTGGAAAAATCTACAGCTTATGTATGGGTCATTTTTTAATATAACCTCAAAATTTCAGCAAAAAATCAAAAAAAAACTTTTTTTTTGTTTTTTACTTGTCAATTTCTCAAAAATAAATATTACATTACATTTCACAGTACTTCGCACATAAATGTAACGAACTACAGACACATAGCAGCACTGGTGACTGAGACCATCGGCTGGGACAGAACAAGACATACAACAGAGAGAGAGACAGATAGACACATAGAAAGAAAGCACACATAACAGAAACCAGAGTATATCTAATAATGAGTAGGGAAACTCAGAAAAATTCACCTGTTGATTCACACATATTTTCACACAGATATTGGAAATAGATGCCAAATGAGAAACTTGTAGGAAGGAAAGGGAAACAACATACGTTTTTTTATCGAATAAATTTTTATTTTTACTTATGACAATCAAGTATGATCGCCTTTGAAAGTCTATAAGGGAAAAAGGGAAAGAAACAAGTGATGAATGTGTAGTCATTTCTTCTTGCTCAGGCAGTTTGGCACAACGAATTGATTTTTATTTGAAAGAAACAAAAATTAAAACTCAAATCGCCGCCTTTGAAAATCTATTAGGGAAAAAGGGAAAGAAGCAAGTGATGAACGTGTAGTCATTGCTTCTTGCTTAGGCAGTTTTACATAAGGAATTGATTAAACTATTTTCACTTATGGCATTTTTGTTGTGTTTTTTTTCGAAAATTTGTGATTGTAGTAGTGTCGAACACATTTTCAAAAGAGTTTCCCTACTCATTATTAGATATACTCTGACAGAAACCTACGTGGCTCAGAGGAGGAGACTTAGATTTGTATTGTCTCATGTTATCGCACAGGTGGCCTCAGATAAGCTGGCGATTTTTGTAGAAAAAGAATGCTGCTGAAGCTGGGGTTTGAACCCGTAGCGTTCGGCTTAGCAATCCACTACTCTATCCTCTGAACCATGGCCACCTGCTAAATAAATATTTTTTAACCAAACTTGCTGAAAGTACTCCTTTTTGTGTCCCAAACAACAGCAAAAATTTTTAGATTGAAATATTAAAAACTGTTTGAAATATTAATTTTTTTTTCGGTCCGAAACACGTTGTTTTCAAAGTTACATTTTACTGCATACAATCATCGCATCGTAGAGAGGTCATAGAGGGCTATTTTTTTTCGTTTTGACGTCTTCTTTTCAATGAAATTATAAAACAATACAGCTTCTATTTAAAAACATGTCTAAAAATTTAAAAATACAAAAAAATTAATTTTGCAAAAACAAATTTTTTGGTTATTGTTAATAATTTGTTATAAATAAAAAAAGTTTTTAAAAACTAATAAGACCATGGAATTGTACGGAAAAAAACACGAAGAAACATATGTTTTCCTATTTAAATACATTTTTTATTTTTGTACAATACTGCTATAAACATTGTAATAGCTTATTCCGTGTAGTTGAAAGATGTCAGGTAAGTACATACAATGCGATCGACTTTTACTTTAATAAGAAAAGTTCCTCATTTCTCGCGATTAAATTAATTAATTCAATTATTTTCTATATATTTTGATAAATAAATCGTCTTATAATAAACTTTTGTATACAATTATTTAAAACATGCTTTTAAATAATTGAATGATTTTTTAAAATGAATTCTGAATCTAATTTAACTTGCACCGAATTTATAATTGAAATTTATATCAACAAAATAGATTGTTAACAATACTACTACTACTAATAATAATAATAATACAAAAATAATGGAGGTAAATGACAATAATGAAAAACTCAATTTTAATCAAGTTGATTTTTTATTGAAATATGCTCAAGTACTGATAAATATCATGCATTTACACTTTATATACATAAATATTATACATTATGCACACTAAACCAATTTTTGTCTTTTCGCTAATTGTAAGTTTGGCTGATCATCATCGATTAATTTGTTCGTCGAAATATGTGACTTTCTCATTATCTTCAATTGATTTAAATTTCAATTATAAATTCGGTGCAAGTTAAATTAGATTCAGAATTCATTTTAAAAAATCATTCAATTATTTAAAAGCATGTTTTAAATAATTGTATACAAAAGTTTATTATAAGACGATTTATTTATCAAAATATATAGAAAATAATTGAATTAATTAATTTAATCGCGAGAAATGAGGAACTTTTCTTATTAAAGTAAAAGTCGATCGCATTGTATGTACTTACCTAACATCTTTCAACTATGTACACGGAATATGCTATTACAATGTTTCACAAGTAGCACAAAATGGTATTATATTGGTTGTACATTTCTTAATTCATTCTTATTTTGTTCTCAAATGGGTCTTACCGCTTTTACACTTCTTAATTCGGTATTTTTTCCTACTTAAATTGTCTGTTGCTTTGACTTCTTAAATCGTCCTGCTTGTTCCTTCTTAAAGAATTCTTAATAGGTACTTAAATCGGAAGTTCTTATATCGGTTTGAACCGCGCTCCTTAAATCCTTCTTTAAGACTACTATTTCCAGTGGTTTATTTTTTTTCATTTTCTTGTGATTCTTAGAGTTCACAGAATTTTTTTCGTAACTGTGCTTGTATAAATGCGAATGAATTTGATTTCCTTAATAACAACTAAAGGTGCTAGAAGTTCAAGGAATTTAAGTAATCAAGCAAAAGTGAAGGCGCGCGGCGGCGAGTATGGGAGAGAGAGGGACTGTGTATATCGAGAAAATACACACAAAAACACTTGCAGAAGAAACCAAAACAAAAATATTAATAAATAAGAATAATATTAATAAAATAAAAATAAAAAAAAATTGTACGTGTCAGCTCCGACGCGCGACTGGAGTTCACTCAATAAGAATGATTTGATTACCTTAAAATATATAATACGCAAAGGAGTGAATTCATATATTCATACATCTATTCATAATAATTTGATAAAATATATTATACTTAAATACTTATGGTAAGCAATATGAATGTCAACAACTTTGTTTAATACGTTCTTACGTATTTTTTAATGAATCAATGTAGTTACTTCCACAAACATTTTTGTTAATAATGAAAAAATCTACAAAACTGCATCATTACATTTTCAGAACAGTTACATTTCTTATCAACTTTTCATTAATTAATGATGAAAATTCAAATGGGTCCACATTTATCGTGCATTATTGCATATAAAATGGAATTGCATGTTGCTTAATTCTGAATTGAATTAAAGCCTGAAGCCTTGTGCTTCTTAAGAGATCTTAATCTTGAAGATCCGATTATTAGAACGCACGCTAGGATGCTTTTAATCCAAAAACAACGATCGAATTTTGTCCATAGCGGGATTCTCCCACAGGTGATGTGTGATTTCGTACAAACCAAGCAGGTCGTTTGTGTGCAATTATATTTATTTTAAAATCGAGATTGTGAGGCTTGTACGAAACGTATCCTTAGAAATGAGGTATCAAAATCACCGTTATTTCATGTAGATTAGACATATGGAAATATCAACAACCAGTCTATAGGATTAAAACTTATATACCAATTTATGTGAAAATGTCTTAATTGGCCATATTAATGAGTTACCATTATAATTAAAGTATAATAAATTGAAGAGCATGAAATTCTGTATCATGTGTGAACATTTCACCGTTCTACGTTGAAATCTCTGTTCAATAAAAATGATTCGACGTGGCACTAAAACTTTCACCCCCTATTTTCACCCCCCCCCCCTCGGTTATTTTTTTTTAAACTTTGAATGTCATACTTATTTATGTTTAGTCAAAAGCCATTAAAATGAGTTTTAAACTTCTAACCTAATCGACCTCCATACAAACTTTGACCTAACATTTCAACCCCTTGTGGCCTTTTCAACCTCTTTTATTGCGTTAAAAAACACCTTGTGCCCTTCTCCAGGTTCTAGTCTGTCTTACTACCAAATTTCAACTAAATCGATCCAGTAGGTTAAAAGTTATTAACAGTTAAAAAAAGCGTTAGTAGTCAATTTTTTATAACGCTTTTTTCAATGATTGATTTTCCTATCCATATTTTTTCCATACCGGGGTCTATATATGAATCGATTCTAAAGGAGTAAACTCCAAAAAAATAAAAAAATAAGAATAAGAACCAGAGAAATAAATAGATACAGAAGAAGGAGTTAAGAGTGCGAAAAGAAGTATTTAAGAAGAAAAATATTCCGTTTTGAAACCTTAATAAGAACCAAATTATCCTCTTAATTCCTTCTATCGGACCGCCCACTTTCGCCTTTTATGTACTTAATAGGCACTTAAAGAAGTCTTAAAGAAGAGGGATGAGAGCTTATACTACTTCTTAAAGCCTTCTATAAGTAATTTTGTGCTACTTGTGTTATAGCAGTATTGTACAAAAATAAAAAAAATGTATTTAGATAGGAAAACATATGTTTCTTCGTGTTTTTTCCCGTACAATTCAATGGTCTTATTAGTTTTTAAAAACTTTTTTTATTTATAACAAATTATTAACAATAACCAAAAAATTTGTTTTTGGAAAATTAATTTTTTTGTATTTTTAAATTTTTAGACATGTTTTTAAATGGAAGCTGTCTTGTTTTATAATTTCATTGAAAAGAAGACGTCAAAACGAAAAAAATGAGCCCTCTATGACCTCTCTACGATGATTGTATGTAGTAAAATGTAACTTTGAAAACAACGTGTTTCGGACCGAAAAAAATGAATATTTCAAACAGTTTTTAATATTTCAATCTAAAAATTTTTGCTGTTGCTTGGGACATAAAAAGGAGTACTTTCAGCAAGTTTGGTTAAAAAATATTTATTTTTCAGAAATTGACAAGTAAAAAACAAAAAAAAAGTTTTTTTTTTTATTTTCTTCTGAAATTTTGAGGTTATATTAAAAAATGACCCATACATAAGCTGTAGATTTTTCCAAGATCTACAACTTTTGTATATAACATTTTTTAGTAGGACATCAAATTTCGCGAGAAATTGCAAAAAACACGAGATGTATCCATTTTCCCCCCTTTTCAACCCCTAAAATCATCCCCTAACCTTCTTGGGCACATAACTCATTTTCCTTATGTTTACTTTAACCCTTTTAACCATTTGAAAACGTATGTATCTGGATAACATTTTTCTTTTTTTTTATCTTTGTAGATGAGTCAATTTGCCTGGACTAATGAGAATGATACAATCTACATTATCTGTATTGAGCATACACAGTCAACAATCAGAATTTTCTGTGACTGTGTGAGTGTGGTTCGTCTTCTCTGAGAGTTAGTTACATTTGTTCAAAAATGAACTGAATTTGCTTAAGTTTATATCTATATTTGTTTTTGTTTACTAAAGCCTGCCTTACACTATATGGATTTTCAATATGAACTGTCACTTTTTCCATACGGAACGGAATATTATACAAATCGTACAAATGGGTATTTCATATGGAATTTTTTCATTTAGAACTGTTTATAAATTTCTTAAGAAATACACCCCTGTTCTGATTTTCGCTCCGAATTTAATTGGTTATCGAAATTGATTTTCGCAGGATTATAAAAATGTAGATACCTATTCTAAATTTAGTAAGAATTTTCCTTTCAATTTTTGAAAAATATTTGTCTGAAATTACTTAAATTTTTAAATTTACGATTTCAAATTCGGCCAGTAAAATCGGAACGAATTAAAAACAAAATGAAATTTAGGACATCTCTGCTTTAGAAACAAAAGTTTTGCTTTTGTATAACGTTATTTGAATGGGACTCTTTTTTTCAGCCAGGACTCTATTTTGGACTCCTTCAAAAAAATGTCAGAGGTAGCCCTGGATGGAATCCATGGCTGGTTTAAGGCACAATAAGGCTTTTAGCCTATAAAACCTAATTGCTAAATATTCCCTTGCTAAAGGAATCACAAAAGCGCCCAACTTGCAAATTTTTTGGAGCATCCAAAAAAAATTTGCGCCTGCACACGAGACAAGTATAAGAAATAGCACGATCTCGATCACGTATCTCGATTTCCAGCTCTACTTGCTAAGTTTGGCGCCAAAAGACGGTGCGAATCGAGAGAAATAGTAAAAATCCACGAATTCACTGCTTCTACGTACACATTAATGTGTGCAGGTGTGCACCCATTGCTCGCTGATAATGTTGTGTCTGTGTTGTTTTTTTCATTTCGATTTTCTCATTTTCTCTTTGTGAATTATTTTCTTATGTTCGATGTTTGCTGGATAGAGTAAAAGCAGAAACACAATGGCGCTTTGCCGTCGATTTTGACAACTGCGAAAAGTTCAGCTATAGGAAATCTGTGTAACCTCACACAATGACGCTTTTCCTACGTACGCTTTTTTTGACAAACGTAAGAAAACGTAAAGAAGCCACCATCTGTCAAAAAAAAGTTCAACTTGGTTGAACTTTTGCTTTGTCTGACAGCTCAACAGCTGTTTGTTCATTTGTTGTTTGGAGCAGCGTTACCACTTTAAACAAAAAATGGAAGCGAAGTAAATTTGAGAATAAAGCGAAGTAGATTGAGAAAAAGCGAAAAAGATTTTAAAATAGTGTATTTTATATTGACCATGAATACATAGACAGATCTACAATTAGAGCCGTGTGTGAATTGTATTAAAATGTGTATACAAACTTGACTTTCGATTTAATTTTGACACTACATGGCGGATATGATGTGTTAAAATTTGACTAGCAAGCTAAAATATGACACTAGTGCTTAAATTTAACCAACATTCTAACCCAAGTTGCACACGGCGTAAAATATTAAACACTTTAACACAATCACGTAACTCATACTTTGCGTATATGCATGGCATAGCCGTATTTAGGGGGGGGTTACAGGGTTTAACCCCCCCCGAAATTTTTTTTACATCCATTTTCCATTAAAAAGTTAAAAGTACATAAGTACATATTTAAAAGTGCCATCTTGATAGCACATCCGTAGTTAGGGGGGGGGGGGGGTTACGGGGTTTACTGACCCCCCCCCCAATTGCAAAATCAAAAACTTAATGAATTTATTTTTTGGCTAACACTGAATTTATAAGTTTCTATTAAGGCTTAAAGGCATTTTTCTTTAAGAATAAAAGTCTGTTAGAGTCATAGCCGTATTTAGGGGGGGTTACGGGGTTTTCTTTTAAATAAGTCGTTATATAGATGGTTACAGTAAAAAACGCCATCTTGATAGTACCAGTCAAATAAATATACAAAGCTCTGAACACACTTTTAACTGAACGTATTCTGAGCGCTCAAATTTTTTCGAGACGCATTTGATATCCAATTGACATTCGTCATTTAACAGCCGAAAATTCATGAGAATTTTTTGTATATATATTCTTGGGTAGTAGAGGCAAGATGGCAATCGATTTTGGTGACATCTTGAGAGGGAAGCAGTTTTTTTTAACATAAAAAATCCAATTAAACCCATCCTACTTTGACGCAGTTCGGACTAAAAATGTAATCCATTTTTACCAAACGTTAAAAAATTTCTCATGAATAAAAATAATTTGTTTCCGGGGTAGTAAAGTTAGTGATGTTAAGCTTAAATTCCCTTTGGGAAATTTGTTGTTGTTGATACTTATAAACCATCTAATGAACTTTTATCTTACATTTTTTTATTGCTTCGCTAAACCACCCTCCACGGTGGAATAAGTTTGTAAACAACTGTTAAGATACATTTCTTTTATTAAAAGCATTTTGCACTTAGTCCACAGAATAAGAAATAATCCTTCTGTAGGTACTATCAAAATGGCATTTTGACTGAATTTAACAATCTATATGATATTATAATATATAAAATAAACTTTTTTAACACAGATCATCACTCTTGTGAATAAATAACATGTATACAAATAAATTCCTTAACATAAATTTATAAGATTTATAATAATGTTATACTATATTTATGTATTTATTCTTCTTTTGTTTTTGTTTTTATTCGTTCGTTTAAATAAATAATGCCATACTGTGTTATTTTTTGTTCAAAGAATTTATTTGTATATAATTTATTCACAATTGTGATGGTCTGTGTGAAAAAAGAATTATTTTATATAGTTAAATATTATATTTATGTATTTGTTTTGTTTTTCTTCTGCTTTTGTTTTTATTCGTCCCTCAATAAACATAAATGCTTTTTATGAAAGAAGTTATCTCCTACTTTTTCCAAAACAAAATACATAATACAAAAATGTTATTGACTTCAAATAAAGGTAAGTTAACTTAATTTAAGATTCATATATCTAATATGCCATGCAAAAACATCTACTCTGAAGCTTTGAAGCCAATATCTTCAGTTAGACTTCAATTTTGTAGTAGAAATGAATTTTTTCATATGCACTCAAATCTTTATTATGTGTTTTACAATATATTTAAAAATACTGCATAAATAACAGTGATTAATATTAAATATTAATATTAAAGTAAAAGATACACTCGAGAAATATTTTTAAACTTTTCATCAAAAATTGTTTCGTGAACAAATGAATTGGCTTCGGGGAAGTGAAAGAATGTGATAAATTTGATAAATATGTTTCCTTTTTTATTAAAAACTAGCCGACCCTTCGAACCTCATCTCGCCTGCCACCAGATCAAATCAAATCTAAAAATAATTTAAAAAATTCTCGTTTTGCGAAGTTTTCTGATTTTTTTACTAATTTTTGAACAATTGCAGCTATGATCCCATACAAAAGTATAATTTTCGACCACCATTTGTTTTTTCCATTTTTCAATTTTCCCGTAAAATGTTCCCAAAATTTGTTTTCGCAGGAACCCTGGCTCATGTTAGCTTTGCCTACAGTCAAAATTTTATAACAATGCGTTGGACTACTTAAGAGTCTTTACCGCTCACACAAACAAATCAACATGCATCCATTTTATTGTTTACATTAATCTTTAGCTAACCTCGTTTCACCACCATTAAGCGCCTTCAGAGATAAGCTCTAAAATGATTATAAGACCTATATTTCCAATTTCAAAGTTATGAAATTTTTCTAGCTTGACAACAAACTTTCCAATACAGTCAAAATCCTAAATGTGATAAACAAAATCAAACGTGTTGACCTTTTCCTCAATTTTCCAAAATTGCACCTTAAATTCCATGCAATAGTTAGATATTGTGCTCTCCCAGAGTTTTTCAAGTTCCCAATCACCAATTTTTCAGTTTTCCGTTTGAAAACCAATGCACATAGATACAATTCCATGCAGTTTTCCATTTAAAAACCAATGCGTTTTCCGAGTTTTTCATAAAAAACTTTCTATTTGTAACGTATTGTATATATATCCATTTTTATATATATAGAGATTTTGAAAAAAAATTATCATTTATCTTAACCCCCCCCCCGAAACCAAATCCTAGCTACGGCTATGATGCATGGGTTGACATTTCGTGTTTGTAAAGTGTGTCCGCTTATTGTTCGTGTATAAGGATAGAAACTTATCGATTATATATGTATTTTCCTGATGAAAATAAGAGAACTGTAGGCATAAAATTACTCAATGAGTTAATCGAAGCAGATTTTGGAAATATCAAGTAAAATCGAGTGAAGTAGATTTCAAAACATTCTTGATGGTGCGAAGTTGGAATAGATATTCAAAGTTTTTCAAAAATCGAAGTAGACTACTTCGAAAGGAGTAAAGTGGCAAATCTGTTTGATGATGATGGAGGGAGAACTGTCATTCAAAGCACACGTGAAGCGGGTGCATCGTAACGCAACGACGCGTCTGCCTAAAGCGCCATTGTGTTTCTGCTTTAATCGTTGGCGGTGACAGCAGTCTACGAGTAAGAAAAGTATAATTTTGTTATACGTTATAGGGCACATACACTACACATGCATGCATGTACATTCCAGTGACAGTGCAAACTGCGAGTGTATGGTGTAGCATGTGTGGTTGTGCACGCGGCATGACATTTTTTTGATATTTTCTTGTTTGTACATGCAAGCATGTGTAGTGTGTGGGCTAATTTGCTCATTCAAGCGGTGGATTTCATTCAGTTAGTAAACATCAAGAGAAATTTAATTTTAAAAATATCAGCGGGAAATAAAAAATTTTCGGCTTAATTCTTAGAACTTTATCGACATTATTATTATTTTTTTTTTATTGCCAATGCAATCAAAATAGCTGTTGCAGTGGACTTTGAATCTGACATTTTGAAGATGTTCTCTACTCAGCGATGTACACACGCATAGCCGTAGCTAGGATTTTGTTTCAGGGGGGGTTAAATTTTTAATTAAAAAGGAAACATTTTTATCACATTTTTTAATTCGCCGAAGCCAATTCATTTGTTCACGAAACAATGTTTAATGGAAAGTTTTAAAAAAATTCTTGAGTGTATCTATTACCCTTTATTAATGGAAAGGGTTTGGAAAGGAGGTGCCGGTGTACATTGGTCTTAAATACCTGAACATTGCATTGAATTGGAAAGTCAGAGTGTGGAAGGGAGTTCCACATTCTTGAAGTACGGCTAAAGAACGATTCTCTATACTTGAGAGTACGTCCGAAGTTGGACTCGAGGGTAAACTGATAGCCATTCCTAGAAGCGCGAGTATTACGGGCGAATTGTTTTAGGGGAGGAATGCAACTGGCTATTTGACTTGAGCACTTACTGTTAAAGTAACGATAGAACCGAAAGAGACACGACACGTTACGACGCGACGGTGGTCTGACGAGTTGAATGAGTTGGTTATGTCTCTGTCACCAATCAGTCTCAGGGCTCTTTTTTGTATACCGTCCAAGAGGCTTAAGTATGTAACTGGAGCACCAGCCCAAAGATGGGAATTGTACTCAAGCTTTGGACGGATATAAGTCTTATAGATAAGGGCCAGATCAGACGGGGAGAAAAATTTCTTGCACTGTCTTCAGAAACCCAAACATTTTGCGGCATTTTTGGCTACATCGCACATGTGATCGTTCCACAAAAGGTGGTCAGTGATGCACATACCGAGTATCTCGAGATGTTCGGTCTCATTGATGCAAGTGCAACTCATGGACAGTGGCAGGGGAGGTATATCTCGCTTTAACGATACAAGACAGCATTGAGTTTTCGAAGCATTAAATTCTACGCGATTTTGTATTCTCCAATGTACAATGCTGTTGAAGTCAGTGTTTAATGAGCTTATCATATTTTGCCGTTGCAGTTCCACATCCGAAGAGGAGGGATGTGAGTCTGGAAATGAATAAGAAAAGCTAAGGGTACTATCTTCAGCGAAACAATTGATTGGATTAGAAGTTACAGACAAGAGATCATTTATAAAAATGAGAAATAGGGTCGGAGACAAAAAGAAGCTCTGGAGTATACCAGCATTTATATTGTGGGTTTCAGACTTGAATCCGTCCAATACAACTTGTAGTGAACGGGATTAGAAGAAAGTTTCTAATCCAACGAAGGGATTCACCGATATCGAAAGATTTGTTCCACTGTTTGGTGAGATAAACCATCAGATCACCAGTGGACCTGTTACTGTACTGCCAGTCATTAAGAAGCTTTCGGTCTTCGAGATATTTCTTGAGTTGACAGTTTATCAGCGTTTCCATGACCTTACAAGGAAGGGACGCAAGTGCAATCGGACGATAAATGGAGGGAGAAGAAGATTCGCCTTTTTTTGGAATTAGCCGGACAAATGCTGTTTTCCAACTGTACGAGCCCATAAGAAGGATAGATGGAAAAGCTTACGCAAGGGTTTTGCCAGCGTGGAAGAACACCTCTTTAGATTAATAGCAGGGATACCATCCAGACCAGCAGATTAATGTATGTTGAGAACTTCTAGGACTCTCGCCACAGCATGAGTGCGGAAAAGATTTGTCCCATGGAATCATTGACGCGCTCAAGAACTGCGGGAATCATGTTACTCTCTATCAGCTTTCGCGAGAGAGCTAACAACTGCAGTTTTTTATTGTCAACGAGCGTAGGGACCGAAGAAGAAGAAAAATTCTTCATATTTTTTACAAAAGACCAAAAATTCTTACTGCCTTTGGGACATTGCGATTGCAGTATTTTTTGCCTTAATTTTTGGTCATGTAAAAGAAATATGATTATCTCTGCTTGTAGGTAACTAGATGGCGAGAGTAGTAAATGATATCTTGATTATACCAAACCAAATAAATATACAAAGGTTTCTGGAAGAAAATAGAAAAATACCCTTAAATTTCAACGGAAAAGTTATAAATTCAGTGTTAGCAAGACAAAAACAAAATCATTAAGTTATTAATCAAGAGTTATTTGATTTTGCTTTACAATATTATTTCGGGGAGGGTTAAACCCCGTAACCCTCCCCCTAAATACGGCTATGTACACACGACTAAAGAATGTGCTAATTTTTGTTTGTCCATGCATGCATGTGCAGTGGCGTAACTACAACCCGTCTAACCGGTTTCAGAAACCGGGGCCTCCGATCGCAGGGGGGGGCCCAAAGCTGGCAAGAATTTTTGTTTATCTAAATATTAAAAACAATAATAAATTAAAGACATAGGTACATAATTACATAAATAATAATAGTTTTTGCCTGCTTGGAAGGAAGGAAGCTTTTGGAGATAAAGTACAATCATAACTCAAAAACCACATTTTTTGTTTGGTATTAGACAATGGTGCAATACCTTAGATCTAAAAGTTCTGCGAAACAATTGAACAAATTAACGTTTTTTTGCGAACAATATTAAGATATGGGTGTTATTATACACTTTTCTCTCAGAAAATTCTTCGTTGAGATCGAAACGACTATGTTTAACTCAATGGTCATCCCGGAACGATTCTCTACAAGCTGTTTCCTTCAGGTATTGTGATATTTTGAAGTGCCTTCAAACTCATTCTTAACGGTAATTCGAGAACCGAGAGAAATGAATTGGGGTCAATATTTTCCATGGATGTCTTGATATTATTTATTTGAAATCAAATATTAAATCGATTTGAAAGTTGAGGAACGTTATCAAAACTTTTCGAGTATATCAACCTAAGCAATTAACAAATATGACGGATCAAGAACTCTACACGGAAGCTTTAATACTTGCATATACTTATACTGAAGACATTAGTGACGAATTCAATGAACAATTGGTTTCTATTCGATCATGCCTCAAAAAAACAAATTGAAAAATTATTCAAAAGTTTGCTGATTTAGAAGTTAGGCGTATTAAATTCTGAACTCAATTGTCAATTTTCGGGTCTACCACAAAATCTCGAATGCAAATATCTCGAAAACAAAAATCTCGAAAGTAAAAATCTCGAAAACAAAAATCTTGAACGAAAACTATCTCGAAAACAAAATTCTCGAAATACAAAAATCTTGGAAAAAATTAATCCCGAATGACAAATTCTGGCAAAATACAAAAGGAAGGTTTTGTTAAACAGTACGGAAAAGATTAAAACTTAAGTCTACATATGCGAATGCTCAGGCCCGGATTTAGAAATTTGCCGCCCCTAGGCAGTTGCGAAAATTGCCGCCCCCCGCCCTACGAAACTTTTTCAATGGTGTAATAAGTTTGGTTCGGAAAGTTTTTCAATAAATTAAATGCACCTTTCTGAGAGCAGATTTTTCATTTTATTATAGTCAGTTTATTATAATCATTTAACAATTAGCATTGTGTATGCGATTATTGATTATTGGTTGAAGTTTTTACGTCTCGATTTTCGGACGGCAAACTCATCGATAATGGAATCGAAATCTAAAGACATAAGCAAATCTGACTCTATAAGTCTATAGTCAACAAAGCGAGTGCGTTCAATCGTTCTGCAACCAGTTTTGATCTCAAGTAGTTTTTCACTCGCCGCAGTACGGAGAATGATCGTTCAGCGCTACAATTTGATACGGGTGTGCAAACGAGCATTCGGTACGCTATATCAACATTTGGAAAAACTGTGTAGAGCTCATTGCTTCTTAGTAATTTGAGCAGATCCATAGGAGAATTTTTTTCTATATTCTTGTTGACGCAATAACTTTGAAATAAAATCATTTCATTTGCGAACGATGCTTCGATATCTTGATCGTAGAAATTTATCAATTGAGCAGATTTTTCACGAGCGATGAACAATAAATTGTTAATAATGCGCCTTTCTTACATTCAATTTTGCAGCTTTCTCCAACACTATAATTTTTACGCAATTTGAACTTTCTATTTTTGGCTCTCATAATCGATTGAACTGCATATTGACCATACAATATTTCGTAGAATTTTTCGTCATTTCGTAGTAATTAGCATGTAAGAAAAATATTTGTAAAGATAACAAACCTGAAATTGGTGCCGTTGAAACTTGTGACACGTACTGTTGACATAAGCAATGACGTTGATGATCGTTCACCAATTTTCAGTAATAACGACAGACAAAAGGTTATGTTTATCAGAATACTGTAGGATGGATATAGAACAAGTCTGAACAAGATGATTTACGATACAGAAACTTATCGAATATTCGATATTAGGCCAATATCGAGAATCGTCCGAATCGATTTTTTTCGATTCGAGCATTTTACACTCATAATGTTGGTACGCGTGCTGACGAAATAGGCGGGAAATTCAATTTCCACGAATATAACAAGTTTTGAAATTTTCTCTCAAAATTTGCCGCCCTCCAATTCTTGCCGCCCGAGGCAACTGCCTACTGTGCCTGCATGGTAAATCCGGGCCTGCGAATGCTCAAATACTTACCTCAGAGTCAAATTCGTGACTCTTTCGAAGCAAAGGTACAAAAAAACAGAAACCTTTTCATTTTCCATTATGGTCTTAAGCAGACCAAACAAGAGAAATTTACATTGGCGTGTTCAAGCTAATTCATGTTTTAGTGCAGGAGTCGGCTCTAGCAAAATGTATAAGGTAGGAAAACTAAAAATGGAGGAAGAATTTAAAATAATGCGAAAGTATGCCATAAAAGAAAAACAAATTTGTAAAATTTTGTTAAAAAAAATAAAGTATGTTACGTGATAAACACTTGTTTGAATTTTCAACATTATTTGTACGAATAGTTAAAAAAAATCATTTTCCTGGAAAGGGCCCCCGCTAAGACTCCAACTGGGGCTCCCATATCTATAGTTACGCCACTGCGCATGTGTAGTGTATGGGCCCTATTACTCTTGGTCTTAACAACTGCTTTTGATTTATAGAGTCCATTATTGTCCATGACTTCGGAATGAAAAGAAAAAATGTGTTCATTTTTAAATAGCAACCTTTATTTGGAAATAATTACTAATTAATTTTATTTGAATGATCTCAAAACACGAATAATTCTACAAAAAAATGTCTCCAACTGCTTAGCATAAATCTCACCAAGAAACACAACAATTGCAATCGTCAACCCATACATCAAGGAATTCCATGCAAAAACCAAATGATGTACAGTCAAAGCCTGAACACGCTGAGATCCTTCACAACACAAACTCTTTTGTCGATCAAGTAATATAGTTACCCCCCCTCAAAATTGCATCACCCGTCCACTTTTCCACTAATCCAGTGGCCCAAGATCGTAAAATGTGTTCATTAAAAATCTCTATTAGCACCGAATGCTCCTCAAACATATATCCAAAATAGAAACACTCCAAATTTTCACGCAGCATGCGAAATTTTGCTTCCTGAAATAATTTCTCCAATTTTATTAAAAACTCAGCGGCATCATGACCGATGGCATAGCCAAAGCTGGTGTCATTCATAGCAATCCGCTTTGCATTTAAAACAGAGTTTTCAACTTCGACAACGAGTTTTTCAAATCCTTTTGGATAATCTGCTGAATTGGCAAGAGTATTCCAATCGTAATGCGACATCATAACTGAAATGTTATTTTCAATCAAATCTTCCAAAGTGTTGAATTGTGGAATCCTGATAAAAACTGTCAAATACGATGTCAAGAAAATCAAATAAATGTTGCCAATAATGAAGGATATCAAATGGACTTGAGAGTGGAAGATGTAACCAAACTTGGGTTTTGGTTCCACAGCTGCTCTCAGCATTGTCAATATGATTCGACGGAAGATATTCCAAATGTTGATTGACAAGTCCAAGGCACAATTCATTAAAATCTCCATGAAGGCGATGTACAAGACGAGTAATCCAATAACACACCAAACTGTTGGCGTAAATGGCCTCGTGAAGTACTCAGTCGAATCCAAGTTGCCATTCACTGGTACCATAACCGACCATCTGATCATTTCCAAAGGGTAGCTGGTCTGGATTCCTCTGGGTATAGGGTTGAAAGCCGATATGCTCACATCAACTTGACCGGTTTTGATTAAATTGATTTCGAGAATTGTGTCGAGGTTCTGCTTTACGATTTCCTCGAAAGTTGCATTGTATTTCTCAACGAAGCTTATGAGTAATTTCCCAGCATAGCCTTCCAGGTGTCTCAGGCCGGTCTTACTGTCATCGAAGACAAATGCTCTAGGAACGTCGAACTTTACAGCTCCCCGGATATGCAAGGCGTTAAGGTTGGCTAAAGGATTCGGAAGTGCACTGTTTGCGGTGAGTGTCTTTGTGACATTCTGGAGATATGGCAAATAGGCGAAAGAACTTGATTTGACAACACCGAAAATATAGACAAATTTCATCTTAAAAAATAATTCAAATCCTCTGTGGAGACTTTGCCGAGTTTCCGAATGAACAATGACGTATTTCCGCTCACAAAGACATTTGATCCCCCGAGCCCATTGTCTGTCAGAACTTTTAGAAGACTGCACAACTAATATGGTGTTGCTGAAGCACTTTCGTTTGTAGCCATTAAATTTAAGAGAACTGTCAAATGTCACCACTGGGATATTGAAATCATCATGTTCCATAAATTCGTATACAAAATTGCTTTCAACTTCGAAGAAAAATACGGTTTCCAGTCGACTTTTGTCATGAATTCTTTTGATTAAATAATTTAATTCACTTGAATTAGCGGTCAGTTTCTGAACTAACCACAGCACCAAAAACAAAACTATTCTCCAGCGGGACATTATTCCAAGTGAATTAAATGAATGTTTTGTTAAATTGTTGAATGTATCAGGGGACGCTAACGAAATTACTATATGGCGTCATAAACGGAAGTTAATATTTTCCTTGCGTTTTGTATTTCATTCTGTGTTTTATTTTTTTCCTTTTCCGTTTGTGAAACTTAATAAGGTGTCATAAAGTAAACCTTTTCATTGTTCAGAAGGCAATTATTTTCGAATAAATTGATTACAAGAAAAAATCAATAGCTTTGCTGAGGACAGGTAAAAGGCTTTGTAAGTTGTCTTCAACAGGTTGAGATTTGTACGCTTAGCCGCTTAAAAATGATAAAAATAACCAAATTGTTATGATCACATTGATTTTATTTTATCAATTATCAAACAGTCATGCATATTTCCTCTCTTCAAAATCAAGCCAAACACCGCCTTCAATTTCTCCGAGGAAACAACCTGGACTCAAAGTATTCTCCTTTTTGGTTCGTGGATTTAGTTTGACATTGAAATTCTTCACAATCTCAGCAATAGCTGCTTTCGTTTGTATCAGGGCGAACTTCATGCCCAAACACATCCTTGGGCCATCGCCAAAAGGGAAAAATACATTCATGTCGCGATACTTCTTAAGGCCACCATTTTCTTGGCTGAAACGTTCTGGAATGAACTCATCGGGATTTGGGAAAAATTGTGGATCAAGAGAGAAACAAAATGCAGGAATTGACACAATGTCATCGCGTTTCAGTTGAACTTTGACACCATTTCTACTTGTCAGTTCGATTGGTTCGGAAACTAGTTTCTTATTAGCGGTGAAAGTCGGGACGATTCTCATGCTTTCTGAAAAAATCAAACAACAACACGAATTTTTAAAAATCATTCAAACAATCGAATATATTTGACTTACCGTACAAACATTGATCAATGTAAGTCTGTCCCTCAAGAGTTTCGAAATCGAGTTGTCCATTTTTGTTCAGTTTGCTCAAAACTTCTTGGCGAAGTTTTTCCTGGGCAGTAGGATTCTTAGCCAACTTGAAAGAAACGAAAAACATATTTCAATTTTAAAATGGCTACAATTCTTGTTCAAAAGACTAACAAACCTGCAGGAGGCACGTGGTTATAACCGTTGCCGATGTCTCAAAACCATCAATCAAAAACGTCATCATATGAGACAGCAACTGTTCATTTGGAAATTGTTTTTTTTCCTGAACCTGAAGTATGTAATTCAAGAAGTCCATGCGGTCAGTTTTTTGACTACGACGCATATCAAGGGCCGACTTCAAGAGTCCGATGAAAAATTCCTCTGTGTCCGCTGGGAAGAATTTGGCTTTGTAGAATTTTTTTATGAATGGCCAAAAACTGGCAATTATAGCATAAGTCGTGAAAATAGTTGTCTGTTCGAAAAGTTTCTTTGTCATTCCAAAAATTGGAGTAGGATTGTCTGACAGACTTTCTGCTTTGATACCAAGAACACTATCGGTAACGACTTCTGATGTGAAACGTAACGAAAGCTTTTATCAAGAAAACAGAAAGTAGAGAAAACACATAATGCAAATAACTGAAATGATGTCATTGCTCGAATCAACTTACATCTTTAGCATTAATACCGTTCTTGTCACCTGTCATAGATACATGTTTAATGTATTTTGTTAATTTTTCTAAGACTTCCAAGGTTACTGGGTACACCGCTTTGACCTTGAAATTAGAAACAAAGTTTTTTTTGTTTTCTTCATTAAATGAAAACAAATGCTTGTAATGAATGTATCTACCCTGCTTGTTGTTATTCCAGGAGTGATTTCTTGACGTCGTTCTTTCCATTCATCACCTCGCAATATAAATGGATTTTTTCCCATTATTTTGTCGTTCTCTAAATCAATCTATAAAAAAGGCAGACATTTATCATCCATATCCAACTCTCAATAGTAGTCCAGACTCACCCATGTTGCGGCTTCATTGTCATGAATGCTCTTAAATTCTGTAACAAAAACCTTATGAACAAATTCAGGACTCAAAATCAATAGCTCGGGAGTCCGCATCATAAAAACTCCCACAAAATCTTCATCTTGATGATATTGGCTATGAATTTGAGAAGTGTCAACTAGATAACAATTTGGCAACAGTATTAGAGACCTACTTGTAAATATCCTGCAAGTCATAAGCCATGTGACGTTTTTTAATGACCATGCCGGGAAAGTTGCCATAGAAAGCTGTTGGTTTGGGACCCTTGATGCCTCTTTTTTTCCAATAATCGAAATTCCATGTCAGAAAAAGATAACCTAGTCCAATCAGCATACCGATCAGGCTCAACGTAACGATTATTGAAAAAATCATTTTCCGCTTTCGCAATGTACTTTGAATTGCGTACTCATTGAAACATCAAGAACGACTGAATAGGTAGACAGAGCAGAAGGTTCTTTTAAATGAATCTGACAAAAATATAATAAGAGGAGCTTTTTGAACAATATCTAATAGTAAAAATAGAACTCAATTGGTGGTAATGATAACGATGAAGAGGTAGGTACACATGCCTGTTTCACTGTGTTTTCAAAACAGCGGACGATGCGTGGCGCGTGGTCGCATTTATAAACGTTTAAAAACGTAGAAAAACGTTTTGAAAACATTCTTAAAAGATAATTGAATACGATTTTATTTCGTTAAGTAAATTCCCCAATGTGTTAAAAAAATAAATAAAGTTGTTAAAACATTTATAAAGTCTATTTGTTCAAAAACTGTTATCTAGTTTTTAGAAAATAAAAATAAAATAGTGTTTGTTTGAAGTCTCTTTACTGTTATTTTATAATGTCACTGCACAATAAAGAAAAAGAAATAAAACAGAGTTTATTTGTTCTTTTTAGTGACTTTGGATTGGAGTCGAAAGATTGCAAATCAAAATCCTGCATAACGTAATCCCGTTTAATGAAATCCCACAAAGTACTTTCCCCGCAGTACTTTTTCCTGATTAAAATCATTCATCCGCAAATAACCCTACCTTTTCATGACAATCCAATCCTTTTCGTCACTTAAAGTTATGAGAATTAAGGAGATCGAAATCTGGTCGGTACCTTTTTCGATTTTTCTAACAGCAGCCCTGAATTAGGCCAAATCCTTCACACAGAAAAATAATCCATTGTAAAATCAACACGACAAATTATTGTTTTTACAATGATGCACAATTTTTAAATCAACTTTTTTTCATTTAGATTTGAAATGGTTTCGCTTTAAATTGATATTTTTAGTGATTATTTTAACATGAATGCTTTTTGAACTGTCATTATTATTAATTAATATTTGTTTTTAAAGTATTTCAGATTAAAAAAAAGTATATCGTGTTGAAATAAAAGGGAGTCATGTTAATAATCGGATTAAAATAGAAAACAGACCCAATGTAAAATCAACACGATAGATTATTGTTTCTTTAGTATTCAATCAACACGAAATCGTTTAAAAAAAAAGTAAATCGTGTTGAAACAAAATGGAGTCGTGATCATATTACTTCATGTCGAGTTGAAAAACGCTGAGATTTGCCGACCAACGAAAAAGATCCGTTATCTTTTCAGCTACCCTTGTCTAGTTGCATTAGCATTTTAGTTTTACTTTGAGTTTTTTAGATTGCGCGTCTCAGCTCAAAAACTGTTTAGTAGCCAATCTACATTTAATCGTTTAAAATAAAAAAGAAATCGTGTTGAAGTAAGAGGGAGTAGTGTTCATACTACATCAAATCGTGTTGAAATACATTAAGTTTTGCCAAACCAGACAAAAAGATCCGTTATCTTAATTTGCCTTCAGTATCAGTATCAGTGTTGAACCGAAGTCAAACAAAACTAGGCGAGCTGCTGGATAAATTTAACTTACCAGAGGCAAAATATTATTTAATAAGTAAGTACATACCTACATAAGTACAACATAATCAGTCATGATTTTTTTTATTAATACCAATAGCAACAAAAATAATATAACAAACGGCTTCATGCGTTTCTTTTTCGCAAAGGCGTCCATAACCTATGAAAGCTTGCAGTGTTTGTCGAAAGAAGACATCCAAGAGGCAGTACCACTTATTTGCCTGCGAACTGCGAACAAGTTTCAGAGAGAAATTGTTAGGTGAAGGAAAACTGAGGTAATAGCCGCGTTTTATTATCACCATGATCTGATCCGGATCAGATCATGATAATAAAACAGCTTTGGATCACAATTTACTTATTACGTCACGTTTGGTAGCAGTTTGAAATTTATTCATTCTGTCAATTACATCGGAGTTGCCCTACGACAATTTTGTTGAACGATTATTCTGTTGTTTTTTAAGTGAAAAATCATTTTGCTATGTAATTGAAAAATATCTCATTCCCGGATAATAAATGTGTGAAAGTGGCAGCACCGTTTTTATTGAAAATATACGCCAACATTTCAACTTGTGTGCGGAAGAAGAACTAATATTTGGATCACAAAAATTGATCCAAGTAAAAAGTAGGATTTCGATTTTTTGTTGTTTTACATATAAATCAATGATCTGATCTGGATCATTGTGATAATACAACGCAGCTAATAATGAATCCTTCTTGAATTTAAAAAGTGTTATTTAATAAGAACTATAATATTCCTTTCTTTGCAGTTTGGGATTGCCGATGAAACTTTGTCGAATTCCATTGAGAATAAGTCGTTTCGTGGTTAAAAATCCAATCCAGTGGTTGTCTCACACCAACGCCAACGCCATCAACGAGTACCTATTCAAATTCTCAATTATTCAAAGTAAAAACTAATATTTCAAACGTTTTGAGTGTATTCTAAATTTTTGTTTTCTATTTTATTTTAGAAACATGAACATCTTCTGGAAGAAAACTTAAAGGGCAAAGTCGTAAAACAATTTTATAAGGATAATAATCACTTGATTGACCTATTTCGGGCCGATTTAATTAATATTATTTTAAAAGATATTTTTTTTTTATTTCTAAGAAGAGATTCTAGAGCTGTTTAGCAGCGAAATAAAAGCAAATAGATTCAAAAGGATATGTGTATTATTTTAAAAGGAACTTTCATGTTATTTTGACATGAGAGCCATGTTGATTCAATTCGAATTCTGATTTTGTTTTAAAGTGAATATCATTTTGGTTTAACAGGGATCATCGCGTTATTTCAATTTTAAAATCTATTTGATTCAAGAGGATATGTGTATTATTTTAAAAGGGTAGTCATTTTGATTCAACAGGAATGAACGAAATATATCAATACGATAATCTTTTCAAATTAAGCTGATATCACGTTATTTCAAAACGGAAACAATTTACGCTTGTTTTACAAGAAAATCATTTTAAATCAACACGAAACGCCATTAGAGCAAAATCATAGAAAAAAAATATTGAATAATTATTATTATTTTTGATTTTACGCACGATTTTTTTTCTGTGTGTTGTTGAAAAACAAAAATTGTATGAGACACCAAACGCTGAGTATCATAGAAAACGAAGCATTCAAATTCTTCGTTCAAATATGTAATTCTGTATATGCTACTGCTTCATTGTGAAATTGAAACAAGTCATTTCCAGATTGTTCATGCAAAAGCAAGGACACTCGATTGCGTTATTTTTCTTAATAAAATACTATGTTATCATTTAAAATTCGTTATCGATCACACAACATACATGTGCGCAACTACCCTCTATGTTAAAAAAACTGGATTTATCAACAAAACAATGAGTAGACACATTTTTGTCTCGCATCCATATAGATTCAATTAAGACACAATTGTTCTGTCATCTGACTGTGTTTTTGAAAATTTGAAAATCTTGTAAGTTTTCTCAGTTCTTGCGCCTTTGAAAATTGCAAAAACATTACGCCACATGAATTTTTCTCTAAGGCCATATTAATAATTTCAATAAGACATAAACCATAATGCTGTTTTCCTTATATAAGGACTCTCCGTAATATTTAAAACAAGTTCTTTTCACTTTCTAAATTTATAAAAAAAAAAAAAATCAGAAACAACGAATTGTAAAAATAACACGCAAAATGATTTAAATTTTATTTAAACAAAAAGCTAAACATACTCATTAAGTATCTTCACTATTGTGTTTCTGATCTCACATTTCAGAAGTTCAGACCAGATAAATCCATTTCCCTTCTTCAAAATCAAGCCATACGCCGCCTTCAATCCCACCGAGAAAACAAGTTGGACTCAACGTCTTTTCCTTTTTAGTTCGTGGATTTAGTTTGACATTGAAGTTCTTCACAATCTCGGTAATTGCTGCTTTCGTTTGTATCAGAGCAAATTTCATACCCAAACACATTCTTGGTCCATCGCCAAAAAGGAAGTATACATTCATATCACGATACTTTTTAAGGCCACCATTTTCTTCGCTAAAACGTTCTGGAATAAATTCATCTGGATTAGGGAAAAATTGCGGATCACGAACGATAGCAAATCCTGGAATCAAGACAACATCATCGCGTTTCAGTTGAACTTTGACACCATTTCTACTTGTCAGTTCGAGTGGTTCGGAGACAAGTTTCTTACTAAATATTATTGGCGGGATGATTCTCATGCTTTCTGAAAGAATCAAGCATTAACAAGAATGTTTAAAAATCATTTGAACAATCGAACGAATTTGACTAACCGTATAAACACTGATCGATGTACGTTTGTCCCTCAAGAGTTTCGAAATCGAGTTGTCCATTTTTGTTCAACTTGCTCAAAACTTCTTTTCGAAGTTTTTCCTGGGCAAATGGATTCTTAGCCAACTGTTAAGAAACGGAAAATATTCACTTCGTATTCAAAAGATCAAACTTACAAACATGGAGGAGACAAGTGGTTATAACCGTTGCGCTTGTCTCAAAACCATCAATCAAAAACGTCATCACATGAGACAGCAACCGTTCATTTGGAAATTGTTTTCTCTCCTGCACCTGAAGCAAGTAATTCAAAAAATCCATTCGGTCAGTTTTTTTACTACGACGCATATCATGGGCCGACTTCAAGAGCCCAGTGAAGAATTCCTCAGTGTCCGCTGGGAAGAATTTGGCTTTGTAGTATTTCTTTATGAATGGACAAAAACCGGCAATAATAGAATGAAAAATGTTGTTGTTTCGAAAAGTTTCTTTGTCATTCCCAGAATTGGAGTAGGATTATCTGACAGACTTTCTGCTTTGATACCAAGAACACTATCGGTAACGACTTCTGATGTGAAACGCAAAGAAAGCTTTTATCAAGAAAACACAGAATGCAAATAACTGAGTTGATTTCTTTGCTTGGATCAACTTACGTCTTTGGCATTGATGCCGTTCTTGTCAGCTTTCATAGATGCATGTTTAATGTATTGTGTTAGTTTTTCTAAAACTTCCAAAGTTACCGGGTACATGGCTTTGATCTTGAAAGTGAAAAAAAGCTTTTTCCATCAATTGAAAACAAATTCATATAATTAATGAACCAACCCTGCTTGTTGTTATTCCAGGAGTTATTTCTTGGCGTCGTTCTTTCCTTTCCTCACCCCGCAATATAAATGGATTATTCGCCATTATCTTGTCGTTCTTTGGATCAAACTATAAAAAACAGATTTCTTTAATAATATTTAACCAGCTCATTATAGTAATCCAGACTCACCCATGTTGCAGCTTCATTATCATGAATGCTCTTAAATTCTGTCACAAAAACCTTATGAAAGAATTCAGGACTCAATATCAGTAGCTGAGGAGTCCGCAAAATTAAAACTCCCACAAAATCTTCGTCTTGGTTAAATTGGCTTTGAAAAGTATAGTTCCTATTTGATAACAACTAAAAGATATTGGTATTGACCTACTTGTAAATATCCTGCATGTCATAAGCCATGTGACGTTTTTGAGTGACCATGCCGGGAAAATTGCCGTAGAATGGTGTTGGCTTGGGACCCTTGATGCCTCTTTTTCTCCAGTAATCGAAATTCCATATCAGAAAAAGATAACCTAGTCCAAGCAGAATGCCCATCAGGCAAACGTAACACTTATTGAAAAAATCATTTTCCGCTTTCGCGATGTACTTTGTATTGTCTGTCATTGAAAAATAACGAACGACTGAATAGTTAGACAAAGCAGAAGAGTAGTTGAGTTCTATTCAATGAATTTAAATTAATATTATGAGAGGAGCTTTTACAAATAAAAAAAGTAATTGAACTCAATTGGTGATAACGAAAAAGAGTTACATGTGAGTACCTATATTGAATGCAACAAGTTTCAAGTCGATTTTTAAGACGTTGATTGTGCGTGGCCACATAAATATAGTAAGGAAGGGTTTAAGTTGCTTGGAACTTGAAAACGAGGTCGCAAATAAGAAACTACTTACTGTAAACACAATCGAAAGCAGATGAACAATATAAGCAAAACAAAACTGTTAGGCTCTCAGACAAAAAGCTGCGGAATGGTACTACAAGTAGTATTTAGCGCAACTGAAGAAATCTTGCGCATTTACTCTATAAGTTATATTTATTATATAAATCTAAAAACCCAATTTTTTTAATAAGAATGTGCACAAGAAAATCAATTAAGCTTAAGAGTCATGGGCGTCGCATCAGTTCTTGAAAGCATCTTTTTTTGGTGTGTTTTTGTGTAACTATTTTTCATTTAAGAATTTACCTATTTATTTTTCATTTTTAGTTTGTTGCCTTATCGTTCACACTCTACATTCATGTACCTACCAGCCTCTGTGTTGATAAAACTGGATTTATCAAAAAACAATGAGTAGACACATTTTGGTTTCGCTTCCATAGTTTCAGTAAAGACATTTTATTTTAACAAAACACCTCATCTAGCATACTTCTTTCAAGAGCCGCACACTCATAACGTATCTTCATTATTTTTTAGGTTTTTGATATCTCAGTTTAACGAGTTCAGATCCAGATTAACCTATTTCAGCTCTTCAAAATCAAGCCACACACCACCAGGAATTTCCCCAAGGAAACAACCTGGATTCAAAGTATTCTCCTTCTTAGTTCGCGGATTAAGTTTTACATTGAAATTCTTCACAATCTCAGCAATAGCTGATTTAGTTTGTACCAAAGCAAATTTCATGCCCAGGCACACCCTTGGTCCATCGCCAAAGGGGAAGAATACATTCATATCGCGATATTTCTTAACACCTCCGTTTTCTTCATCAAATCGTTCTGGTATAAATTCATCGGGATTCGGGAAATATTGCGGATCATGTGCGAAAGGAAACGCCGGAATTAAAACAACATCATCGCGCTGCAGTTGCACTTTGACACCATTTCTGTTTGTCAGTTCGATTGGTTCTGCCACAAGTTTCTTGTAAATAATAACTGTTGTGATTATTCTCATGCTTTCTGAGGAAAAAAATTGACAAATAGTGACTACCATACCAATTTATAGAACAAATTGTACTTACCGTACAAACATTGATCAATATACGTGTATCCATCAATAGTTTCGAAATCGAGTTGCCCATTTTTGTTCAGCTTGCTATTAATTTCACTTCGAAGTTTTTCTTGGGCAGCAGGATTCTTAGCCAACTGGCGTTGAAAGAATTACAGATTTCAATGTTTTTCTTTTTTTCTTTAAACATTATAGGTACTAACCTGTAGAAGACACATCGTTATAACCGTTGCAGATGTCTCAAAGCCATCAAGCAAAAACGTCATCATATGTGACAGCAACTTATCATTTGAAAGTTGTTTTTTCTCCTGCAACTGAATTATATAATTCATGAAATCTACACGATCGGTTTTTTGACTACGACGCATATCAATGGCTTCATTCAAGAGTCCGATGAAAAATTTATCAGTGTCACCTGGGCAAAATTTGGCTTTGTAGAATTTTTTAATGAGTGGACAAAATCCGGCAATTATAGCATAAGTTGTGAAAAATGTTGTTGTTGCGAAGAGCTTCTTGGCCATTCCGAATATTGGAGTTGGGTTATCTGATAAACTTTCTGCTTTTACACCAAGGACACTATCGGTTACCACATCGCATGTGAAACGTAACGAAAGCTTTAATTAATAGCAGAGATTAACCATATAGAATGCCAATCAATCAATGCAAATGAAACAACTTACTTCTTTAGCGTTCATGCCGTCCTGGTCAGCTTTCAAAGATGCATGTTTGATGTATTCTGTTAATTTTTCTAAGACCCCCAAAGTAATCGGATACATCGCTTTGATCTTGAAGTTTCCAAAAAAAGCATTTTCATTCAATTGAAATCAATTCCTCATAGTATATGCACCTACCTTGCTAGTTGTTATTCCAGGAGTGATTTCTTGGCGCCGTTCTTTCCATTCCTCACCCCGAAGTAAAAATGGATTGCCTGCAACCACTTTGTCGTTCTTTTTGTCAATCTTAAAAAAAAAATAGCACATAAAGTCATACATCATCAACTTACAATGAAAATACAAACCCATGTTGCAGCTTCATTATCGTGAATGCTTTTAAATTCTGATACGAGAACTTTGTGCACAAATTCTGGGCTTAAAATCATAAGCACAGGTGATCGCATCATGAAAACTCCCACAAAATCTTCGTCTTGATGATATTGGCTTTGATTTTGATAAGTAGTGCCCATTAGATAACAATTAATTTATCAAGAGTATTATTGACCTACTTGTAAATATCCTGCATGTCATAAGCCATATGACGTTTTTGAGTGACTATGCCGGGAAAATTGCCACAGATTGGTGACGGTTTGGGACCCTTAATGCCTCTCTTTTTCCAATAATTGAAATTCCATGTCAGGAAAAGATAACCTAGTCCAAGCAGAATGCCGATCAGGCTCAAGGTCACGATTATTGAAAAGATCATTTTTTGGCTTTCACTATGTATTTTCTATTGTCTATCATTGAAATATCACGAGCGACTGAATTTGTTAAAAGTTAGACTGACCAGAAGAGTAGTTGCGTACTATTCAATGAATTTAAATGAAAACACGAAAAGAGCTTTGAAAATAATAACATTAATAGAACACAATTGGTGATAACGATTTAAATTTATTAAACGCAAACAACTTTTTTATATTTCATGTCAGAGGCGCTCACAATTGTTGTCGGTGGAGGGGCAGACATTTCAAAATCTTCCATTACAAAGATTATAAATATGATTGAAAATTTGTTTACTTTTAAGGAAGTTCAGTTCAAGATAAGGTCGCATAAATAATCCATACAGATCGATACATATGGGCATTCACAAAAAAAGCTTTAAAAGGATTAACTTTTCGAACTTAACATTGACTGTTTTATCGGAGAACCCTAAATTTGATTTTTTCCAATAAGACACATGCAAAACAAAGATCCCCTTAAGTGTTCTCGACTCCCCTTATATCACCTCCCTTCAAACTCGTATGAACAGTTTTCATTTTGGGGTCGGAAAGATAGAATCATCTCTTCTGCTCATGGTATAGACACTGGACCGTACATTAATATCAACTTCTATCAAAGAAACTAATCAAAATCAAAAAAAAGCAAGTAAAACATTTTGTTTTCGGGTTTATAATCAGTGGCGTATTATCCTAAAGGCATGTGCCTATAGGGGCGCGAGGCAACAAAGGGGCGCACGGGTGCATTGATTCTTACAAGCGGCCAATAAAGCGAGTTCATATTACATATTTGGTTGCTAAAGAAGCGAGCTCATGAACCCGAACCTCAGTAGCCACTTATGTTAGGATAAAAATCGGTCCTGAGCAATTCCACTAACAGTGTCAACTCGGTTTGAATATTTGATGTGGCAACTCGATAATCGATTTAGCTTTCTTCTAATTTTTTAAAGAGTTTTTGTATTTGATTTTACTTATTGAAAGGCTTAACGTAATGGTCGAATTTATCAGCGGATGGAAAAGGTTTTGACGGATTAAAAACATCATTTTTCTGCTCTTTATGTGCAGGGTGTCCGCCGGGAAAATTTGTTTATAATTTTTGATTAAATAAAAGAGAATGGATCTTATATTCAACCACCACGAGTATTTTGTTTGAGTTGCTCAAGCGCTTCTGGTTTGTTTGCATAAATCTTGCTTTTCAGATATTCCCACAAAAAAAGTTCGGATCAGTAAAATCAGGCGTCCGTGGAGGCCAATCAACATCATTATTTCTTGAAATAACTTGATGTGGAAAGAGGTCTCGCAGTAAGTCCGTTCTAATCCTGGCTGTATGCGATGTGGCACCGTCTTGTTGATACCACATGTTAATCAAGCCCAAAGCATTCAGTTGTGGCGTTAAAAAGTTTTCAATCATCTCACAATATCGCTCCCAGTCCACAGTTACTGGTGGATACCGTCACCGTTTTCATTTTCAAGGAGGTATGGTCCAATGATTCCTTCTGACCAAATTGCATACTAGACTGTAAATTTTAATGGATGCAAAGGTGACTGATGAATAATTAGCAGCAAAACACTGTAGTATACCTTCCCGGCGGACACCCGGCGAATCCGATTTGGCGAACCGAGTTGCAACTCGGTTTGCATATAAACCAACTCGAGTTAACTTGGTTTACAAAATTTACGATTCGGCACATTATTAATTAAAATATTTTAAACCGAAATCGTTACACCTTTGGGACAATATATATCGATCTCATGAATAAGCTTGTTCTCTTTTTCCTTTGCCCCCATTTCAATGCGTTTTTCTAAAGCGCGGTGCAGCGGTTTCGGTCAAACTATAATACGAGTTTTTTTCTAATATAGGGACGCCGATGAGATACTTGCTTATGGCGCCCTCAACGTTTAATCCGCCACTGTTAATAATCCATATAACTTGACACGAGCGCTAGATCTGTTTATCATCCATTGTTAAGTACCAAAATTAAATTATTTTAGACAACATTGTATTGCCGTACCAAGACTATCGAAAAATGATAACTGTTGGAAAGGCATTTATTATCTTGATACCAAATGAATTTTGCTTTGCAAAAATATGTATGATTAAATTTAATACCAATCCGAATTCACCTTGTTTGATGACAATCGACCTTTACGTTCTGACTCTTCTTTTATTTCCGCATATTACCAGCCCCTCTTCGTAAATAATTAACACAGTTGCAACTTTTTACCAGCTGCAACGAGAGCTAAGTAAAGGAAAACGATATCAAATCGATTTTAAAAATCTGGTTTGTTTTTAATTAAACAATAATAATTATCTTTTCTCCTAATCGTTACCTACTTGGCAATAATCAAATAAAGGTAATGATAATGACTCTTTGAATTTGATGATAAAAATTCTTTGGCAAATTCTCTTGCCTAGTCAGGTTTTTTTATATCCCCAAGCATGGCCCCTTTCAAGCTGATACAATGTTTATGGTAAGAAATTACTTGATATGTATAAATGTAGGCGGTGGAAAATCGATTTGATTTGATTTGAGTTTTTGTAGACTTAGATAAAACTCAATGATTTCTCGAAAGTATGCTTTTGAAAATTGTCAAACGTCCTGACAGTAAATAACAAATAATTATTGACAATTGAATCTCTATTTTGTATTTATTATGACGGTAAGTTTAATACCAGCTGTATCTCATTACTTACGTACATACATATGTTAATTATTATAATCAAGGCAAATTTCTGTCCAATCTTCAAGACTCAAATTGATGTTGCAGTCACCCTCATTTTTGTAGTATGTTTGACTCTTCTTACAACAGCCAAAGATGTATCCGATCTCGATGAAGAAGAAGAACCACATCCTTGTGGCCAATATGGATTCATCTGCGTGGATGAGAAGACTATTGAATTTTGTCCAATTGTAATCGATGATGATGCAACTGATAAACCCGATTTATTCATATGCGATGACCATTTTGTTTGTGATGAAAACAATCCAAGCTACTGTACCCCGAAGGAGGAGCCCAATAAATTTTTGCACGATCAAAAGAAAGAACATCAAGAAAATCAAGGCTTTGTCGATCTCCGGATGAATACACATGATGATCTGTATTACGGTGATTTTTACTATAGACAGGCTAGGGACGCTGTTGCGCGGCATAGATTATAAAAAAGAAAGAAGCATTTTACTGATCTTCTTTTTAAAATAAGAATATGCAAAACAACAGTCGAATAAATAAAATTGGTCTTAATTTTTTTGTATAACCTCCTTTCCAACACTACAGTCTTTTTGTGTTAATTTTTGTTGCGTTAATGAACTTTAAAGTGAAAATCAGCGTCATGAAAAATTCGTAATACAAATTCCAGAAAAATGTATTATAGGTACGAGGTACCGTTTTACTCAAAATATTTCCTACGAAAATCAGATTCATGGCCAGTATTACATTTTAAAGATCTTTATCTTAATCTTGTTTTTTTTTACGATTATCGTTCCCCCTCACGGTTTTCGCCTTGTTGTGGCGAGGGGGCTTACGTCATACTCTTCAGCAATCCAGCTGCGGAGAACGACAAACTAAGAAAACCACCAAAAGCAGAGATGTCAATCGAAAATAAATATGAATAAAAGTTTACTAGAAGAAGAAAATCGAACGGGGATATACGTTCAAGAGTCGGCAGAAGTCACGGCTGCCGGCGAGGGCTTGGCTTCACAAGAAGCTAAGTCGCCAGTGACAAAAAACGTAAACAGAATTGACAAGAGAGAACTAATAAGACAACCGGCCATTCTCTCAGTAGATCTCCTTCCCGCACTAGATGGGTTAACCATCAAAGGTACGGAGACCTCGGACGGACCTCCTTCCATAGGCAGTCAAACCGAGGACGAGCTACTAAGAGAACCGAATCAAGAAGAGGCTACGTTGAAGTCTGCTGCACCCCTCAGAGCTTCGAGGCTACGCAGCAACTACAAATCCTCCAAAAAATTCGTGGAAATGACCGAATTGAAAGACCCCGCGACGCTCAGTTCGAGAGATAAGGCTCTCCTTAAAAAGCATAAGAAGCAAATTAGGAACTTCGAGCGGCAGCAGGCAGAGACTGCCAATGCAACCAAGGGCACAACTGAAGAAACCAAGAAGTCGGAGAGCAAAGGAGTAGATGCTGCCAAATCTAGGTCTGTCCCTAAAAAGGCAAACCGTGAACAGGCTGGCAATAACTCGACCGCTCGGAATGACGAAGGTAAAGTTCAGGCGACTTCCAGTAAGAAACGGCAAGCCAACGCTAAGCAAGCACCGGCGAGCACCTCTTCTGGAATGAAACCAAACAATGACAAAGGAAAAGTTCAGGCGATTTTCAGCAAGAAACGGCAAGCCAACGCTAAGCAAGCACCGGCGAGCACCTCTTCTGGAATGAAACCAGGAACATCCAAGAGACAAAGATCGGAGGAGACAGTCGAGGAAGACGGTGCCAAAAAACAGAAAACCAGCAGCTTCGACACCACCCCGATTGATCTACAAATCGCCATAATAAGCCGTGACGACCCAGATGGAAAAATCTCGGCAAAAAACTGGCTTCTTGTGGAAAGCGAGATCCTCAAAGCCATGATGGCGGCATCAGAGAACGATAGTTCTGAGGACTACATCTTTGATGGTGCAGGGTGGCGGCGAGGAGTCAAAGTGGTATGCTGCGGTGACCAGAAATCACGGGATTTCCTGACCAACACAATCGCCAATATTGGCGAACTCTGGAAAGGCTCCTCCCTTGAAGTTCTACCCGTCGCAGCTTTACCACTCCGCCAGCAGTTTAGCATTTGGATCCCCCCTCCTGCAGAACATAAGGACGCAGCCATTATTAAACTGTTGGCAAAGCAGAACAAAGAGCTTCCCATTTTAGAATGGAAGCTCCAACATTCAAGGAAGACCATCGGTGGCGAAGGGAAGGACCTCTTGTTCGTGGCAGACAAGAAATCTGACCTTCTGCTCAAAGAGAAAAAAGACGTGTTGAGGTATGGTCTCGGAACCGTAAAGGTTAAGAGGCATGAAGACAAAAGGGAGTCAAAAGCTGCTAGTGGTGCAAATAAACCTGCATCACGCTAAAGCAGCAACGTACGACCTTACGCTCTAGAGTCGTTCGGGGTAAGTGTGCGCAGCGGGGTGAGTGTGCGCATAGCGATTTTTTAAAAAAAGGAGATGAAATTTGAATTTCTATCAATGCACAATTCAGCAGGTATCCGATCTTTATTGAGGTCAGTTATGTTTGTGCTGTTGTAGTGTTTGATGCGTCGTAGAAAGACAAAAGAAAAAAAAGGTAAATTTCACTAAAAATTTTCTTAATTTTCAAAACGTGTCAGTGATCTCTGTTTGTATTTTAATGCAGTGAGTAGTGATTTTTTATAGAATATACTATTTGAACTTTACGTTTGAATGGAGATTTTACTGATTTTGACAATTATTTGTTTATATTTTTGCAAAAACAATAAAATAGTGCATTCGGGGTGAGTGTGCGCAATCATTTGGGGGCAAGTGTGCGCACTTTGACTTGTTTCGGTTTCATATAAGCAAATTATTTAGTTTATAAATAATTGATGTTTTATACTTCAATGTAAGTAGTAAAAACATGTACGTTCGATATTTTACTAACTTTTTTTGTGTATACTCTATATTTTGAATGGCATCCTTCTTGAAAGTCAAAAGTGCGCACACTTACCCCGAACGACCTTATGTTGATAGGTTGGTGGGAAGCTACATGTTAGTTAGAGACCAAAATTTGATTTTTGTATTGGAAAGAAATATGAAGAAGAACTTTATTTTTTCGTATATGTTTTTACATATTATATTTTTATGCACTCAACTTTTCTATAAAAGATATTAAAAGGAAGTGTTTACATTGTGCGAAATTCGTTATATAAGAAAAAAGTTAGTAGAAGAACCTGCGCACACTTACCCTACATCCTGCGCACACTTACCCCTTCATAGGGGCAAGTGTGCGCAATTTGACTTGTTTTGGTTTTCATATAAACAAATTATTTAATTTATAAATAATTGATGTTTTATACTTTAATGTTAGTAGTAAAAACATGTACGTTCCATATTTAATTAATTTCTTTTGTGTATAATCTATATTTCTTCAAAGTCAAAAGTGCGCACACTTACCCCGAACGACTCTACATGTCTCACGAGAACGTGGATGTGGCCTTGATCCAGGAACCATGGTTAGGCAAAAACCGAATCCGAGGGTTGAGGTCAAAATATTACAACCTTTTTCCATTCCACGTCAGATGAAGGTGATATTAGAAGTTGTATCCTAGTGAAAAAATCAATTAACGCTTTCTTCCTATCTAGGTACAGCAACAAGGACAACACGGCAATCAGCGTTGAATCGAATGAAGGGAACTTCATTCTAGCGTCGACGTACATGCCGTACGAGGAGGAGAACCCGCCATCAAAAACAGTCCGCGATCTTGTGGCCTATGCCACAGCAAGCGGCACACCTTTGGTGGTGGGTTGTGATGCCAACGCTCACCACACACAATGGAGCTCAAAGGACATCAATAAAAGGGGTGAGTCAATTTTTGAATATATTCTCTGTTCTAATTTATCGTTATGTAATAGGGGCAATCATCCTACCTTTTGAAATAAAAACAGGGAGGAAATCATAGATTTGACTCTTATTAGTAACAACAGTGAAATTTCAGTCGAAGACTGGAGAGTCTCACCTAAAGAATCTTTTTCAGACCACTTTAGGATACTCTTCTCCATAGACAGGAACTCTACTCAAAAGAAACCTTACAGGAACCCAACTAGAACGAATTGGACAGAGTACGAAAGATGGCTGGAAAACTGTATTGATCCTCCAGGGGACAATACAAGTCTAAACATTTCAACCATCGACACTGTTGTCCAAAACTTGTCTAGTAAAATGAGAACGTCTTTTGAAAAGCACTGCCCTTTATCTCGTTCCAAAAACTCCACTAACCCACCCTGGTGGAATGGTATACTAAAGAAACGTAGAACAGAGGTTAGAAAACTTTTCAATAAAGCTAAACTGAGTAAATTAGAAGAGGACTTAAAGTCTTATAGAGCCGCACTTAACACTTACACTAAAGAGTTAAGGAAGGCCAAAAAAGATTCGTGGGCTAAACATTGTGAATCCATTGAAAAAACAAGCGAGGCGGCGAGGCTCCGTAGAACCCTGTCCCTTAATCCCACGGTCCCGGGGTATATAAAACACCCTGATGGTTCATGGTCGAACTCAAGCCTAGAAACGCTTGAACTTTTCATGGAAACCCATTTCCCCGGTTGTAAAAGCCCAGAAAGTTCTGATTACTTGCAATCGAACACGCTGGATTTTACTCATACAGAATCAAATTTAGAACTAAAACAGGTTATTACTGAGCAGAAAATTATCTGGGCAATAAACTCGTTCAAACCCTACAAATCGGCGGGACCAGACGAGATTTTCCCAGCTCTTCTTCAAAACGCTCTCAAAGTAATAACTCCGTGGCTTAGGGTAATCTTCATAAGTTGTATCAAACTTGGATACGTCCCTAACAGCTGGAAAAAGGTCAAGGTAGTCTTCATCCCCAAAGCAGGGAAACCGACTCACTCGACCGCCAAGGATTATAGACCAATAAGTCTCTCCTCGTTTCTCCTTAAGACACTAGAGAGGATAATTGATCTACATGTTAGAGAACTTCTCAACGAAAACAATTTGTGCAACTACCAACACGCTTACCTTAAAGGTAAATCAGTGGAGACTGCTCTGCACGAAGTGGTTTCACATATTGAGAAAAGTCTTGAACATAAAGAATATACACTGGCAGCATTTCTTGATATCGAGGGTGCGTTCAATAACGTTAAAACGGAATCAATCAAAACTGCCTTAGTTGAAGTGGGAGTTGAATCTGTCATTGTCGATTGGATCTTCACCATGTTAAATGGCAGAATTATCAACTCTCAAATAGGAGTTAGCACTATTGAGAAAACAGTTACTAGAGGCACACCACAGGGAGGAGTCATCTCCCCCCTGCTCTGGATCCTCGTAGTCAACAAAATTCTCACAAAGTTCAAAAATCAAGGCATTAAAATCGTGGCATATGCAGATGACATAGTGGTTTTGGTATCAGGCAAGTTTCTTACCATCATCGAAAACATTATGGAAAACGCATTAAAGGATTTATCTTCTTGGGCAACTAAGAACGGTCTCGGGGTCAACCCCACCAAGACAGAGTTAGTTTTGTTCACGAAGAAACGGAAACTGGAGGGCTTCAACCCTCCCAAACTAGATGGTATTCCTCTAAAACTTTCCAAGGAAGCTAAATTTCTAGGAGTAATCCTTGACTCCAAGCTTACATGGAAGCGTAATACTGAGGAAAGAATGAAAAAAGCACTATGCGCATTCTACACATGCAAGAGAACCTTCGGTACACGTTGGGGCATGCGACCGCAAGTCATCCAATGGATGTACACAGCGATCGTCAGACCCATTCTTACCTATGGCTCTATTGTATGGTGGAGGGCGGTGGAAAAATCAAGCTATCTCAAGAACCTGAATAAGGTACAGAGACTAGCCTGTATAGGAATAACAGGGGCTCAAAGATCCACGCCACAGGCTGGGTTGGAAATGATCTTGGACCTCCCGGCTCTGGATGAGTTCATAAGATGCACGGCAGCCAAAACTGCAATTCGTCTAAAAGAGCTGAGTTTTTGGAGGCACAGCACTTATGGACACGGGTCAATCTTACAAAGATATGACACGATTCCAGGACTGATGGAGACCACCGATTACATTCCCCCCTTACTAGATTTCGATAGGAAATTTTCTACTTTTATACCAAAAAGACAGGGTTGGGATCCTAATTCACTTATAAGTGAACAGGGAATCCCTTTCTACACTGACGGTTCAAAAATGGAATCAGGAACAGGTGCTGGAGTGTTTTGCCAATCTCTCAACATCAGAGCATCGTATAAACTCCCAGCTGACTGTAGTGTCTTTCAGGCCGAGATCTTTGCCATTGAAAAAGCAGCTGAATTGGCACATCACGAAAAGCTTAGCTCTTCGGAGATCACTTTTTTCGTGGACAGCCAGGCTGCTATCAAAGCCTTAGCCAGTGAGACCATAAGATCAAAAGCAATTTTAAACTGTAGGAAGGAATTAAATAAAATCTGCCACACTAACCAGGTAAAGCTCTGCTGGGTTCCTGGACATAGCAATATAGAAGGGAACGAAATAGTAGATGAACTAGCCAGGAAAGGGTCAGAAGCAGACACAAGTAGTAGCGACCATTCAATTAGGGGACCACTCGTCCCAATTGGGGTACTCAAGAGGAAGATAGACCTTAAACTAAAAGAGCAAATCAATAACTCCTGGAAATCCAGGGACGATTGCGTAATCTCTAGAAGTTTATGGCCTAACACAAATGAAAAAGAAACTCGGTATATTCTATCGCTGAGTAAAAAGAACATTAAAATCTTGATAGGTGTACTAACGGGTCATTGCGCCATTGGCACAATGGCCAACAAGATAGGGGCATTTGCACCCGATTTTTGTAGGAGCTGTCAGGATGAGGAGGAAATAGAAACCATTAAACACCTGCTCTGTGACTGTCCGAACCTCCAAACTAGCCGCCTCCGTCATTTCGGAAACAGGTTTGTTGGAGAACTGGATGATCTAGCACAGGTCTCAATGGCAAATATGAGGAAATTCATAGATAGCACAGGTTGGTTCGTTAACGAGCCAGTCTACGTTAATCGACCTTGAGAAGCATCGATGCTTACTTTTACTTTTTTTTATAGGGGATCACAATGGACCAATAGGCCCCCGTGTACGCATCAGCTCACGCTGTGCACACCCCTCATAACCTAACCTAACCTAACCTAACGATTATCGTTATTCACAACGCGGGCTCTAAAACATTCACAAAAAACTAGCATTCAGTTTTTCTAATTCAACGAAGAAAGAATTTGCTTCGTTCTCCATGATTCTCATCGCTACAAGTCCCCAGAAATTCAGTTTTGCCACATGCCTAATTGAAGAATAGCAACAAAATCAAAAAAGGAAGTTGAAAATAGTAGCATTCTTCCCGGATATAAAATGAAAAAAATTGTAGATTTTTTTATGTTTGCTGTGCCTGCTTTGGGTTTTTGATTTGGTACCTTGATTACCCTCGAATTAGCCTGAGCCAGGAGTGCCAGCACGTAACTTGATACAATTGAGAATTGTTGATCTTCTATCAACTCGAAATATTTATACCCCTGTGCAGCACGTAACTCTAAACGAGTCTGATTGCAATTTACGGTTTAACAACTAACATTCCTTAGTCCTTATAGGTAAGAGTACAAGCTGGTTTAGTTCGAGAGCAGATATATCCTCAAATCATAAACCATTAAGAATAGCCCAACATTTTAGTCAAAAAGGCTTTAAAAAGAGTCAATTAACTTAAAGTTAATAGACTGCATTCAACAGTCTTATTGACTAAAACCACACTCGTTTAAGTTAAATGACATTTTAGTGACTTTACTGACAAAAGCCAGTTAAAAAGTACTGCAGTTAATTAACTTTTAATAAATTGACATTCAATTGACTGCAAGTTAAAAAATAAGTACTGACTGCTGACTGCTCCTTTATAGTTGGTTGGTATATTTTTATTGCTTGCATGTGGCCATGGTTCAGAGGATAGAGTAGTGGATTTCGACAGACATATAGATGCTGCTCTGACTAAGGCCAGAGGAGCCTTCGCTCTGACGAAACGGCTGTTTTACAGCAATCGGCTTGACCCCAGAGTGAAGGTAATTTGCTACATGGCCCTCATACGGCCGATGATCGTTTATAGCTGTCCAGTGTGGTTCAACGTTGCACCATCTCAAATGGAGAAGATTCGGGTGTTCGAGAGGCAGTGTCTTCGGCGCTGTCTCGGTTTGTATCGGACACCGGAATCTTCTTATGTACATTACTATTCTAACGAGGTTCTGTACAACGAGGCTCGGAACAACAGAATTTACAATTTCGTGATAAAACTTGTTTGGGGTCACATTGCGAGAGCTATGACTTCGACGAATAATTTGATCTTTGGGGCGTTCTATCCGAACGACGAATATTTTGATAGTGCACGCTCGAGCGGCTTCATTCCACCAGAAGCATTCCTCCATTTAGATAAATGCGGTCTGATACAGGACAGATTGGGGATCCCGCTAATCTACCACGTCAGGCGGAGAACCCTCGATCGGCGGCTTCTTTACGATCGAGACGTCCTCGCACAGGGCGGAGCAGAGCTCCTTCGGTTCAGTAGGGCTGTGTCCGAACGGGACCGAATTGACAGGGTGAAGCAGGAGCACGAGTTCTGGTGGCTTCAGTCAGCACTTGATAATGGGTAGTCGGGGTGGGGTTTTGAGCCTTGGCCGACTTGCATACTTGTTTTAGTCGAAGGGTTTTGGGTTGAGGTTTAAGTAGAGATGGCATGGTGGCACAAACATTGATATGGACAAAAAAAAATACAAAGAGAAACAAAAAGAAAAAAAAACAAAAATACAAAAAAAGAGTAAAAAAATATACAAAAAGTGATTAGAAAAAAAAAAACAGATTTGCTGCTGTGGTTGCTCTATTTTGTAAGTAGTTGTTAGGTAGTATAGGTAGTTTTAGTTAATTTTAAGTTTTATTTTTAAGGACATAATTTTAAGTAGTATGTAAGGAAAATAAAATTATATTATGTTAGTTTTTTTTAAATTTTCTAACGAGAAAAAACAAATAAAGTTTAAAAACACAAAAAATAGTTCATAGGCCGAAAGGCATTAATTTTAAAACAATCATGAATGTCTTAGAGCGCCCGTTTAGGGCCAGTAAGTTAAATATAAGCTTTTAGATCATAAGCTAGTTTAAAAAAAAAAAGTAGTGGATTGTTAAGCCGAACGCTACGGGTTCACACCCCAGCTTCAGCAGCATTCTTTTTCCTTAAAAATCCCCAGCTTACCTGAGGCCACCTGGCGATAACATGAGACAATACAAATCTAAGGCCCTCCGCACACGAAGCAACTGTTTTGCAACTGTTTTGCGACTAGAATCGCAAATCAGTTGCTCAAGCAACTTTGTATATGAAGCTCTATAGGAGAGCTCACACGCTCGACTGAAATGAAACCGGTTTGCAACCGGTTTGCAATCGGTTTCCAACTAGTCGCACGCAACTGATTTTGTAGGTCGAATTTGAGTTGCTTAAGCAACTTTTTTTGTTTTTGTTATTAAAATTATAATATTATATATGTATAAAAACAGATGTGTTTGTTTGTTTCTATGTCTGGTATGGACTTCTAAACGGCCCAAAAGATATATATGGATTTTGCATGTTGTATTTTTGGAATTTTTTTGGCATTGGAAAAACCATACCGAAGAGTCGGAAAACTGGAAATATGAAATATGATATGATACATAGACGTGAATTTGGTTTATTGCATGTTCTTTTTGTTAAAGAATCGCTTATCGAATAGAAAAATAGAAAGTTCTTGATGGAAAACCCGCAAAACTCATTAGAGTTGTAGGTGCTTTGGTTTTCAAATGAAATATTGTTGATATAAGACCGCGAATTTTAGGTGCATTCGTTTTCAAATAGAAAAATAGAAAATTGTTGGTGGAAAACTCGGAAAATTAAAAAAAAAGAGTGAATCATTTGATGGTTGATAACATTTAGGATTTTGATTACGTAAAGGTAAACGATATTGATAAGATACGTGGTGTTTAATCAATCAAGGAGTTTATCTGAAGAAGCTTAATTGGGATGAAAAGGGCTTGGTTTGTTTGTATGTCTGGTATAGAGACCATCAGCAGATACACATTCTCTCATGTTCGTGTCCATCTTTTGGATGTTGGAAGTAACCAACTTTGGCATCCGTTTGATTTAAATGTTCTGCTGCCATAAAGTCTGCATTTTAAATTTTTCTGTATGTATGGATGGGTCCAATGTTCTCTTCGTACAAGTTTTCTTTGTCTTCAGTACTGGTAATAGTCAATTAAATCGTCTTCATCAGTACAACTGTTTGACATGTTGAATAGTTTCTTATAAAAATTGTGAACAAAAAATTAAAAAATCAAAATTCGGTCGTACTCGTGTGCGGAGAGAAGTCACAAATCGATCGCAAACTAGTTGTAAAACAGTTGCTTGAGCAACTGATTTTCGACTCTAATTGCAAAACAGTTGCTTCGTGTGCGGAGGGCCTAAGTCTCCTCCTCTGAGCCACGTAGGTTTCTGTTATGTGTGCTTTCTTTCTATGTGTCTATCTGTCTCTCTCTGTTGTATGTCTGTCCCAGCCGATGGTCTCAGTCACCAGTGCTGCTATGTGTCTGTAGTTCGTTACATTTATGTGCGAAGTACTGTGAAATGTAATGTAATGTAATTTTTATTGCTTTAATTGCTCATAGAAAATTTTAAAAATATTCTTACTCAATTTTTTCTAACAATGCGGGAACACGGGCAAGTTCTGGCTTGGCATTGCCAGTAGCCTACATTTATTATTTGTCAAATCTCTATCTGTGTACTTGGTGTGACTAGCCACTTGCTAGTCAAGGTTCTTGCACATATTTTTTTCATTTGAACGATTTTTTACAAGTTTAACTGCTTGTAAAACCATTTTTGAATTTCGAAGATGTCGCTAACAAAAAAAGATATTAAAACTCTCGCTTCAACTAATATTCTAACTTAATTTTATTCATTTTGATAAATTTGGCAAAACCTGTCAAATAACTTGCCTCTCTACTTGCTCGTCTGCTGGCTTCAAAATTCGCAAGCCAGTTGACTGGCCAGTACTAAAGCAAGTAGATAGGTACTAAAAGTTTGAATGTGCGAGTAAAATATTTGCTTGTGTGTCAACCTGCTAGCCAGAACTTGCTCGTGTGGCCGCCGGGTAAACTATTCGTTATCACTTCGTAATGTGGTGAACCTGCACTTAATTCAGTGATTCGGTAACAATTTCAATTTTATGTCAGGTCGTTTAAGGATTTGACAGTCGTTTAATTAAAGCCATTACCGTTTACCTACCAGCTGCTACTAATGAATGAAAACGATATCAGATTGATTTTACAAATCTTCGTGCCTTATCATAAGCACCGATAAACTTATAAATTATTGACTTAGCAATAAGATTAGTTATGAGATGACTGATTCAATTTGATGGTCAGTATTTGGCAAATTTTTACTCAATGATTCAACAATCAATTGGTGGAAAACTTCCAGTTTTTACGGCTATCAAAAAGTTGATATTTACAAATCTTTGTAGATATGTACATGCATACATATTTTGGAATTTTAAAATCAATATTATTTGAATTTAGTGTTAATCGAGACAACTAACTCATAAAGATTTCTGGGAAGTATGCTTTTGAAAATTGTCAAATTATTTGACAGCAAAAAACAACAAATTATTGACAATTTAATCTTTATTTTGTATTGATTATGACGGTAAGTTTAGTAGCAGCCCTTCTATAACTTATGTAAATCATTATCAAGCCGAATTTCTGTCCTATGGTCAAGATTCAATCTGATGTTGCATTCAAGATCTCCTTCCAAACCCTCATTCTTGTGCTATGTTTGAATCTTCTTACAACAGCCAATGCTGTATCCGATCCCGATGAAGAAGAAGAACCACATCCTTGTGGCCAATATGGATTCATCTGCGTGGATGAGAAGACTATTGAATTTTGTCCAATTGTCATCGATGATGATGCAACTGATAAACCCGATATATTCGAATGCGATGACCATTTTGTTTGTGATGAAGACAATCCAAGCTACTGTACCCCGAAGGAGGAGCCCAATAAATTTTTGCACGATCAAAAGAAAGAACATCAAGAACATCAAGGCTTCGATGATTCTCCGCTGAATGCAAAATACTACGCTGATGATGAATACTACTACAGACAAGCTCGAGCCGTACCCGCGAGTGATGAGGTCAATAATAATTTTGAATGTGAAACAACACCTCCTGATCCTGACGATGATGTGTCTACGACGACGGAGTATGAAATGTTTACAGGTGCCAATTCGGAATTTACTACAGCGCCACCATTTGAATGTGATACTTTTGGTTTCTTTCCTGGTGAGTTCATAACGTATTCGCAAAAAAGTGTTTCAAATTTATCATCCAAATTAATTAGTTAATCAGAAAAGAAGATAATATATTATCTGTTCCTTCTAATTCAATTGAAAAACTTTAAAAACAGTTCATATCACGATAGCACGTGTGTTTAATATTGAATTCAACTTATCTTTCAGATCCTCATAATACTAGTCTTTTCTTCCATTGTGATGTTTCATTGAATGGAAATGGATTTCTTCTGCGGCACATGAAGTGCGGTATGGATAGATACTTCGACGATAACCTAAGAATCTGCGTTCTGCAAGGAACAATCCGACAAGAGCGCAAATACAATCATGACATCAATTCAAAGAAAATTGAGTTCACATCCGATTGTATGAATGAAAGACCTGGCAAATATGCAGACAAATTCGACTGTCATATTTATCACATTTGTTTGTCGAAGCAGTATTCACCAGCAATTCAGTTGTCATTTATTTGTCCGCGTCATACAGCTTACTGCAGTTTAAGTCAGTCTTGCACGAAATCAGCCTACAAACGTTGCGAATCGAAAAAACAGAAACCCACAAATATCAATTGCACAACGCCAATGCGATTCCGCAGCATCGATGACTGCCGAAGTTATTTTGTATGCTATGTGGATAATGTCATCGAAATCAAGTGTCCGAAATTCTATAAGTTCGATGATAGTTCAATGGAATGTCTTCCTGAGAAGGAATCCAATTGCCAGGAAATTTTTGTGTGATTTAATGAAATGTTGATAATTTATTTTTGTTTATTTACAACTTATGTATTACAATCTATTTAATTTTTATCTTCAAAATATATTCAAACATTTAAAGAGATCAAATTTCAAAAACATCTATCAATTTAGTAGTTGATCCGTTGCCAGAGACAACTGAGAGCGTTGCCATGGGAACAGGTGCTGGTCGCCAAATTGAAGATCTCCCCTTGAGGACATCGTTTTATGGAAACCAAGAACTTCTCATTCAAACCCATTGAACAATTATAGAAAAGCGAACAATCCGTTTTGTGTGCAAAGTTGCCTTCACTGGGGCACTTAAATTTTTCCAAACCACTTCGGAAATTACGTGAATCGCAGCTGGAATAGTTTGCTTCACTCACGCAATATTGTGTGTAGGGGTTAAAGTTTTGACCCTTTGGACAGGTCATTTTAAAAGCCACAAGTGAACCGTCATCCTCATACTGGCACATATGGAATTCGTTACATGTAGATTCCACTGGAAAGAATCCTTCCATGGAGCATTGGAACAGTATTTCCGGAACGGTTTCTGGTTCTGCAGTAGTTACTGTTTGTGTAGACTCTGATGGAGAACTTGAAGATACTTCGGCTTCAGTTGAAGAAGAAGAAGAAGCAATGGACGATGAGTCAGTGTTTGAAGTTGTTGTCAATACTTCCCCGTCAGTTGTGATGGAAACTTCTGTTGTAGATGAAGCATCATCGATTGAAGTAGACATTTCTGGTTCAAGCACTGTTGACGAAATATTTTCTTCAGTGGTTGGAGATTCCTCTTCAATGGTTGAATCCGGGATGCCATAAGTTGACGTTTCTTCTTCAATAGTTGATTCAGAAATGTCGGTAGTTGAATTTTCTTCTTCAATTGTTGAATCGGAAACATTAACAGTAGTTGAAGGTCCCGAAGAAATATTTCCTTCAGTTGTTGATGCTACAACTTCTTCTGTTGTTGATATTTCTTGTTGAACAGTTGATTCTGAAGTACCGGTGGTTGAACTTTCTTGTTCAACTGTTGAATCGGAAGCATTTTCAGTACTTGAAGGTCCTGAAGAAATATTTTCTTCAGTTGTAGAAGCTACAACTTCTTCTGTTGTTGTTATTTCTTGTTCAACAGTTGATTCTGGAATATCGGTGGTTGAAGTTTCTTGTTCAACCGTTGAATCGGGTACATTTTCAGTACTAGAAGGTCCTGTTGGAATATTTGCTTCAGTTGTAGAAACAACAATCTCATCTGTTGTCGTCTTTTCTTGTTCAATAGTTGTTGATGACTCTGAAGATGAGACAGTTGAATCAGAAAGAGGTGACGAAGGTTCCGACTCTGTAACTGTCGTACTCGGGTTTGAAACTATGGAACTGGCAGCTGAATCTTCCGTTGAAGTGACTGGTAAGTTGGTACTAGTTTCCTGAAATTTGGTTGTTTCAGGTGTTGATTTAATATCAATCTGTGTCGTCGAACTGGGATCTTCTGTTGTTGTAGCAATCGGAGCAGTCGTTGGTTCTTGTGTAACACTTGGCAAAGTCGGTATCGTTGGTCTTTCTTCCAACACTGTTGTCGTTTCTGCTTCATCGTTCTCACCTGATCTACCTTTCTTAACACATTCCTGTTTTAAGTTGCTAAAATATTCCCCTGCCTTGCACTCAAAATATGAAGCAGAAAGGCCACCAGCAGAATTTCGTGCACATTCGATAAACAATCTCGAATTACCGGGGACTGCTAACCTTCCTGGTAATACGCAAGGGTCTTCGTTAACCGGAAAGTCACGAGCTAATACTGTTGCCAAGAAGGCTATCCAAAGAATACGAATCATTGTCGTTTTTATTTCGAACAATTCAGAACCCGTGTTAACTTTCAATGTTAATCAAAATAAGTCTGAAACTAACTACATATAAGCAATTTTCAGCACTTTCTTTTATAGTAAAATCTCTACTGATACTGATAAATAATTATACCCTTTAAAATCATGGCGTAATAAAACTTGATTTGGTCACTATATGATTAATATCTTTTTCTAACAGATTGCCGAATCTTATCTGAAACATATACTAAATTTTTCATTAATTAACTTTAAGTGTGTTCGAGCTTCCTAAGCTTCAGTTCACGATTGACACTCTTAAAGATATTGTTCTTTGAACAATACCAATGGGTTGTGTTTGAAGATAGGAAATTTCATTTCCTGTGATGTTCTTATAGTCAAGAGAACCTCTTCAATCAAACAAAAATACAAAAAGTGTTGAGTGCTAATACCCTTTCAAAAAAGACGCTCCGGAAATCACAGTCAATGAAAAGAAAATAAACACGAACTTGGTAATTGCTGAATAAAATTTATTTAAATAAATAAAAATAACAAAAAATGTTCTAAAATATCAATTATGTATCTACAAATTTGAATGAACATTTGTTTGCAGTTTGTTCCGAATTGGTTTCGGAATATGCGAGTTTGAGAAACTCAGAAAACGTACTTTTGCATCTTAGTGTCGGCGATGATTTCTGTGGTTATGATGTCTGCTAGAGGAGTTATCGTCTTCATCATCTTCGCTTTGACTGGAATTTCTGCGTTTAGATTTCTTCTCGTCTTTCTTGTCACTGCTCCCGCTGTTATGCTTATTCTTCTTCTTCTCCTCCTTTTTCTTTTCCTCACTGCTGTTTTTCGATTCGTCGCTCTTATTCTTCTTCTTCTTGTCCTTCGACTTGTCCTCCTTTTCGTGGGTTTCTAGAGAATCGTCTTCATTATCGTCATCGTCATCGTCATCGTCATCGTCATCGTCATCGCTTTTGTTAGACTTGTCTTTCTTTTGGCTGGATTCTGATAGTTTTTTTCCAGTTTTATTATCCGATTCGGACGATGGTTGAGGTCTCAAAACGGGTTTTGGATTGAGTTCAAGAACATCTTTTTCCTCTGAAGTCTCATCACTCAATTCAAGTTCGTTAACAGCAGGTTTTTCGGGCACTGGAACAGGTTTTACTACTGAAACATCTTCTTCTGATATATCTTCGGTAGTTTCTGGACTGGATTGAGATTGGTCAACTGAGTCGATTGGATGAAGAGGAAGTGTTCCCGGTTGAGAATTCTGTTCTTCGCTTGAATGTATAGAAACAGAGTGTGGCTTGTTATTACAACTGCCGGGAGGCTTGAATGGCCACCACCAGGGATATTCAACACACGGTTTGCTTGTGGAAGGCTCTTCGACAGATGGCGTCGAACTTGCTGCTGGAATATTTGGGTTTGCAGATGAACTTGAAATAGGTGTTGATAAACCATCGTTGGGCCCATCGGTTGAAACAGACGGGGCACTTCCCTCCGGTGTAACAGGTACTTCAGGTGTTGCTGAGACAGATCCAGTTGGTATTGCTGGAACAAGTGTTCCTTCAGGTGCAGGAGTTACTTCTGGAGTTCCTGGGGCTGAAGCAGTTGAAACAGCTGGTAAATCTGATGCAGGGCCGGAAGATGAGCCAGTTGGAAGAACTGTTGAATCTGCTGGAGCTGAAGTAGATCCATCAGCTGCGGGAGATGTTCCTTCAGGTGCTGAAGTTACTTCTGGAGTTCCTGGGGCTGTAGCAGTTGGAACAGCTGGTAGATCTGATACAGGGCCTGAGGATGAGCCAGTTGGAAGAACTGTTGAATCTACTGGAGTTAAAGTAGATCCATCAGCTGCCGGGGATGTTCCTTCAGGTGCAACAGTCACTTCCGGAGTTCCTGGGGCTGTAGCAGTTGGAACAGCTGGTAGATCTGATGCAGGGCCTGATGATGAGCCACTTGGAAGAATTGTTGAATCTGCTGGAGCTGAAGTAGATCCATCAGCTGCGGGAGATGTTCCTTCAGGTGCAGGAGTTACTTCTGGAGTTCCTGGGGCTGTAGCTGTTGGAACAGCTGGTAAATCTGATGCAGGGCCTGAGGATGAGCCAGTTGGAAGAACTGTTGAATCTGCTGGAACTGAAGTAGATCCATCAGCTGCGGGAGATGTTCCTTCAGCTGCAACAGTTACTTCCGGAGTTTCTGGGGCTGTAGCAGTTGGAACAGCTGGTAGATCTGATGCAGGGCCAGATGAGCCAGTTGGAAGAACTGTTGAATCTGCTGGAGCCAAAGTAGATCCATCAGCTGCAGGGGATGTTCCTTCAGGTGCAACAGTTACTTCCGGAGTTCCTGGGGCTGTAGCAGTTGGAACAGCTGGTAGATCTGATGCAGGGCCAGATGAGCCAGTTGGAAGAACTGTTGAATCTGCTGGAGCTGAAGTAGATCCATCAGCTGCGGGAGATGTTCCTTCAGGTGCTGGAGTTACTTCTGGAGTTCCTGGGGCTGTAGCAGTTGGAACAGCTGGTAGATCTGACGCAGGGCCGGAGGATGAGCCAGTTGGAAGAACTGTTGAATCTGCTGGAGCTGAAGTAGGTAAATCAGCTGCGGGAGATGTTCCTTCAGGTGCTGGAGTTACTTCTGGAGTTCCTGGGGCTGTAGCAGTTGGAACAGCTGGTAGATCTGATGCAGGGCCGGAAGATGAGCCAGTTGGAAGAACTGTTGAATCTGCTGGAGCTGAAGTAGGTATATCAGCTGCGGGAGATGTTCCTTCAGGTGCTGGAGTTACTTCTGGAGTTCCTGGGGCTGTAGCAGTTGGAACAGCTGGTAGATCTGATGCAGGGCCGGAGGATGAGCCAGTTGGAAGAACTGTTGAATCTGCTGGAGCTGAAGTAGGTATATCAGCTGCGGGAGATGTTCCTTCAGGTGCAGGAGTTACTTCTGGAGTTTCTGGGGCTGTAGCAGTTGGAACAGCTGGTATATCTGATACAGAGCCTGAGGATGAGCCAGTTGGAAGAACTGTTGAATCTGCTGGAGCCAAAGTAGATCCATCAGCTGCAGGGGATGTTCCTTCAGGTGCAACAGTTACTTCCGGAGTTCCTTGGGCTGTAGCAGTTGGAACAGCTGGCAGATCTGATGCAGGGCCTGAGGGTGAGCCACTTGGAAGAACAGTTGAATCTGCTGGAGCTGAAGTAGATCCATCAGCTGCGGGAGATGTTCCTTCAGGTGCAGGAGTTACTTCCGGAGTTCCTGGGGCTGTAGCAGTTGGAACAGCTGGTAGATCTGATGCAGGGCCGGAAGATGAGCCAGTTGGAAGAACTGTTGAATCTGCTGGAGCTGAAGTAGATCCATCTGCTGCGGGAGATGTTCCTTCAGGTGCAGGAGTTACTTCTGGAGTTCCTGGGGCTGTAGCAGTTGGAACAGCTGGTAGATCTGATGCAGGGCTGGAGAATGAGCCAGTTGGAAGAACTGTTGAATCTGCTGGAGTTGAAGTAGATCCATCAGCTGCGGGAGATGTTCCTTCAGGTGCAGGGGTTACTTCTGGAGTTCCTGGGGCTGTAGCAGTTGGAACAGCTGGTAGATCTGATACAGGGCCTGAGGATGAGCCAGTTGGAAGAACTGTTGAATCTGCTGGAGCCAAAGTAGATCCATCAGCTGCAGGGGATGTTCCTTCAGGTGCAGGAGTTACTTCCGGACTTCCTGGGGCTGTAGCAGTTGGAACAGCTGGCAGATCTGATGCAGGGCCTGAGGGTGAGCCACTTGGAAGAACTGTTGAATCTGCTGGAGCTGAAGTAGATCCATCAGCTGCGGGAGATGTTCCTTCAGGTGCAGGAGTTACTTCTGGAGTTCCTGGGGCTGTAGCAGTTGGAACAGCTGGTAGATCTGATGCAGGGCTTGAGGATGAGCCACTTGGAAGATTTGTTGAATCTGCTGGAGCTGAAGTAGATCCGTCAGCTGCGGGAGATGTCCCTTCAGGTGCAGGAGTTACTTCTGGAGTTCCTGGGGCTGTAGCAGTTGGAACAGCTGGTAGATCTGATGCAGGGCCAGATGAGCCAGTTGGAAGAACTGTTGAATCTGCTGGAGCCAAAGTAGATCCATCAGCTGCAGGGGATGTTCCTTCAGGTGCAACAGTTACTTCCGGAGTTCCTGGGGCTGTAGCAGTTGGAACAGCTGGCAGATCTGATGCAGGGCCTGAGGGTGAGCCACTTGGAAGAACTGTTGAAGCTGCTGGAGCTGAAGTAGATCCATCAGCTGCGGGAGATGTTCCTTCAGGTGCAGGAGTTACTTCTGGAGTTCCTGGGGCTGTAGCAGTTGGAACAGCTGGTAGATCTGATGCTGGGCCGGAGGATGAGCCAGTTGGAAGAACTGTTGAATCTGCTGGAGCTGAAGTAGATCCATCTGCTGCGGGAGATGTTCCTTCAGGTGCAGGAGTTACTTCTGGAGTTCCTGGGGCTGTAGCAGTTGGAACAGCTGGTAGATCTGATGCAGGGCCGGAGGAAGAGCCAGTTGGAAGAACTGTTGAATCTGCTGGAGCTGAAGTAGATCCATCAGCTACGGGAGATGTTCCTTCAGGTGCAGGAGTTACTTCTGGAGTTCCTGGGGCTGTAGCAGTTGGAACAGCTGGTAGATCTGATGCAGGGCCTGAGGAAGAGCCAGTTGGAAGAACTGTTGAATCTGCTGGAGCTGAAGTAGATCCATCAGCTGCAGGGGATGTTCCTTCAGGTGCAACAGTTACTTCCGGAGTTGGTGGGGCTGTAGCAGTCGGAGCAGCTGGCAGATCTGATGCAGGGCCTGAGGATGAGCCACTTGGAAGAACTGTTGAATCTGCTGGAGCTGAAGTAGATCCATCAGCTGCGGGAGATGTTCCTTCAGGTGCAACAGTTACTTCCGGAGTTTCTGGGGCTGAAGCAGTTGGAACAGCTGGTAGATCTGATGCAGGGCCTGAGGATGAGCCACTTGGAAGAACTGTTGAATCTGCTGGAGCTGAAGTAGATCCGTCAGCTGCGGGAGATGTTCCTTCAGGTGCAGGAGTTACTTCTGGAGTTTCTGGGGCTGTAGCTGTCGGAACAGCTGGTAGATCTGATACAGGGCCTGAGGATGAGCCAGTTGGAAGAACTGTTGAATCTGCTGGAGCTGAAGTAGATCCATCAGATGCGGGAGATGTTCCTTCAGGTGCAGGAGTTACTTCTGGTGTTGCTGGGGCTGTAACAGTTGGAACAGCTGGTAAATCTGATGCAGCGCCTGAGGTTGAGCCAGTTGGAAGAACTGTTGAATCTGCTGGAGCTGAAGTAGATCCATTAGCTGCAGGGGATGTTCCTTCAGGTGAAGCAGTTACTTCTGGTGTTGCTGGGACGGCATCAGTTGGTACTGCTGGTAGATCTGATGCAGGATCAGAGGGTGATGCAGTTGTCGAATCAGCTGGTGCCATGGTAGAATCATCTGGAGCGGGAGATGTTATTTCGGGTGCAACAGGCACTTCCGGTGTAGCTGGAATAGCTTCAGTTGGTACAGCTGGTAGATCTGATACAGGGCCAGAAGGTGATGCAGTTGGAGCCTGTGTAGAATCTGCTGGAACTGAAGTAGATCCATTAGCTGCAGGGGATGTTCCTTCAGGAGCAGCAGGAACCTCTGGTGTAGCTGGGACGGCTTCAGTTGATGCTGCTGGTAGATCTGATACAGGGCCAGAGGGTGATGAAGTTGGAAGGCTTGTCGAATCAGCTGGTGCTATGGTAGAATCATCAGTAGCGGGAGGAGTTACTTCGGGTGCAACAGGTACTTCTGGTGTGGCTGGTATAGCTTCAGTTGGTACAGATGGTTCAAAACTAATATCGGGAGGTCCTCCCGATCCTGTTACTGGTTCACCTGCAGTTGGTACCGCAGTTGGGACGACTGTTGATTCAGCTGGAGCTATTGTAGATTCATCAGGAACGGCTGTCGAACTTGTCAATCCACCAGCATTGGGGGAACTTGCTTCGGGCACGGATGTTGTGTTCTCTTCAATTGGAACTGTGGGTTCAGTGGAAATAACTGTAGAGTCTACTATAATCGTTGAGTTTTCGATGGGTGCGGAAGTTCCTTCAGTTGTAACTGATTCAGCGTCACTAGTTGAATTGCTCGCCAGCGTTGTTGTTTGTGGTTCATCAGTTCCAACTGTATTTGGTTGTTCTGATATTGGGTTGTCAGTAGAAGGATTCGGAGCCACAGTTGAACTAACGGGTTGTTCTTCAACTGTAACTGTGGATGAAACCAAACCATCCGTAACTGGGCTATCAACAGACACACTGGATGAAGGGGTTTGTGTTGTAAATTCGACTAAAGGTGTTGTTTCGTCTTGTTCGGCAGTTGTTGGAAGTCCTCCAATGGCAGAACAAATTCTGGGACCATCGCTATTACAACGGGTGTTTGGCGGGCACATTGTAGACGGCCCAATTACTGCATATGATTTTCCATCTTCATAAAACTCACAATACTTGTAGCTTAGTGGTCCAACACAGACAGCAGCCTTGCCATCGCAATTAAGTGTGGCTGGTACTGCGTTAACAATTGCAGCTGACTGTAAAAATATATTAAATTTATTTTGAAAATGAATCATCACAATATTTAAACAAGATGTAGTCAAGAAAAAGGCTTTATAAGTAGGAATCACTGATGGAACTAGGAAATCACTTTATTTTCACTCAAACCAGGCGCAAAAGTATGTTCTCCGAATCCCTTGATTCCCTTTATCCAAATTAGAACAAGTCCGAATAGCTTATCGAAAAATTACATAATTTTGGTTTTGATACGGAAATGATAGGAGAAATGAGATTCAAGGTAAATTTCGGATCCCAAGAACGATTTAATATTTACCGCTAAAATTAGGTATATTCCGAAGAACTTTTTCGTTTCCATCATTTTCGAAGTTAAGTTTCGTTACTGGCTTAATATCTGATATAATAGCGCCTTTTATGCAAAATTCTCAGTTCTATCTACTTTATCATTCTATCATCTATACTGGTAGTTTTGGTAAATAAAGGCCTTATCGTGATTGTGATAAGGACCACAATTTATTGTCTTGCAGGTTAATTAATTTGCAGTATTCTGAAAGGTATACCTACTTGCGTACAATTACTAGACAAGCATTTTTATCTGCAGCCTTCAGTTTCTGTTTATATTTTTTATTATTTTCGGAAGGAATGAGTCAGTGTTTACTTTTTGTGGAACAAAATATTTTGGCTTTAGCGGATGCTTCACGAACAATAATCAAATATCAAACAAGCAGACAATTTGTCGTCAATTTTTTATCAAATCTTATTTTTTTTTTGCAGGCATCATTCTCTCCATTAAAAAGTATCAATTTATATTCCTAATTAAGTTATAAACAAATTTTTATTGTTGTTTAGTGTTGTGATAACACATACGCTCGGTTGCAGGAACACTTTGTTTGCATTTGAGATAACACTGAAAAGCGCGACCCTCTTACGCATTGTCTAACATTGATTACAAACACTTATGTATGTACATATTTTGTTACGATTAAAAAAAAAGAAGATAATAGTTTTTGTGTGACTCACTTCTTACAAATTAGATCTGTGATATTTTAATACGTCACTGAACTTTTCTACTATCACAAGAAATTATTATCACACAAACATCGTAGATTTCACAATTATTCACAACTTCCTTAAACCTTCTGGCGCAAAATTATAGTCCGCTAATGAACAGTTTTAGTGTGACTTACTTACTTACTTACTTAAGGTGGCGCTACAGTCCGGTGTGGACTTGGGCCTCTACCAACAGTCTCCGCCAGTCAGCTCGGTCCCTAGCTAGCTGTCTCCAGTTTTGCACTCCAAGTTGATTGAGCACTTGTGTGCGCCACCTGAGTCACGGTCTTCCTCTCCTTCTGCGTCCCTCGGGAATAGTGTCGAAGGCTTTCCGGGCCGGAGCATTGGTGTCCATGCGCTCTAACTGACCGAGCCATCTGAGTCTCTGGACCTTGACCCTTCTGGCTAGGCTCACGTCGTTGTACAACCCGTAAAGTTCGCTGTTGTATCTCCTTCTCCATTCCCCATCAATGCACACGGGGCCAAAGATGACCCGAAGAATTTTCCTCTCGAAACAGCCTAAGGCACATTCATCCGATTTTGTTAGGGTCCATGCTTCTGCACCATATAGCAGGACAGGGATGATGAGGGTGTTGTACAGTTTTACCTTTGTTGCTCGAGATAGGGCTTTTCCACTCAGTTGCTTTCTTAGCCCAAAGAAACAGCGATTAGCAAGAGTAATTCTTCGTCTTATCTCAGCGCTGGTGTTATTGCCCGTGTTGATAGCGGAGCCTAGGTAGACAAACTCCTTTACTACCTCGAAGTTGTATGCGTCTATTGTGACGTTCTGTCACCGTCGATGTTGGGTGTCCTTACTCGAAGACAGCATGAACTTCGTTTTTCCCTCATTTATCGCTAAACCCATTTTTCCGCTTCTGTCTCAATTCTCACAAAGGCGCCATTAACATCACGCTGTGTTCTTCCCATTATATCAATATCGTCGGCGTACGCGAGAAGTTGAACAGATTTATAGAAGATAGTGCCTCTGGTGTTGACGGTGGAGTTTTGAACTATCTTCTCAAGAACGATGTTAAAGAAATCGCACGACAGTGCATCGCCTTGTCTGAATCCTTTTTTGACGTCGAAAGATTCCGTAAGCTCATTGCCAACCTTGATAGAGAAGCGTGAGTTCTCCATCGTCATTTTGCACAAGCGAACGAGCTTGGCAGGGATGCCAAAACTAGACATAGCTTTAAACAGTTCGTCTCTGTAGATGCTGTCATACGCGGCCTTAAAATCAATGAAGAGATGGTGGGTATCGATTTGGAGTTCATAGGTTTTTTCCAGGATCTGCCGCAACGTGAAAATTTGGTCGATGGTAGACTTTCCTTGCCTGAAGCCACATTGATAAGGACCAATCAGATTGTTGACGAAAGGCTTCAGACGTTCACATATTACGGCAGAGAGGATCTTGTAGGCGATGTTAAGCAGACTGATTCCTCTGTAGTTGGCGCAGTTTAGAGGATCTCCCTTTTTTTAGTGTGACACTAGCTTTTTCTTCAAATCGGACTATAATTTTGCGCCACTATTTTTAACATATTAGGTTCGTTCGATGTGACCATCAGCCCCGGAGCGCTCTGGTGCTTGTCACTACCCTGAATGGTGCTGTCAAAAAACTGACAAATTTCTCTGGTTTTGGTTTCACATCGAACGCATTAGTAGCGCTCTATGCTTTTATTTCTCTTTGTTGTATAGAAACAGCTGATTGGAACAGCTCCGAAATTCTCACCCCGAAGAAAACTTGGGGCGATTCAGAGAGCTCCCGGTGCGAGCATTGGATACACATCGAACACGATGGAAATGCACTGGTGCGAAAAAAGAGCGACATCTAACAGCTCAGTGCGCAATCAGAGCGCCACAGAGCGACCCAGAGTGCACATCGAACAAACCTATTTATATTCACTTCAAAAAACGGCGAACCGCTTCTAAAAATTTGAATTAGGCCACACCTCTTCTACGATGCAGGAGATTCGAAACGATTAGAATAATGGAGAACGAAGAAAAATTGTTCTTAACTTTAAAGCTAAACTTTGAACTTTCTAAACAGCATTGTGTTCTTACAAAAATTTATTACGAAAACCTTGACATCGTTATTTTCATTGAATTGAGTGTCTTATAAGTCAATATATTTGCAAATGACACACAATGACGTTTAGCCTGAGCAACGTTCTAAAATTGTGTTCAAAATGGTTTTGCACGGTGTTGTGAAACGAATTCATCACATAAATCGCTACACTTAGCTCCCATCCTTATATTTTCATACATGGATTTGACTTTATCGAATCATAATTCACATTGTGCTTCCGTAAGAAATACTTAAAATAGCAACAAAAATACATGAAAAATAGAATTCTTTCCCGTGTGAGAGGTACGCATTAAGAACACCTGGAAAAGACTCTCAGTATTTTTGACAAGTGGATAGTCCAGAAGTCTTTTCATCGACCTTAAAATTGCTTATGATAGCATCTATCAGTGTTCAAATGGGTAACAGCCCATCTGAGTTGATTCAAACATGTGCAGGGCCTAGGCAAGGAAATGCGCTGTCATGTGAATTCTTCAATATAGTGCGCATGGCAGGTGTGAGCATGGAAAACACTGTATTCAACAAATCCACCCAGCTCCTAGTCTACGCGAACGACATAGACATCATCGGTTGGTCCTAAAGAGCTGTGCTTGAGCCCTTCACAGCGATTGAAGAACAGGCAAAACTCGTTGGTCTTGAAGTGCAAAACAAAGTACATGCTATCAACTAACAAAGTAGTTAAAGAGTTCACCTAACTCGGAACAAACATCAATCCCACAAACGATACCGTAATGGAGATCCGACGAAGAATTACCCTAGCGAACCGCTGCTACTTCGGTTTGGCCAAACAACTGAGTTCAAAACTCCTAACTCGAAAGACAAAGTGGCTACTATACAAGACTTTGATTTTACCAGTCCTACACTACAATGCCGTGGCGCCGAATGCTGGACGGTAAGTAAAAAATGGGGAGTGATACTGGGTACTTTCGGAAGAAAAATTCTTCAACGGGTTTTCGGACCTGTACCTATGTGACGATGGCGAATGGAGAAGCAGGTTCAACCGCGAACTGTACGAGCTACACCAAGATATGGGATGTAGTCCAGAAAGTCAAGAAAAGACGACAACATTGGGTCAGTCACATCGAGCTAATGAACGACAACGCTCCAGCCAAGAAAGGCTTCTCCTCGCATCCCCCAGGTTCGAACCTTGAACCTGCGGTACAAGGACCATGTAATTGCGGATGCCAGAGTGCTTGGTTTTGACGACTGGAAAACGCATGCGGGGGACTGATACCGATGGAAAAGAAAATTGATGTATCTCAGGCTGAGATAAAAATATAGTGGCGCGAGCCAAGGCCTAAGTGGCTTACTCTCATTAACAATTCTCTGGCTGCGTGTGAAGAATTGAGGGGACCTGCAAAGTTGAGAAGCACTTTTTTCATGACAGATTGATTCTCTTGGAAGTTTTGTTAGTTCTTCGCAAGAGGCAGTGCCCGTGAAAGATGAAATAAAAACTATGGGCACGATTAGGACTCGAACCCACGACGGACGCGACGTTCTGCTAGCAGCCAACGCATCTAACCACTAAAAAAAGGAACTCACAGCTCAGGTTGAGATCCTACAGGGATTAAGAGACGAATAAGTAAGTAAGGCTGAAAACAGACCGAAGGCAACGAAACTTTTTCTTGTCGCTCGACAAAAAATCGTGTCGGATTCTTACCCACACCGAAGCCGACAAAAACAAGATGTTTTGTCTTTGTCGGGTCCGAGTGTTACTCTTATACAACCTATACAAATTACACGTTTTTTGTCGATTTCTGTTTTTTGTTTTGTTCCCCGCGGTGTATGTTACCTACTTCATAAAACGGTATAGGTGCTGATATTTTGTTGCCTTCGGTGTGTTTTGCTTCTAGACAACCCCATTTATTTACTGCAACCGACAAGGGAACAGAACTTTTCATCGTGACGTACCGGTTTCGGTGTGTGTTGCCTCATAAGAGCAATGGACTTGTGTCCGGGGAAAACAAAACAAACGTTTTGTTGGATTTGGTGTGTTTTTAGCCTTAGAGTAAGTAGATGCTATTTGGTTTTTGCATTTGTGAAATCTACGAAGATAACCGTAGAAGCACTTGGTTTTGTTTATTCCGGATAAATATTAGTCTGCAAATTTGCATATTTAAGATCTTATCTTCGAGTTTAGAGGTAAGTACACTCTCTAATGACGTAAGCCATGCCAGTTTGTAGCTGTCATCGAGATAAAGTTCTTCAAAAACAAATGACAGTATGAGTGACACTGACAATCAACACGTAAAGAACCAACAAAAACAGATAAGACTCATTTGAAGTTGACTCAGATGCCTTAGTTTAGATTGAAAACAATCAAGAGAAAAGATTCAGTTACCTATAACAACAATTCTAGCACCTGGCTCGGCTGGTGCTTTGGCATTGTTTCTTGTAAGTTGAAAGAGACAGATGTATGTACGTAATATTTGTTGATAGTTTAGTCAAATAAAATTAAATTTTTGAGCAATTTTTATTTTGAAATGAGTTTATTATGTGTATTAAGACAAAATTGCAAACAGATTAAATTTTAAGTTTAGAACAAATTGAACAAAAGCAAACATTTGGGGATAATGTTTTTAAACTAATCATCATCTTCTTCCTCTTCACTGTCGTCATCATCGACTTTCTTCGTCTTTTGTTTCTTTATTTCCTTGGCGGCAAGTTTTTCAGCCCGAAGTCTAGCTTTCTCCTCCATTTTCTTTCGGAGTTTTTCTTCCTTGGCTTTCGCTTTAATCTCCTTTTTCAATAGTTTCAATTCAGCTCTTACCATATCCCGATCGTTTGGTCCACGATCGAGCCAGCCTCCAAGACCAAAAGCTAGCTGTGGAGCTTCAGGCCAACATCTACCAAGTAGCGGTACAAACACTTCGTTTTGTGAACACAAAATAAGATATTTGTGGTAGCCTCCAAGTAAGCTTGGAACACACCAGATGTAAGAAGAATTGTCACCATTTGGATTTGGAAGACTGCTTGGCCTAAGGCAAATTGGCTCTTCATCAAGACATGGCGATAGATCTCGGGTGCAACGCCTAAGTTCCGGATTGAATGCACTTCTTTCGGGACATTGGGAGGATTGAGTGAGAATATCTGTGGAATTACCGGAACAGGAAATGAATTTTCGGCAGTCGCTTACATCGGGAAAATCGCCAATTTCAGTACAGGGACTAATGGTGGTTGATATGCTATCAGTTGCTTCAGTAGTGACTTGATCAGGAGTTGTTTCCTGTTCAGGGACAGCTGGGACTGTTTTAGTTGGTACTGTGATCGGGTCTAAAGGTGCTTCTGTAACACTTGGTACGACAGTTTGTTCATTTTTGATTGACTCTTCAGTTTTTGCTGAAGCCTCAGAAGGAATTCCTTCTTCGTTAGCTGGTGATGCTTCATTTTCTGTTGGAGTTTCTGATGCAGTATCATCACAGGTTTGAGGAAGATTTGACTCAATGCCGCAGTCACAAACACAAGTTGTAGTTTCCAGTGGTTCTTGGCCTCCAGATTGAGCTCCTGCGTCACTTAATGTGGCCGGCTTGGATTCTTCTTCTATTATTTTTGGTTTTTCTGTCGGGGCTTCTGTTGATGGGCGAGATTCTTGTTCTTCGGGAACAACTACTGAAATATCTTCCTCGCCTTGTTGGATAGCTAAAGAACCTTGAGTGGACGGTTCTTCCAATGGCAAAGAATCTGTCTTTTCATTAAGTGTTTTTAATATTTCTTCTGCAGGTTGAGATTGTGGATTCTCAGGAACTTTAACTTCATCTTCGGGCTCTTCGACAAGTTTTTCGACTGGACTTTCTGTAGAAGCTTCTCTATTCTGTTCTGGAACAGATTTTGGTTCTTCGGGATTAACTACTGAAATATCTTCCTCGCCCTGTTGGATAGCTAAAGAACCTTGAGTGGACGTTTCTTCCAATGGCAAAGAATCTGTCTTTTCATTAAGTGTTTTTAATATTTCTTCTGCAGGTTGAGATTGCTGATTCTCAGGAACATTTACTTCTTCTTCGGCAAGTTTTTCGACTGGACTTTCTGTAGAAGGTTCTGAATTCTGTTCTGGAACAGATTCCTCCGCTTCAGGAATAATGTTTGAAGATTTAACATCGTTTGGTTGAATTTCTGTAGGTGTTTCTTGAGAAGGTAAAGAATTTGGGCCTTCCTCAGGTTTTTCTGCTGGGCCATTTGTAGAAGCTTCTGCATCCAGAGGTAAAGAGTCTTGCTCTACAGGAGCTACTTCTGTTATGTCTTCCTTGGTTTCTTGGATTACGGGAGACCCTTGTGTAGATGATGCTTCATTTAAATTTTCGTGATTTTCGTTAATTTGTTCAGCAGTTGACAGTTCTAGATCGATTGGTACCGTTTCTTGTGTTTGTGGAAGGTTTTGAGTCTCTTCTTCAGTGTTTTGGATATCAAGGGCAACCTCTTCAGTTTGGTTCTCCTGAAGCGGTACTGAATCTGAAATGTCGATAGATTTATGTTTATAAACCTTAGCATAGGTACACTATCATCAGTCACATTTACCTCTTTCAAGATCCCTTTTGTCTGGCACTGCTACCAAATCATCAGAACTCTCTCCTTGAAGCAGCTCAACGCCAATCGATCCTTTTTCTAAATCCAAACCAATAACGCTAAGCGAATAAGTCCTTCCTGCAAACTTTAAAATAAATTAAATTACTTCAGATAAATGATTTGCAAACTTTTCTTTATTCCTACCAGCAGGATCAGCAGCACAAAAGTCTGTATAGTTTTCATTTCGAGGGTATTTTCGTAACTAATGTGTGATAGCTCACATTGCATGCCAATATAAATGCAATGGAAACTGTTAATCATCGGATGTGTTATCTCGTGGCCTCATTAAAAGATGCAGAGATAAGATGATCTCCTTTTCTTTTGTTTTTCAATGTGTCATCGTAAAGATAATTCTAAATGCAATTATCATGTAGTTGGTGTCTATTCTTGGTACACTGAGAGAAAAGGTTTCGAAAAAAAAATAGACAGGAGTTTTAAGACCCTTGAAGAACATTCAAATTACTTGGACTTTACAGAGTATTTCGGTTACATTTTTTACTTGATACATTTCTGACAGAAACGTTAACCTTTAAAACAATTTTCAATGCAAAACTGTGTTAGACTTTCCGACAACAAAGCCTTTTCGCTTAGTGTAGAATTATTTGAATCTACCTGTCTTAGTTGAGATAATTATCTTAGCAAAAAGGAAATGAGCTAAGCCAAAGCATCACACATTTTTATAGATCTCTTAATCATATGCGTTAGAAAATGTGCATACATGTGTGTGTAGTTATATTTATCCTCTTGTTATGTACCTGAATGTAGATTTCCATTCCTTTTTAAGAACGACATTTCTTTATAACTTCCGTTTGACGTCATTAAAACTCATTATCAAAATAACTGAGTGCATCTTCGTATGTACATAAATTAATGGCAGTTTAAAATGAAAACATGTTTACGGTAAACAAGATCGGTAGTTTTTGTAAACACCATATTAAAATTTACTTATATATGAACTGACAAACTCACGTTTCTGTGATAGCGAAGGGACATGCCAATAAAACCATCTAGTAATTTATTGAAGTTACCCGTGAATATTTTGAACAAACTTTACCTTACGCAGAAGAAGAACTTGAAAACACAAAATTAAACCGGAGTTTTCTGACAACAGAAAGTCAGCCAAGTCTTCACATGAAGCCCTGTAGACTAACATTACGTTTTGAAGAAGAGCAACAGTAGTGGCTGAAATACTAACGCCCTTTAGCTGCGTCTTCGTCTACGTTACAACGCAAATGCACCCGCTTCGAGTTTGCTTTGAATGACATTCAATTGTGTTTGTTGACTTTTTTTACAGCAGGTGAGCTGTTAGACAAAGTAAATAGTCCACTTCCACCTAACAACATCTCACTGAGATCTCAATGTCACTTTGACTGAGGCAAAATCATTTGGTGGAACATAATTCTCAGTTCTCATTGAGATAAAATGGTTACTTTGCAAATTGTTGTTGTACAGATGTCAGTCACGTCAAAATAGCTGAGTGAGAAATCGAATCCAATATTTTCATCTCAGAGATCTCAGAAAAAAATTTCAACTCTCAGCTGCGATTTTTTGTTCCACCTAAAAAATCTCTGAGATCTCTGAGATCTCAGTGAGATGTTGTTAGGTGGAACTGGCCTAATGAAAAGCATATTTGAACAAGAGCTTCCGTTTGGTTTCACATTATGTAATATTGCGTACGAAACGTGATGTCAAAGCTTCATTGACTAAACTCGTAAACGTCAGGCGAAGCTAGAAAGTAAGCCAACTCTATTGAGCTGTCAGTTGAAAAAGTCGACGCTGACAACGCCAATGTTCAGCATATTTGAACTAGAGCTTCCGTTTGGAGTCACATTACGTAACATTACGTTATGTTGAATTGCATTGCATTGAATTTCTATGGCTGAACTCGTAAACTTCAGATAAGGAAGAAACTAAAATGAGCGGAAGCTTTGTATATGTCTCCATATACAGAGGCGGAAGCAAATTGAAGCTAATGTCAGAACCGAACTAAACGTTCTCTTCCAGACTGTCAAATGAGCACGTTACCCATAATGGAAGTTTGTATAAGGCCAGAACTATAATGAAAATCATACATTGTGCCCTAAATAGCGGATTGCTCTGTTTCGTCAATTTTCTATCAGTTTTACTTACGGACGTAAACCGCGCTCTCCCTTTCGCTTTTTACGGACGAACATTTGGCTGCTGACTGGATTTATTGATTTTTCTGAAGAGAAAGTCGATTTGTTGTTGATTTTAAGTAAATAATTTCTTGAAATTCTTAATTCGTTGCATGGCCATCGAAATTCACACATCCGTTTCATTATGGATAAAGTGTTCACTTGACAGTTCGTAAGGGAGCGTTTCGTTCCATTCTGACACTTGCTTTCGTTTGCTTCCACTTATTATAGTTAGCCCTCATTCCCTTAAGAAAATAAACAAATCCATTCAGCTTTCAAATTTTCATCCGCATAAAGCGAAAGGCAGCGCAGTTTACGTCCTTAAGTTAAACTGATCGAAAAGTTTGTTGTGATTGTACTTGTTTCAAAGGAATTTTGAATAGGAGGTTTGTTCGCTGTAGATTCGAGTCCTACTCGTGCCCATAGTTTTTATTTCATCTTTCACGGGCACTGCCTCTGGCGAAGAACTGAAAAAACTTCCAAGAGTATCAATCTGTCATGAAAAAAGTGCTTCTCAACTTTGCAGTTCGGAATCGACGTTAAATTGTAGATCCCCTCAATTCTTCACACGCACTCAGAGAATTGTTGATGAGAGTAAGCCACTTAGGTCTTGGCTCTTCAAGAGCTGTCGCGCATCTCTATTTATTTATTTAGGAGGTTTGTTCGATGTGTGCTCTGGGTCGCTCTATAGTGCTCTGAATTTCGCCCTGAGCTGTTCGATGTCGATCTTTTTTCGCCCCGATGCATTTCTATCGTCTTCTATGTGAACCTTCCAAAGTTTTTTTTTCGGGCGAGAATTTCAGATTCTATACAACAAAGAGAAAAGAAAAAGAAAACCAGAGAAATGTGTCGGTTTTGTGGTAGATCCGTTCAGAGCAATGACAAGTAACGGATCACCCCAGCAGAGCAGATATATCTTGTTTCTGTAGCGCTTGCAATGCTTCGCAAATGTATGGAAAAGAACTCTTTAACGAAGATGTTTTCCGTTGAAAAATGATAATTACATAATTTTTCACATGATTGTGTGATTATTTCTCTGTTTGATTTGATTTCGCAGAGAATTCTCTACCTTCAAGAATAAGAACTGTCACTTTTACCAAATTGAAGTTCAGAACATGGCTCTGACGTTTCCAGATTGTCAGTTGAAAAGGCCGTTAGTGACATTTACATATCTGTTGCATATTTTTAGACTGTATTCAAGATGTGCTTTTTACTCCGAAAACCATCCTATTACTGTTATTTTGTTTTTGTTTCAATGTATTGGTGTTCAGAGAAAATGACATCTTGAACAAAATTCATCGAGCTCTCTCTATCCAAACCATACAAAACAGATATCCACCAACATGCAATGCAAACTTTAGATAAGATTACACCCCAGCCAACACAAAACGTCAAGATTCTTTATTTATAACGGTTATTCTGTATCACTCTTTTGCCACTCTGCTATGTCTTTTATATCAAGACAAGATGACAAACAAATCCGCCAAATGTAAAGAGAAGATACATTATCGTCATTGTGAATGTCGTCGTCGGAGTTAGCTTCGGACTCGAAAGTTGTTGTCATTTTTATCCAAATTGCTCCTTCAGTATTGAAAAAGTTTCATCCACATCGTGCGGCGTGTCGGAGAGTTTAACATAAAAACGCGATCAAAACTGCCTTACATGACGTCTGTCTAAATGTCGTTTATTTGTAAAGTGATTAAGAAATTGTGTGACTAACGGTGTACATTTTTGAACAATGGATTTGAAAGCTTTTCGTGATACCGTTCCCCAGCCTCCGACGACGACAACAACGACGAAGGTTATCGATCCAGTTGCAGCTCGGCGGGCCCGAGCTACAGTAACGACAGCTGGTGTCAGACGGCGTGTCCTTAAGAAGCACATTCAACAGAAGTACCTGTTATGTGGGTTCGCAATACATGTACTTATTCTTTGCTATAAATTTTGCAAAAACTGACTACGCTTTGACTGATTCACAATAATTGTGTGTGTTTCTAGGCTTTTCTGGCAACACCTGCATATCTTTATGGCAACATTGTCGAAACCGACAAAGAATGGGTGATTCGAATCTGGCCGGCGATTATTTACCAGGCAGTCATACAAATCTGTCGATCGATATTAGAGCACTTGACCGATGAATATCGCGGAAGGGAGAACGAAACGATCGCTTATCGGCGGATATTTTTTATAGCAACTCTCAGCATATGCGTTTCATTGCTGATATGTGGATGTTTGTTCTCATCGGCATGGGTGCCAGTAACCACAACAACCCAAGTTATAGCAATTGTTTGCTATGGGGTGATTGCAGGTGAGAAGTGATTATTATTTATTGTCTGCACAGATGAGCCGGGTGAAGTGAGAGATCGGAAGAAGAGATAAGGCGAGATTTTTTGTTTATCTCAGATAAGGATAGTGTTTGAGTTTTGCGGGATGAGTAAACCACTGAAAATGAAAATCAGGTTAATTCTTCTTCGAATTGGTTCAAAGATTGTTTTGCAAGACAAAATCTGCAGTCAGCACGTGGGGGACTGGAAAGTGTGCATTGTTGTGTTTTATAGCTTCTTTTTTCGGATAAGATTTTCTGAGCAATGCAAATCAGGTGTCTTATAATAGGTTCTTTCGATTTTACCAGCCCCGGGGCACTCCGGTGCTTGTCACTACCCTGAACGGAGCTGTCAAAACCCTGAACAATTTATCTGGGTTTGGTTTCACATCGAACGCATTAAGTAGTGCAGTAGAATCAGCAACAGCTGATTCGAACAGCTCCGAAATTCTCGCCCCGAAAAAAACTTGGGGTGATTCAGAGCGCTCCCGGTGCGAGCACTGACAACTGACTACACATCGAACACGTTGGAAATGCATCGGGCGAACAAAGAGCGACATCGAACAGCTCAGTGCAAAATCAGAGCGACCCAGAGTGCACATCGAACAAACCTAATGTGATAATAGTGAAGCGATTATGAGTATAAACGTGGAACCTTGGATTTTGTCTAGATTTTGCGACTAGACCTTTCTCAAGTTTATTCAGATGCTCGCTGATTTATTTAGTTCTCAAGCATCTGGTCTCCCTGTGTTGAGTCTATATTTTTATCTTCAACTCGACCAGGTCCGTTTGCAGGGTTTTTGATTTTCTCCGTCAATTCTGAATTGTCAACGGCATTTTGGAAGTGGTTCGGAGTTCTGTCTTCTGTATTCTAATAACATAAATGGTTTTTAAAAACACTTAAGCGTTAACTCCGATTCAAATACAGTGTTCCCTTGATCGTCTTTTTGGACTTTTGTTGGGACCTGGTTAGCCCTGAGATGCTTTCTTCACTTCTTAACTTTTCAGAAAAATATATCTCTCCTACGTCCTTCAATCTGGAAGCTTTTTGACAATTTTGAAAGTGATCAGAGACAAAAGTGACAGTTCTGATTCCGAAAAGAGAGTTTCATGTGCGATAGCTACGAGCTGTCAAACTTAATTCACGTTCCACAAACAGTCCAATCGACAATTCAACGAACGACATTTTCGAATATTCGTCATTCGCTGGTCGTGCCCATGGAACCTGTTCACACTGGATGCAACCTTCAGAATGTTTATAATGATTTCTTATCAGCTTGTAAAAGAGCAGACAGGGTGATGGCCCATTTACAATACGGCATCACAACGGGACGAGAGCGGAACGCTAAACTGCTGCCGTCACGTCCTCGACATTATAATCGTTCATCGCGATGGATCTAGGCGGAAAGTTTGACAGTTCTATAAAGTTGCCTTGTTGCAACGCCTGACTTCTTCTTCACCCACCACGCACCGGTGGCGTTCAGCGATACTTTTTAATTTTTTCGAATCATTGCAATACGTTCGGGTGAAACTGGCCTTATTGTGAATTGCTTTATATAATTTCATGGTTTAAGAAATTAGATCTTGACAAATTCAACGAGGTCCATTCCGCTCTCGTCTCGTTAAAATGCGCGCCATTTGTTGACGTCAAAAAACTTTGAACTGTTAACATTTAAAGTGAACAGGGTAATAGGAATAAAGGGCTGAAATGAGTGCATCGCCCGTTGCCAAACGATGAAAATGACAGTTGGAATTCGTATGGAAATGTCAAACTCGTCGCGCTAACCCGTACAAATTCATTTGTCGTTCTCGTCGTCGATCGACTGGCGACTGCATTCTGTTCAGCCCTTAATGCAACAGATCAACGATTGAACATTTTTCAAGTCAATTCAATTCAGTTCACCGATTACATTGGATTCATTGAAGTGCAGCAAGTGCAGGTTCAAAGTTTACCCTCACAATCATCCATATTCATGATATTTTATGTAAACAGAATAGTTTTCTCTCACTTCAACTAAACTGCTAAGCCTAACATGAACATCTAAACAGACGCACATAATTCGACCTTTAAGTTAATTACGTTCTCTTTAACTAGGCATCGGTTCATCAGTTTTTATTTGGAAAACGCACGTCATCCTCGAAGCCGTTCGACCACGAGAAGACAAATACGTTTGCAAAACAATACACTTGTGTGGTGAAGCCTTCTGTCAGATTTTCCTGTCATTCGTATTTACCAGTTTACGAACATTGTACGGCACCTCTCAATCCATAGTACTCATGGCAGCAATGTTTGTCAACTTGATACCGATAAGTCTTCTGATAACACGTCATCGTGAAGGTGTCATCACCAAGAGAATTTCGCTGATCAAAACCGATCCACGATTCGAAAGTTTCCAACCACTCAATCCTCTTGGCAAACACCTGACAGCTGATCAAATGGATGGTCTTGACATGCAACAACGGCCCTGGAAGAATCCAATCGACTCAGAAGTCCATTGCAATTATATGCTCGCCCACGAAGACACATTTGTGACATTCTTAAATCCCCAAGGAGTGGAAATTATGGAAATCATTCCGGAAGAAGACGACGAAAACATATCTGTGATACGTTCGAGTTCGGCAACAATAAACAACTACGGACGCATAAGTCTGAATGCTTCACAGAATATCAAATGTTCATCGGTGCATCAGAGCGCAACAAATTTGGCCAAGATTCAGGAGTTCTCTAAGAATATAACGGTTAGTTTGTGGGACAGCTTTTTGGAAACGATGGTATTTCCGCTGCGGAAAGCAATATTCATGCCCAAACTGTATTCGACAACTCTGCTTTTATCAACTGACATCTTTTCATATGTCATGTGTTTGACGGTTCTTCCAGGGCTGGCATCGAATTTGCATGCAATCAAGAGCGCCGAGATTCCGTTTTTATTCTCTTTGCTGGCGTTTCCGTGGATGTGTTTTTCACTGATGACGCCGCGTTTCGGTGGCGCTCTAACAAAGCAAAAGATCGAATGGCATACACTGGGATGTATTTGTAAGGGACTTGCCCTATTGTGTGAGTATATTTTTGTGGATCGTAAACAAATGTCATTTGAAATCCGAATTTATTTCAGTTATCAGTGTGTCAACGTCAAAGTTGCTCCTAAGTGTTTCATCGGTACTCCTTGGCTTTGGTCAAGCGGTGACAATGTTCCTGCAGAATTTGGTTCTTCAAATTAGCATGCCAAGGGCACAATGGACTATAATCCGTTTTCCAGTTCATTTTACAAATGGATTGCTGATACTTCTTTGGGGTGTTGGAGCTCATTTGGTCGTCGATAATTACACGTTTCAAGCTGCTGTTGGCTATGCAGCAGTCTTGTATAATTTTAGCATACTTTTGTGGCATTTCATTTTTATATTTTGTAAAGAATAACAGATGAAATAAAAATTATAAAATATTCTTTAAAATATTAGCGCCATCTGCTCGTCATTGGAAACAACTCATCCATATAACTCGCATCTCGATGGAAGCGGCCATTTTGGATACAACGCTGCCAACCACAAGAAACATAAAATCCAAAAGTCATTTGACGGCGGCTTTTTCACTTTTGCACTCCTTCATCATTGAATCGTTTTACTTTTTTCGCAATAAAACGAAAGAAGCTAGAAAAGCATTTTTCTATTCGAAAATCGTCTCCATTAAGAAAAAAAAATTTATCAAACTACTAAACTAGTAACAATAAAGAATTAAAAACAATAATTTTCGTCAAGTGGAAAAGTGTTGATGGATTTAAACCCCAATCCCAATGTACATTGAATACACTCCGATTGATCTATTCGACGAAGCCGAGCAGCATCTTCAGTACCCAGCAGGAGCTACAACAACTATTGGCTTTGGTGTCCCGGTTGGTGGTGGCAGCAGGGGCAACTGCAGTCGTACTGGCGGTCGTATTCACAAAGTCCCAATAAAAAAAAACGACAATTTTCACATTGACTTTGGTGACGAGGACGTATACGACATCGACGACGACGATTGCGAGAATCTAAAAATTGTCCAAAACGGCAACGGCTTCTTTGAGCTTGAAACAAAAAGCCAAAGCCATCGCCATCGTCGGCAGCAACCACCAACCAAACGCAAATGCAGTGAATCGGAATTTCCTGCTCAGCCAAAATCGAAGTTAGCAAAATCCTTAAAAGCCATCAAGCGGGGTTATTTTGGTGGCAGTGCTGGCGGCCAGACTAACGGCACCAATAGCAGTAGCAGCATCCCGATGGGGTTTGATATTTTAGCCAAAATCCGAAAACTTTTTGGTGACATCAACAGTGACGGTGTATTTGGGCGAAAACGAAGGTTTGTTTTCGTTCTTTTTGCTTGTTTGCTTTAAATTTAGAAATTTGACAAAAAGAAAGGTTAATTGGATTTTCTTTTTTTTGTTTTTCGATTTTCAATTCAACGACGCAGAGCGGACGACAGCAATTGCAACTCCAACTCGACGCAATTCAAGTATCGCCGAGTGGATAACGAATTCCCAAAAATTGTGAAGAAGTCTTTCGAAGAAGGTAACTCTTTTTTCTGCTTTTTTTTCGTTCTCTTCTTTTTTTCGATGATTTTTATTTTCTATGAATGAAAATTGGAAAATGAAGGGTTAGGTAGAATGAAAGCAGGGCCCACCGGGGATAGTCGGGAAATATTTGTCCTGCGCAACGCCTCTTTTGTTGGATTTTTATTTCATTTGTTTTTTTCTTTCTTTATTGTTTTTGTTGTCTACTTTTGTCACACAATTTTCTATCTTATGCACAAGGAAGGAGTTCTCTGACACCAAATGGAAAATGCGAAAGAAAGTGATTTGGTGACGTTAGGAATTGGCTAAAGCGAAAGTAGAAATTAAGCAACGGGAAGGGAGTTAAGATTGAAAGATACACGGCAATTTGTTAGCATTGGGGTTTACTTGATGTTGAGACATTCTTTTGGGATTGAAACGCAATCTAAAACTTCATTCCCGCCAGCTGCCTAGAAATTACTTTTAACGTTTCGAACATTATTCGACTTTCAGAAGTTTCGCCGAGTAAAACTTTCTTTTTTGATTTCCCGAGGCGAACAAATGTTTTTTAAGTAACTTGACTGAGTAAAACGCGAAATTACGCATTTTAGAATAAGGCAGTACCATTAACCTTCAGAGGGTCATACCTTACAGGCCGACTCCACTAGAGATAATTTCTCTCAGAATACTCATCCTGACATGAAAAGTCTAATGGAGTCGCGTTGTCAGGATGAGTATTCTGAGAGAAATTGGCTACGTTCAATCACGTATCGGATAGGCTATCTGAGATACCCGTATCTGGGATATCTTTTTGGACGAGACAGATACCTGTATCCAGATAGCGGTCAAAACGTCTATGAAAAAAAAACAACAAATCAAACGCTTGAGAACAGAGAATTGTTTATGGCTGTAAATTCGTCGGCAAACATCTTCCGAGTCATCTAAATTATAAAAAATATTGTTAAAAATAACATCGACAGTTATTTTGTTTATATTTCATTCAAATTTCTTCTAAATTGGAAGCTGGTAAAATAGCGCGCCAAACAATACAAGACAAAAAATCATGTGTTGATCAGCTGATCACTCGGATACCCGAGGTATACCAAAAATTCTCAGATACCTTTGGATTTTTTTTGACAGAAAATGGTTCATGTATTTGCTATTTTTTACTATGGATTACACTAACAAAAAGCTATCCGATACCTTTTGGTTACGTGATTGAACGTAGCCATTATCTCTAGTGGAGTCGGCCTGTTAAGGCTTCGCTGATTACAATGAACCAAGTGTCCGGTAAGAATTTTTTTTTTGACTCAACGGCGGCGACGTCTTCATTTCCAGTTAGGCCGAACTACTTGGTGAACACGTTTACGACTACTTCGACTTATTTGAAGCCCATGCCGTAATAGAAGCGGTTTTTCCGGCTCTTGTACCTGGAGTCACATCACATGGCTGGTACTCCAGATTAGGGGTTATACTTCGGGGTGACTTCGCGACTACATAGAAAAACAGGCTTCGGGAACGGACGGATACACTGATGACGACCCAAATAAATGTTTTAAGGGCAACGAATTTCGGATTTGCACGTAGAATGTTAGGTCCCTTAATAGAACGCGTGCTGTTGAACAAACTAACGGAGACCCTCAACTGCTACAAAGCAGACATTACCGCTATTAAGAAAATGCGATGGTTTGGACCGGGCAAAAGGAGGATGAACAACTGGGACATCTACTATGGCAATTGTTACCCAGAGCAACAACAGCGGCTAGTCATGGGAAGCGAACGCATCACGATGCTCTGATTCTGAGCTAAATTCGGCAACATTAGCCTTATATGCGCGCATGCCCCCACAGAAGACACCAAAGACGAGTTCTACGTGCTCCTCCATAAAACATTTTAGTAATGTCCTAGCTATGACAAATTGTCCTCGGCGATTTTAATGCAAAGCTGGGAAAAGAGGTGGAACAGTCGGAAAGCACAGCCTGCGCGATACCACTTCCAACAACGGATTCAGGCTGATCGATTTTGCTGCGGGGTGAAATGTTGTGGTAGCAAGCACATGATTCCCACATCTCAACAGCCATAAAGGAATATGGAGATCTCCTGATCAATCAACCGTCAACCAGATTGATCACATTGCGATCGGTGGAAGGCACTTGTCCAGCATTCTAGATGTTTGAACTTTCCCAGGAGCCAACATCGACTCGGACCACTACCCCGTCGTACCCAAGGTGGTGCAATGAATGTCCCGACAACGGCCAAAACAAGGAGATGCTGCAAGGAAATTCGATGTTGGCCGGCTACAATCGCAAGAGTTCGCCAGATCCTTCTCTGATCGAGTGTCAAATAACCTTTTAAGAAGTCCTTTGCCGCCAACATTAAGTATCGATGCCGCCTCTAATATGCTAGGTTTCACACAGCCATCAAAACGAAACCCCTTGTTTGACGAAGAATGCAGGCAGGCCCATGCTTCCAAGCAGAAGGCATTCAGAACTGCGCTGCATAGAAGGACAAGAGCTGCTCGTGAGCTCTCCGACCAAAAAAGGAGAGAGAGGAACACCGGCTTCTCAGGAGTAAAAAGAGGGAGCATGAGAAGCGTCAGGTCGAAGATGTTGAGAGAACCAAAGGTGGAACGAAGTTCGGAGGTTTTACCGGAAGGTAAAGCAGCTGGCTCAAGGTCATCGAGCAAGAACCGATGCCTGCAGAGATGAGCAAGCGAACATCATAGTAGAATCACAGTTGACGCTAGGAATTTTGAAAGACTGTAGACTATATAACGGCGACTACGAACAAAATCCCGCCTTCAGTCAGGAGCCATTCGCCGAAAACGATGATAGCCAACAATTCCGTGAACCCGACCTAGAAGAAGTGAAAACAGCAATATCACGGCTGAAGTCCAACAAAGCCGCTGGAGCATGGTCTAGCTGCCAAGCTGTTCAAAGCAGCAGGCGACGATTTAGATAGGAGAATGCACCAAATCATCTGTAAGATATGGTCGGAAGAATGCATGCCCGATGAATGGAACCTCAGCATTGTTTGCCCGATCCTGAGAAAGGGAGATCCTCTAAACTGTCCACCGGCAACACCAGAGGCACTATCTTCCAAAAGTCTGTTCAACATCTCGCGTACGCCGATGATATTGATATAATGGGAAGAACACAGCGTGAGGGAAAAACGAAGTATACGCTGTCTTCGAAAAAGGACACGAGGAAAGCAATTGAGTGGAAAAGCCCTCTCTCGAGCAACTAAGGTCAATCTGTACAAGACCCTCATTATCCCAGGTATGGTGCAGAAGCATGGCACTTGACAAAATCGGATGAATGTGCCTTAGGTGTTTCGAGAGGAAAGTTCTTCGGGTCATCTTTGGCCCCGTGTGCATTGATGGGGAATGGAGAAGGAGATACAACAGCGAACTTTACGGGTTGTACAACGACGTCGACCTAGCCAGAAGGGTCAAGGTCCAGAGACTCAGATGGCTCGGTCATTTAGAGCGGTTGAACACCAAAACTCTGGTCCGGATATCCTCCGTCACCATTCTCGAGGGACGAAGAAGTAGAGGAAAACCGTGACATAGATGGCGCACGCGAGGATCTCAATCAACTTGGAGGACAAAACTGCATACAGATAGCTAGTGACCGAGCTGGCTGGCGGAGCAACAGTCTCAGCAAGTCCACAAAGGACTGTAGCGCCACCTTAAGTATGTAATCCGAGGCCATGAGTCTTTGCCGACCACATTGGAACACTTTGAGTTCTCCATCGTCATCTTACACAAACGGATGAGTTTTTTTCCGGGATGACAAAATTAGTCTGCTCTTTAAAGTCATATTTCTAAATAAATGAAGAGGTGTCAATTTGTAGTTCCTGGTTTGAGCACGATCTTGTCGATTCTCGACTTTCCTGGTCTAAAACTTCAATGACTGCCTGTTGACAAACTGGTTCCCTTTGTTCTTATGGACTAAACGACATTTCCACGCATTCCTGACAAAGACGAATATTTGCTTCGAGGTGCGTGTCTTGTATTTTTCGTCAATCGATAGCATTAAAGTTTCGTGCTTCAATGAGTTTCATCACTAACACAGGTTTGGTTAATCTCGCAAAAGCAGTTCGTCCAAAACACAATTTTAAATATCCCTTAACGCAGTTGGCCATGGCTCAGAAGATAGAGTAGTTGATTGCTAAGCCGAATGCTACGGGTTCAAGCCCCAGCTTCGGCAGCGTTCTTTTTCTACAAAAATCGCCAGCTTATCTGAGGCCACCTGTGCGATGATATGAGACAATTAAAATCTGTGTCTCCTCCTCTGTGCCACGTAGGTTCATGTTATGTGTTCTTCCCTTCTATGTATCTCTCTGTCTCTCTCTGTTGTATTAATGTCTTGTTCTGTCCCAGCCGATGGCCTCAGTCGCTAGTGCTGTTATGTGTCTATGGTTCGTTACATTTATGTGCGAAGTGCTGTGAAGTCAACGTCAATGTCAAATAACCCTTTAAAGGTTAGGACCACAAAAGAAGGAATTTTAAGCGCAACTTTGACGTTGACTTCTACCCCTCGCGGTACGCATTTCCTCGGTTTATATTTTTGAGACCTCACAGATTATCGTCCCAACAAACTAACGAGTCGGTTACATTTTTCTTGCTTCACTATTTATCATGTCATCATAGGAAATTGTCGTTGTTTATATTTCTGCGGAATCCAAGTCTTCTTACTTACTTACTTACTTATGGTGACGCTACAGTCCTGGTCGGACCAGGGCTTCATCCAACAAGCGTCTCCAGCCAGCTCGGTCCCTAGCTAGCTGTCTCCAGTTTCGCACGCCAAGTTGGTTCAGGTCCTCTAACACCTATGTGTTCCATCTGAGTCGCGGTCTTCCACTTCTGCGACGTCCTACCGGGTTGGATTCGAAGACTACGAGCCGGAGCATTATTTTCCATTCGCTTAACATGACCCAACCATCTAAGTCGTTGGACCTTAACTTTTCTGGCTAGGTCAGTGTCGCTGTACAGCTCGTACAGTTCTTGGTTGACTCTTCGTATCCATTCTCCATTAATGCAGACAGGACCAAAAATCACTCGAAGAATTTTTCTCTCAAAGCAGCCCAAAGCGCTTTCGTCGGATGTTGTCATGGTCCATGTCTCTGCACCATACATGACGACCGGGATGAAGAGGGTTTTGTAAAGTGTCACTTTAGTTGCTCGGGAGAGGACTTTACTACTCAATTGCCTTCTAAGTCCAAAGAAGCAGCGATTGGCAAGAGTGATTCTTCGTTTGATTTCAGCGCTGGTGTTGTTGTCTGAGTCGATAGTGGATCCCAGGTAGACAAAGTCCTTAACTACCTCGAAGTTAAATCTGTCTATGTTGACGTTTGCTCCAAAACGTCGATGTTGGTTGTCCTCTCTTGTTGACAGCATTAACTTTGTCTTGCCCTCGTTAACCGCTAGACCCATCTTCCTGGCCTCCGTCCCAAGACTCACAAACGCTCCACTGACATCACGCTGTGTTCATCCAATTATGTCAATGTCGTCTGCGTATCCTAGTAGCTGGACGGACTTTTGAAAGATTGTGCCTCTGGTGTTGACGTTGGAGCTTTGCACAATCTTTTCAAGAATGATGTTGAAGAAATCGCAAGACAGCGCATCGCCTTGTCTAAAACCTTTTTTGACATCAAAATCAAAAGCGTCCGTTAGGTTTTTTCCGACCAAGATGGAACAGCGTGAGTTTTCCATTGTCAACTTACACTGACGGACCAGTTTTTCTGGGATGCCAAAACTAGACATTGTTCTATATAATTGGGTTCTATAGACGCTACGGCAGTTCCCCGTAGCTTAGTTGGTAAGTGCGTTGGGCTGCTAAGCAGAACGTCGTTGGTTCGAGTCCTACTCAGGCCAACTTTTTATTTCATCTTTCACGGGCACTGCCTCTTGCGAAGACCTGACAAATCTTCCAAGAGTATCAATCTGCCATGAAAAAGTGCTTCTCATCTCTGCCGTTCGGAATCGGCGTTAAATTGTAGGTACCCACAATTCTTCATACGCACTCATAGAATTGTTGATGAGAGTAAGCCACTTAGGCCTTGGCTCTTCAAGAGCTTTCGCGCCACTCTATTTCTATAGACGCTGTCATACGCGGCCTTGAAATCGATGAAAAGGTGGTAGGTATCGAATTGAAGTTCCTGGGTCTTCTCCGGGTCTGAAGCCACACTTATAAGGACCTATCAGGTTGTTGACGAAGGGCTTCAAACGTTCACACAGCACGGCAGACGATCTTATAGTAATGTTAAGGAGACTTATACCTCTGTAGTTGGTGCATGCAGTTCAGTGGATGCTGACGGTTCCATTCGTCGGGCATGCTTTCCTCCGACCAAATTTTGCACATGAGCTGGTGCATGCTCCTAACCAAATCATCTCCAGCTGCTTTGTACAGTTCGGCGGCTTTGTTCGACTTAAGCTTAGATATCGCTATCTTCACTTCGTTAATGTCGGGTGGGTGGAATTGTTGGCCTTCTGCACCCCAATTGAATGGTTCTGTATCCAAGTCTTCTAAGATCTCTAAAATATAAACTGACCAATTCTTAACATTTTCCGCAAGAAAAAACGCCTGCAAGTTCGCCTTTTAGTTCAGCTCCTTAGGGGACGACATCGAACAACTTCGACCTCATACAAAGTTTGCTTTGCCTTAGATTTAAGTCTGTCACATTAACGGTCACAGAATAATTCAAAAACAAACAATTTCTTTCGCAAGTATTTCAGGTCCTAAAAGGCCTCTTCCCACCACACTTCCTCCCCTCACTCTGTTAAAATACTGAAGAATCCCAAAACCGCTTGTTATAACTTCCAACGGACGACAAATGTGAGTTTGGTATTGAATTTTAAATCATTCCGACACAAACACTCAAACAAAAAACAACAAAACCTTTCGTAGTCTGTCAGAAATGTTTATTTTTTTACTAATTTTTTCATCCGTTTCCGTTTGCACATTTTTGGTGTTTTTTTTTATATTTTCCAAATTGTTTGCTCGATCAAAATTCAATTTGAACTCATGCTTGGGAAAGAGGAGCGCAAAATGGCTCGATGGTGAGCACCAATCCGCTTTCATTCGATTTACAAAGAAATTCATGTTCAGTGTGCTAATGAAAACCCCCTCCTTTTTGGTCAAAATAATAAAGTTTTCTTTTTTTCCTTTTTTTTCCAAAAAAACATGAATGGTCTGGCGACCCTATCCCATCGAAGATGATTTAAAACTTGTTCCGCATCGTCTTCACAAATCACCACTGGTTATGGCTCAACAAAATCGTAAGTGTTCCCACTGTATTGGTTGTCCAACTTTCATGACATTCGATTGTTTTTAGAAAAAGAGAAACGATCTTATTTTGAACGTCCGAAAACCGTCACCAAACACATTACAAATACAAATTTTGCCGACATCGAATTCTCCGATGACGAGGACGCCGAAATTATTTTCCCCCCATCACGAAGCAGTGGCGGCTGTGGAGCTTACAATATCATGCCCCATTCGATAATGGCTCGACCAGCAGCATCAGCATCGGCATTAGGCCGTTCAAGTCTAATGCCATCGACGTCTTCTCTCAAATTGACGAACATTCCATTCAAACAGCGACAACCACCACCGCCGCTAATACAAGCCAGCACCGGCGATATCTTAGTCTCGACCGTGATGCCCGATCTGCAGCCAATCCGTCAATACTCGTCAAAGCTGTCTGCCGCCTGCAATGGATTTGATGGCGCAGCTGGTCATCATCAGCCAAAGGAGTCGTCGTCAATGCGGCATTTGGCATCGCCGTTCCTTTTCAATGGCAATTTATTGAATAGCTTTTCGACGCGTTCAATTATTTCCCAGGAAAATCAAATAAAAGATCAAGAGCAATACAGGGAACTGCTGCAGAAGCTGATACCCAACTTGTATGGAATCAAGAACACTTGCTCGCCGAATATATCATCGACTAAGGAGCGAATTTTTATCAATCGAGCCAAGGAACCACCGGTGACAATTGATTTGTCAACAGTCGACCAACGATCGGCGGCGTTGTCAGCAACGGCTTCTTCGGTGAGAAATCGAAAGGGCTCGTTTCCGAGTGCTCGGGAGATTGTAACGACTCTGGAGCTGTCCGATGACGATGAAGTGAGCGAAATAATTGACTTGGCTGACGATGAGTTGAATATGTTGTCGGCATGTTCGAAATTGCAGGAAGACAATGAGGTCGAATGTACGTACGACTTGAAGAGGCGCGCCGCCGAAAAGAAGAATCAACTGTGAGTCGTGTTTTCCCATTCGTTCTAAATCTAAATTTGTCTTCTTTGTTTTCTAGTCCATTTGTCGAGCCAGTGAATACTCTGAAAGAGAAATTCGATCTTTCGCCCGTTTGTCAAAACGACTGGCTTGAGAATTTCAATCGGAAATGGCAGCAGAAACATCTCGAGGGAAAACAAAAAATTGCTGAGACTGAAAAAGAGTAAGTTAAGTCTGTGTCCCTCTTACAAAAGTCACAAACGAATTCCAACCATATTTGACCGCATCAGAAGTCTTGATGTGTTCAAAATGACTTGGGAGTGTAGAGTTTTGTATCCAGGGTATGTTATTGCTCCCCCCTTTCTAATTCAGCAAGAAAAAACGTATTTTTAGAGTGGAAGAACGTTCTGCGGAAACCCGCGACAAGGAGAAGGAAATGCAACAGCGTCTCAAGGACCTCCAAATTGTCGATCCAGATCTGATTGTCATTGACGATTTCCCCGAAGACGATGAGACACCCGAATATCCAGTCATTACACCCGAACAGGAAGCAATCATTAAAAACGCCCTTTTCGGTGGCCCAGCTGATCAGGTAAATGCCGCTTTATGTCAAAGTTAAACCAGCAAAACCTAAATGCTATCACTTTTCAGATGTTGATATCAAAATTCAATATGAGCATCACCCGCCGAGACATTGCAACGCTCTTGGGCAAAACTTGGCTCAACGATGAGGTCATTAACTTCTACATGAATCTCCTCACCGAACGTGGCGAATTGCGTCAGCAAGAGGGCCTTCCCAAGGTCTATGCAATGAATACGTTCTTTGTGCCACGATTAATGCAATCCGGCCACGGTGGTGTCCGTCGATGGACTCGAAAAGTCGACATATTCACATACGATGTCCTGCCGGTGCCTGTGCACGTTGGTGGTGTTCATTGGTGCATGGCAATCATCCATTTGCGTGATCGTACCATCAAGTATTACGATTCGATGGGAACGCCTAATCCGAAAATTCTATCTGCCCTCGAGGCGTATTTGCGTGAGGAATCATTGGACAAGCGAAAGCGACCGTTTGACACTTCGGGCTTTCTCATAGAAAGTGTCAGAGATGTGCCGCAACAGAATAATGGCAGCGATTGTGGTGTATTCAGTTGCATGTTTGCCGAGTTCATTTGTCGCGATCGGGAAATCACATTCTCACAGAATAATATGGATTACTTCCGACATAAAATGATTTTGGAAATTGTCCAGGGTCAACTGCTGCAGTAAATGAACAACTATTCACGTGACAAGAACAGAAAAGGCAAAGCAAACCACATCTTAACTAAATATTTATCACATTTAATGTTCCATACCGGGGGTAAGGCCGTTTACCTTCAAAAATAAAAATACAAAAATAAATACGCTGAATGGATCTAAACAAAAACAAAAAACAGAAACTCGACGAACCTTAAACGTTAGTTCACCCGCTATATCCTTATTGTTCGTTTCTCTCCCGCCAACCATCACTCATCACTCGTTCATTGCCCTTTTCACTCTTACTCTCCTGCAGACAAATTTGGTATTGGAAGGGTTTTTATCTGCTCTCTCGTTCCTCGATTGGAAGCCTCAATACAACAGCTGCTTGTCTACTCTAAACGGAAAACCCTTTGCCTTATTTGACTGCATTCTTAAGTACATATGTCCAATGCATTGTATGTTTATTGTAATTTAAAACTCAACACATTTGAACAACAAAAACAGAGAAGATTTATGTTTGTAACCAAATTTGCGTATTTTAATTTGAATTTATATAAAACTAACCTAAAAACAAGAAAACAATTTGAGGACATTTCAGGCCAACACACAATTTGCAACATAAAAATTCAAGCTCTAACAAATATATATATTTTTCTTTTGATAAATTTAAGAAGAAGATCAAAATACGGTGAAAATAAATTCAAACTAATAAAACTACCAAACGAATTTTAAATTATGACAAATTAACAGTTTTTTTTTTATTTTTATATAACCGTTAATCTCCATAGGGTAAGTCTTGACGTGGCGGAGCGGCTTACGAGGACTACTACTATTAAGCTAAGAGCTATGCGATCGCGAAACTTGTTTTCACAGAAGCGCCTCACATGGTCGACAGGTCGAAGCGGAGTAGGCTGTTACTACTAATTACCCCACAACGAAGGAGTGTTGCCACCAAGGCACTCCCAACGAGGGACGGCAGCGGATGAATTTCTTTTTTGGAATCAACGGTGGCGTCTTAAGTTCCAGCTAGGCCGAACTATTTGGTGAACACCTTTACGGCCTACTTCGACTTATTTGAAGCCCAGGCCGTGAAAGGAGCGGTTTTTCCGGCTCTTGCACTTGGAGTCACATCAAGTGCCTGGTACTCCAGGTTGGGGGTTCCCGACTACGTAGAAAAACATTTAGTTGCGAAGCAACAACAGGCCTCGGAAACGGACGGATACACTGATGACGACCTAAGTAAATGTTTTAATGACAACGAATTTCGGATATGCACGTGGAATGTTAGGTCCCTTAAAAGAACGCTGCCAAACAATTAGCGGAGACCTTCAACTGCTACAAAGCAGACATTACCGCTATCCAGGAAATGCGATGGGATGGACCAGGCAAAAGGAGGATAAAAACTGCGACATCTACAATGGCAATTGTAACCGAGAGCAACAACAGTGACTCAGGCAAAAAGTCTTGAGCTTCAAATGTGTAAGCGAAAGCATCACGACTATCCGAACCAAGGCTAAATTCGGCAACATTAGCCAAATATGCGCGCATGCCCCCACAGAAGAGAAAAAAAGGGCGACACAAAGACGAGTTCTACGAGCTCCTCGACAGAACATAATGAGCAATGTCCTAGCTATGACATTATAATATGTCCTCGGCGATTTTAAGGTAAAGCTGGGAAAAGAGGACATCTTTAGTCGGAAGCACAGCCTGCAGGACACCACATCCGACAATGGATTCAGGCTGATCGATTTTGCCACGGGACGAAATGTTGTGGTAGCAAGCTCATGGTTCCCACATCTCAACATCCATAAAGGAACATAGAGATCTCCAGATCAATCAACGGTAAACTAGATTGATCACATTGCGATCGACGGAAGGCACTTGTCCAGCTTTCTAGATGTTCGAACTTTCCGAGTAGCCAACATCGACTCGGATCACTACCTCGTCGTAGCCAAGGTATTGCTATGAATATCCCGACAACGACCAAAACAAGGAAATGCTGCAAGAAGATTCGAAATCGGACGGCTACAATCGCAAGAGATCGCCAGATCCTTCTCTGATCGAGTGTCAAGTAACCTCTTAAGAAGTCCTTTGCAAGTTAGAGATGCCGCCTCTAGTGCGCTAGGTTCACACAGCCACCAAAACGAAACCCCTTGTTTGACGAAGAATGCAGACAGGCCCATGCAGTCAAGCAGGAGGCATACAAAGCGGCGTTGCATAGAAGGATAAGAGCTGCTCGTGAGCTCTACGAGCAAAATAGGAGAGAGGAACGCCGGCTTCTCAGGAGAGATCGGACACGATGATAGCCAACAATTCCGTGAACCCGACCTAGAAGAAGTGAAAACGGCAATATCACGGCTGAAATCCAACAAAGCCACTGGAGCAGATGGTCTAGCTGCCAAGTGTTCAAAGCAGCAGGCGATGTGCGATGATCTAGATAGGAGCATGCACCAAAACATCTGTAAGATATGGTCGGAGGAATGTATGTCAATGAATGGAACCTCAGCATTGTTTGCCCAATCCTGAAAAATCCTATTCTCTAAACAGCGCCAACTACAGAAGAATTAGCCTGCTAAACATCGCCAACAGATCCTCTCTGCCGTAATATGTGAACGTCTGAAGCCTTTCGTCAACAATGTGATTGGTCCTTATATCAATGTGGCTTCAGACCAGGAAAGTCAACCATCGACCTAATTTTCACTTTGCGGCATATCCTGGAAAAAACTTATGAACTCCAAATCGATAACCACCACCTTTTCATCGATTTTAAGGCCGCGTATGACAGCATCTACAGAGTCAAACTGCATAAAGCTATGTTCAGTTTTGGCATCCCTGCCAAGCTCGTTCGCTTGTGCAAAATGACGACTGAGAACAAGGTTGGCAACGATCTTATTGAATCATTCGATGTCAAAAAAGGATTCAGACAAGGCGATGCACTGTCATGCGATTTCTTTAACAACGTTCTTGGGAAATTAATACAAAACTCCACCGTCAACACCAGAGGCATAATCTTCCAAAAGTCTGCTCAACTTCTCGCCTACGCCGATGATATTGATATAATGGGAAGAACACAGCGTGATGTCATGGCGCCTTTGAGAATTGACACAGAAGTGGCAAAAATATATGCTGTCTTCGAGGAAGGACACGAGGAAAGCAATTGAGTGGAAAAGCCCTCTCTCGAGCAACTAAGGTAAATCTGTACAACACCCTCATTATCCCAGTCCTGCTGTATGGTGCAGAAGCATGGTCAAGGTCCAGAGACTCAGATGGCTCGGTCATTTAGAGCGGATGGCACCAATGATCCGGCCCGGAAAGCCTTCGACACTATTCCGAGGGACGTAGAAGGAAAGGAAGACCGCCACTCAGGTGGTGCACACAAGTGGAAGAGGACCTCAATGAACTTGGAGTGCAAAACAGAAAGCAGCTAGCTAGGGACCGAGCTGGCTGGCGGAGACTGTTGTCCTCAATAACGGACTGTAGCGCCACCTTAAGTAAGTAAGTTATCAAAAGTACCGGAGCAACAACCTAAAGTACGCACAACAAACATTCATTTATTTCGGAAAAAAAATCTGCTAATTTTTGACTTGACATCCGATGGAAATGCTCCCATTTTCAATCTCAAATCCGCGAGAATTAAGGAGCTTGGAATTACTTTCCTTTTATTTATCTTTTTCTGTTATCCTTTAAAAACAAAAATAAGGACTGGAAGCAAACCATTGAGCCTAATTTTTGATAACTCAGCCCCACATGTCGACCGAAACGGGGACATTGCGTTGAATGGTGGCTCTGAGCTTTTCCAGCGTCTTCGGATTGTTGGAATAAACGAATGATTTAACACTGCACCAAAGAAAATTATCTAGAGGCGTTAAATCGGAACAAGGCGGCCAAACGACTGGTAAATTTCTTGGGATAATACGCTCGTCGCTCATCAAACTTGCTCTGCAATAAGTCAGTTGTAAGATGTGTTCTGTGGCTTGTGGCAACATCATGTTCAAACCACATTTCGTCCAAGTCCCTATTTTGCAATTTGGGACAAAAATAATCAGTAATCATGGCGCAATAACGCTAGGAATTCACAACAACGTTACGTCGTTATCATCGACGAAAAAAATTGGCCCTTAACGCTACCTCCCCAAACAGTTTTTTTGTAGACGAAGTGATTTGTGAAGCAATAACGCATATTTTGCTTTGACGATTCTATTGAGCCAAAAATAAGTTTCGTCCCTGACGCCCATGTTCTGCATTTCACATATTGTGAATTCACTTGGCGAAAGTGAAAGTTCGAAAATGAAAATGGATGTTCTGTATTTCGGTTCATTCCACTTTTGAACGTCTGAACGTCTGTGAAATTGATACAGTTGCTGTTAGTTAGATCAACTTGTTACACAATTTGGATTGCAAAACACTTAAGATAAATACGTCTTCAAAGATTTAACAAACCGTAGGCGTTTCCAGGGCTTGGTCTTAATCATAACCAATTGATCTTTGATAACTTCTTGCTTGCTGGAATCGAAGTGTTGCTGAATGTTTTTGAATTGAAGGAATCGATGATGGTATTGTAAAGGGTTTTATTTCCCTTAAAACATATAAAAAAGCATCTTCGTTCAATCTTAAATTAGCATAAAAAGATCAAGAATTTATTTTATTTATCAGAACAATTCATATCATATGTGTCAGGTAAATCTAATATCAAAACTGCTTCTTCTTTTGCCTCAAAATTGTGAGTAATATTGCATCGATGTTTTAAGCAGCAGTAATTTCAGACAGATCGAAGCAATTTCGACGTTTTCGAAATCGATCGAAACATGCAATTTCATTTCACGTGAAATTGAAAAGTTATTTCAATACACTTTCGATCGAATTGCAGAATTTGGGCATCATGCCATTTTTTGGTGAAAATCATCATCTTGGTGCATTTTCTCTTCAATTGGTACATCGATCGGCTTCAATTCTTGAGTTAGCTTGATCTTGTATGGGTGTAAACTAAGATCCTTACGCAAAATACAGCATTATGTGGTCTGAGCGATGCCCAATTCTTGAGAACAATCTGTCTGGATCTGATTTGGATCGTTTGCAGCGGACACCTGAGCAGCAGCGACATTTTCGAAACTTCGACCCATTTGTTGTGACCCACGGCAATATCACTTAACGAAACGAATATGTAGATTCAATTTTTTGCACTTAAGGCCGTGTGCGAATTCAGTTAAAAATGGGTTAAAAATTGACGTTTGGTTAAATTTTGACACTTCGCATTATTTGACTAGCTGCTGAGCAAGTTAAAAAATGACAGTAGTGGTTAAAAATTCATCCATTTTTATTTTTTAACCACAATTCATCCAATTCGCACACGGCCTAACTTGTTATTTTCTGTCTACTATGGCGAGAATTACTACCGAAAATTGGAGTTAACGCTCTTACTTAAAGTTAAAGTTGAGGTAACCACTTAAGCACTATTCACATGAACACAACCAACGAACAACGAATGAATGAAAAAGTGGTTTTTGATACGTTTCAAGTCCTATTTCCTCACAAATTCTCAACAAAACGATAGATAGTAACGATGCATTGCATACATTTACTTTTTAATATCAAAAAAAATGTATTAACAAATTTTTTTGCCCGAACTTTCAAACTCTTTTCGCTACTCAATACGAGTAAAATATTCGCACGTATTAAACTTTAACCTCAATTATGATTCTTCTTTTGGTTTTGGTGGTGATTCGTTCGCGATGAATTAATAACTCTCATGTTTACTTTCACATCAGTATAGATGATTATTCGTTCATTTGTTGGTCCTTGATCCTGCTCATGTGGATGTGAATAGTCCTTTAAATCCATGAGAATAAAGAAGAATTAAATTTCCAACATTTTTTATTTCTTAACCATCCTTTAATTAAGTAAAAATTATGTAGCACAGTCTTTATAAACTCAAAATTCTTGAGACTCGAAACGATGTGAATCATGGAGAACGAACCAAATTAATTCTTCGTTCAATTTGTTCTATTTATTCGACTGCTTTTTTGCAGCTCGTAAGAGTTTAATTTTTTCAGGAAAACAAGGGATAAGACTTTCATAAGAAATAACTGTTTGCAAAAAATAACAAAATATACATAGATTCTTATTTAAATGTCACACACTCACACACTGAAGAAAATGCCTTCTAGAATAGATTTAAGAAACGAATAAATCGGTAAACTCAAACTCATCACATCTTTAATAGAGTTACGCTTTTAATGAAAAAGAAGTCAAAAGAATTTTAAAGAACAATAGAATTTATTATTATTAATGAAGTTAATGTGATGAAATTTAAACGAAGAATGAGAAAAATTATTCATACAATTTGATATGAAATGAAATATAAATTATAAGAAAACTTAAATAATTATTGCAAAGTATTTAGACTACAAAGTGTTTTTCTTAATCTTGAGTTCCAACAATCTTTCGACTGCTTTCATGGTTGATCATAGTTTTACGTCTTTACAAATTTGTGTCGCAAGTAAGAAAGAAAAAAATTCTAAACAAGCAAAAAATTGTAAACAAGACACCATAAACATCTTCCTTAAATTTTGTCCGCAAATTAAACTTGCATGTAATGTTCAACCATAAAACTCTTCCCCATTAAAGTCAATCTTCTAATTAAAAAACATTAGTTACCTCAGTTTAAACACTCAATTTGGATAAAACCCTGAATAAAATACTCATCGACTTCCATGCTCTCTTACCGTCATTTTATTTTCACAACCAACAAGAACATTATTAACATCATAATTCATTAGCATCGTGTATATTGCAATAAAATTGCAGTTAGATGCACAATCTCTTCTGTACAAGTACAATACATGTACCTAGTACCTACCTACATACCAACTGTATAGATATTCAATTTGTGATACTAAACGCTAATGCTTTCAAGAGTCCGAAACTTTTCCTATTCCTTTGCATTGGAATCTAGCTTGCTTGTAATCCACCATTTGCTTCGTAACAGAAAATCAAACTCAACAGAGAAACAACGTAGCAGTGATTCTCAGGTATATGTTGCTGGTGCTAAAGAAATCCAATTGGGAATTGAATTGTCGATGCGTTATCTTCGATCTCGTTTGTGCGGCTTCATAGGTGGCAATTTGAGTAAATTGTCTGTGATGAGCTTGCTTTTTGTCGAAACACATCTCATCACTATCAATAACAGAGCAGTGCAAACTCGTTAAACTAACTGACGAGTCATTAGACGTCGATTGGAAATGTAGGTTATGGTCTTTTATAAAATATTTTGTCCTGTCGAAATAAAGACTATCATGATAGTTTTATTACAAAAATGCTTTCATTGAAAGAAACTTTCGTGAAGTGGAGGTATCAACTCTCCCACAGCAAGAGATTTGCGTATCCAAAAAAATGTTAAATGCGTTTGTATAAATTTTGCTGCTACTGTCTTTTAACGATTTGCTAACGTTAAATTTTGTGCTTTGAATTTCCTGAGTAGATTGCTTAAATTCCATCAGTTTAACTTCTAGTGCGATATCGACCGAAGTTCCTAATGGAAAATCTTTGTTCGCTTTTAAATCTTTTAACAAAGGATCGTGCGTAACACTCACTCAACATAATGTTAGAGCGCACTCCTCTTCTCCTGCATTAAAGAGACTCTTATCACCTCTTCCCCCTATTAAAAATGGATCTTCCCCCTCACCATCCGTTTTAAGAAAGATCACAACTAAAAAAAAACGCAGGTAGCTCTAAAAAAACGGTTTCTTCTTCTAAACCAAAAACTAATGACAAAATAACAACAAAAAACAAAGACAATTCCCACTCTACGAGTAAGAGCGGAGAATTAGTCAAATGTGCTGAAGATGAAGATGTTGCATCATGTTCTCACTCTCGCTCTGCTGGTTCTGATAATGTTGCTGAGAAATTCATCGAAGATGTAGGAGAGGTTAATATTGAAAAAGACACTGCTGGTAAAGTGGCTGCTGTAAGTAGCAAGTCATCTGCTGGTGAAGGTGTGGGAGATATTGATGTTGCTAAAGTTACTGGCGAGAGTAATGTTGAAGGTGAAGTTTGTGCGAGTGGGGCTAAGAACGGTCTGGCTGTTGCTGTTGTGGGTGGTTCAGGTTGCGATGTTGCTGTTGCTGGTGAGGTTGTTTCCGAAATTGGTGCTGCTGGTATTGATGGAAATGTTGCTGATAATGTTGTTGGAAACAATGTTGATGTCAATAATACTATCAACGCTGGATCTTATTTAGTTGATTTTTCGTTTGACTATGAAAATAACCCTTCATCAAATACTAATGCTCCCGCGACTAACCTTATGGTTGCAGCCAAACTAGCTGCTTCGAAATTAACAATGAACTTACTAAAAACTGATATCTGCTGCTATCATCACTTTCCCATCCTTGGATGGGGATGATGTTGTACCAGGGCCCTCTTCTGTCGCGGCACAGTCTTCTTCCGAAAACGTCAAAAGTTTATCCCTAATGGAGGCTGATGACTCATCTAACAAAATTCTCTCCAGTGAGGAAGAAGATGAACTGCTAGGTTCCTCTTCGTCCGATCTGGATGAACTGGATCTAACAGTGGTGGAGGTTGATCTGCATAGTTGTAGCCAAAATGCTGCAAATAGCACAGATTAATCTCCAACACTCTATTAAGGCTTCGGCCTCCCTTCTTCTCCGCCTGTCAAAAACTGGGGAAGATGTCGTTCTCATCCAAGAGCCCTGGATTGTGAAATCCCTGGTTCGAGGATTGAGAACTCCTGGCTACTGCGTCTTATATGTAACGGGAAAAGGTAACCCAAGGTCCTGCATACTAGTAAAACGTAGTCTAAATGTATTTTTACTCCCTAATTTCAGTGATAAAGACGTCACCACAGCCAGTATGGTAATAGACAACCATACCTACTGGCTTGTATCAGCGTATTTGGGCCACGACCACCAGGGCCCACTGCCTGGTACCACTCTGGAGAAGACGGTCGCTGAATCAACAAGACTCAAAACCAACATAATTATCGGTTGTGACGCCAATGCGCACCATACTACGTGGGGTAGTACCGATATAAATGACAGAGGTGAGTCTCTTTTTGATTACATCTTAACAACTAATCTGGTAGTAAGTAACGTTGGTAATGAACCAACCTTTGTTACTAAAAATCGACAAGAAGTTTTAGATATCACTCTTGTCTCGTTGCATCTCTCGAATAAAGTATTGAATTGGAGAGTATCAAAGGAGCACTCGTTCTCCGATCATAGGTACATCCAATTCACTCTTAGTGAAGAGTCCCCAAAACCGATCACTTTCCGGAATTATAGGAAAACAGATTGGCCAAAATATAGGACAACTCTGAAAAGTCTGATTAAACCAGAACTTAATGATCCTCCCTTATGCGCTCTTGAACTCGATAAAAAAGTTGATGAGCTTACAGCAGCCCTCAATAAAGCTATGGAAACTGCCTGTCCCCTCACTACAGTGCGAGGAAAGAGAAAACCACATTGGTGGGCTGCTGAACTAGAAATACTCAGGAAAGGTTGTAGAAGGCTTTTTAACCGTGCAAAAAAGTCTAGACACCTCCAAGATTGAGAGTCCTATAAGGAATCCCTCAAAAAGTATAAACAAGAATTGAGAATAGCCAAAAGATCCTCATGGAGATCCTTCTGTAGCTCAATAGAAGAGTCCTCGGAGGCATCGCGGCTAAGGAAGATTCTCTCGACAAATCCAACCATGCCTAGTTGTCTCAAAAACTCAGATGGTACATGGACTAACTCTTGTGAAGAAACGCTAAACCTGCTATTAGATACCCACTTCCCAGATAGCTCCAAATCCGTTAATACAATAAACCGTACTGGATCGGGTATTAACTTAACTTTTCCTCAAGGTCTTGTCACAAAAGAAAAATTGACATGGGCTCTGAATAGCTTCAAACCTTATAAATCTCCAGGTCCAGATCAAATCATACCAGCTGAGCTACAACACACCATCGATATAACTCTGCCCATCATTGAGATGATGTTCAAAAGTTGTCTAGATCTGGCCTATATACCTCAGCGATGGAGAGAGGTAAAAGTAGTATTCATTCCCAAGGCGGGCAAATGCTCGCATGTCAACCCTAAAGATCTAAGATTAGTCTATCATCTTTCATTCTCAAAACGCTGGAACGATTGATTGATATCCATATACGTAATAGCATTGATAAGGGACTATCGATGTCTCAGCATGCTTACTGCAAAGGGAAATCGGTAGAAACAGCCTTGCATACTCTGGTAAGAACTATCGAATACTCCCTAGAGCAAAAGGAGTATACTATGGTTGCCTTCCTGGATATTGAAGGTGCTTTCAACAACGTTGACACATCTGCTATCACTTCTGCTATGACGACCCTAAACGTAGAATACTCACTCTGTGAGCTGATCAATCTAATGCTTAAAAGCAGGATCATCAACTCTGAGATGGGGGATTTTTGTACGAAAAGATCTGTCAGTAGAGGCACTCCGCAAGGTGGTGTTCTGTCCCCTCTCCTGTGGAACATAGTAGTTAACGAATTGCTAATATCCCTCGAGAGGGAAGGCTACAGAGTGATTGCGTATGCCGATGATGTTGCTATCGCCTTCACAGGAAAACATCCTAATACACTGAGAGACCTCCTCCAAAACGCACTTAATATGCTCACTAGATGGGCTGATCGTTGTGGACTTAGTATTAATCCTCAAAAAACGGACCTTGTCCTTTTTACACGGAAATACAAGATCCCAGTAATTGTACCCCCTTCAATAAAAGGTGTACCACTAATTTTTACCAATGAAGCCAAATATCTTGGTCTGATATTAGACAAAAAATTAAGTTGGAAACCTAATATTCAGGAAAGAGTTAAGAAAGCCACAGTAGCTCTTTTCTCTTGCAAGAAAGCCATAGGAAGCAAATGGGGTTTTCAACCTCGCATAACCTATTGGCTATACACATCGGTCATTCGACCAATTCTCATGTACGGGGTTGCAGTATGGTGGACTGCACTGGAGAAAGTCACTTACTGCGACAAACTCAGCAGAGTCCAACGCACTGCTTGTCTCTGCATAAGCGGGGCTTTGAGAACCACACCCTCAGCAGCGTTAGACACTCTCCTCCATCTGGCACCCCTCGACATTTTTAGCAAACAAGTGGCAGCGAGTACAGCTATAAGACTCAACGCCTCATCTCAATGGACCAACAATAATGTGGGACACTCCATCATTTTGAACTCTTTCGGTTCTATACCAAAGTACATAGACTACACCATTCCAAAACCACAATTTGGTAAAAACTTCCAGATATCCATTCCATCCAGAGAAGAATGGGAAGACAAAAAACTTCTGGATGACAAAGGCATTCATTTTTATACAGATGGATCCAAGACAAGTGATGGAGTTGGTAGTGGTGTGTCTCAGAAAAGCTTAATCTAAGCATCTCATTCCGCCTTCCCAATCATTGTAGCGTCTTCCAAGCGGAAATCTTAGCGATCAAAGAGGTTCTCTCCTGGCTAAGAGAAAACGTGATATCAACTTCTGATATCCGCATCTTCTCTGACAGTCAGGCTGCTATTAAATCTCTCGATGGTGTCTCAACCAAATCTCAAACGGCCCTCGATTGCCGATCGTCTCTGATGGAGATGGCGCAGCAATTTAACATTCACCTCTGTTGGGAAATTGTAGAGCCGATGAACTCGCTAAAAATGGAACCGTCATACCTATTTCACCTGAAAGGGAGAAGATAGGTATACCGATAGCTACATGTAAACTTTTGCTAAAAGAAGCAGCTTTAACGAGAACAAACTATAGGTGGCACAATTTACCAACGTGCGCAGCTACGAAACTCATATGGCCTTCACTGGACTTAAAGCGCTCTAAAGACTTGTTATCTCAAAGCAGACTTCATATTAGCTCCCTGATAGGTGTCCTTACGGGACACTGTCTTATAGGCAGACACGCAATACGACTTGGTGTAGCCTCAAATGACTTCTGCAGGAGCTGTATGGATGAGGAAGAAGAGGAAACAATCTCTCACCTTCTCTGCACTTGCCCTGCTCTTTCACTAAGACGCAAACTTCATCTGGGAGAGTACTTTTATGATAACCCCAGTGAACTAGCTAATAAGGATATCAAATATCTTCTTCGCTTTATAAAAAGCTCAAAATGGTTCGTCTAGTAAGAAGTAATTCTCTAGATTCATGTGGTATCACAATGGGCCTTTCCTTTTGGCCTAAGTGTGTGGATTCTGAATCCGCAGCCACTGTAATCTAACCTAACCTACGAAAAACTGGATCTGAATCGGCACGTAAAAATAATCAAATCATTGTTGGTGATGATCGTAGTTCATCTTTAAATGTAATGTACACCTCTAAATGGATCCATATTTCTAAATTTCATCCAAAAACGCAGCCTGAAGATATAGTTAAATATATTGTTGGAAAAACTGGGATTCCGTTGAATGCAATAAAATGTTTTAAACTCATTAAAAAGGGAATGTCTGAGGATGATGCCAAATTTGTAAATTTTAAATTGTGTGTTCCGGTTGAATACTTTAGTACTCTCTTGAGTGATTCGTCAATCTGGCCTTACGCTGTAAGGGTTAAACAATTCATCGTTCGTCCAAAAAACTACGAATTAGCCTCAATAGCGTCGAGGGACACTTAATGCAGACCAACATTGCATCAATAGAGGCTGCATCTGAATTTCAAGAAGTAACTGGTAACCTTTCTTCATCTCTTAATTCATCTTCATATAAGCTATCTATTTATTACCAAAATGTGGGAGGTCTAAGGACAAAGTTATCTCAGATTTATTTATTATTATCATCTGAATCATACGATATTATTGTAATTACTGAAACTTGGTTATCTAACAATTTTCTATCATCTGAAATTTGTAATTCATCTTATACAATATTTAGAAAAGACAGATGTCTTTCATTAACTGGTTTAGAAAGAGGGGGTGGAGTAATGGTAGCTGTAAAATCGAGTTTATCATGTAAGTCGGTTGATCTTATATCCAACTCCCCTCCCAATCAATCTTCTTTTGATGTTGATCAACTAATTATTTCAATTTCTTTATATAATCACGAAGATCTCTTTATCATATGTAGTTATATTCCCCCGAGGAGCTCTATAATATTATATGATGTACATTTAAAAAACACAAAATCTGTTCTAGAAAATATAAGTAACTGACAGCATGTCTTATATGCTGGAGATTTTAATTTAGGTGACATCAATTGGATTCTGGATGATGAAGACAAATATTTGGTGCCATTTGATGTTAAAACTGAAACTGAAGTATTGGTGGCAGATTTCTTCAGCCAATTTGATCTTATGCAATTAAACGACATTCCAAATGATCTAGGTCGTGTCCTTGATCTTATTTTTGTAGATAAGCAATTTAATGTTGAAATTGAAAAATGTTTGTTACCTACTCTCCAGAATTCAATTCACCATTGCGCTTTAGTTGTGAATCTTAACTTTTATAATTTTTTAAATCCAAGTTATATTGACAACAGTAAAATTGTACGCAGCTTCAAGAGTGCTGACTTTAATGCTATTAATGTATTTTTATCTGCATTATCCTGGGAGAATATGAAGAATCAGGTTGATTTAAATTCGGCGTATAGCATTTTCAAATGCATTATTACGGAAACTGTCGAACGGTTTGTCCCAGTCAAAAAAATTTTACGAAATTCGAATCCGATCTGGTTCAATAAGCGACTCTCAAGACTTAAGAATCCAAAATCTATACTAATATATAAAGCTGAAGAGTTTGTTTGTTTGAACGTGGTAATCTCAGGAACTACTGGTTCGAATGGTATAATTCTTTTTGTGTTGGATAGTCCATTAATCGATGAAGGCTTTAAAATAAAATAAATAAATAGAGTGGCGCGACAGCTCTTGAAGAGCCAACGCCTAAGTGGCTTACTCTAATCAACAATTCTCTGAGTGCGTGTGAAGAATTGAGGGGACCTACAATTTAACGCCGATTCCGAACGGCAAAGTTGAGAAGCATTTTTTCATTACAGATTGATACTCTTGGAAGATTTGTCAGGTCTTCGCAAGAGGCAGTACCCGTGAAAGATGAAATAAAAACTTGGCCTGAGTAGGACTCGAACCAACGACGTTCTGCTTAGCAGCCAACGCACTTACCAACTAAGCTACGGGCAACTGCTTTAGGCTTTATTCTACTTAAAATTAAGCTGCGACCAATAGCAGCGAAGAATCTGTGGAAATGTGAGAACTGAGATTTTTTTCTGAGATCTCTGAGATGAAATTATTTTGGATTCGATTTCTCACTCAGCTATTTGACGTGGCTGACATATGTGCAGCAACAATTAGTAAGGTAACCATTAAATCTCAATGATAACTGAGAATTATGTTCCACCAAGGCACCAAATGATTTTGCCTCAGTCAAGGTGACATTGAGATCTCAGTGAGATGTTGTTAGGTGGAACTGGCCTAATAACTGCTCAAATTAGAATTTTGAGAGTTCAATTGATTTGTGAATGTGATTGATTGCACTATTTGTGCAGATTATTGTGTTTAAACCATATCATTTTATGTACTTCTTAACTAAAAAATATGCTCAGTTTAAAGAAAAAAAAATTTATTTAACGAAAAAAACGATGCAGAAGTAAGAGAGATATTAGAATTAGGGAGAGTTCACCCAAGGGAATGCTTTAAGTATGAACAACTGAAGGGAATCATAAAAAATGCTCAAATTTTTCAAGTTCAAGAGAATTACAACCTAGGGAGAGTTGACTGCAATGCAATTTTACAATAACTTCCGAACAAAATTCCCACGCGCGAGTTATGGTTTGGTAAAAAATTTGAAGACAAATAGCTTTTAATTGGAGCTCTTTATTGTAACAAATACAAATTTTAAGTGAAGTATATAAATGTTTTTTTTATGTTTTTAGTTTTTTGAGTTATTACAAAAGCTTTTGATTTTATAGAATTGAACAAAGTGATTAAAGTTAAAGTATATTTGTATTAATTTAAAGATGAGCTAGATTTGGGCTGCTGCCCTGTTTGTTATAGTGGGAGCACGTACGTAACTCGCGCATGATGCACAAGTCGAGATGATACTCTGGCCGGTGGACGAGGGAGAGGCGGACGAAGTCGCGGGCAACTGCTAGTAAAAGATATAAATGTAACAAAAACGATCTAAATTTACGTAATGAGTACCTAGACTTAGAACGGGAGTTTATTTCCTTAAATTCGTTTTTATATAAAGATTATATAACTTCCACAGTAACAGTAGTGGTTTTCCGGTTTGTATGAGTTACTTAGATAATACAACAAGTGATTTATCTGAAATCTGTAATCTTTTTGCCGAATATTTAAAGTCCGTCTATTCGATTGATACGTTGTCTGGTAATCTTCCAAATGTGGCAGAAAGATTCAGTTTGGGTAATCTTCGAATTGATTCAGATGAAGTGTTAGCAGAACTTAGGACTATTGATATATCCAAATCCTGTGGTCCAGATGGTTTTTCACCATTTTTTTTGAAATATGCAGCTGAATCATTAGCTGAACCACTAACTATTTTATTTAACCTTTCATTGGAAAGTGGGACATTTTTAAGTGATTGGAAAATTTCCTATCTAACTCCTATATTTATAGCTGGATCCAGGCAATTAATTTCTAATTATAGACCAATATGTAAAATCTCAGTCATTCCGAAGATATTTGAAAAAATTATAACTCGTAAAATTCTCTTTGTAGTACAAGATCACATATCGGTGTTTCAGCATGGGTTTGTCAACGGCTACTAACCTTGCACTATTTGTCAATTATGTTATTTCTAATTTCGAAAAGAATCGTCAAACAGATGTTATTTTTACCGATTTCGCTAAAGCATTTGATAGAGTGAATCACACCATTCTTCTTCATAAATTAGCTTGCCTTGGTTTTCATTCCAATTTACTTAAATGGATCGAATCTTATCTAACTAACCGTGTTCAAATTGTTAAAATCGACACTCATTTATCCAATCGAATCCTTGTACCATCAGGCGTTCCTCAGGGTAGTCATATTGGACCCTTAATTTTCCTTTTATTTATTAATGATATTTCTGAAATTTTCATTCATTCTAAATGTCTTATTTATGCAGACGATCTTAAACTATATAAGTACATCGAATCAATTCAAGATTGCTTGTTATTACAAGAAGATTTTATTAGGTTAGCGGAATGGTGTAATACTAATTACCTTTACCTCAACATAACCAAATGTCAAGTTTTAACTTGTTTTAGAAAAAGAGATTGGTTCAACTATAGATATAATTTGTCAAACGTATTCCTAGAAAGGGTGTCTCAAAAGAAAGATTTAGGCGTTATTATAGATGTGAAATTATCTTTTAAGCCTCATATAGATTGGATAATAAGTAAAAGCAATTCTATGTTTGGGTTCATTAAGAGAAACGCACGTGAGTTTTCGGATTTCTTCACACTTAAAACTCTTTATTTTTCGTTGGTTGATCTGTTCTAGAGTATTGTTCAGTAGTATGGAATCCATTTTATACAATTGATTCAGATAGAATTGAAAAGGTGCAACGTAGATTTACACGGTACACTCTTTTAAAACTAAATTTTAGCTATAGTGTGATTCCTTGTTATAATGCTAGGTGCTTATTATTAGGAATTCAATATCTCGGTATTCGTAGAAAATATTTTTCAGTTATGTTCGTTCGTGATATTTTAAATTTTAGTATTAAATGCTCATTTCTTTTAAATGAGCTTGGTTTTCGTGTTCCCCCAAGAAATACCAGATCATCATTATTATTTTTCGTACGCCATCACCGAACTAATTATGGTAACAATGAACCAATTTCAAGGTGCGTTAAAGAAGCTAACTCTGTCTGCAATTTAATTGACTTTTTCGAAAATTGTACGAGAGAATCATTTAAAAATAAACTTTTATATATTTTAGTTAATGTTGGATAAACCCTCAATTTGTAAATATTGTTATCATTAATTTATTTTGCACTGTACATACATGTATTTATTTATTTCCAAATTCTGTTATTACATACATACATACATATTTATTTATTTAAGAGCTGTATTGATTCAAGGCTGTAAGAATAATTCTGATTGACAAAATAAACTAAACTAAACTAAACTAAACACTCTAGTAAAAGGGTACATAAGATATACATCGATAGACACATATTTCTTAAGGTCGCTACACACACAACAGCATACTTGACAAGAGTATACTATAACGTTTGTAGGGATATTTTGCGCAAGCATTTTACTTGTGCAAGTCACTTGATGATTGATTGATTTTGAATCCTGCAAACTTGCGCAAGCTATACTTGCATAAGCAAAATGAAACGTGTGTAGCTGTATTTTCGGCTTGTACAAATAAATTAGTAGTCCGCGACCGTGAATAAGCTTTACGTCAGTATATCATCATGTCGAGCGATTTGAGGAAGAGCAATCGTGAATTACTAGATAAATAATAATACTAATGATAATAAAATCTGCCGAATATCATGATAGAATGAAGAGGGATGCAACGTACAAAATCTCACTTGATAAGTATAGATTAACTGACAGCCAAGCCGATAAAGATGCCGTAATTAAAAGGATAAATGGCTTCAGGACAAATTATCGAAAAGAAAAAAAAATTGACGCTCCGGTAGTGGCACTGAGAACTTATATGTACCTACACTACACTGTGGTACTACCACTTATTTGACTTTTTGGTAGATCAAGAAACTCTAAGAAATTCTACGTCCAATTCGATTGGTAAAACATCGCTTTTTAGCACCACCTCGAAAATAGCTTCGCACGTTTCAGGAATTATGTACCTCAGCGCCTGTGGTGAAATTTTGGTCGAATATTTAAGATCTTCATAGCTCCTTCCGGTTGCGAGAAATCTTAATGTGGCTGTTAATCTCTCATGAGGAGTAATAGCTTGTCTCATAATCGTATCTTGTTTTTGAATTAAAGGTGTTACGAGTGAAAAAAGCTTGAAATATGTTTCTTCACTCATTCTGAGATAATTATGCCAATCAAAATCACGCGGATATATCTTCAATTCACTCAGTAAATTGATATGGGAGTAGCTTCTTCTCTTCAGTAACCACTCTTTACACCACACGTTCCGCGTTTCTTTTTTACGGAAAAGATAAAAAGCAGCCAAAGCAAGAAAGTCGTCGTCCGATTCACACATTTTCGCAACATAAACTGAAAAATTTTCGAGCATGCTGTAGCGTGTGGAAGCGAAATGAAAAATAAGTATTTATTTATTTATTTATTATTGCCTATAAGTATAAAAACTTTCTTAGACTTAACAATTTATGATTCTTAAAATTATATTTTACATGACAGAGAAACAATAAATTATTAACTTAATGTTAGTCTATTTTAATAGCTTTCATTATTTCTTTCTTAAATGCTTCTCTAGAACACTCCAAGTCTATTAAATGAGCATATTTATTAAAAACTTTGCAAGCTCTTGAAACAGGTTAATTACTACCATAGTTTGTTGCATGTGTAGGAATAAAGAAAAAATTATTCACCCTTGGCCTTAAGCACCGAGCTGGGATGTTTGGTCTAAATAACATATGTAACAGAGAGCAATTGATATGACCGGTAACAATGTCTCTTGCAAAAGAAATCATGAAGTATTCCCTTCGGGCTTCGAGACTCATTAAATCAATTAAAGTACACCGATCTTTATAAGGGGGCAAGGGTAGATTCCATTCTAGCTGTCGAAGCGTAAATCTGGTGAATCTTTTTTGAATTTTTTCAATTCGATTCGAAGCATTTTTGTAATACGGACACCAAACAACACTACAATATTCCAGAGCAGGACGAACAAAGTTAATGTATAAAGATTTAAAAGTGTATGGACACTTAAAATCTTTAGAGTTTCTGGTAAGAAATCCCAGAAGAGAGTTACCTCTAGAAACAATATAGTCTACATGCATTTTGAACTCTAGCTTACAATCAAATATAACACCTAAATCCTTATGATTAAGTACTCTCTGAAGCTCGTTATTTGATAATTTATAATTGTAAATCAATGGAGAGAACGATCTAGAAAAGGAGAGTATACTACATTTGCCGACATTTAAAGACAGGTCATTCAAAACACACCAATGATGCAAATTATTTAAGTCACTCTGTAATTGAGTGAAATCAGCAAGAGATTCAATAATTTTATATATCTTTACATCATCAGCAAACATTAAACATGAAGAAAACGAAATATAGTCAGGCAAGTCGTTTATAAACAGTAAGAACAACAATGGACCCAAATAACTTCCTTGAGGAACTCCTGAGACATTCGAAACCATATATGATATTTCTGGACCAATTTTCACATATTGGATACGATTTTTCAAGTAACTCTGGATCCAATTTAAAATTTTAGAATGAAAACCCAATGACTTAAGTTTTTGTAGGAGTATTTTATGGTTTACTCTGTCAAACGCTTTCGAAAAGTCAGTGTAGACAACATCTACCTGACTTCCATTTTCAACTGCATTCACACATAAATTTGTAAATAACGTCAGATTTGTTGCAGTTGATTTCCCACTAACAAACCCGTGCTGAAAAGGCGATATGAAGTCTTTAACGGCTTCATACATTCTCTTCTTGACTAACGATTCAAAAACTTTTGGAATTAATTGAAGCTTAGCAATGGGTCTATAGTTATCTACACATTGTTTAGAACCCGATTTAAAAATCGGAGTTATATATGAACTTTTCCAATAGTCAAGAAGGACACCTTCACTGAGGGATAATTGAAAATACGTACAAGAGGTTTAGAAAGATTTGACTTGCAACTTTTCAAAAATAATGCAGGAATATTATCTGTTGGCAAACTTATACTGCTATCTAGACTACCTAGTTCCAAGGTGACTTCGTCCTCTGTTAGTTCTATGTACCCCATATTAGTTATAGCGTTAATATTCATCTCGTTTTCCGAATTAATTGAACTGATCTTAAAATTTGTCTGAAAGAAGGATGCGAATAAATCACAAATTTCCTTTAAATCACTACTTTCAGTTCCATTATAATTCATACAAGATGGAATTCCATAAGACTTCCGTTTTGAGTTGATGTATTGCCAAAAACACTTCGAATTCGTTTTTAACTTTGATTCAAGTGACCAAAGATACTGTCTATGCAAGAATTTTTTTAAAAAGTCATACTCCCTACGCATACGACAATAATCGATTCGACAGCCAGAATTAAATTTCCTTTTTTTTTGCATTTTTATCATTACATTCTTTAAACGTGATAAACACTTGCTATGCCAAGGATGTTAACAACTTTTCTTTAAAAATTTTCATAATTCTGAGAAACATTTTGATAACATAAGATTAAATTCCAATTAATATTACTCAAATAATTATTAATGCTGGTATAATCAGCCTTATTAGGGGGGTGACATGGTGTGACAACATGGTTGGACAACGGCATGACAGCATTGCGTTTACACGAAAAACGATGTTGTACAACATCAGTTTGTGATTTTTCTTCTAGAGTGTGGACATACTATGGCGAGTAAAATTTTAGCTTCAATTTACTTTCCACAATTCCGGATGACTTTTGTAAATTTCAAAAAATTCCCTCCAAAAAACATTGTTGCAAATTGACAACATTTTCAACCAAAATTTCAAAACGCAATGAATTTAACGTCGACGAAATGGCTTCAGTTGTACAACATGTGTTTACAAAGGTTGGATGGTGTGACACACCACCAGGTTTTCCAAAAAAATGGAAAACCATCCAACATGGTGTGTCAAGCGGTTGTTTTAGCGTTTACATGATCAAAATCGTCATATTCACACCATGTTGTCACACCATGTGTGACCATGTAAACCCCCCTATTGAAATCGAATCTGTAAGTATCTTTACTTTTACAATAAAACTTATTAAATTTGATAATATCAATGGACAAATGTAAAGCTCTGTGGTGAACATCATTTTTTTCGTTATTTAATAAGGAAAATCTTCTTTATATAAACATACATTAAGATCTTCATGAACAAAGACTAAATCTAAAATTCTACCAAGAGAGTTTACAACATTATTAATTTGAACGCAATTTAAAACTGACATTGAGTCTAGTAAAACAATTTCGCTTTCATTTGTTACATTAAACGGATATAGCACCTTATCATCGTCTGAAAAAATCCACTTAATTTTATTCAAATTGAAATCTCCTAAGACTCCTAAGCTCAAAATAGGGCGTTTTCAGAAAGTCCTCAGAAACAGCTCGGATTTTGAAAAAAAAAATATCCAAATTTTTTGTTATTTATATTCTTTAAAGTCTGAAACCAATCATTTGGGGGAAATAATTGCTTATATTGTTTAAACAATTTTTATATTGTTTATAAAGAGAGATCCAAAAACAAGGTTTTTAATAATTGGAGTGTTTAGGTTGCATTAAGACAAGAAAAAAATCATACAGAAGAGGGGGTCTATTGTCCCCCGTTTAGCCGGGAGGGGCGATCTTATAACAAAAAAAGCCTATTTTTCAAAAAAATATTAAAAATCAACGGCTTTTTCCATAATGCCGTGTTGTACCTTCTTGCACAGCTGAAAAATGCTTCTTTCATTTTGCATTTAAATAATTTCAGGAATAGTTTTCGAAAAAATCATCTTCAAAGTCAAAATATCGAATTTTTCAACTTTTTTTGTTAACTTCGAACTAGTTTTTTTTCGAAATTGTATGTAGATAAGTACTATTTTTTTCCATAATTAAATGCGGTTACAAGTTCTCAGTGCGATCCAGAATCCGCGTGCCTTAATGTCTTCTTGTTTTTGAGAAATTAAGAAAAAACTAAAAACACTCACAAAAAAATTCATAATATTACTTGTAAGTATTATTTTTTCGAATAAATAGAACAAAATATCATCCAAATTTTCTGAGTTTTTTTGGGTTTTTCTTAATTTCTCGAAAACAAAAAGACATTTAGACATGCGGTTTTCTGGATATCACTAAAAACTTGTAACTTAATTGTGAAAGAAGTTAGGCCGTGTGCGAATTCAGTTAAAAATGGGTTAAAAATTGACGTTTGGTTAAATTTTGACACTTCGCATTATTTGACTAGCTGCTGAGCAGGTTAAAAAATGACAGTAGTGGTTAAAAATTCATCCATTTTTATTTTTTAACCACAATTCATCCAATTCGCACACGGCCTTAGTACTTAATTACATAAAATTTCGAAAAAAATTAATTCGAAGTTGAAAAAAAAGTTAAAAATTTCAATATTTTCACTTTGAAGATTAATTTTTCGAAAACCATTCCTGAAAACAGTTTTATTTAAATGCAAAATGAAAGAAACAATTTTAAACTTTGCAAGAAGGTATAACACGGCATAGTGGACAAGGCCGTTGATTTTTAATATTTTTTTGAAAAATAGGCTTTTTTTGTTATAAGATCGCCCCTCCCGGCTAAACGGGGGACAATAGACCCCCTCTTCCTTATGATTTTTTTCTTGTATTAATGCAACCTAAACACTCCAATTATCAAAAACATTGTTTTTGGATCTCTCTTTATAAACAATATAAAAATTGTTTAAACAATATAAGCAATTATTTCCCCCAAATGATTGGTTTCAGACTTTAAAGAATATAAAAAACAACTTGCTATTGTTTGAATATTGTTTACATGAGACGTCAGAACTTGGAGGAATATAGGAGAGGAAAAAATATATGTGAGTACAACAATCATTATTAGCATTAGAATATGGAACACTGATTTGTATACAAAATTGTTCGATCAAACCTGAAGAAACTGGAAGAGAAATTTGCCTACTCTTAAAACAAGACTTCACCGCAAAAAGCACTCCACCTCCTCTTGTTAAGCCAGTACAGGCTTGATTTCGATCTCTTCTGTATATATCGTAGTCAGTATTACATATTTCGGCATTGAAAACATCATCACTCAACCACGTCTCAGAGCCGTATGCATAAAACCTAGTAAATACTTTTACTGAAATTTTTTAAAGTATTTACTTATTTTGATATGCATAAAAACAAAGTAAAAGCCGAAAATATAGTAAATACTTTTTTTCATAGCAAATACTTTTTTTGGATGAATACTTTTTTTCTTCAGCATTTACTAAATTTTTTCAAAGTTACAAAATAGCAACTTGAAAATATTTCAGTAAATACTTTTTTCCCTCAATCCTACATTTTTAATTGAAGTGTTAAGAACATTGACATCAGGTTCAAGTTATTAATATTTCCTTTGTTGTGGTGTTTTTCATTTTTGTTGAAATGGCAGAATTTATGCGTGTTAATTCACAAAAAGTTTATAAAGTCAGAAGATCGAATTCGGAGTCTAATTTTAAGCATCTGTACCGTTTTGAGAAGGAAAATGTGGATTGGTTAAGTGAATACTTTATTGGTGAGGATTTTAAGTGGCAGTTGCCCGTAGCTTAGTTGTTAGGTGCGTTGGCTGCTTAGCAGATCGTCGGTCGTTGGTTCGAGTCCTACTCGTGCCCATAAAAGTTTTAATTTCATTTTTCATTTTTTAGGTATGTTGGAGATCCTGGCTTCCAAATTGGTGTTGGTGAAGACATTGGTGTCCATCAAAGAACTGTTTGTAGAACAGTGAATTCTGTTGCGAAATCAATTGGAAACAAAGCTTTTAACTGGATAAAATGTCCGTTAAATTATGAGCAACAATACAGATTTCCATACTAAAAACAAAATTGCATCCAGAAGAATATCTCAACCGCTCCTGGGATTAGCCAGATGTCCTGTCGATTCAACACATGCACCCAGACATTAGTTGATAGCCTGCTGAATGTTGATAGCCCTGGTGAGCTACTGTAGCAGTGTTACAAGTGGGATATGTAACTTGAACAAATAGTGTTTAATGCTAACTGTTAAACCATACTGAGTTAGTAATCTAATCTGTAATTATGAAACTGTCTTTAGCTTAAAAGAAAAGTAAAACACGAAAATTTGATGCACTGAGTGTTCACTGCACTACGTTTTACAATTTAGGAATGGGTGCAAAACTCAAAGTATTCAAATATCAGTTGCTTCAGTTGGCTCCAAGTATAAAAACTTCATTATGATTGAATAAAATTTAAAAAAAAGTATTTACTATGAATTTAAGATGAATTACAGCATTTACTTGGATGAATTCAGTAAATACTTAAAGTTTTTACTCTTTAGTATCTACTTTTTTTATGCATACGAAACGAAGTAAATACTGAAATAATTGAAAACAAAGTATTTACTTTTATCTTTTACTTTAAGTAAATACTTTGTTTTTATGCATATCACTCTCAGTGAGACCAATGACGTCATAACAGCAATCAACAACAGCAGAATTAAAGCAACCAAGTTTAGTTCTCATTCCACCCACATTATGGTAGTATAGAGACAGAGCATTGGAATTATCAGCAACAGCAGCGACCACATCAAGAGCATTGGGAACATTTTCAGCAACAAGAGAATCAACAGAAACATCAGCAGGAACATTTGGGATATTACCATTGAAAGCTTCGGTAGAATTCAGCGATGGGTTTATTAAAGAGAATTTATTGGTGGTTTCGATGATAACATTCGCTCTTTGTTTCATAGTAAAGTTATAACCATGAAAAAAAAAAGAAATTTCCAACTTTAGCATTGAATAAAAATGCGCTACTTAAAACGTTATAAAAGATTGAACCACTTTATTACAATTTGAATCGAAGAATAATTTTTAAACAAGTGTCAGAAAACTTTACACCTCGGATTTGAAAGTTACATGAAAGTCAGCTGTAAGATTCTTATATACTTAAAGGTTGTTGACTTATGTTAGCAATTTTGCAGACTGGAATAATCGACTTTAATATTAATACATTGACATTCTATTCATGTTTGCAAAGTGCAATAGATATATTAAATAGCTTATTGATTTATACTCTTCATACTAATATTAACATATATTTATTACACCTATCAATATGAAGAAAAGAGATAACTTTAATTTGAATATAGATTTGCAAATATAGTCTGCACATGTTCGCTTCTTCTAAAGTTTTTATTTTGATTAATTGAAATTTTGTTTGTTTCTTAAATTAAATTAAATTATAAGTTTTATATATAAATGTGGTTAAACATTTGTCTTACTGGTCGTTGAGATTGTTACCCTTTTGGGTTGACTTGATTAGCTTCTCAACGGCTCAGTAAAACGAATATTTTCACCTTTCCATCAAATAATATTTCTTTAAAGTGATTCATTAAATAAAAGAAAATATTAATATAAAAATAAATGTTGGGGATCAACATGCTCCCGCCAAAAGTTTTGGATGTTGCTGGTGATTTGATGTCGTGTTGCTGTTGTGTTTTCTGTGATGACCTTCATATTTTGACGTCGATTTCTCATCTGAATCTGAATTTGACGATCGGAGTTGTCCTTGTTTCTATTTGTTAGATTCACCTCAATACCATGTTTCGGGATCGGAATATATCATGAAAGTTATATAAAAGATGAGGTTAGTTAAATTTCAAGATAATAAATAACAAGAATAATTATAATTTAATATAGTTATCTGTTTATTGAGGTGAGCGCCATCATTCCCTTTGTTGGGTTCGGGTTTTATTTGTCGTTTAAGTTCAACATGAGTATTTTAATTTATTATGATATGGGCATTTGGAGTTTGCACGGAAGGGCTTAGATATGGACTTATATTGTTGTGTTAAAAGTTCATGAATTATGTTAGAGGTTGAGATTTTTGCTTGTGACAATTTATTGTAATGATAGGTATATTTTAATTATTCTTTTATGGATTTGAAGGATTTGTAACCGGTAAAGGGGAAAGTTTTGTTATTGGCCGTTTGAACGATGAATTTTTCGTTTTAATCGTAGCTACGCGCGTTAGACCATCATTTCCCGGATGTAGTTCGGTGACGCGAGCAAGTGACCACAATGAGGGTGGCAAGTTGTCATCCTTGACTATGACAATATCTCCAACCTTGATGTTTGGTTTTTGTTGTAACCATTTTGGACGTTGTTGTAGCAAATGGAGATAACTGGTGCTCCATTGCTTCCAAAAATCTTGTGTGATTTTTTGAATGTATTTGTATTTTTGTAAATTATTTAAGTTTTTGGTTGAATGGTTTCTATCAGGCAATGAATTGAGTGGACCTCCAATGAGGAAGTGTCCTGGTGTCAGAACATCTAGATCATTTGGATCAGATGTCATTGGACATAGCGGTCGTAAGTTAAGACAGGCCTCCACTTGCGTTAGTAAGGTAGAGTATTCTTCAAATGTGAGTTTCGCTGTGCCAATCGTTCTTTTAAGGTGGTGTTTTAGAGATTTTACTCCTGCCTCCCACAAGCCACCAAAGTGGGGTGAAAGTGGAGGATTAAAATGCCAAGTAGTGTACATTGTGGCCAAGGTTTCGGAAACTGTAGACGTCCATTCAGAGGTTATAAACTTGCTGTCTCGTTTGAGATCATTGTTTGCACCTTTAAAATTCGTTCCACAGTCACTAAATAAATTTTTGCATATGCCTCGTCTGGCGATGAATCTCCTGTAAGCGGCTATGAAAGTTGCTGAGGTTAGATCACTGACTAGCTCAAGATGAATCGCCTTTGTGGATAGGCAAATAAAAACGGCAATGTAACCTTTTGTAAATTTGTTGCATCTACCTTTTCACATTTTGACCTCGACAGGGCCAGCATAGTCCACACCAGTATTTGTAAAAGGTCTTGTAACTGTGACTCGTTCAGTAGGAAGACTTCCCATCTTGGCATCTTACACATTTGTGTATCGTAGATTTTACGAGTCGTTTAAGGTTGGTTATCCAGTAATAATTTCGAATATCTGCCATCATAAGTTGCTGTCCACCATGTAGTGTCCGTTGATGAGCATCACATGCAATTAATTTAGAAAAATGATGTTGATCATTGAGGATGATTGGATGACGCTGACTATAAGAGAGATTTGAGTTTTGAAGGCGACCACCTACACGTAAAAAACCGTCTTTGTCAAGAAAAGGATTTAAATTCAAAATTCCACTTCCTTTCGGTATAGCTCTGGATTCATTTAAGGCCTTTATTACATCATAAAATAATTCATTCTGTACTAATTTGATAATTTTTGTTTTAGATAGATTTAATTCTTCAATTGTAAGTGGATTGTCTTTTAGCCCTTTTTTTGGTTTTGAATTCATGTTTGATCGTATGTTAGCTATGTATCGTTGCCATATTGCAACGATTCGAATCAATCGTCTCAACTCGGAGACTCTACTTAAAAACCTGTTGTCTGTTGCAACAAAATAAACTGCAATACAGTAGAAGGTTGAAGGTTTTGTTAAATTTTCACTGTAGAATGAACTTGTGTTGGTTTTGGATTTAATTTTTGTTTCTTCTTGTGTTTTAAAGGTATTATCTGATGAGTGATCTTGATGATTGAAATTTCTTAGAAATTTTGGTCCACTCCACCACATCTCATTGTTGATAAGTTCTTCAGGCGTTAATCCTCTCGATCCCAAATCTGCAGGATTGTGTTTGGTGTTGACATGATGCCAGGATTCAATATCGGTTAAGGCTTGAACTTCGCTTATTCGATTAGCAACGAATGTAGTGCGTGTTGATGGACATCCTTTAATCCATGCTAGAGTTATCATGGAGTCGGTCCATGCATATGTTTTGATATTTTCAAATTGCATGGCTTTAGTAATTCTCATAATAAGTTTAGATAAAAGTAATGCTGCACACAGTTCGAGTCTTGGTAATGAAATGCATTTAACTGGAGCAAATCTTGTTTTAGATGCTATCAAATGTATTTTTTCAGTTTCATTTTTTATAATTCACATATAGATTACAGCTGCGTAGGCCTTTTCCGAAGCATCGCTAAAGCCATGCAGCTCCACCTCGGACGAGGTTTCATAATCAATCCAACGTGGTATTTTAATTTTCGAAAGACTAGAGAGTGTACAGCGAAGATCTGTCCAAGATTCTTTGATGTCTTTTGGTAAAGGTGTGTCCCAAGACAAATTTCTAGTCCAAAGTTGTTGGAGAATAAGTTTTGCTTTCACAATAGCAGGCGAAATCCATCCCAATGGGTCAAAAAGACGAGCGATATCTGCCAGAACTGATCGTTTTGATATATTTGAAGCCTCAGGTAAGTTGATTTTGAAGCTAAAGTAATCTTGGCCAGGGTGCCATTGAATTCCTAATGTTTTTATAGAATCGGTCGATTCAAAGTCAAGAGGAAGATTAATCTCTCTATCAATTTCAGGAATTCCTTCCATAACCGTTTTTGAATTGCTGGCCCATTTTCTAAGAGGAAATCCTGCTTCTTGTAGAATTGCGACAATGTCCTTTTGCATTTTTATAGCTTCAGTTTCATTGTCTGATCCATACATAAGGTCATCGACAAAAAAACCATCTACGATTGCTTTAGCTACATTAGGATTTTTATGTTTAACATCTTCAGCAAGCTTTAATAATGTGCGAACAGCTAAAAAAGGAGCAGAAGCTGTTCCAAAGGTTACTGTCTTCAAGCAATAACTTTTTATGGATTCATGTGGTGATGATCTCCATAAAATCATTTGATATGGTGTATCTTCTTGGGCCATCCAAATCCGGCTCGAAGGACCATGTTTCATAGTAAAGTTATAACCATGAAAAAAAAAGAAATTACCAACTTTAGTATTGAATAAAAATGCGCTACTTAAAACGTTATAAAAGATTGAACCACTTTATTACAATTTGAATCAAAGAATAATTTTTAAACAAGTGTCAGAAAACTTTACACCTCGGATTTGAAAGTTACATGAAAGTCAGCTGTAAGATTCTTATATACTTAAAGGTTGTTGACTTATGTTAGCAATTTTGCAGACTGGAATAATCGACTTTAATATTAATACATTGACATTCAATTCATGTTTGCAAAGTGCAATAGATATATTAAACAGCTAATTGATTTATACTCTTCATACTAATATTAACATATATTTATTACACCTATCAATATGAAGAAAAGAGATAACTTTAATTTGAATATAGATTTGCAAATATAGTCTGCACAGTTTTTGACAGTTTAAGATTTTTACTTCAGCATGTTCGCTTCTTCTAAAGTTTTTATTTTGATTAATTGAAATTTTGTTTGTTTCTTAAATTAAATTAAATTATAAGTTTTATATATAAATGTGGTTAAACATTTGTCTTACTGGTCGTTGAGATTGTTACCCTTTTGGGTTGACTTGATTAGCTTCTCAACGGCTCAGTAAAACGAATATTTTCACCTTTCCATCAAATAATATTTCTTTAAAGTGATTCATTAAATAAAAGAAAATATTAATATAAAAATAAATGTTGGGGATCAACACTCTTCGTTTTTTGGAATGTGAATAAACTCTCTAACTTTATCTCCGGTGGGCCAAATTGAAGCTAGCATTATTTTTTCTATGTAATTTTCCGGAACTGCTACTTTAAAATTTAGATAAGAAAGTTGTGATATGTCTTGATCTTTCTTTGTGAGCATAATACACTTGATAACAGTTGGAGCAATTCTAAGCAAGTCGGCAATAAATGAAGTGACAGATTCCACTGATGTTCGGATGTCAAGGTAACAGCCTCTAGTAACGTTGAGGAGCCACTTCCAATAATGCATTTGCGAGAAGGCATCGTTTTGCCATGATCAGATTCCAGGGGCGCGGGTGGGAGGATGACATTCTCAGAAGCTGGACTCTTACTAGCTTCGGCAGAATTGGTACTTTTATCACTCTCTTTAGAACCACTGGGAGTAATAATCGTGAACGGTGAATTTGCAGAGCTTTGGGGACACTGACCTAATACAAGGTTGGACATTTCTTTTTTTTGGACTTTCTTTGATTTAATATTCTTTGCACTATTCAATGTTTCCTTTGATAACTCACTTATTTTTGATTCAAATTGATCTTTAAGGTCTTTTAAATCAGATGACAGTTTATCGAATTTATCAAACAGAACATTTGAAATTTGTGGTGAAACAATGCAAGAGTTACAACGCCACATTATATTAGGATCTGCGACCAAAACTTTGAAACTATTCTCAGATATCCCGGCACATTTTTTATGGTATTTAATTTTACAATAATATTCACATTGGATGAAGTTTGTATCGACAAACTCTAAACTACATAAAGTAGGTACACGCATTTGATGACATTTTTGGCAAAAAGCAAGAGAAATTAATAGCAAAATATTTATAAGCAAGAGCTAAACAAAAAGACGTCCGATCGAATCGAAAGCTTTCACTTGTGTATGCTTGTACAAGTGGATTGTACAAGTATACTTGTCAAGTATGCTGTTGTGTGTGTAGCGACCTTTATAGTCCGAAAAATATTGAGTCACATGAAGAGTCGAACTGCGGCTACCGCAAGTAGAGGGTATTTTGTGTTTAGAGGTGTAGAATCATAAGTTTAGTAAACACATTTTAAAACTTGGAAGATTTTGTACTTCAAACCATACCTTACAATTACCAAAATGCAATAAAATGCAGCCAAAACCGAAATCCCTTAAAATTACTTTTAACTTTTTGTATTCAACCTTTCTTTCTTTCGCTTCAACCTTTCTTTATTTCGCTTAAAAAAAAAAAAAATAACTTCAAACAATTATCTTCGCAAATAACATCACTGGTCAAAACTTTTTCAAACACTGCTTAACTAAAATTCACATCGAACACGTTGTGTTATGTTCGAAACCAACTAGAAATAACAATCAAACATATTCGAGCACAAACCAAAATGTAATGCCTTAAATCTCAATAACCGTAATCAACACAAGAAACTACCCATCGAAGCTAAGTCCACACAAAACACTCCACACCCACACACAGTCACCACATCGACCTTACAACACCGAACAGAACCGTCCACATCAAACAAAATTTATTTTCTTAAAATTAACCGCCAAAACAGCCTTTCCGTTTCCTATCATCATCCACCACCAACCAACTCCACTAAAATATCGAAAACCAAAGAGAACAACAGCGATAAGGAAACGAAGCTGTCACTGTTGTTGTGTTTAACTTGTGCTATAGCTTATGCTGTTTGTTCTTCGGTGCTAACAGGCCAGCATTTAGCTAGCTCAACATTCGTATTCGATTCGTCGTTGTTGTCGCACGACAAATTCACCTCGCTTTTCGGATTCATTTCAAATTCGTTATATCGACGGTAAAAAATAAATAAGTTCGCGTGTCTGTCTTTTTTTCTTTTGACACTTTTTGACGATCTCTTAGATCGATGACCTTCAAAGAAAATTTATTCAAAATAACAAAAAAAAAATCTAAAATATCGAACTCCTACTTGCTTCGACTCAACTGTGAGTAGGTTATAATTTATTAAAGTATCAACTAGATATTCGCTCTGTAGCTGAAGAAAAAAACAACTGAGAAATTGTCTGTTTTATTTTTTCTCAAATCTCAAGACCATCCGTCCATATGGCACTCATATAGTCGAAACGGCGGCGACGACGACGTCGTCGATTACTCTCGCTCATTCTGAAGATTTTAAATTTAAAGGCCTTTAGTTAGAGTTGAGATCTCGCGGCGAATAGATGTTCTTGGTTTCTTCTGCTACTACTGCTGCTTAAGCGCTGTATCTAGCAGATTTAGTATTTAGTTCTTACCATAAGGTACATATAGATCGGTTCTATATTTTATTGTTTTTGTAAAAGTTCATATGATCGGTTTTAATTGTTGTGCACTTCCCACAAAGACACAAAATCGAGTGATGTTAATTTTATTCAAAATCGACGAATTGGATAAAGGAAATTCTTGAAAAGTTTAAGGAAAAAAAAAGAAATATCGTTGAGATATTTTTAGAAATTACCTACTTAATTTTTTCCATTTTACACTCACGTATCAGTCTTGATTATGTAATTTTGTGTTAATGTTAACTTAAACAAAAAGGAATGCATTTAAAAAGGGTTTCCGTCTTTCGGGTCAGAGTTTATCTGTGAACATATTTTTCGACGGTTTGTGTTTGCTGCAGTTGAATTCATTTTTCAGTGTGATCGGTTTCTGAGCATACAAAAATAAATCAACTCCCCGGCATATCGCGCTGACTTAATTTTATGCTTACACGATCACTTAACACTCAACTGGTGAATTAATGTGTTAAATTGAATTTTTAAAATTGCAATCGTGGTCATTTTTGAATTTCCCCAAACAGCTGTGTGCATTCAATTTTTCCTTTGGATATAACCTTCGGTTTAAAGCTATAAACGAGTGGTTGATCGCGATCGCGATCGATTGTAATAGTTGTTGCTTTGGCGTTAGTCATTGTTTTCATTATTTAAATTGATTTTTGTGTAGAAAGGTGACCATCTGTTAATGAAAAACGTGAAAATTCCTACTTAAAAATAAAATATTATTCAAAAAAATTTTGCGCGATCGTGTTAAGTGAAGAAAATGCAAAATAAATTGGTGATCCCGTCAACGATCGACTGCCAACGTATGAGATCACAGCACTCTTCAATAATCACCTCAAACGAGATACATACCGACACCTACATTAAGAGATGAATGTTTATTAATTTATTAGCCATTGGCACATTGTGTATCTTTACAAAAATGTATACGAATGAAGTAAATTACATCATTTTTCTGTAAGGTGAGAGACTGTGGCAGAAAATGAGAGCAAAATCGCACTTGAGAATTGAGATTGAGATAAATTCAACATTTGCTTTTGCTCAGACTCTGGTTCAGAATTGACTTGAGATTTTTATCTTTGGCGGAATATCTTTTATCTTGCAAAAAAAAAAAATAATAGAAATATTCTTTTAAACTCTTATGGCAACCTAATTAGACGCCCAACACATCTTTTTTTTTAACGAATTTATCTGATTAGAAATGTTTGCATTTTCATGAACATCTTGTGTTTGGTGTTTTGTTGTGATATGGGAGTATGATGACGATGTTCTCTATTTTAAACAAACTTGTTCTGTGATTAAGTCAGAGATATATTTTTGTATCTTTTTAATAATTAATAACACTGCGGTTCGTTATAGGAACGCAATTTTTTGTATCGATCTTTCGTGGAAAATTGATCAGCGTTCTAAGAGCACTAGAAAATCAAAACAAAAAAATGCAACATAATTAATTTTATCAATTGTTTTGGATCATAGAAATGTGTGAAGGATTTTCATTTAGTACCTAATCCAGTGATCCCAATTGTCAATGAAATGAGTAACTGATCTTACAAGCATTGCTCTTTCCTATTATTTGCTCAAATAATTTTATGATGGTTCTAGCAAACAAGAAATTAAAATTTTAATTCGAGCGTCTGGTTGTTCAAACATTTTTTTCTTAAATTAATTTGTTTGAAGGTTAAGTGGGTAAATATCATTGACATTGAGACGAATGGTTAATAATATGTAAATTTATTTCAAAAAAGGTTAAATATAACATGTGGGACTTGGTGAATGTTTGCGTTGGTAGGTCATAGTTAAGATGAAATAATACGTTTTTAAGGAATATGTTGTCTAAACAGGAAGAGGTTTCGTCTAGTACTTGATATTTTAAAATGTGTTGAGATGTCTCTGCAAGATTGTCCTTATAGTTATTGCTTAAATATTTTTTTCTCAATTTAAAGTCTTATACAAAACAATTCATTTCAGAATATCTGTTAAAAAATATGTCCTAGTGTAAGAAAATTTAAATCTAAAAATAAACTAACAGTTTTAAAAATAAAAAAATAAAAATAATAACAACAAATTTCAACGAATTGCAAGAGAAGTGAAACGAATATAAATATATTTTTAAAAATTAATTAACAATCAGTGTGTGTATGACAAATTAAAGCGAAGTCATGATAAAAATAAAATTCAGAAAAATGGCTTTTTGCCTTTTACAAATATTTTTAATGGCCACATTACTCCAATCGTCGATGGGATTTAATTTGGATATACCAACTTACGTGAAACACAATGGCAATCGAGGATCAATGTTTGGATTCAGTGTTGCATTGTATAAAAGTGGCGGCAATAATTCACCTTATGCTTCAAAATGGTAAGTTGTTTTAAGTTATTTTCTAACTTTTTAAATTAAAAAAAAAATATTACATTCAAAAACTTAAAAACAGGTTTTTTTTTAACTGCTGTAGTTAAAATAAAATCAATGAGCAGCCATTTTTGAAAATATTTTTGGCATAACACATTGTTCCGCAGGCCCGATAACAAGTCAGAATTCAATACCTATTGAAATATTTTAATGTCATCTATAGAAATATATAAAGCTGAAAAGTTTGTTCGCGATAATCTCAGGAACTACTGATAGGAATTGTAAAATTCTTTTTGTGTTGTATAGTCCAGGCTACTACAAATTAAGCTGCGACCAAAAGGAGGGAAAAATCAGTGAAAAATGTAAAAAAAAACGGCAAAAAAATCATTCTTTTGTTTGCCTGAACGCGCTGATCTCAGGAACTGCTAAATCAAATTGAACAATTCTTTTTGTGTTGAATAGTCCATATATTGAGGAAGGTTTTCAGTTATACAATATTACGCTGGAATCAATAAGAGCAGAGCATCATTGCTAAAACGTGTGTAAAAATAATGTCATTTTAATACTTTGCCAAGTCGAAACTCCAAAATTTACTCAGTGTAAAGAAACCAGAAAAAAATTCGACTTAAGGAGATAAAGAAGTAAAAAAGTGTTCGAGTTAGAGAGATATTCGAATTAGGTAGAGTTCGAATAAGGGAATGCTTTAAGTATGGAAAACTGAAGGGAATGTTTTCGACTTGGGGAGAATACACTGTAATACAATTTTAAAACAACTTCGCAACGAAATTCCAACGCATGCCTGCGATGTACAAGTAAGACCGTTCTCTGGCCGGTGGACCAAGGAGAAGCGGACGAAGTCGCGGGCATTTGTTAGTTTAAGATAAATGCTCACAATTTATTAAAAAAACATTAACCGGATCAGCTAGTAGGATAAAAAGGATCTTTTAACTGGCATCTGGTTCTAAGTTTCCTCCCCATCAAATTGAGTCAGATGTCATAAAAAATTACTTATATGGCCAAACAACATTTACCGGACTAACTAGTATGGTTGATTTGTGAATCTTAGCCATCCAGGGCGAGACCCGAATAATTGGTCGTATTGTGTGGCTTGTTGCCTCATCTTTTTGCAACCACATCTTCCAAGTCATGATCATCAATCGCCGGCAAAAAAAAAATCGGTTATTATTCGATCATATCGCTCCCTATTGACTGATAACTTTTGACAATAGAGCACACCAAACAGTCACTTTTTCTGAATTCAATGGCACCTCTTCGATCACTGAGCCCCATCTACGCCAATTTTGTTTGTTAACATACCTACCCACCTTGTGAGAAATGTGCCTCATCGCTTTAGAAAATATTCGAAAAATTGGTGTTTATTGTCTATTGCAAGTTTTAATAACCTTAAGACGTTATTCTAAGACGTTATTCGACTGCTAATCGGTCCATTATCGTAAATGGCAAACTTTCAGCTAATATTAGGCCAGCGCTGAGCATGTATGAATGACCCGTTATAAACATCAAACTCTAGCCATTTAATATGTAACCATATAACCAGTTTTTCCCTCCACGTGCCAACAAATTGTATCAGCTCCAACAATAACCATTTGCACATTAAACTTAATGGTTCCAATAATAATTTCTCATTAAACTCTCAAGCAAAAAAAGAAAGGTGAGACAAATCACCGGAATTGCACTTGAATCAAGAACGAATGTCGTGTCTTGAAAACGAATGTCTTCTCTCTTGCATCATTTCATGGATCATTACACTTTTTTTCATCATTTTTGATAGACACATGTATGAACTGTCCATTAACATATAATTTTTTAATAAAATAAATTAAGCATGACGTTTTTCCTTCACATGCATACCTACATGCTTGCAACACGGAAAGCCCTTTTTTCATATCTTACATTTTACATATAAATGAATGCATTAATTTCCAAGTTTGTCTCGTGATATACGATTTCAAGGCATTAGCAACTAATTTAGTGTTCCTGTTTGTGTGTTCATTCCTTCTATTGTGAAACATTCCTTTTGAGTGTTTTGTGATTAGCGAAGCGAAACAAAAATGCATTTTTTCGTGTGGTTTATAGAAGAAGCCTCAACGGCAGCAGCGGCAGGAGAGTTGATAATTTTAATGGAGTAGGATATGATGCAAGGTGACGGAAATTACCACTGGGTTAGTTTGGTTTTCTGATATTATCTACACCCTTAACCCTTTTTTCTATTTTTTAAGGTTGGTAAGCAAGAAAGAGGGAAAGTACTGGCAATGAAATTTTGTGCCATGATACATTTTAAGAATGACTTAGGAAGAATTTGAAGTTTAAGGTTTGGTATTGACTTCAATGGAGGAGAAGAATTTTCAGCTGTTTTTATAATTTTTACAAAATGTATTGAATAATTCAAATTCCAAGCCATATTTTTCTTCTTGAAAATCAAATATTGGTAACATTTACTTCAAACCACCCTGTGCATCATAGTTGCATTGCAATTAGTCGAACTAAATAAGACAACAAAAAATGAACTAAAGTAAACATCCGAATGAATTATCTCAGCGATACTTTTAAGTAAACATTTGTTTTCCTCGTAATTTCTTTTTTTTTCCTCAAGTTCTTGTGTGTTTAAAGTTTTTTCTTTTAATTTGTCTGAGCTCCCCGCTAAAGCCATTATGTTGCATTTAATCTTCATCACTTTTTCTTTCTTTGCCGAGTTCAGACTTTATCTCGACAAGCATGCGATGATGGTATATTGGTCAGCTGATAGTGATCCATGATCTTAACGAGCCAGCTACATACACTACACACCCTGCTCCTTTTCCAGATGCAGTCTCTGTTTGCCTCTAAATATTTTGTTGCACGATGTGATCATTTCAACAACGACGACGACGACTCTGACGACGAATCAAAGTGACTTTAGCTCGACCACAGATCAGTTGTGGTGTTTCATAAATGAAGCTGCGGAAAAAATATTGGTTAAATGTTAAAGGCTATCATCAACCAGGATGATAAATTACTTTAGTTGATTCTATTCCTGTTCGAGAGTACGTTTTTGTTGTTGTAATTGCTACTATGAATTGTTATTTATTGAATTGAAGTACAGACTTTATCTGTCTTGTAAGAGTTTTGAAGATTAGGGAGAAACTCGGGAACTGAAAAAAATGCAGTCTTAATCGATTAATTGGAGTGTGAAATTTAAATGGGGTGATGCTTGGATTTACTTTTTTATTTTCTGTATAAAATCAATGTAGTACAACAATTTGCAAAAAATTGAGAATATAAATCTAGGACAAGATTATGATGGCCAATGAATTGGTGTTTGAGGTGTTTCGAGATTGCAAACTGCAATTTTCAAGGAACATTGGGGAAATCTAGAGGTTCTTATTCATCGTAAGGAGGTCAGATGTGTTAAAGAAATAAACTGTGGATTTACTGCTGAAGATTGAGAAAAATGAAACAACCATTAAATTGGATTTCTTATCGTCACCCTTCTGTCGTTTGAAATAATCACAAACCAATACAATCGAAATTAAATCTGTTTTATTTCCCATTTGTCTCCCTTAAACTCTATCCGACTGAAAAGTTGTTCATCTTCACTTCATACACAATTTTTCATTCAAACTAAAATGCAACTGCCATGTCAGGCAATCCTTTTTCTGTTAATCAAAATCACAAGACCCTGACTCTGACACTTAGGTAATAAAAGAAATTGTAAAATATCATATTTCAATATTAACAACAAGAAGTCCCTCAAGTAGCAAAGCCATCTCACACTTCATGATCGAGCGGCCACTCTCTGTGTGCCCTTCCTTCAACAACAATTCACATTCACTCAACAAAAACAATAAAGTACCAAATTAAGATAATATCCAAGTGCATTGTGCAGCACTCTTCTGGCTGCATCTGTGCATCCAGAAATCATCTTGTATCTGTAATCTATTTACGAGTCTCAAAACGCTTCTTGTTTTTATGTTGTTTTTTTTCGAAGAGTTATTAATGAACTGAACGGGGTTGTCAATGTTTTGATGAACAGATGAAGTGAGTTACAAGAAATCACTGACACTTACTCACTGACCTCGAATGCAACGGTATGTACAAAAAACGTTTATGATAAATGGGACTTTTATATTCCTCAGTGTGTTTTTGTTTTATTTTACTAAAAAAGTTAGTCTTATAGTTCATTTTTGAAAAGCATTACGTCAGCTTTATATTTTCGAAAAAACGCACACAGGTAAAATAAAAAAAAAGAAAAAAAGACAAAAACCAAGATCATTCCTCGTCACAGACTGGATGAGTTTGTTTATATGTTTTTTTGGTTTGTTTCTCCACAAAATGTGGGAGATCAACCGGCTGCGACTGTGATTGTATTAGATTATCATTTTGCTGTTTTTTTTTTATTTTGGTGTTTTATAATTCCATGCACGTAGTGATTCTAAAAATAGACAATTTTTTACGTATACAATTTGTGTTGCTTTTGGTTTTTGGATGAAACATCGTCGAAGGAAAAAAGAGGCCAAACAAAATTATTGGCTTACCGAAATGGTTGGATGGAGTTTTTTTTTCAAAAATGTTGTATACAGGCGAACTACCTTTACTATATTTAGAAAATGCATTAATATTTTTGAGGAGAGGCAGCAGGATCGTACGTAGGTACATGCTTTTTTGTGTTTTGTTGTGCTGTGACGTTTTAGTTTTGTTTTCTTGTTCTGATTTTGAAGATAGATTATGTGCATACAGGGTTATTGGTGCCACGGATGTTATTGTTGTTGTTGTTTGATGCTGTTGAATTCTGTTTAGTTTATATTCCTGAAGTTGGACTACTTACGACTGAATTCAATATTTATGTAGGTAAAATGGACAGTGGGGTCGAAGAGTCAATAAAAATATCTTAAATCCGTAAAATATTCACTATTATATTCATTATGTGTGGCGACATGCCAAAAACTTTTTCCAAAACTGAAAATTCGGGAAACTCGAAACGATGAGAATCATGGAGAACGAAGCAAATAAATTCAACAATACTAAGACTAATTGATTGATTAGAACAGAGAAACGGTTAATCCTATTGATGCAAAATTTTCACCAGATTCAAGAACATTTTATGAGCTTTAATAATTTAGCATCAGATTAATTGAACCGTCAAAAACCACAAAATAACGGCAGTTTTAATCAAAGAGTTAAAAAGGCATTTTTGGACCTTTTTTAAATCGATAGAAAAGAGATTGTCGTTCAAAGTCAAAATTGTGTTTTTGCATCTGAACCTATTTTTGGCAAAAAGAAAAATCGTAGCGATCTAAAACAAAAAGTAAATAAAAACCAACAATATTTTCAAATTAAATCTTGAATAGATTTTAATGAAAAAAATGTTTTGTCAACTTTATGAGACGAATCAAGCTTTTTATTATTTTACGATTTTGGAGATGAGTGAACATTTTTAATGCTCAAGTGAAACGGGAAACGGTACTTTTTTTTAACTCAAAATTATATGAAAAGAAAAACGATAAGTTTTGACAATCTTTTTATTTCATCTCAATCCGTCGACTATGTACTGAGATATAGCCTAGGTCCCACTGTTCAACCATTAAACAGTTCTTCGACATGCTCAAAAGTCATTTCAGTCTCCCCCTTTTCTGAAGCGTAACAATTTTAAAAGGAATTCCATCTCTTTATTTCATTTTATCTTTTTTTTTCTCCTTCAAACTGCATCCACCTCAGACTTGGCTTATCCCAAAATGATTGCTAATTTTAAATCAACTTCCAAACACCATGTTAGGGACGTGCCGCTTACTGATCCCTATTTATCTTCGTCGTACGTTTTCTTGCATGCTTCATAATCACTTTTTGAAAGAACATTCCATCTATAAACCTACCCGCAAGAAGCTTCTTGTCTATTCTAAGACTTGAAGAAAAATTTATCTCATCGTTTATGGAAACTTGCCTACCAGACACGATCACACCTTTTATCCAGAAAATAAAAACAACATTAAAAAAAAAAGAATATAGCTTCCCAAATAGAAATATCAAAAGCGAGAAAAAAAAAACTTAGAAATAAACAAAACATAATGAGGCCTATAGGATACTGAACATATCACTACCACTTCGACCGCAACCGTATCGGGCCAGAAAGAATAAGAGCTGCCCAGAAATGAAAAAAGAAAACAAATAAGTCCCAGTTCCAGACCCAAATATGGACTTGAATGGTAGTTAGTAATAGTAACACATATTGTTGTTGTTTGGCTTGGTGATCTATTAAACGTGTGCTGCTTCCCAAAATAAGCAAACCAAACTCATTAGACATCAAAGGAACATTTCGAACAACATTTTCTATAACATTGAGACTTGAGACATGAAAGAGTAGCTTTATTATATGAATTGTGTCACTTGACCAAATGTGTTTATAAGAATTTCCTCATTCATGAAGCCTTTTTTAACTCACTTAAATGTTTCTTATTGGGTATCAAATCAAGTGATGAAGATCCATTGACGGATGGTTGAGGAGAGCGCGGTGAGACGATGAATGATAATGATAAGTAGAGATCACTTGATGAAACGGGCGGATGCAAGCATCATAATGATTTATCATCTTTGTAGTCTTGTAGGGAATTTTGTGTCATGGCAGCAGTTAGTGTTTGATACCTTCTCTGATTTCTTGTCTTCTGTTTAGGGTAAATTTGGTTTTATCGGCGATGGGTGGATATTTTCTAACGCGATGGACGTTTTCAGCTTGTTCTGCTGATTTCCATTGTTAGAGCGACCGTCATACACAAGACAAAAATCGTTATCGTTTTGTTTTGACTCAAAAGACAAAAACAGAAAACAACTACATATACACTCCGCTATACTGCACCAAGTTTAGGGTATCACATAAAGCGGATTAATGGCTTGAAGCCGTAGTATCTGTTATTAGGTTTAAGATCTCACACTTCATGATCCAGCCGGACGCTCAACACGATCGTTCTCTATTCGCTCACGTTTCCAAGTAGACCGTCAGCAAGCAACAAAAAACCAACGGATAACGTCATTTTATCGCACGTAATTACTTGTAAATTGCAGCGTTTATTTGGTCATATTGCACTTGTGCCCTCGAAATGGTTTCAGATTGCATTTTTATGTTTTTTTTCGTTTCGGTAAAATTAACATACATAATCTTCTATCTCGGAAGTGCATCTATATGAACTTTCACCCATACACGCGGGTTATGTTATAGGAACCGCGTCTTTTGTGTGTGGGTGATAAAGGAAAGATAATACCCATTTCGAAGCCTTACCGAGCTGTGCCTTTGCCTAGCCTCCTAATGATGAAGATTGTTTTGATTTTTCTTAAATTTTGTTTTTACTTTTTTGAATAGATTCTCTGTGCCATCAGCTAAAGAGAATTGTGTTATTAATGGCAACCGATTGGAAGACAGAGATCACAAAGGGTATCGATTTCATGGTTCGAGATTTTGATGGGTTCGGTTAAAATAATTATTGTTTTTAGTCTTTGTGTATTTTTGTACATTGTTTTGTTAAGCGGCATTGTTGTGTTGCTATGAGTTCTTGATCTTCAACCGAGGTTGACTGAAAAGAATGAATTTTAAAGATTCTTGATAATAATTAAATGACAATGGGTTGGCTTTAAGCTCGTGGGTGGATGGTAGGGTTTGAAGTGATAATTTCTAATTATTATCTAGACCCTTTGACAATAATGATATTTGTATGATAATGTGCCTCGGGTCGATTATTTGTTTGCTTTTTGTACTAGAGTTGGTGAAGGTGTTGATAAATATATTCTTCAGGTGTTAATTGGATTATGGCATTGGAATTTTCAATCAAAAGTTCTTGGTTTGAACAGAGTGTTCGACGCTCTTTTTCTTAAGTTTTATATGTCAACCGAAACCACAGGGATAAATATTCTGGCAGTTAATTCAAGTTCAAGAAATCTTAGACATTTTTTGTTATTTTTCTATTTGGTTCCTGATTGTGTTGTGGGTGCTTTATTGTTAACGGTCTCAAGTAAGTAGATACATTTAAGATTTTTTTTTTTGGTAAATGAAATTAGTTTGACAGTTTGTTGACCACTCACGTTATCATCATCAAACCTAACCCTCATTTCAGTAAACAAATTAATCTACATAATTGCAATCACAATCAATCCAAATATTTATTTAATTGTTGAAGTCATCCATCAACTCACAACAAAAAACTGTCACAACAAAAATGGATTGTACGTCAAATTCATGTCATTTCTGTTGCAGCTGTGCAATATGATGTGATCTGTCATCTCTAATAAAAATCTAAATTTAGTGTTGGTCATTGAAAGAGTCGGAGTTTCGAGTTTGTCACTTATTTTGTCAGGATTAATAACAAATGAGACCACCAAAGGTTTAATTTTAAACATTGACACTTTAAACTGTCAGAAGTGGGAGAGTTTTTACTTCCAAAGTTTTGAACATAATAAATTTAAGAACTAATTTACTTACATATGTAGGTAGTTGAAAAAACACGATAAAGGGTGATTTGTTTGTTTACTACAACGAACGAATATATTGACAGATGTAGAAAACCCATTCAATTAGTTCCTCAAACAGTAAATGCAAAAAAACGTCAAACACTCATTTGTAAGAATGCAAATATATTTCGCACCCGCATTGTTTGTCGCAAACAGATGATCAATAATAATAATACTGATTTTTACGATAGTGCCATATCCATATCCCCTACCCTAACCCAAATAACCCTCGTTTGTATATTTTTGTTTCTTCCGCCTCTCATCTTTTTGCTGCCTTAAGTGCATTTAACTGCATCTGGTAAGCCTTAATTCTGTGTTACGTAACAAAAACATTGCAAAAAAAATGACAAAGAACAAATTCAGCGCACCCTATTCGATTAATAAAAAACCCACATATCGAAACTATATTCGATTCATATCTCTTATTCGTTTTTTTTTTCTTCTGTCTGATTGCTTATGCTTATGAATTTTGGCAGGGCCAATGCTCTTAAGGGTGCGAGATGAGATCTAAATTGCTAAATGCCTGACTGACTTTTTACCCTAGTTAACCACTCGCTATGTCCCCTGACATTACCAATACATCAGCCGCATGAGTCCACTGAATAATCTTTATATATGGAAGAAAATTAGACCCTTGGGTCGGTGGACGAAAGAAAAACTGGACTGCTAACGATGATTGACAAGTCTGTTTACTATAAAGTCGGCGCATTTGCTGTTGTTACATTTTTTTTTCACATGAATTTTTGAAAATTGAACTCAATTTCGGTGCGTTTGACGTTTAGAGCGATGAAATTCTATTGACAGCATTGCGTGTTTCCTCATTGTAAGTCTAAGAAATAAGTTGTTGTTGATAAATGAACTTAAATGACTGACAGAACTAATCATAGCTCATAGGGGTAAGTATGCTTCAATATATTTGTGAAAAAAGAATAATAATAAAAATAGAAACCAGAACGGCTGTCGATGTCATTTGGACACAAGTGAATCAGATTTCATTCAACCGATGACAGTTCTCGATGAAAATGTAGCAATTGTAGCAGTTTGGAAGGTTTATATTTGACATACTTAACTTAAATGGACTAAAACTATTTTGATTTTTATGGAAACTGAATTTCGCTTAATTTTTGCGACCCCATCAGACCTAAATTTTGACAACCACAGGCAGATTTTCAATTTTCCAATTGAATCATTATTGCTTCGCTAAAACTCCGAAATAACAAAAGACAATTCCCATTTCAAAATTCACTGAAAATCCCAAACATCCCGAACTCACCTATGCAAACACAGAAAACCCAAATAAACATGACCTAGGGAGTGATATTGAAATCGATATTCACTGCTCCCTTGCCTACCTACGAAATTTCAAAGTCATCTTCAAGGAGTGAGTGTTGGCTCAGTCGCTGTCCTTTGGTTTAATAGTTAAACTCTAAAAATATCCAACAAAGGGCACGGGTAAGTCCAACTGCCCTATACATTTCTTTCAATAGCAATAAACATATATATGCGCCATATAGCGCCCCCTTTTGTTAAACAGTATTTAATGACTTTATGTGAGAGCTCAATTGTTCCCCTTGGCACCCCTTATAACATTCCGTTTTCGATACCTAGAATCCACAACAATTGCATTCTGGGATTCACTTGAAATTGAATTAGTAATTCAAATACGCATGCTATACGAAAAAATGAATGTGCGACTATCGAAACGGATACGGATACCCAAACGGATGTCGCGCACATGTAAGGGATCAATTTTATTTTTACGGCGAATGTATTGGTGGTGGCGGTTGTATATGACAGCCTGGAGAGTCCAATAGATTTGGTAATTTCTGATATTCCCAACACGATTTCAAGGATAAAAATACAATATTCTTCTCAATGTGACCGTATTCTTGGAGATGCATGTCTGGAGATTAGACAAAACATACCATAACCGCACACTTCGTGCCATATCTACTTTTAATTGATTTTGAGGATATCAGTTGGCTAGGGATATTTTCTTATGCGAGTGAGTATCCTTGAGATCGGTTTTATTTTTATATTTTGTTTTTTTTCGATGGAACAAAAATTGAAATGTCTGACACACACATGTGGTCTTGAAGTAGGTATTGAAGATGACTTTTGTTTGACGTTTCCTAAACATATGCGCTGTGCTTACGATTGAGTAAGGTCCTGAGGGAAAAGGTAGGTAGGAATGTGTTTTTCCTGCATTGAGTTATTAGTGGAACAAATGTGCATTATGGTTTTTCTCATAAATAATAAAAAAAAAAATACGGTATGGACGGTTGGGAATGATTTTTGAGTAAACATGCGAAAGAAAAATAATAAAAACATTTTCAAAGGTCATCTGGGGATAATGAACGAGGGCGTGCTGCTGGTTATTCATAAAAAGGGACTCTTCATTTTTCAAACATTTTTTGTTTTTTATTGAAGCCCGTTAGCTTTTACTTATGGTTAATTCTATATGCATGATGATAAGGCTGGTAATTAATTTGGAAATGTACGGTCAATTGAATGTTAATGACTTAATTAGGAAGAATAACTTCAAAGATGTCCAATAACGGAGCCACTTACAATGCAAGTGGGTACTCGTTAAAAATTTCGAAATTGAAATTTTGGTGAATAGTCAAGGAGGATTGATATAAGACTTTGATCATTCAGCGTGTCTTTAGCTTGAACAATTTTTTCTGACATGGCGGCCCGAAAACATCGTCACCTTATTTATAATACTAGAATTGTCTAAAAAAATCTTGAGTTTGAATATATCTTCTTACTTGTTCAAAGCGGTTTATTTGTATTCGAATGAAAAGAACTCGTTAGTCGAATGAGAAGAACTCGAATGACGATTAGGTATTAATATTCGAATGAAAAGAAGTCGAATGACGATTATAAGAATTCGAATGATCATTCGATTATTCAAGTCTTTTGAATCTTTTTTTCTCGATTGTTGATTGAAATCATTGGATTAGGCCCATCACTAGTTCCATAGTATTTGTCCTTATTTTGTCGGCTGAAGTCTGCACCGACTAATCAAGTAGTATTAGATTTTCTTCCGTGACTGTTTTTAAAACAGGTTTAGGTACTCTCTCACTCTCTTCTTAATTTAAAAACAATTTGAACCAACACAATGTAAGATACACTGAAATACATTCATTAAGTTAACTACTTCATTTAAGTTCTGTTTACTTTCGTCTTAAAAGAAATAGCTATACTTGTAAACATAATAATTTTCAACAAACAAATTGCCTTGTCAACAAGTCTCAATTTGATAACTTGACGGAAACACTTTAAATACTTAACCAACTCGAGAAGCATTCGTTCTAAAATTAACTACAATCTTTCTTGCTCAAGAACCTCTCCAAAACCCCATCCCCCTCTTCCTTCCCTCCAAATCAGCATTATACAGTTGCATCAATGAAACTTGAACTCATCTCACCAATAAACCACAAGAGAGACCTTGAGCCACTTGGTTAACATTCATTTCATATCAAAGAAATGAGAAAAAAATCAACATAAACAATAATTTGTTTTATTCCCTATATTACCCAATCTTTGAATCTGGAGCAAGTTCCACTTGAATTTTTGTTCTTTCGTTTCTATGCTGGCCGCTCTCAATAAATCTAAATGCCCTTAATTCAATGGCACACGAGTTTGAATCACTTAGTACCTATGGTCCAAGTCCAATAGAGTTTTACCGCCACCACCGAATATGAAATGAATGTTATGATTTTGTATCAACCTCAAACCATCAGTTTGATATCACATTTCATTTTTGTTTGCATATTAAAATTTTGTGAGGAGAACAGAATGATATTGCATTCAATTGATTCAAATAGAATTGAATTGAAAATATTTACGTACAACATTTCGATTGCAACAGATTTGAATTGAAAGGGGCAACAGATATTATGTTGCGTACGAATTGGATTGGAAAATGGACATCAATAGAATTTCGATATTTTGCTTGTGAAATGTTTGATTTTTGGTCTATATTTTGCAAGATTTGTGGTAGAAATTGAAATCAATTGAAAGCGCATCTACATAAATGGAAATCCAACTCAACCATGTTTGGAAAAGTTTTTCACATGTTTGACCCTTACTGTCAAGTGTCACTTCTTAAAATTTATGTCACTCTATACCTAGTGCTATCATACATGATTGTATACAGTTCTAGTCGCCCTCTATCCACCCTCATACTGACACTTTTCAATCAATTGTCAAGAACAAATAACTCTCTGGCCATCGTAAATTGTCATTCCGCTTTTTTCCATGGCAATATTTTCTCAAGCCTTTTTTGCTTGCTTGTTTGTCTTCAGTTTGAGACGTCTGTTTACTTAGTGGGTGTGCCCAAAAACCCCAAACCTTTTTGAATACATAAATTCAAATAAGACTGCAAACAAAATTAAATTCAAATCACAAACTTTCAACAAACAAGTGAAAAAAACTGACTCCAACGACAACGACGACATCGAAGACGGACGTCGACAATGTTATGTGGATGCTTTTCAATCACACGCCCGCGCCCGTCCGTCGTCGTCATCCGTCCGTCAAAGAGAATCGATTTCAATCAAACAGCATGTCGGAAATTTCCCACAGTCGTGAGAAGAATAGAGTTAGGTTTAAAAATCTAGAGCAGTGGTGGCGAACATCACTTATAAATCAAAAACAAATTTTTAAAAAGGCAGTGTACATCTGAACGCAAAATTGCCAAGACTCGAACATTAAACTACTCCTTGAAATTCCCTTCGCTCCGCCACTGTACAATTTAAACAATTTTAAAATTCCTGCCACAAATTTAAAAAAAAATGCCGGATTGCATTGCAATATTGAAATTCATTCATTGATTCAAACTTCGACTCGTGAATTGCACCATTGGGTAGCATCATAAACTCTACACTGAATTATTTATGATATGAAATTATTGTCGATTTGCTCTGAGCTGCTGTGCAGTTTACTATGCCGCTGAACACGGTAGTGCACACATGATCGAGAATATTATACGAGATCTCGGTCAAGCGATTTATACATAGTCCGTTTGGTAGCAATATAGGCCCGCATATGAAAACACCAGTGACTATAGCGGTAATAAATTCAAATCGCACTGAATCTAGGCGAGGTGCACATAAATCTGTTTTATTAAGTATTTCAGGTGCACCCGTGCAATGAGGAATGAGCATCCTCGTCGAATATTTTCCATTATTATGTCCACTTTATCTCTGGACATTGGAGGAAATTTTGTCGGTCTTTTCAAAAAACAACTTTTTTTTTCTCAGACCAGTGCGGTATATTTACGGTTCGCTGGCGGTGCATGTTAAGTGCACGTAGAAAACATTATAACTTTGATTCACATGGGTTTCGTTGAATGCCTGTGAGGGGAATAGATTTTCAATTCATTGCGTACGTTATTAAAAACGGTGTTTTGATCATAAAATTTGACGTTTTTAATTTGAATCGGACGTGCATTTTTGAGGCGCATAGTGGTTATAATAGAGTATAATGCCGTACTTGTTTGTGAGTTATTATATTTTTGAGGTTGTATGTGGAAGAATTTTTAATTTAATTTAGATAAGGGCCCACCCTAAATTCTATAGAAATATGGATAAGGTTAATGAGTTTCCTTTTTAAGAGACTTTTCATTCACCGAACAAGGAAAACAAAATTTTGTTTCAAAATATGTGACTTCAATGATTGACATTGCATATTGTTTGCTTTGCCTTAATATAGTCGACATTTTTTGGAAGGTTAAGTTTTGTCACCATAATTTCTTGGAATCTATATTGAAGTCGTGATTATAATCTCCTTCGCGTATTCGAAAAACCAAAGCCTAAGTGGTTCACATTACATACCTAAGGAATTGAGCAGAGCTCAACAATTTTATGCCGATTCTACACGGCTGAATTGAAAGCACTATTCCGCTACAAATGATACTGCGATGTGCTTTTTGTTTCCAACCGAGGTTTTACTCGCTGGTCTCGCCAGGCATTAATCGGTTTATAATGCTCCTGGTGGAACGGATTAGAAGGTACAATGCCTGTGGTACGGATTGACACTATTGACAGGTATATTGCCCCTGGTGACACGGATCAACAGGAGCAACGTCTCTGTTGGCATCAAACGGAAGGTACAATGCTCCTAGGGGCATTTAATACAGACGACCCTAGCACTAACCGTGGATCAGCATCAGGTATCAAAGCCCAGGGTGGCAATCAAAAACGGAAGAAACAACTTCAATATATGGGGACAAGTTCCGCTTATGTAATGGTTTGATTATTTCAGGCCGATATTACTAATTGATACTAGTGTATCATTCGGTAGTAGTAGTAGAAGCGATCTTAGCACTGTCGTAATTGTGAAGGGAGTGAATTGTATAAAATAAAGTTCACTTCAGTATGTGAAAATTGTATACTTAAAAAAGGCATGTGACTTCGTTACAACACACTTGGGAGCTTTTTCAGTTTTAAGATCTTGAGAACAGCGGAGTTCCTAATTGATAAACAACACCCACAGAAGTTGATTTTTAACTCATTTATGATTCATATCAAAATTTCTTATCAATTTATAAGAATGAAAACAATAATTGTTCGCAACCTACAATTAGTAAGTTTCCTATTTCAACAAAACGTCATATCATACAATTTTGGGGAGGTATGCGTCAATCGTTTGAATAGTACTTTCCTTCGCACTGCATCTTCCGTCACAACCCGGATATGACTTACGTTTCTCCAATCGCCAAATTTGTGAACTTACTTCATTCAGTCATTTTGTAAGGTAATTGCTGAAGAGACTGACTAAGACTTCCGTCGTGTGCTATACATGATTTTAGAAGTTGTTGAGTAATTTGTTTGATCTCATCTCATTAATTTGTCATTATTTATTATTTAAATATTTTTACTCAATATTTTCCCTTGAAAGCGTAGGTAATATTTCAACAACAAACTCAAGCTGAGTAAACAATCGTGCTCAGTAAACGATATGCAAATTTTTTAACCATATGTTCAATTTCTGCCATATTTGCAAATGATATGTTCCAATGAATTAAAAAATGACATAAAGCTTGTGTCAACAGCACCAAATTATTTCATGTTTTTCTTGGGGATGAGCAATAGAATCATTGATTACTTAAAATAAATTCAATATGCGACTAAAAAAATAAAGTCAAGAACGTCCTAACGGATTAGATTGAAGAAGAGTGTAAAGATCAGAATATAGAGGAAGACACACGCCCGTCAATTGATGGGGTGCGTTCGTTGACTCATCGTTCTTTTTTAGGAACCAGTGCCAAAATTTTAGTCTCTTGCTTTTTTATGTTTACTTAAAAATTAAAAGATTCGGTTCAATTCGAACTCAAGTGAGTGCCAGAAATTGAAAATAATTTATTATGTTTGCATGTGGATTATTTTTTTTTTCGGACGCCTCTTTTCGTTTCGATATTTTTTTTTCTGTTTCTTGACTATTTTGAACTCTTACAAAAAAAAAGAAGTGAAAAGCGATGAATCACAATTGCCCGGTGTTGTTTTGAAGACATTTTGTCTAAAAATAAAATTTTTATTTACGAGAATTCATTCAGTCTTTGATGAGAGGTGAAGGTGAAAATTCACATTGGTGTTTGTGCAGAGATAATGACGACGGCTGATATTTATGACATTTCTATTGCTGTCTCTTGCTGAAGATACAGACGGAAATGACAGACAACCTATTGACATCTAAAATCTATTATCATTGGTTTAAATTCTGTTTTTAAGTGAACTTAATCAACAAGAAGTATTTTTGAATTAAAAAAAAATTGATATTATTTTTTTGTTTTGTTTTTCGTTTTAGGGTTATCGTAGGGGCACCGAAGGACAATAACACACAATACCAACCATCAATTATACAACCTGGTGCCGTTTGGCGGTGCGATATCGAAGGCGATGATCGTTGCCGTGTTGTGGCATTTGATTCGCAACGTAAGTATTGAAACTCAAAAACTTTCCTACACTCAAACAGGATAAAAAACATATATTTTTCAAAATTAAACACACATCTGTATTAGATGATGTAGTCTGTTTACGTCCGTTATTGTCGGACCTGCATCTTGTAATTTTGTTATCTCTACAAGTTGATCAACATCCTCTTGTCTTCTTGACTTTTGAGGATACATGTACCTGAACATGAACAGGAACAAAAACAGCATGTCTATAAGTTTGAAAAGAATTTTATCAATGAAGAAGAAGTTAGTTTTGTTTGTGGCTGCTGGCTCGCGTAGAAAAAAAATCATAAAGATTTTTATCTATCCTTTCAATATCTACCTGAGTAGAGCACTTTTAGATATGTTAAACAGATGTCTGTGTTGTCATTTGGAAAAGGAGAGGAACTACTGAATTATATAGGGTTGCCACTCAGTGGGTCATGTAACAGAAAACTTTTTTCTTAGAAATCAATTGTTCTTTTTCCCCAAGATGGCAACGCTATCCAACTGCCTGCTGGTGACTCAAAAACTGTAGGACAGACGATGCATTCATAGTCGAGTGAATGGAGATCCTTAACTCGTGATAAGATTAATGGTTAAAGATACACAAACATTTTCAATGGTTAAGAAATAAAGGTGTTAAGCAGTCGAAAGAGGGCGTTGAATCTATTCAAAACTAAAAAGGGGTGTCCTTTTGATTATTGTTATTGTTATTATTATTAGAGCTACCATTGTCCGGTCTGATGACATACAATTAATTAAATTCATATGAGAATTTTATGAGCGGAAAAAGGATGTAAATGAGTCATTTTGTCAACAACATAACAGTCAAAAAGAACGCCATGATGGTTGGAAAAAAGCCGCAGAATAATAAATTATGACCGCATAAGTACCCATTTGAAAATCGAGGTAGCATCTTTGGAAGTGCACTTTTTTTAACTGACTGTCACTTTTAAAAGAGTAGGATCGTATTTCTTGTGATTGAAGTTGGAAATTTAAATAAGTCAGCTTAAGTAGCTTCTATTTTGTGGAGTTTATTACTGTTGTCATGACTGTTAGTGGGTGAATTTGTAAGTGCGTTCTTATGAATTTCGTATTTATAGTTGAATGTTTGGATGTACTTTTAATTTATTTTTATTTATGATGGAAATAAATAATATTGTTGACGTTGAAGGGTGTGGAGTAAACGGCCTTCTAAAGCAAGGCTCCGCTTCCTATTTTGTTTACTATTTAACGCATTATGGTTTGAGGTTTTGGCTTTCAATTCAGGAGCAAAATCATTCCCAGGACAGTCACTTTGTCAAATTAATAGAAAAACTGAAATTAGTTAAGCACAGGGAGAATTTTTGAAAAAAATGGGATGCAGAGGCTTTTTAAAAACAAAAAGACAAAAAAGTTAAAGAAAGAGAGAAAATCGTCTTTGAGGGTGTTCGTTTTGGATCATTTTTCTTCAAAAAGGGTTCATGCAGTTCAGATCATCTCGGACAGACTAAAACAGATGATATCATGTCCACACTGTTAAAAAAGTGTTCTTTTAAATGCAACCCATAATATGTAAGCCTAAAACATAAGATTATATCGGTACAAATTCTTTAAACTTCCCGACTACAATTTTAGGGTTCGGACCTCAGCTCTTTTGTTTTCACAAACGTATTATTAATCGACTCCATTTGCTCTTAAAACAAGTAACTGTGACAAATATTATGAAGAGTCAATATATCTTCGAGTTAAGCTTACTTCTATACCCCTTTGAGCTAACCCATTCCAATAGCTTTGAGAGAAATTATTGGAGGAGAACCAGAAATTGCAATGCACATACTTCAAATTCTTAGTCCACAGCATGTAGCTCCATTCTCCAGTCCAAATTTAGTGAGCATTGTTTATGATATTGGCTTTCAAAAAGCAAATTGCGATCATCCACTTTTGCCCATGAATTTTTTTTCACTATTTTTGTTCATAAAACAGAAACATCCGTCTCCATATGGACATGGACTTCCTCTATAAATAGTTCGCCGCCCAGCAAAACAGATTATATCACAATTTTCCAGATATTGTTTATCATAATAATCACAAGAGCAGTGATCGGAAAATTATCTTCAAATGCACTTCCTTAGTGTACTACAATTTTACAGAGAAATCAGCAACATGCGGTGAATAAGTGACCAGGAGTGGATTTGTTAGAGTCTAATTTCTTAGTACTTCTTTTTGGGGCTACCTCAAAGTTTGATATGAATTGATTTTAAAATCGATGTATGTATTTTTTCCTGATGTGATATTCATTAGTCCACCCATGGGCCATGGATGGAAAAGGTCAGACAAAAGTGTTAGACAGCAAACATGCACTTCAATGACTTCAATCCAGCATAAAACTAGACAAGCACACAATAATCGTCAAAGCGAGTGTTGCAAATTACAATATTGCAGGTTTCCTGCCAACATATGAAGACCCATATCCGTCCCGCTCCCATTAAACATTCCTTCTCTTTTGTGCAATTTTGTCCATCATTATGTGGTATTTGCCGACGTATACATAACTGGGGTGCCATACTATAACTCCATCAAGCCAAGTGAACGGATGCATAAGGCACTAAACAAATTAATGATACGTTTCGTTTGGTTTGGTTTTGCCGGAGAGAAGGATCGCACAATCAACTTCAATCCTATTTGTGTATGCAATTGACGACCGACCGACGACTCCATGTTCAGGCGCAAAAACCGAAAAAATTTCAAACCGCAAAGATCATAAAAGATTGGCAAACACGTCCTCCTCCTATAAAAACCAAATCGGAGGAGCCCTTAGGGCAGAACAAGTGTATAATGTGTTTTGTGTACCCTCTACTTTTGGATGGTGCGGTTTTCAACACTTTAACGTCAATTTGGACTGTCAATGCAATAAAACTGCGTTCGAGTTTATTTTTGTTTGATGGTTTGGTTTTTCTGATCTTTTGTCAAACTCTGGACACAAACTGATGGCAGTGTGTCTTCTTCGAGTCCAATGACAACTGCAGTTGCAGTTCTTGATAGACGCACTCACCCAAAAATAACTCCAACTATAATAATAATAATTACTCCACGAGCGACGAGACGATTGCTGGATAGAAGGAATCTGACTCTTTGTAAACGCATTGAATTGATTAGTGTTACCGCGTGTGTGCACAGGAAGTCGCTGTGCTCTCTCTGACGCATTCTTCGTTCCAGGCAACCATAAGCGACGTGTCGGTCGTACGCATGATAACGACGACGTCATTCAGGAGGCTTTTGCTTGGGGAGGGTTGTTCTTTTTGTTAATAGTCAAACCACGAAACGCTGCCAGTCTGAACGTACAGCCGGCCCCAGTCTTTGTTTGTCGGGGTTGTAGTTTTGGAGTGGTATATGCGCCTTATTGTCCATTTGGCTTGGCGTTCAATCAGGTTGGACGGGAACGATGAAAGGGGTTTTAAATGTGTTAAAACGTTCAACTAAACTCAAATGGGTATTTGTTGATTTTTGTGTGACCTGACCAAGGAGAGTTTCAATTTCACGATTGCCAACTTTACTCAATTGCATTTGCAAATTACAACCATATCAATTTTATAAACTGACAGAATAGAAATAAATGTTTGTAGACATTTAAACTAAACCAGAAGATAATTCAAAATAAAATACGACTTTTCGAAAAAAAAACATACAAAAATAAAAATTTTCGAATTATGGCAACCATGTTCGAAAGAAGTTTGTTTTGTATTTCGCTTTTCATGCCCAAATACATATACCATTCAATTGGAATACGAGAAAAGAATTAGTGGTAATCTTGTTCTGACCCTGACAGGTTTTCATTTTGACAGGTTTTTTTTTTAGACAATTCATCGGTAAGGTACATTAAGCCGTTCGTTGCTCGCATAGCTCACAGATAAAAGGTAGACCAAAAAAAACAAACCTCAGTTGAACCAGTCCAACTTTTATGCGAACAAGTTAAATTCGCATTTAACCATGTAGCTTGTAGGCTTGTACCGCTGTAGGATTGTCAAGTTGTATAGCACAAACTAATAATAAGTTCAACCTTATTCGGTATTATATCGGGAATGCTAAGATGGACAAGCATGATGTTGGTGTGTCTTCGTGCGATTTATTTGTTTGCTGGGTATGAATCGTGAACACAATAATGTTGTTTGGTAACATGTTTGTCCTTATTTGGAGGATAAATTGTTGTTGTTGTTTTTTTTTGGGGGGGGGTTTTGTTTATTTGGAGATTTCTGTGTGTGCCGTACCGAATTTTACTTCTTTTTTTGAGAAGATAAAGAGTTTTGTGGTTAAGTGTTTGTTTAGTTGAGTGATTATTTGTATGTTTTCATATGTACGTGATCTGAAGATGGTATAATTTGTAAAACAAATATTGGATTATGGATATTTAAGTAAGAGCTAAGTGTTTAGAATTCCGAGAGTTGATCATGTCAAGTGCAATATTTTCCTAGCAGATTTTAGTGGAGGAAAGTCTCGTTTAAATAGTGTATTCGGGTCTCATCTAATTCTTACTTGGAGTCAAAATAAACGAAAATCGGAGCGTTGGGTGTCCCACATGAGTCGTTGGAATCTCCCTATGCCATATGTCCTTTTACGGTGTTCAAAGCTCACTATTAAATCTTTTTCTCCATTTACCTTTTTACACGAAACTCAAAAAGACAAGGTTCTGAAACTCTTTGGGACCTTGACACAAATGAATTTGCATTCTTACAGAAATCAATAGGGTATAGATAAAGGTGAAACTAACGGAACGGAACACAATTCACGAAAGTCTCTTAGATAACAACTGGAGGTGAACTCTTTCCAGTAACCAAATGAGTAGAGATTGTCGAAGAAAATGTGTTTCATTCAAAAATCCATACACTATACACATCGCTGCCATCGCCATTCACATTGTGTTTCCGTAAGAAAATCCTTAAAGAAGCAAGAAACATACACCAAAAACAGAGATCTTTCCCGTGTGAGAGGTACGCGTTTAGAATACCTAGAAAAGGCTCAGTATTTTTGACAAGTGGCTAGTCCAGAATTGACGTGGACACAGACATTTTGAATAGTGTACGGCTGCTTTCTCAGTCTGTCATTATAGTGTACCACTGCTACAATCAGTCTGTGATTAAAGTGTGCGGCTGCCATCCCACTCTGTGATCAAAGTGTACGGCTGCTTTTTTCAGAGTGTGATTAAAGTGTACAACTGCTTTGTCATTCTGTGATTAAAGTGTACGGCTGCATTCTCAATCTGTGATTAAAGTGTACGGCTGCTTTCTCAGTCTGTGATTGAAATTTACGGCTGCTTTTTCAGTCTGTGATTAAAGTGTACGGTTGCTTTCTCAGTCTGTGATTAAAGTGTATGGCTGCTGTCTTAGTCTGTGATTAAAGTGTACGTCCACTTACTCAATCTGTGATCATAGTGTACGACTTTTTTTCAGTCTATGATTAAAATGTACGGTTACTTAATCAGCATGTGATCATAGTGTACGGTTGCTTTTTCAATCTGGATAAAAGAGCACGGCTGCTTTCTCAGTCTGTGATTATAGCGTACAGCTGCTTTCTCAGTCTGTGATTAAAGTGTACAGCTACCGTCTCAGTCTGTGATTAAAATGTACTGCTACTTAATCAGCCTGTGATCATATTGTGCGGCTTCTTTTTCAATCTGTGATTAAATGGTACGGCTGCTTTCTCAGTCTGTGACAAAACTGCGTTATTTCATTTATGAATCACTTAAATATACATATTTTATTTGTCGTCAAAATTTTCCTGTTAAATTGAATATTCGCAAAAACCCGCCTTTTTCAAAAACAAAGGCTTGATAAATCTTATCCATAACTGTTTTCTTTTTCATCAATTCCATACTCACTTGTTGGCGTTAAATTTTTTTTTACATTCGTCATAATGATAGCCGGCTCATTATGTGCGATTAAATAACAGAGAGTGAAAATCTAAAAAAAAAATAATTTCAAAGCCACATGCTAACCAGTCGCGGTTATCTTCAAACGCACATGGACCTACTTCTTTTATCGCTCGCCCAAATAAGCGTCACGTCGTCGATAAAGACAGACTTTTGAATAGTTTCATTTCCTTGTGTAGATCTCTGACTGAATCAAAACATTACACATTAACAGCGGTCAGCAAAAAGCGTGGGAATTTTATATCTTCGTCTATCTATAGCAACTTTCTTTATCCACGCTACAACTTCCAAAAGACTGTTAAAGAGTTAAGCGAATATGTTAAAGATCAAATTCAAGGAATTTTGAGTTTTAAATTCAGTCATGATTTAAATCAAACATGGTTTAAAAAATGAATTCCATTCATTCTCCTATGTCCCTTAATTAATCAAATAAATAATAGAAAATGTTATTTATGCTCATTAGATGGAATTTAAAACTACTTTGATTACGAAATCATACTCCGCAAACCCCAGACTATAATTTATCGATTAAAAATTCCCCAGGCTTCTGAAATTGATAAACCTTTTGGTTGTTTTTTGTTTTATTTGGCCCCAAGAACAGCAGCTCTGTTCCTTTGTCTTCGAATGTCATAACAACGAAATTCAGTAAATTAATTATTAAACTAATCATTCATCAAAATTAATTACATCACAACTCTTTAAAAATAGAAAAAAGAAACACCTCCTTCTCTCTCATACACATTCAGAGCCTTTTTCTTAAGTTCAATTTTCAACAGCGAGACGTGACCATATCTTTTTGTATCTTTCTCTATGTCAAAGTATATTTAATTCTTTAATTGCTTTTGGCACGCATCTAAATTTAAAAACACATTCTTCTTTATACGTCTCCGCCTTTGGATCTTTTCAATGATAACTTACCCTTAAGGCGCATGGAGTTGAACCACATTCATAGTCGAAAGTCGAGTCATAGTGATCGTGTCGGTCGATCCTAATGAAAATGTGTAAGCAACATTTTGATTGATGCTGCAACACATAAATTTATAATTTTGTTGCGGTGATAAAATTTTATAATGGACGCACGGACTAATGCATCGGTGAGAGATGAAATAAAATAAATAAATATACCTGAAACATATCTCTCTTTTGACACTTGCAAAACACTAAGGCGAGGAAGAAGAATTTTGCACTAAAATAATTTAGTTAATTGAGGCTTCAATATGTGAATGAGAATTTTAACAAATTCTTTTGGAAAAAAAACTTGCTCTTTGAGGGGAATGTGTATGGAAAGTTAGGTATTTGTTATATTTATATGAGGCACTGAAGGCAACTTAGTGCAAATTTTGATCAGGTGTCGATGAAAGTTAAATTCTAAGCGCTCTGCTTCAACCTTGCTTTTGAATAACTGATCATTAAAACAACATCATAAATAAAAAAAGAACAACATTCTGACCCAAATCAATCAATATAACTACAAATAACTCAGCCGGTTCGTAGGTGGATTCATTAAAGCCTTCTAATTCCAAATCAATTTTCCAAGCAACAGCCACCCTCTCACTAAACATTGAACATACCTTCATCTCGTTCAAAGGAAATGACGTAAGCGAATATTCTTGTCAAATTTAAAACACAATCTAGCTTGCCACGTTTAGAGTGAAAGAAAACGAAACTAGTTCGCCCCCGTGGATTTTGAGTTGAGTATAAATAAATATATGCAATGACAACCTCCTCCTATCGAAAATGCTAGATGTCAAAGTCTTTTTGGTCAAATGCGTGAAGTCGTTGCCACAAGACTTTGTGCTATGATGTGTGAATGTATTAATTTGTGTTTGTTTTTCGCTTGAGCCTAGAGTGCATAAAATTGGTTGAATGGAAGATGCGTGTGGGCTTAGTTATGGGATTTGACAATATTACCGTGGGCTCAATTCGTTTTCGTTGTAAAGTGAATCGCCTATCGGAACAAGTCTCATTGCACGACGAACTTAATCTTGGTATCAGTAAACTGACAAAAAATAATATCAACTTCCTACGTTGCTATTATTTTTACTTTGAAAATAAAAGTGTTTATTGAAAGAAAAAGAGAACAACAAAAAAAAACCTACAACTTGCTTGAATGACAATGAAAATTACAAGTCAAGCAAGGAGATAAATAGAAGGGGTACCCCCAAGGGAGAGAAAGACATTGCTCAATGAAACCTGAAGCTTCTTTAAGATGGTTGGATGAATCGATTGTTGCAATGCAATAACAAGCAATTGTTGTTTGTTGGTATTTCAACCATGTTTACAATTACGAACATTCACAAAGGAAGCCGATCAAATATTTGTGTTTTGAATTTAAAATTCTTGACTTAATGTTACCGACATCTCAATCACTTATGCATCGTGACAGGTTTAAATTAAATGGTCAATAAGTATAGGATCTCTTTATTTATTTTCTATAACTTTGAGCTGCGCTCATGGTAAGCAAAGTGAGTAATTTCATTGCATTAAAAAAGATTTGGAGCTTACTTAAATTCATCAATTGTCATATTGTTATCACTTAAGCCCCAATATATTCTTATTTCATATTGCGTTTCTGAAAAATAAGCATTTATTTATAATTTTTCCGGTGGTACACGGTGACGTATACGTAACATAATTTCTTTGTTCAATTTTCTTACAATAAAAATTAACAACTGATTAAAACAGATTTTTTTTTACTTCATCAAACCCTTTGAAGATTATCAGAACGCATGGTCCCTCTCAAGCCTTGTTAATAAGGCTCTTCTCCTTTGCTTTTGAGGACGGAGAAAGTTACTTTGCGTTACAAGTTCGTTCTTCCGTCGCATAGAGTTATTGCAACTTTGCGTTCCTAAAGAAAGACACAATCAAAATTGAAGCAACGAACGTGTCGAGATAGAGAAATCATTCTGCTTTGCAAAGAAGTAGTTATTTTAATAACACTAGAACACAATACCAGAGGCCGCTGGACTTAGGGCTGCCACACCGTATCTATTTCATGAAATTGTCAATGACCAATTAGCACATTTTGCGGCTGTTTACTAGAGAGAATTTGAATAGACTTTATCGTAAACATATAAATGGCATTGTTTTAACTTGTTAAATTTCAAGAGATAGTACCTTAAAAAAAGGCGCTTTAAATCAGTTTCAGACATATTAGTAAAACAAACAACGCTTAATCACTCTAATTCAACGGGCTAACTAGAGTAGAATACGAGTTAAGTAATAGGTTAAAATTTCTCACTGATAAAATATGTACTGACCGTGACATAGTGGTAATGTGTGTTGGATCTTACGTAGAACGTCGTGGGGTTCAATCCTACTCAGTGGTGTAGCTACCGCTGTATCAGCTGTATCCATGTAACAGGGCCCCCGAGATATAGGGGCCCCCAAAGATACAGAGCACAAGACGTTCCGATGATCATTTTTTACATGCGTCAAATATTTTTTTCCTGTGTCTGTGTATCTTTTTCTTTTTTTCATGTCCTACCAACCAACAAAACTACAACTTCAACCTGCAAACACTTTTTTATTCGAGCTTTCAAAATATATCGTCCTGCCTGACACAGCCACCAACTCCAACATCACACAGAAATACAAACCAGGGACCAGCGGTAGATTAAAAAATACTTAGGTATTTGCGTGAACTAACAACTGAAAAATTCAATACTCCATTCCGAACCCTGTATGTATCTGCAACCAAAAAAAAGTCCCGTTAATATGTCTGAGGGAACTAGGCATAAGCACAGATAATAAATTTATACAGATGTTTCATCCCTGCAGAAAAAAAATGAAACATATTTTGCTCTTAACAGACAACGCAGTAACAGACAAGGAGCTTTTTGAAGCTTTTTTCCTTGCCTAAGTATTCATTTATGGGCAATGAGGCAAGCGAAAATAGATTTTTACAGCTGTATTAATAAAAAAGGCCTAGTCCACTCTTAATCCACAGCCTAACTGGTCCATAGACTAAGCGTTAGTCCATGGCCTAAAATTTCTCATTAATAAAAATAATTTGATCCCAGAATAGTAAAGTGACGTTTACCAAAATTTCCCCTTTGGGAATTTTCATTTTTGTTGATATTTGACAACCAATTTGAAAATTAAAAACAAAAATGTTTTATTTTCAAATTGCTATCATCGTCGTCTGTGCAAATAGGACGCGTTGTAATAACTTTAATTTATTTCTCATCGTAAGTTTTCGGCACCTCGCCATGGTTCCATGATTTTCTACCCGAAGAAGCGTACCTACATCAACAAGAATGAAGTTGTTGAAGCCTTCACTGTCTTGGAAACTCCACCAATGATCGTTGTTGGAGCTGTGGGCTACATCGAGACACCATTTGGTCTTCGCGCATTGGTTAACGTTTGGGCCCAGCACTTGTCTGAAGAATGCCGTTGTCGCTTCTATAAGAACTGGTACAAGAGCAAAAAGAAGGCATTTGCCAAGGCTAGCAAGAAATGGACCGATGATGTTGGCAAAACGAGCATTGAAAACAACTTCAGGAAGATGACCCGTTACTGCAGGGTGATTCGTGTCATTGCACACCATCATCGTACCGAAATCAACTAGAAGATCTACCGTATTGGAGCTGGAATTACACCAAAGACGGAAAGGTCATCAAGAACAATGCTTCAACTGAATACGATTTGACGGATAAAAGCATCACGCCCATGAGGGAAACTCGTTATAGCGAAGTAATCAATGACTTCGTTATGTTGAAGGGATATTGAATTGGTTCCAATGTGCCGCTGACAAATTGACATTCATGGGACCCCTCAAGAAGGACCGCATCAAGGATACAAGTGGCAACTGCAGCTGCCCCAAGTGTTTAAATTTGAGACTAACTTTTAAGCAATCAATAAAGTGGAATTGAATTATTAAATTGTTGCCTTAATTGTACATAATGTACATATTCTATTTCTCATTGCCTTTTCGAATTCCAACCCCTCACCCAATCGAAAGATAACAAGAAAAGAACATTATGCCCTGAAATATAGTGCCATTTTCTCTGCCATCTTGTTGCTATTCTTAGAGACATACATATACATAGCACAAACATACATATGTAGAACAAATTTTTGATTTTTTAATTTCAATATTTTATAATTGAAGTTATATCAGTTTTGACAATACACCACACAGACATTTTCCTTTTTTCCTTCACGATTGACACATTTCTTGCTTAGTCCTTTGCTAATCCAGCCTTCAAGGTGGACTAAATTAGTAAACGTCACTTAAGAGAAATTTTATTTTATTAATAGCATTTTCCATTAGTTCGCAGACTAACTCCTAGTCCTTTGCTAGTTTGTGTTTATTAATTTGGCTGTTAATGCATTAAGTGAATGCGTTAAAGCTTTTGGAAAAAGCTTTTTTTTTGGTAGCTTTCAGTTTCATATATCATTTTTCGCCATAAGGGTGAGACATCTGTATAAACTTATTATCAGTGGCATAAGGTAGACGTAAACGACAAACATGTTTGCCGAACATGATCGTTTGCGTTATACCCTACACGGTGAACACATAATTGGCGAACATCATTTCGTTCGTATGGATTTTTGAAAGTGTGAGGATGTGTCTAAAAGAGAAGCAAGTCATTGCGCTTATGGTTATCTCATAGAGAAAATGCGCACGAGCATGTGCGGCGAACATGTTTGCCGTTTAGGGCTACCTATAGGCAAAACGAATTTCAACACGTTAACTGAATTGCTTAATCTTTCTGTGCGTGGATATACATTTTAAAAATTTCCTATAAAGTTTTTTGTGATTATTTTTAATCAGATATTTGTGACTGAAATATTATTTTTGGGGAAAAATGAGTGAAAATAAAAGAGAGTATCTAAGTGGAGCTCTGAAAAGAAAAAAAGGCAAGGAAAGTAGTACTTCGAGAAGAAGTGTAAATGTTATTTTTTTTTAAAAGCTTTATAAAACATGTATAATATATAAAGTATGCATCTATGTTAAGGTTCCTATTTCGTTATATATTGAATTAAATTGATTTTATTTATTGACGTTAGTGTTTTAATTTAAAAAAAAGGTTTTAAGATTATGGCCCAGTTTTGGTAAGAGTTGAGGGGGGCCCAAAAAAAAATTGGATACAGGGCCCCCAAAGGTCTTGCTACGCCACTGATCCTACTCGTGCTCATAAAGTTCTTATTTCATCTTTCACGCCTATTGCCTCTTGAGAAGAACTGACAAAACTTCCAAGAGTGCCAATCTGTCATGTGAAAAAAAGCTTCTCAACTTTGTCGTTCGGAATTGGCGTTAAATTGTAAGTCCCCTCAATTCTTCACACGTACTCAGAGAATTGTTTATAAGTGTAAGGCACTTAGGATCTTCAAATAAATTTTAATAAAAATAATTTATTCTCGGAATAGCACGGTCTCGTTTACCAGAATGTACCACGAGAAAGTTCTGGCTAGCAAATATATTACTTACACATTCAAACTTTTAGTACTTGCTTTAGTACTGGCCAGTCAACTGGCTTGCGAATTTTGAAGCCAGTAAACGAGCAAGCAAAAAGGCAAGTAATTTGACAGGTTTTGCCAAATTTATTATGATAAACAAAATTAAAATGAATAGAGGTAAGCCCTTCGCTATTCTGTCATAATTGATTTAACTGTAATAGAAATTAAAATTTCTATTTGGCTACAATTTCGTTAGGTTTTAGCAAATGCTTTGCTACAGCTCTTGCTACTTTCAAAATTAAAAAAATCCGTTGAATTTGCTAAGAACAAATATTATAACAGCAAAAAAATAAGATTAACAAGTCAACGAATCTATTCACCTTTTGTTTATTTTTTTTTTTTTGTCAAAATTGCTTATAAACACTTCTACGCCAGTTGCCGTGATATTTTTAGTGTTGTTTCATTTCAATTTATTCTCAAATGTTGACAACGATATTCAAGCAAATACAAATGTTTGCTTTTAAAAATAAAACAATGGAATCATTTTTGGTTGTGTAAACAAGAATTATAATTGGTATTTTAAAATATAAAAAAGCACTGTGTCCTTAGCTCGCTGATTTGGAAAATAATAAGTACCTTTGTACTCATATTAAAATTCCAACTGTATTATCATTTCTATTAAAATATACTCACCATTCAGTTTCAATGCAATGCCAGTTGAAGTCATAACAATTTGATCATCTTATCTGATCTCATGAACAACGATGACATATGTTCTTTTGTAAGGAATGCGCATACAAAAAACTGTGCGCAGACCCATTATTATCATTTTGTTCAAATCCAAACAAAAGAAGCTGCATTATTAAACATGTGTGTGTTATATTGTCATCCCTAGAATTTAGAATAAAACAAAAAATGATCTCAACCAGACTTAAGTCACTTCATCTTCACAAACAACACAGAAAAAAAAGATCATCTCATTCCCTCGAAAAAAATCACTATGCACACTTATTTGACAAAGAAAAATGCTAATAATAATTTTTTTACAAATATTTTTCTTGTGTATTTTATTTATTCAACAAAACAGCCGGTTTAAACAAATGTTTTGAACCACTAATAGGTACAAGTATAAAGAAAAACTCTATGGATGTATTGATGTCTTGATAGTTAAATGTTTAGATGCACATTGATAAAAAAGAAAATGGCTAATGATTTTTTATTTTATTTAATATTTTCTATTTTATAGTTTCATACTTTTTAAGTTAATTTTATTATTTCAAATTAGATTGTTTACAAAATTGTTAAACAAAAAACCACTGAATCTACCATTCAACACCAATGAAAAGCACAACATTTATCTGACAACTTCGACTGCCCCTCTCATTACCATAAATTTTATTTTGTAGCTATGTATTTTATTATTTTTTTTTGTTTATTTTTAATTTTACTTGTGAATGACTAAGAAAACGATGTCTTTTTTTGTAATGACACTCACACCTCACTGTCGAATACGAACAAAAAATTTGGTGACAGGAAATGCTTCATTTTAGTTTTTTATACCTCATTTAAAAAAAAAAGATTTTTTAATCAAAAATGAATATAAGAAATTAATATAACCATAATTTATTATTTTTCTCATTTTCAGTAGTTTTTTTTTATGTATATGAATGTTGTCATTTATTATCTGAATGCATTAATAAATTCAAAAGGTATTAATGAAGATTTTTTGTCTTTATAGCAAATCAAGTTAACGATCGATATGAACAAATCGACAGCAAGTCGAACCAGTGGCTGGGCGCCACTATTGCGGCTAGCAGCGATGATAATGGCATTATTGTGGTGAGTAGTTTTTTTTTCATAGTGATGTATTTTTATGGTCCAATAGATCTTTGCCATTGTTAAGTAGTTTTGAGTGGGTTTTAGGCATTTTTGAGTAGGTGTTCTTTAAGTGTTTTAATTTCATTATAAAATTCTTTCCCTTTTAAATAACAGCTTTTAGTAAATTTAAAAATAGAGCGCTGAATTATGTTATGATAAGAACCATTTTTCATAAGGAAAAGAACGTCATTAAAAGATGACCGTCAAGGCTTCAAACGTTGAGTTAAATGTTTGAGTGATTTTGAAAGCCATCGGCACATTCCTCCAGCTTATTCCAATATACACACAACATTTGCATTTGACGAAGCACAAAAACTATCAGTAAAATCAATTCCCTGCTTCGAATTGTGTGCCCTTTAGCGTTTTTCACTTTTATTTCGGTCGACCTACATCACACTGCAATAACTACACCCGCTCCAGAAACCCATCATTGTCATTACTACCCCATCAAAACAATCCTTAAACCAGTCCAGACTATAAAATTAAGTCAATAAAAACTTTGAAGGCCACAGTCAGTGTGTCAGGCAGTTAAACTATTTTTTTTCTTTCTCCTAACTCCTAACTCCACAGCCCATAAAGTTGAAATCCAATCACTTTTACAAAATCCCAGCTAACCTTAATTGGAATTAGAAGGAACAACAAAGTTAATCCATACATTAACCGCAGGCAGTAACACACAAACTAGGTATACGAGTGTAATCTGCAACACAATCTTATTGCTCTGCCACACCTTCTTAAAAGACAGCCAAATCAAGCCAATATTATTCACTAGGCTATTATACGGTGGTGTTAGCTGCGGTAGTCCCCAGTGCTGTCATTGTCGATTCCAGGTGAGCAAAATCGTGCGCCAAGCCATCCGACTTTGGCCCTCAAGGCAAGAAACAAGCTGTGTCGTTGTGTGGCTGTGGTTTTTTTTTCTGCTGTCATCGCTTTCATACAACAAGGGCGCATTGGATGTTTTTTAATAGTTGGATGGAGACTTCCTCTGGAATAACATTCAATCTCAGACCTTCTCAATAAAGTCTCGTGCTTTGCTGTCGTTTCATGGTTTCGCAAGCGATTCATATTTATGGCCGCGGTTTTGATTTTACGGGGCACTTAATCGATCTGATTGCGGTCACTTTGTGTCAATTTTGCAGCATGACAGTGGGAACGGAGGAATTGTGCAGGGGCGCTAGATGTAAAAGGGGACTTTGAAATGGTAATTTTGAGAAGCAATAGTTGGATCGATACTCACTAGCAAAAATGAGTGTGTTGTCATTGAAATCAGTGCCCATAAAGCATTTTTAAGCAAAATTCACGTTTTAAAATTCTAGGCCCAAAATAAATTAACTGTTTTTGCTTCGTTAACAGCCGGCCCTGGCAAAGAAACATAAAAACTATAAAATAGACGATTGATAGTCCTTTGTAAATGATTTCCTTTGCTTTTTAATGGCCCGTTTAAGATTCTTGACCGCGATAATGTCGACAAAATGGTGTGATGGAGACGACTGCGGCCAAACCTCATCAGTTGTAACTGTGGACGGTAGTCATTGTCGCACGTCATTCGGCGGAGGAAATCGATGTTAAACGATGTGAAAGTGAAATGCTCGCGTTGACAGGCTGACCTGATTTTTGGCAATAAATCAACAACCAATTGGTTACATCAATGTGTTGAGGAGGTGACGGGTGACCCTGTGCAACATGGCACCGCACCGGTCGGTTTTAAATTTCACAACAAACGTCATGTGTGACACCCACGAGACAACGTACAGAAACAAAAACGATTTTTAAATATGGTCACGCGTGCGTTGTAATAAATCGTGTGACGCCACTTTGACAGCGGTTTTTAATGCTGTCAAGTATATCAACGGCTCTTTTATTTTTAACAAATAATTAGACTCGACGTTTAAGCGAATGTGCGTGTAATTAATTAGTTGGAAAATATCCGTATGAACGCACTGGAGTGCAATTTAGCAATGTCAACTGTGTCTGCGAAGATATGAGACAGAAAGGCCCGTTTAAATGGCTCAGGGTAGATCAGGAGAGTTATAACTTGAAGTAAATGGTGATGGATTAGGCGAAGTGGACATTGTAAGCACTCAAAATACGGAATAATTGTTCGATAGAATAATTTTGTGTAATCTGAAAAGTCAATTATTTATCAGTGAAGCATTTAAGTGGGTTTTACTGTACTTTTTCTTTGTTTTTCATTTATTTGTTGACGGTGGATGTTTGTTTGAGTTTATTCGCTGTTCTTTTACTTTCAGTTATCTTAAGCTCCAGGAATTGATTGATGAATGCGCAAGTGTAAATGATTTATGAGGATATCTCAGTAATTTCTACGTGCAGTTATTTTTAAGAAGAATTGTTTGTATTCCATGAAGAGTATTATTTAAAGGAACGATGGGGACTGATTACTTTTCTATGCTTAGTTCCAATAAATTAGAGTTTACTGCAGATTTACCTAAAATCAAATGAATGACATTGATCTGCTTGGAAATAAGAACAAGCATTTGTAGTTCAAATATACTTTTATGATTTTTTCTCTTGTTTCTTTGGTTAACGACTTTTAAAATTATGTGTGGTTTAATTGTTTTTTTGGAAGTAGGAGTGCGAGGAATAAATGAAGTAGGAATGGGAGAATGATGTGAAATGAGTCAGTGAGATGGTCAGTTTGAACGAAGCAGACCAAAGTAATGAATTTCGAACGACTTTTGTAAATTGTGGAAAAAGCGTGAATACTGTTGCTGTTGCTATGGTGGAGATAGTAAGTGGTTAAGTTTTGTTACAATAGTCGATTTAAGTTTCTGTATGGCTTCATCTCGCTCTTAAAGAATATCCATTTAATGATTTAACTATAGTTAATCTTAAATAAACAAAACTTATATAGTTCCGTGATAAGAGCCTTCTGGTACTCTATTGATTTTGGTAAAGAAACTTCTGATAAGACCTTATACGTTGTGCCATGCTTTGCTGACTTGACTGCTATTCCTAAATCCAGTTAATTATTTATGATTTGTCAATACTTTTCTAATAAATACTTTTGTTATTCTTGTTTTTATTTTGAAAAAGTTTCACAGCAATAATTACACAAGACATCAAAGTATTGGTTCTGAAACATGGACAAGGCTACAGTTTTTGAACTTTATTGGCTTTTTACTTTCTTGGTATATAACCTAAATCACTCCTGAAGTCGTAGTTGTTCCTTTCCTTCCTTTTATTTTTTGACCCATTTTCCCCTACGCACAGCTAGCATACCACGTATCAACTATCAATACTGCAGCTCAACGGAGCCATTTTACATTGCGTCTATTGTCTTAGGCCAAACGCACGTTGAATTGCAAATTGAAATCGTTTTTTCTTCTTCTAATTCAATTTTATGCTGCGTTCGTATTTCCCCTCATTGCTTTGAATTTATTTTTATCCATTTAACCATATTGTGTTGGCTGCCAATTTCCTGCGTATGCACTGTACCAAACAACGAAAGCAAGTTGCAGTTTGCACGATCGACAAATTAAATTGAGGTCTTCGGCGCCTGTCAGACTTAGGCATACAGCCGCGCCATAACGACATAATATATGTATGAATAGGGAAAGTTCTAAGCCGTTTACGCACAAGCATACGTAATTTTTGTTCGATGTCGTTGGTGGCCAAAACAGTGTTTGGCTTATCATTTTTTTATGAAAAAATATTTTGTGCTCCGACTCTTGTATGAAGTTGCATCAGATCAGATTTGTGTGGGCTGCATATTTTGGGTTTGGTTTTTTTTTGTCAACAAAAAAGTTATGCAAATTGTGATGAAATCATAGAAGATATGACACGAGTGAGTTCCTTTTCAAATGATTTTATGCTAAGCCGGGCCCCTCTCCACCTACATTTGTGGTTTTATGACTTCACAAAAAATTAACAATACCAAAGCTTCTTACATTATTTTTTGAGGCAAATGTGGGTGCAATAAAAAGCGTTGACATTTGAGTTCGAGATCGATTGTCTTCTTTGTTGCGAACAATAGAAAAATATGAGGGCATTACTTTTGTGTAGTTTCGAACAATATTGATACCTACACTCATTCACAACAAAACATTTTATCCATAATCTTGAAAGAATGAAAAAAAATCATAGAAAATGTTTGAAGAAATTTTTGTGCGCTTTGAAAAACTTTCCACATTTCAAAGAAGATTGCTTCGCCGACAATTACTATCAAGACTTAAGACACATAAGATTCCTTAAATTCCAATTCGCAATGAATTAAGTCAACCATCAATCAATAAACACCACGAACTTAAAATCCTCAGAATCAAGTTCTTCTCAGTTAAACTCTTCTTATTACAAATTAGTCAAACACCATGTACACACATTAAAAACAAATGACCAACAATTGCATCTTCGTTGTCATACCAGCCGAGCCTTTGGCCATCGTTCTTGCATCGGTCGTCGTCTGGTTCTCTGGCCTCATATCTTCTTCGTCATTCCTAACTTCTCGTTTTTGTCCGCTTTGTATAGTGTGGTTTCTTCACCTTCAATTCAAGCGAAACTGAAAATAAAATAAAAACGGGTAAACCTGCAATATTGGACGACATCATTCAGTTGAATTCACCTGAAGCAAACCTACCATCAACATCAACAGAGTCCTTATAGAATGCCTGGCAGGCATTTTCTGCAAGTCAGAACCTCAGAGCAGAGTTAAGCGAGAGTAATATGTGTGTGTGTCTTGAATTGGAAATTAATTCAACGGTAAGTTTGTAACAATTTGTATGTATTCTGTTCTTTCTTGCCATATTACAAGTTCTAGACTTGGCAGCTGCATTACCAAGCTCGCCAAAAACTCATCGCCTGTAACCACCGCCACAGCCATCGCCACCGCCACAACTCCAACAGGCTGAAACTGAAGAATTGGCATGACATGTCCTTAAGATTGCAATGATTTGTGTGCGGCATTTAAAGCCTATTCAATGATGTGCGGCACTGACCATAACATAGACTCATCACATGCCAAATGATAAACCTCAAGTCAAGTTTTATCGTGGCAATAAAAATTGTTGAATCTATAACTCCTCTACAAATTGCAGAAAACATAATGATTTTATTATAGTTAAATGCCAGCTGGAGTTTGTTGAACAAAAAACTAATATAGGTCCGTGATAAGAGCCTTCTGGTACTCCATTGAAATTGGCAAAGAAACTTCCGAAAAGACCTCATACGTTGTGTCATGCTTGGCTGGTTGACTTGCAATTGTTTTGCTCCAAAAAATTGACAAAAAAAAATAAAAACAGTAACAAAACAACAATCTTTAACCATATCAAGAAGCTAACAATTTTTTTTGACAACAAAATCGTTTTTATGGCATCGTTGTCTTTAAAGAATGCAAATTTTCCATTGTTATACAGAGTGAGTGAACTATATATGGTGCGGGGTTGTGTTGTCATCTCACATGATCGTTGTCGTCATTGTATTTTTTTTTGTCTGTTTTTGACAGAAATAGAAGTTGGTCCAAAGAGAAAACAAAATGTCTTTACCAAAGCAGGTCAAACATGACCTCCGCTTCCATATTAGCTGACGAGTTAGCAGCAGCCATTTGGGGGATTTGAACAAACATGAGACAGGATCACTACAATGAATATTGCAAATACCCCACAACGCGGTGGTGTTGTTACAGTGGGACAGTTTCTTTTCATTTTTGAATAAAAACTATACAGTCGTCTTTGAATGTGAAAACTGTGTTAATTTTCTTAAGTTTTTTAACTAAACCCCACTATCAACTGCCAAGGCCAAAATCAAAACATCACTGTGCCGATTCGACAGGAACAAAGAAAAGTTGAAAATCCGAGCAAGCAATTGTACCATTCTTCTGTCAAGAGATAGAAGAAAGATACCAAAAATTATATCCAAGATTCGCATAGTATTGCACAGCAACATTGGCCATTAGGTCAAAGGCCAACACATTTGGAGTGCTCTGCGCGATATTGTAGCGACAGGCCTTAGAGGGGAGGAAATTAAAGATCGATCTCAATTCACTTTGATCGTATTTTTAAAACATTTTCCTTTCTTTCGAATTGTTTGTGGCGGTGGCGGCTAGGCAATGAACGATAAAAACCACAGAGCAATCTTGCACCTACACGTAGCAATTTAGATTTCTTAGAATTTGTGTTTGGCTACGATCCGTACGTGTGGGCACGTTTTTATTTGACTATTTTCGGTTTTGAATTTGGTCATTTCGATCGTTTAGAGCTTCTAATGAGGTCGGCAACTGATGTATACAAGATGTGGGTTGAATAAGATGTAAAACAAAATTGTGGTGCGTGAGAGAATGAAAGCATTTCTTTTTTTTTCATTTCTAAAAGTTTGGGCTTATTAGTGTGAAGATGTCGTTATTGTGACGAGTTCTCTGTTTAAAATCGGTTTTAGAGGACCACCCAGGAAATGTGTGCTCTATTAAAATCGAAATGGAGGTGTTTTAAGGTTGTTTTTATGCATAAAGTTGACAGGGTTTACATTTTTTTACATATATTTAAAAGAAATTGAGAGATATCGAGTTCCAATAGGAAGCTATAAAAAAATGGTAATTGATTTGCCGGGTCTTTTGATTGTTAACATTTGGACGGTGTAGAATTAACAAAGTTCGTTGAATTGAATGAATTTTCTATTATTTCCTCGACTTTTATGCAATCGACTTTAATATGGATATCTTTTCCGCGTTTAACTCCTTAAACCCTGAAAAGTAGGTAGGTAGGTATATATTTATTTTTGTGCCTAGTCGTGTTTTTTTTCGTTCACTTCTCTTGAGTGGTCAACCAATAACACTTACACCAGCTTTTAAAATTCCAAAAATTCCATTTCCAAAAACGAACACCAATTTGTTTAAAGGCCCTTTAAATCCCTAAACCGCTTAACCCAAACCATAAAAAGCGTTTTAACAGATATTCTAGACAAGCTACAAACACACGATTGCCTCACTGCCGTTGCTAAATGCCCATATTAAAATACACAGATACAGTGAAACTTCTCTTGGCCGGACACCCACGGTGCAAATTTCTTTGTCCGCCCAAGAGAAGTGTCCGTCCAAGAGAAGATATTTGTAATTAAAAGAAAATGTTTTTTATATGTTTTTCTTTTTGGTGGCATCCTATGAAAAATGGTTTTTGTAAGCAAATTAAACAAACAAAACCGCAACAAAGAAAATACAAACCTTTTTTAATTAAACAAAACAAAAACTAGCAAGACACTTTTCATAACGTACCGAAGCCGGTTGCACCAAACGAATGAGGAAAAAACAATAAATTACGCAAACGCATTGGCGCAAAATTATAGTCCGCTAATGAACAATTTTAGTGTGATACTAGTTTAAAATGACGTTTGAGTAATGTCTGAAACGTCATTTTAAGCTAGTAGGTATCACACTAAAATCGTTCATTAGCGGACTATAATTTTGCGCTATTGTGTTTTGTGGTTCTGTTCTTATTCGTTTAATACAGCTGGTTCTCACCAATACATTCATATAAACTTGTTTTATCAAGTTATGTATGCGAAACATCCCTTAAATGTAGTTTCTATTTGGAAATGGATCCAGTTACAAACATTTCTCACTCTTTCTGTCCGGCCAAGAGAAACAAATTTTTCAAATTTGCTTGTTTTCGCTGTCCGTGTCCGTCTAAGAGACTGTCCGGCCAAGAGAAACAGTTTTATATGTAACTTATATGGAACAAATTCTGTTAAAAAAAAGTGTCCGCCTAAGAGAAGTGTCCGTCCAAGGGAAGTGTCCGTTAATGGAAGTTTCACTGTATTAACTATCCTGAAGGGCTTAACACTAAAACCTTTTTTGCTAAGCGGCATTCCGTACATTTTTTGTCTATTTTAAATGAACAATTTTTCTATCCAAATCTACGAAGTAAGTCTCTGATTTTTTGTATTGTGTTGTCTTGAAACACAAGCTGTAGGTAAGAACTTATAGACGATTCTTATGCTGGTGCATGCAAGCCCCATGCAACGTTGTTGTCGCCATCATCGCAAATGCTATGCAATTGTGGCGGCTTCCGATTATATCATAGACAATCTGCGCCACACACAAGCCACTACTTCTCGTCTCGCAAAAAAGAAGATAAACTTTTCTTTTGGTATATCGGCGCACTAACCAAGTTGTTGTTGTTGTTTTTGTTTTGCTTTCAATTTTATTTTATTATTTTATATCTTTTCGATTAAATAGCTCTTCGAAATTGTTTGAAAAATTTCGTGGGAAGTACACTGGGAAAAAATCTAGTATTTTATAATTTTGGGAAATTACGCTTATAGACAAATAAAAATTGTATAAAGGAAAAGAATATAAAAAAATCAAAATTATGTAAAACATTTTTGTAAAAAAACTAAAACAAATACCTATTGTTCTTAACGGAAACTACAAAAATACATTTTTGAAAACAAAAGAGGTCGAAAATAAGGTTTAAGGCCATTTTTTGAACAACGATGTTATTTTTGCCATTTTATTTTTCTGAGTGTAGGCTTTTGTATTTGTATTAAATCTCTGAACTTAAACAAAAAAGACTTCAAACAATGAAGAAGACGACAAGAAAGGAGTTAGCCTCCACCATCCACATTTTCTCTCCTCTCTCCTTATGTCCAGCAACCGATCGATCTGTTGCGATCCGATCGGTTTGACAAGATCCTTTAAATGGGCAATATGACTTGTTTTGGGATCTCAGCGAGAATAATGTCGGTTTTTTGCACAATCTCACTTTTGTCAGGTTTTGTATAGTTTTACGGTTGTGATCAGAAACAGCAGCAGTAGCGGCAGCAAGCTTTTAAAGCCAAAAAAAAAGGTTGCACGCCGATATCTTCGTACAACAAAACAAAAACTCTAAATCCAGCAACAAACAACATTCACCGTTTATATCTATTTGACCATAAAAATCTTTTATCCATGGTCAGTGTCTGGATCTGGAGATTCCCTATAGATTCCCAGCTATTAACTTGTTGTTGTTTCTTTGTTAAGGGATCTTCCAAGAAGGTCTAAGTGATAGATGGATGAATAGGCGCACGACGCGCCCGATGACGACGACGTTGCACGGATGGATGGACAGACAGATTCACTGCCTGCTATTCAAGTTTGTCTTTTTTTATTGCTTTACTCTGCGAAAAGATTTGTATGGCCATCTCTTTTAAGACGAGTCCGCGATTGTGGTGAGCCCTTGACATGGTTTTCTGAGAGGCTCTCGCAACCAAGGATTTGTCCAGAGTGTCCTGACATGTTGTTTTATTTATTGGGCGAATATTTTCTGCCCCTTTTTGTTTCGCCTTCGCTTCTATCTTGTGATAAAGTCAAAGAAAAAAAACGGTCCCATTGGAACAATTTCTTAAGCCCAGAAAAGAAAATAAAAATAAAAGAAGACTCTTTACAAAGATTGCTTTCTTATTGTGTGTGACCATTTTGGGGATTGGTGAATCTTGCACAATATAATTTTTATTCACTTGAGAAGATTTCAGTGCTTTTGTTCCATTGTTTCCTGGGCTTGAAGGCAAGGCCTATGCCTTCAATGCACAGGCCATGCATGAACATTGTTCGATTAGTGTATGCAATTTTTTTTAAGACTCAGTCTTTGAATTGAATTTATTTTATTTCTTTATTATTGATCTCTTTTTGACCATAAGTTGATGAAGTTTTTTTTTTTTATTTGCAGGCATGTGCTCCAAGATATGTTTTCCATGGAATGAATCCATCAATCCGTGAAACTATAGAACCAGTTGGAACGTGCTTTACGTCGAGGAATTTTTCAACTTTCACAGAATATTCACCCTGCCGAACAAGTAAGTCGTTTTTGATTTTTTTGAACAAAAGTCGTACAATAAATTATGTTAATCATTAACAGCCGAATTAATAAACACAGAATAGCGAAGGATTAACCCTTATTCTGTGGGTTAAGTGGAAAATGCAATCAATAAAATAACTCACGTTTATTTATATCACATCCACACCATGGAGGATGGTGATTTAGCGAAGGAATAAAAAAACTGTAAAAAGAAATACTACTTTGTCAGTTCATAAGATGGCGCCACAATCGATTGCCAAATAATTTATAGCAAAGTTAACAACAAATCGCTAGTCAAAAACAACAAGAAGAAAAATCCCAAAGGGAATTTTTGGTATACGTCACTTAACTATTTCGAGAAAAAATTATTTTCATTAAAGAGAACTTTTTACCCATAGATTAACTCTGCGGGTTAGTTAACCTTAAGAATAAGAGTGGAATAGGCGTTTTTTTTTATTAATACGGCTGTAATTGATATTAATTGATAAGGTTGAACTATGCTCCCAACTCTAGTATCAGTATCAAACCTTCTCCATGGAAGGAGTTAGTTAAAAGCTTTCACGCCGAATTTTTAAGTCTACTCCAATGTCAAACAAGATCAAGAAAAGAATTCTTTTGAAATCGCAACAATCTTCTGAAAATGAAAAGTTCTCACAGCTTTTTTTTTTTTGTTTTTGCTTTGCCTCTTCTTAAGGTATCCAATTCTGAAATTTGATCCTTCATCAAACAAAGAATAAAAGAAGATAAAATAAAATAAAGACTGATACAAGAATGGAAGAGAAGTGAGGAGATAAATGACAATTGGTATACACTTGAGTGAAGAGCTAATGTCTTGGAAAATGGGTTCCGTTGCGATCTTTAGCGGTAGGTACGCGAAACTTGTTGTGGCTTCGAGAAATTTATTGAAGTTTATTTTTGTCCATTGACACTTTTTTTAAAGAGTCTAGGTCAATGTTGGTCCATCGGATATGTTTTGTAAAGGCTGAAAATAACCAATTCTTGTTGAATTGGTCATTCAACTCGGTTTGCAACAGGGTTTACTTCAACATTAACTCATCTTTTCTCGTTCACAATATTTAAAACTTCACCCTTCTGCTACTTAAATGAGGAATAGAAGACTCTATTTCTAGTCTTCAACTTAAATGCATTCCAGATGTGTTCCAAGCTATTTTTACATTTCCTTCATACGTTTTGAAAGCAACATATCATATGCAACATTTATGCGTTTTCTTTGTATAAAACAAAAAAAAAATAGATTAAGTAGAAACCATACAAAGTAGCTCATCAAATCAGAGCTGACCGAATAAAGGGTAAACGTCAGATGCATTACCAGAATTACAAAATTTAATTGACATTTGAAGCCAAAACATTCTTCTGCCTTTTTTCATAATTTTTGCAATTCGACCAACCTTTATTTGACTGTCGGATTTCTTTCAAAAGGTTTTAATTTTTTGTATGAAATACAAGAAGGGTAATTCTACAAGTGCAGCAAAGTAGTTTTGTGACCTTTTGTGGAACTGGAAGTACCACACAATACTCGGAATGTGAATTTTGTAATTTAAGAACTTGGTGTAGGGTTGAGTTTATGGTGAGAAAAGAATGATCGTAATCTGCCGAAAGGAAAACGAGAGGGCTTAACGAAGTTGATAGAATTAAATTGTTCAATCATGAGAGCTGACACAAACGTCAAATTGGCTTACAATTATTGAAGATTATGATCGCTGGTTAGCCACGAATTTTAATTCAGACTTAAATAAGCTTATCTACCTTACGTGTGGTACAGAATTCAAAGCTGATCTGTTAAAATTAAAACTCTAGGCTTATATTTTACTATCATCCTTGGTTTGTTAGCTGGCTAAGAATCCCGAACTTGATTTTTTTCCCTAGATTTTAACACCCCTCTATTCCCCAAGACCATTTAAATTCATCTCTTCACAAGACAATTGAAATTTTCATCCTGCTGACTTCATTGTCATTAATGTGCAATCACATCGTCTCAAGTCTCACCAAATAAAAGAAACAAAACCTGTAATTCTTTTATCTCTGCAGTCCATACCTCCATCATCACCTTGCAACAACAATAACACCAACAACATCAATAAACGATCTTGTTAAATGCGGTGGATCTTTTCCGTTTTCCGATCTTCTAACCACACACCCGCCGCCATTGACTGCATCCACCAAGACACGATCATTATTGAACGATAACAATTTGTCGCCAAGGTGTTTCGAATATGTTTCGGAAACTTGTCTACCACTTAAAGAAGTCCCAGCTCCCAGTACTTTCCCAATGCATGTAGCTGCAGTCGTTCTGTACCTACCCTACCAAGGAGCCATTGTCACAATCGATTGAAGCCGATCGTCAAGTCTTTATGTAGCCTGAGTTTATATCGTTTGGCTGATCTTTTAGGATGTTTTTGTTGTTATTTTTACGAGTGGTCTGGAAATGTTCGGTTGTTTTTTTTAACTCGATTATTTTCCCTGTCCAGCAATCATTCTTCGTGTGGAATTTCAATTAGATTCGAACGAGATGAAATGTTGAAAATTCTGTGAATTACCAGTTTTGGTTTTTGCTTGCAAGACTCAAGGCGAAGGACAACATCCATTACAGTCCTCGTAGTGAACAAAAACAAAACAAAGAAAAAACAACGGAATTTGGAACTTCAGACTGAAGAGACAACAAAAAAGGGTACCAATAAAACGGCCCAACTATATTTGGCAGCACGAAAATTGCATCGATCAATCCAAGAAGACAGTTTTGGTCTTGGAATGGTAACGATCTTGTTCACAATCGATTCAAGTGGTACAAACTCACTTGGGTTACGCAATTCGTCGTGGATTTTGTTTGTTTAATACTGTTTTTTTTTTGGTGTCTGGCAATGAAAACATTTAAATTACTGATCAGTTTACGAGTGTGCACACTCAAGACGTTAAGTGTCACAAGGTGATTTAAAATGTTAACTATTTTTTTTAACATTATGTTTACGACTCTCAAGGTTTGCGAAAGGCCAAGTTGGGAGCATTTTTGATAAAAAAAGGACTTTGATTTTGTTAATAGTATTGTTTTTCCTTATTTTATTGCAGATTATTTTGGATATCATAGACAGGGTTATTGCCAAGCTGGTCTCAGTGCAGGTGTTAGTAAGGTAAGTAAGTCTAACTCCCACATCAAGATTAAGTCTTTTGGTGTAAGATTCTTAACATTCTTCGGGCATAATTTGCATAAACATATCACGATAACTTATTTTGAATACACAAACACATTCGCTAGAGGACTCTAAATAAAGGATCCTCATATGGGCGATAGGCTATTCATTGTCGAAACGTGTTTAGTGTTCGGACTTCAAGATGGGCGTTAAATACAGTAGAGATAGTCGTGTCGTACATAGGATCTAGGAATCTTTGGTCAAACGAAAATTTAAATATCACAAAATGAGTCCCTAAGGGAGCAGGGGAATCAAAAGACTCACTTGTTTTGTTGGGTTACATAAAACAGTTTAAATTTTAAGGAGACTAATTTAATTTTTAATTGTGATGCCAAAAGATTTTAGTTTTTCAAGCATGTATTTATATTTTAATGGAGTAAGAAAATGTTGTTTTTTTTTTAGTTTTTTTGCGTTTTTGGCAAACATTTAGTTTTATTCTTACTGGTTTTATGATAAACAAATAACTAAGATTTAGTTCTCAAAAGATAGGTTTTGGTCACGTTGTTGGAAAACATGTGAAAATAGAATAATTTCTTTTAATTTTTCTTTTTTTTTGCATTGAGGCATTATAAAGACCTGCAAAAATTAGAGTTAAATACAAAGTTATAATTTAAAATAAGCTTCGTTCTCCATGATTCTCATAATTTCAAGTCTCAACGAAAAATCGAAAATGGAAAGAAACTTCCCTGAATAATGCCTCTCAACATCTTTTTTCAAAGGGCTTCATTATAAAATTATGAACCTGTTTGAGCTCTCAGCCAGGTAACCCCTTTTTCCCCTACGATTTGAGTTTGTAAATTTTTTTGCAAGCAATACATTTTTTCGTGCGTCTGGCAGATTTCACGATTTGATTTTTTTTCTCGTTTTGCGTGAGATGAACACTTTTTTGCTGTGTAAAAAGTAGTTGTCTATCGGTTTGAATAAGATTTATGGAGATTTAAAGATCTACCAGTTTTGTCTTTGAATAGATAAGAAATCTCTAAATACAAACGATTGTGGTTTGTTAAGAAAAGAAGCTATTTGCATAAAAAGAAAATAGAAATAGATGAACTGCTTGGGATAAAAGTTATCATTTTTATCAGTTTAAATCACATCGATGCCGCCTGGTTGTATGCTCTGGGATTTTGAGGGGAAATCGAAAAAGAGCCCAGAAGATCTAGATGTCTTAAAGGCAGTAAGCAATTTTTGTGTGGTAATTTGGCCGGTACTTACGCTCATTGAGAGAAGTCTTACTTCTTTGCAAGTATGTAGCTGGCGTCTTTGGATAGTGACAACCCCAATCCTTCAGCGTATAAATGGATTTATGGAAAAAATCCTCTTTGTGATTCGTATTGTTTCTGAGAAAGAAACGCTTTTGCACTTGATGTTTCCAATTCATATTTTCGAAATTGTATTCTTTCGGTTACACAAATCTTTCATTGGATTACAAAAAAAAAATTCAAGCAGCTTTATACATATACCAGTTCAACTGCATGCACCTAACAAGTGCGAAGAAATATGCTGAACCGTAATGCAATTTTGGTGTCGGGCGCAAGCTTAAGTGAACCAGCGAATACACACGAACCCTATGAGCAAACCATAATGTACTTAAGCAACGTTCTTTAACTTTTCGTTCAAATTTTACAAGTGCGGTTTCATTCGATCATTGCTTCAGTGAATTCGATAATTTGAAGAAGAGAAGGCCAAGCCTACTTTTTTTTCTTAGTTAAGGAAATTTTCCCGGTTTTTTGACATTAGCTTAAGTTCACTTAAGAAATTATAGTTGGGCCTTAATTCAGCATTGAAATAATCGAAGCATAGAGTGCTTCAAAAAACTAAATGCAGTTTATCGAGAACTATTCATGAATTAGCTAGTATTAGGTAAACTAAATTATAAGTATCGGTGTATCTCAAAAGCACGCAAAAAGAGGACTGCATTTTGGGTGCAAAATTCACACGAATTTTGCACTTTAAACCTTATATAAAATTATTTAAATTCGCGCATATTTTAAACTATAACTTTGTATTTTATTTAAAAAAAATAATAATCGAGCGTCCTCCGTACAGCATGAACAATCTAGCACTGACTGATTTCATTGCAAGCAATTGCTTATATAGAATTATTTGAACGAAGGATTATATTACTTCATTCTCAATGATTCTCAGCATTTGGTATCTCTTAAAATTCTAAGAATGCAGATCAGTTTATTAAGTCATTAAGTGACCAACTCACACTCTCAAGTTAAGAGATGTTTTGCTTATTCGGACTAGAAGAATTTGAATCGCCTTTCTATGTATATTCCATTTATTGCAATATTCAGCAATTATAAATTGTCAAAAGGCATTTGTACTGCCAATTCTTCCACATTCAAGCTTAAAATTACCAACCACATTTTACAACCTGATAAGAGTTTCTAAACATTATTTTTTCCATTCTAGAAAGGTGACCGTTTATTTATTGGTGCTCCAGGCAGCTGGTACTGGCAAGGTATGTTCTTTGTTAACAAATTGTATAACTCTTAACAAAAAGTAGATTTAATTCTTAAACATTTAATTAAAATTTAAGAAACATTTAATAACGATTGGGAGTAGATTAAAAATAGAATTAATTTAAATCCCTTAATCCTCAATACCTGAAAAAATATCCTGCATTTTAGAAATAAACAAAAATTGTAATTTTTTAACTAAGGAAACATTAAAAAAAATTCAACTCTAGTTTTGTAATATGACATAAAATGTAAAATTTGGTTGTTTAAATCACATTTAATACCAGAAGTTAAAATTAACTCTAACAGTAAATTTATTATTATTTAATCAAGGTTCAAAGGTCAGCATGATGACGTGCTAACAAAGTCAAATCGATTTGTCAACCAATTTAAAAAATTAAAAACTTTTATACACTCCCACTTACTCTGAAATCTTCAATTGCAAATTAAATTGGAGCAAAGGAATGGTTTTCGTTCTTACTCTGATGAAATTTAATTGAACGAAATGATTTCATGGAATTTGTAGTTAATAAATAAGTTTAATCTTTTTTTTTTTTTTTATTTGACTAACAGTGATGGGGAATTGAATGAGGATTTTTTTTATCATAATTTTAGGAAGTATTTTGAGAATTAAAGACAGAAATGCTTGTTGTGTGATTAATATAAAAAAAGAAGAAATCAAATCAATGAAATTCATGTGATGTAAATTTCGCCTCTCTTTTTGACGGATATGACAAAAATTCAAAATTTTTGGTTTTGCTACTCACATCGAAATTTTGATTGGTTCGATTTTTGTAAGAATGTTTATGGGAGTCAGTGAAGAGAAGCAACAAAACATAGTTCATAAGTTGTAGTTAATCTAACAACGGTAGAAATTCAGAAAACAAAATTATTTAAATTTAGCAATTTTCGATAAATTTTGTTTAGTTCAAATTGAGTCTCGTATTTTTTTCGTAATTATTTATTTGTTTTTATTTTACTTTTATTTTTATATATATCTTCTCGTTTCCTGCCTGTATCTGCACCCCCTTCATTGTAATGTGCGCGACTGTTGTTGTGTTGTGTTGCCTTATTGTGACCTTATGCCCCCCTCTCTACTATCTATCCCAACGTATACATTTATGAATAAATGTTTAAAATATTTACAACAAAAAAAAAAAAAAAAAAACATTTTTAAAAATCGTCGAATCATCGAATTTAAATGAAATGCATTAATTTTTGTTGGATCAACGAATTCATTAAAAACCAACAGGACAAGCATTTTCAATTGACGCTGATTCAAAATATCCGTACAAGCCGCCTATATATCAAGATTTCGGCTATGGAGGTAAACGAAATACAAAAAAAAAAACCAACAAAATAATAAATTTTAGTTTAGTTTTCATCTAATTTTTTTTTCTATTTTCAAAACTTAAATTTTTTGTCGTTTTAATTATTTGAATAATACTCTGATGTGACCTTTTAATCGACTAAAAAAATTCTTCAACTAATTTGTTGTAATGAATATTTTTATTGCTATGTTATTTTTATTTAAGTCACATCGGAGTAATACGAATTCTCTTTTGAGGAGAAATACTTTTTATTAATATTTGGTGCGCTTCTACAAAAACAAAACAAAAATACCTTAACAATGCTGGACAAAAATAATAAAAGGAAAATTTAAGTTTCTAACAAAAATACAAACATTTGGGCTTTTTTTCTAAAATTTTAAACAAAATATTAACAACGGCTTTTCTGCAAAAGAAATATAGAAAACTCACATTAACTCATCAGTGCATTCAAAATAGAAACGAGCAACTGGAACGCACTTGAGCCACGCATTTCTAATCAAAACCATACAGAAACGGTTTTAAAAGCATTGCGGTTAAACATACATTTTTTAACAATTAAAAATAATATTTCAAAATCTTGATATAAACAAAAATACGTTGCTTTATTCTTCTATACTCCTGTTGTCTGCTTTCCATTAAAACCCTAATTGGAAATTGCTCTAATGCTTTTTATGGTAGTCCTATTTATTTCTTTTTGGAAAAGGAATCGATTTGGTTTGATTTTTACATTTTGGAATTTATTACTTGAGATTTTATTATTTAAGTGTCTTATTTTAACAAATGCATGGCTACGGATGTATTTATATTTATGTTTCATGTTTACATTCCCTGTGGTGTGTTAACTTCTAACTTTGGTGTCTGTTTTGTGTAATGGACAATAGCGTGATTATTTTCATAATTGACGAAATGACTTTATTTGACATCAATGTGAACTGTGTATAGGATTTTGTTTTAAAATGATGTATAATGTTATTAGAATGAGTTAGTTGGTAACGCTGGGCACCTGACACGATATTTGTCAGCTGTGTCTAGATTTGCAGTGATGCCAAAAAATTTTAGGCTAAGATTAATAATATTTTTAGTTCTGTTTATGTTTTTCAATTACATTTTACGGGAGAAAAAATATATTGTTTTTAATTTTTTTTTTTTACAAAAAAAAAATAGTTTTAGTTTAAGGGATTTTATGATCAACAAATAACTTAGATTTAGGTCTAAAAATATTAGTATTGTTCACGTTGTTGAAAATTTTGTGATAGTAGAATAAATTCTTTTATTTTTCAAATAAAAATTTTGGGTTTAGGCATCATGATCATCTGAAAAACTTCGAGATAAAATTCTACGAAATAATTTAAAATTTGCTTCGTTCTCCATGATTCTCATCAATTCGAGTCTTATAGAAAAATCGGAAAATGAAGGAAATTTATATCTCCTTGATAGTTGATAATTATGGCTCTGAATGATATAAACCGGGGGCGTTTTGTAAAGAAAAGGAGATTTTTTCCTGCGAACTAGTATCTTGCAGACAATTGGAATAACATAGTCTAGCAGGCTAGCGTACCATAACCCAATGAGGCTCATGCGTTTAATCAGAGGTGAATCATTATTTCGAAAGCATGGCATTATGGAACGGGAATATTGGTTTCCTGTACCTATACTTTTAGCAATTTGCCACGCCCCTAAAAATTTCAGATACATTGCCTTAAAATTGCCCTGAAAACTGGCTTTCTTAAAAAATCGGAGTTGGGAAAGGAAACGGCAGAGCTGTGAATTATGGCTGAGTTCGTAATTGTAAAACTTCCGCAGTACTGCCAAAATTGTGTTCGTAAATTTAAACAAACAGCAATAGTTCTGCATGAGCATGGCAACAATTGTGTTCATAAAAGTATAACGACTGTCATTTTGCGGTCGAGTCGGCATTTGTTTTTATTTTGTTGCTGAATTTGCAGGAAAATGGCAGGGAGCAAATGTGATGTTTGTTGCTCAATAACTCCAGAAGTACTAAGCGGATCAGGATGAAATTTAGCATACAGACAGATTATAGTCCAGACTATCACATAGGCTACTTCAAATCCCGGTAAAATCTATGGTGCCCGTGGGAAACATTGGTTTTAAGTATACAAAGAGCATATGTGATTGGCATGATTTTCTGAATAGGTAGTGGTGGTTTAGGGGTAAGAAAATGACAAAGGCTACTTTTAACCCGTTTTCGCGAGTAACACCGCGGGTATAACTAGTTTTAGTTTGTTTATAATCGTAATATTACTGAAGGGAAAACTTTTTTTGGTGTGATTGACCCTTTATTAAATCATTAGATAACAATGATTTTTCGTAACAAAAATGCAGCATGCTCACGATTTACGAATGTAAAATAGGTCTGTCAGGGGTTTCCTGTTACTTAACCACCATGTTTTCGAAAACGGTTTCTTCCACAAAGCTTAGAACAATTAGGGCTATTCTGCCATTTCTGTTATTCTGTTATGAATTTTCTGTTATGAATCATAAAAGATTGAGAAATAAAAGATCTTTTATAATTGGTATTCAGAACTTCGAACTTTTATAAAATTCTGTTATGAATTTTTCGAAAAAGAAATCTGTTATGAGACATCTGTCACTTATCAGCTGTTGCCTACAAATTAAACTGTTTCTGTCTGTGAAATAGATGATTTTTGCAAAAAGGTAATGAAAATGGATATCCACGACTGATGGTGAGTTTAATTTCAATTAAATTCAGATTTAATTAATCTATTTTATATGAATATGCCATCTTTCCAGAAACCAGCCTCTGCATTTTCCGGAACTGCTGGCTGTTTTGAATTGCTAGTTTTTTTACATCTCCTTGGCGGATTCCAAGGACAAGTATGTGGTTTTGTTCCTTACTTCACCAACTGTTCAACGGAGAATATTTCATTCTCTGAGTGTGCAACAGAATTCCGCAGCATTGATTCTTCAACATTGCATGTTCTATAGACTCGCATTTCACGCATTTCGCTTGGACTAACACACATCGCAAACAGAACAGACTTGGTGACTTGAATATTGACTTGCTAGCCGATAAGTCTATGAAGAAAGCAAGTGATTATGGTGTATATATTGGATGAAAAAACTGTAGATCTTTTCCGTGGATTGTTTATCATCGATTGTAAACAAAACTTAAGCCAAGTATCTGTGAATGACTAACCCGTTGGTCGCAGTGTATACGAGACTCTTCGTCTTGTACAGGCGTTCCAATTTACCGATAAGCATGGTGATGAAAGCCAGGCAGCAAATCAATGGTCGCCAACCCCCGTGGAATAAAATAGGTGGTCGTCCTCCTCTCGGCGAGTACAATACCCTTGTTAACAAGAGAGATTTGCGACCAAATCTCGTACAGAAATTCACCAAAGTCGCTGAGCGGTTCGAAGACCAGAAAACCTCTGAAATTTGGGAGATCATGAAGTACATGGTTAACGTGACTCCGCTCTGTCGAAGAGTCGATGTCAAGTACATCAAACAGGCTATAAATTGTACATGTCCACAATAATCAGTGGGAATTAGCGTGAAGCACAAAGAAGAGGTGTTCCAAGCATTTGTTGACTTGACTTTGTATCAAGGTTCTTGTTTAGGCTTGCAGAACATTACAATCGAAGGCAAACCGCTCTGCCCGTTGGTTTATTATTGCATGGGATGTGGAGACTTGCAATCGGCTTTGCGGTGCATGCAGATGGGAGGGTAAATTAGTGAATTATTTTTTTTTTGTTCTTTAAACAAGCTTATATCTTGCAGAGCCGGTAATGAAGATTTCATTCAAGTAGGTACTTGGAGAGAAAATGAACAAACCCGATCAGAAAATTAAATCTAAGGTGGAAGGTCAACTCAAACTGAATTACTGTAATAAAATCAAGAGCCATGAGGTCTTTAGTAGAATTGTGTTATTAAGAACTCCACACTGCAAACAATGATTTTGGAGAAATATGGCGAGAAACATTTCAATGCCGGCGAACAACATCATCTGTGCTTCCAGGTTCTTGCCCTACGATACTTTTTCTGTTTTGCATTGCCGTGCATCTAACTCAGCCTTTGATTCTGACCAGTAGTGGTAAGTATTGCTGATGAAACTCTGCCAATTCTTGAATTAAATTTGAATTCTTAGTCTAGGTGCCATGTTGATAAAACTCTGGAATTGGGAAAAGTTGTGGGCTTGCCAGCGCGTTTTCGAGGGACACACACCCTGAAATGCTTATTATGTTGACCGGATCCGAGGATGGAACCGCGAGAATTTAGCATTTAGGAACCTACCCCTAAGAGACATGTCTGAATTCCGAATTCGAACTTGTCTGGACAATGTTGCCCTGGGCTATAACGAGGGTTCGATCATTATCAAAGTTGGACCCTCCCGTCCTCCCAGCCATGTCGATGGACGTCATCTTAGCCAAGCACTAAGAAACAAAAGCTTCCGAAGGAAGTAAGACTTCTAAATGAAAAACAAGCCGCCCAAGAACTCGCCCTGACACGAATTTTCACCGATGAAGACTTCAAACGAATCGATATGGCCAACATCAAGAAATGCGTCGCTGCTTCTTGTTTTTAAAGATTATTTTATTAAAATAACGTCGGAAATAAAATACCAAAATTAAATAAAATGTTTTATTTATGATTTCATTTTGATACCGTTTTTGGTGGTAGCCTTGACACGATACACTTCTCCGCAATAGCGTAGCCTTTGTATCGTCCGGATCGAGTTGCAGAGCATATTCAAAGTGCAAAATACCCTTCTCTAGATTGTGACTATAGTGCAGGCAACATTAACGAACATAAATAGCATCAGCTGATGTGGTATCGTTCATCTTGACCCTGGATCGACTGTCTCATCTTTCAAACTGTTTAACCTATACGGTGCCGTGCCGATGATATTATCGAGGACTGTGCAGCATGCAGCACGATTTCCTTAGTAGGCGGCCGAATCGGGGCATAGTGAAATTGCATTCGAGTATACTTTTAGTGCAGCCTGGTAGTTTTCCACACACTCCATTACCTCTGAAAGGTAAAAGTGATATTCCTGTATAATGAATTAAACTTAAAAGACACGTTGGACTTAAGACGGCAGTAGTAACTTACCCACAAATGCTCATCATCACTGGCTATCGAAACATTTTGAAACGACCATCTGAATAAACACCGACAGGTCTAGCAGGACCTTTTCAACTGTCGATACGTACAAATTTGTTATCAAAAGGTACCACTTTCACTTCACTGCAAATACGCAAAACCACTTAAAACATAAAACAATGGGATTAAACATAAAATATAACCATTTCATGTACTTATGAACGAGCTGTGTCTTCCACGCTTGAAATTTAAGTATTAAAAAAATTTGTTTTTAACTGAAATCGTAGTTTTTATTGAAATCTTTTATCATAAAAGGCCCGAAAAGTTGTCTGTTATTCTGTTATGATTTTTAACAGATTTCTTAAAAGATTTTGGCTTGCTGAATACCAAATAGGCGATTTATAAAAGATTTTCAGTATGTTCGAATTTTTTGACAGTTCATAACAGATTTCTTAACAGATTTTATAACAGATTTGGCTTGCCGAATACCAAATCTGTTATTCAAAAAAGATTTTTTGACAAATAAAACTTTTGTATGGGAATTCATAACAGAATAACAGAATAACAGAATAAAAGATTTCGCCGAATAGCTCCAAATGTGTTTTAAAATATTTTAGTTGAAAGCCATTTTTTAAATGAATGAACTACAAATCAAATCAAGAACAAATAGAATGTGTTTCTAGTTTTGTCAAAGTTTGCTTTTGTGAACTCATTTTAAATAAAGTATCATGACTGCACACATGCAGTTGTAATTGAGTTCATAAAAGTCTTTGAGCATATTTTAGGCAGGGCATGGGCAACAAAGCCTGCAATTACGAACTCAGCCTATTTTCAATACGAAATCTGCTTACCGAAAACTTTTGTGAATATTTGAGCACACTCAAGGCAGATTTATGGGTTCGTGTTAGATTTTTCTTCGCACCATAGGCGATTTAACCATCTCCGAACCTAAAAGGATGTTTTTCTGGCAAAATATGATCAAAAACCTAAAATTTTCGTTCAGGAAACCGAAAATAAAAGAGTGAAACAATATTTATACAATCCTTACACAAACAAAAAGAAACACCTTAATACTTACCTTCCCCTTTTATCTCCTCTAAAAACTAGCATTAACTTTTCTGTGTATTTGACTTGACCTAAATGTTAACTATTCGTCTTACTAACAATTTACAAAGGCGATATGCTTAACCGACTGTTCTCATTTTCATTATACCAATCAGAAATTATTGTATATATAAGTTAACAAAAACAAAGTTTAAGGATTTGGCAGTGTGGGACTTCTTTGGCTTTACTTAAATTCAAAATAAACAAAAACGTCATTGCCAGTCTTAAAACCAAAAGTTCATCCATCATTCTGAAAATATCATTCCATTCAAATGTATTTTTTGTAAACAAAATTGTAGATCCTAACGGGTTTTTTCCAATTTTTATAGGTCAATCATATTCGTATGATATCATGCATCCAAAAAGTAGGGTCTATTCGACGACCCAGGGTGGTGGCAAGGACGATGACTCCTACTTGGGCTATTCCACCGCCACTGGTGACTTTGATGGCGACGGCGAAGAAGATGTCGCTTTGGGCATTCCTAGGGGCGCTGGTCTTCTCGGCAAAATTGCAATCTACAAGTGGCACATGCACAACATAATCAATATAACCGGTTGGCAAATTGGTGCATACTTCGGCTACTCACTGGCCACTTGCGATGTGGACGGTGATGGATATGATGATTTGATTATTGGTGCTCCAATGTACAGTGAACCGAACAACGAAGGAAAATACGATGTGGGCAGAGTGTACATTATGATGCAGGGCAAGAATCCCATGGAGAAGTTTACTCGCGAGGAATTCAGAGACGGAACAAATTCAAAGGGTCGTTTCGGACTGGCTCTAACCAACTTGGGTGACATCAATCGAGATGATTTTGGTGATTTCGCAGTTGGTGCTCCGTATGATGGGCCGAATGGTCGAGGTGCTGTTTATGTGTTTCATGGATCGTCGAAAGGACCGCTACCGAAACCATCACAGGTTATTTTTGCCGAAGATATTATCGGAGCTGTTCCACCGAGGACATTTGGTTTCTCACTATCTGGAGGCGTTGACTTGGACGGGAACTTGTACCCCGATTTAGCTGTTGGTGCTTATGCTTCGGATCAGGTACTAGTTTTCAGATCCAGACCGGTAGCGATGGTCGATGCTAGCACGTCTTTTATGAAAGCATCAAAACTCATCGATTTGGAAGAGAAATCCTGCAAGACACGCGATGGCAATGATGTGCCTTGCACAAATGTGAACTCATGCTGGAGGTATAATGGTATCAATCTTCCAGAGATTCTAGGTAAGTCAAGCTTTCTTAAACATCAAAATTTATGACTCATGATTCTCTTGACAGAATTCCAAGTTTCGTTGGTTCTTGATGCTCGTAAGACCAAGAGTCCTCGCATGTTCTTCATTCGAACCGAAGGACGAAATATCCGGAATTCGACAATTCGCCTGCAGCGCGGAAAGACTTTCTGTCAAAATGAAACCGTCTACTTGATGGACAATATCCGTGATAAATTGACACCCCTGGAGGTCGAACTTCGCTATCAATTGAGGAATAGTTTAGATGATCGTCGAAGTGAACGAATTAAGCGTGAGTACTTGGAACCGGTTATCGATCAGAATCGGGAGATCATTCAGAGGGATACGATGAATATCCAAAAGAATTGTGGAATGGACAATATTTGTGTACCGGATCTGAGATTGGAAATTAAGTAAGTATCAAATAGGAAACAGCTTGGGCTTGGATAAATTTTAATAATCTGCTTTTCAGAACTGTTAATAAGTACCTGTTGGGGTCCAAGCAACCATTGGAGGTAGAAGTTCTGGTCTCAAACTTTGGCGAAGACGCTTTCGAAGCCGGTTTCTACATGACCATGCCGGAAGAATTGGACTTCAAGAGGATTTCGATTATTGGCGATAATCGAGGAGTTCTCATTGCTTGTGCTGCTCCATCTCAAGCTACTAACTACACATTGAAGTGTGATATTGGAAATCCATTACCTACTGGCAAAGTGGTAAGTAAAAGCACCCAATCGGACTGACCAACAAATCTAACTTTTTTCATCGAAGGCTAACTTCAAAGTTATTATGATTCCATCGGCCCTTAAAGTTGGTATGGCGTCCAGCTATGATTTCTTCATGGAAGCGAATTCGACAAACCCGGAAAAAGAAGGTTCCGGATTCGATAACATCATCCGCAAGAGCATTGGAATGTGGGTGGAAACCAAACTTGCAATTGAAGGGTAAAATTACTTCACTCCTTTAATTGATGAAAGTTTTAATTCTCTGCTTCTTCTGTTATAGAGCAACTGTTCCCCAATTCGGTCACTACGACGCATCCGAATACACTGCGATCGAGAACGCTACCAAGGAAAGCGATTTGGGACCTGATGTCGTCTACATTTTTAACATCCGAAATAATGGAGCTTCTCGCATTGAAGAGGCTGTCGTCAATATCCACTATCCGTATCAAACTCTAGGTGACGATGTTCTTATGTACCTTCTCAACCAGCCAGAAACCGACGGAAATATCGTCTGCGAACCCCATATCAATGTGAATCCTTTGAATCTCCAGATTGACCAGAAACTGGCCAGAAAAAGCTACTTGGTGTCGATTGGAGCTGTTATTCGTAACTCTTCTTCTAGCTTCTCTCATATTGAACATTCATCGGGTGGAAGTAGCAGCAGTTCTTCGTCAGTTTCGTCGAGTAGTTCAGGAACTAAAATTCTATCCGAAGAAGAAAAACGTCGTTTAGATGAAGAAGCGAAGCATGAAGCCAGCGGTGATGCTTCGTTTGTGCATGAACAGCGCGCTAAGGAAGCAGCAGCTGCTGCGGCTATTGCTCAGGGCCATATGACTGGCGGTGGTAGTGGTGGAAGCAGTTGGACCACATCATCATCATGGAACAGTTCGTCACGAAATGATGGTTCACAAGGGCCATCAGTGGTTGTCTCTTCCAGAAACCGAACTGTCACTTATGATTCTGCCGGCAGACCTCATGTTGTAGAGACCAGTACCGAGTATAATCTAAATCGACAGGGTTCAAGTGCTCAGCAATATTCACAGCAAAGAGCTGGAAACCGTCAGTGGAGCAGTAGTGACGAAGACGCCAGGCCACATATTGAGTACAATACAAATGTTGCTTCATTCGGTGGGGCACCGAGTCGGGCCGCGTCCGAACAGCGGGCTTATCAACAACAAGCTAGTCAACAACAGAGCAGACAGCAGAATGGTCAAAGACAACAGTACGATCCCAACTCTGTGCGGCAGTATGGACAACAGTCTGAACTCCAAGCTGGCCAACAATCTGGAAAGCAATACTCCAATACATACAGCCCTGCACAAATGAGCTACAATCGTCAAGCTGCAGCTGGACGTGGTTTAGATGATCTTCAAGGAACAACTCTCGACAAATTTGGTGCAGGACAAGGTTTCCGCACTGGCACTCTGGACTTGGGAACTCTAAATCGTGGTAATGTCGATAATGAACTTCGTCAACGGGCTGGATCAGCAACGTCATACGCTGCTGGAGGAGGAGGAAGTGGTGCGAACGGTCAACAAGGTCGTACATTCAATACGTACTCCCGCTCAAGTGCCTCAGATCCTGTTTATAGCCAGCGCATTTCCAGTCACCGAGAAAAACCATATTACGGAACTGCCGACAGTGAGTACTACTACGATGATAACAACGATCGTGGCGAATACTTCTCCTCTTCGTCATCGTCATCTTCGTCTGGTAGATCGAAACGTGAAGCTGATGATGGAACCATCACTTTGAGTAGCATTGCACCGTGTACAACAACGAAATGCGCAACAATTCGGTGTGTTGCCAAAAATTTGGGCAATAATGATGGCGCCTGGGTGGCGTTGAGAACGCGATTGGTGGCAGATACAATGGAGCGGCTTGCTGCCGATAAGCCACTCAATGTTTCAGTAACGGCTGTTTCGAAAGTCACAAAATTGCCTTATATTGGTGCGCCGGCAGAGGAGATCGTGCGATCGCACGAGATTTCGTTCAAGGCGATTCCCAAGCCGAAACCCACGCCGAATATTATTCCATTGTGGATTGTGATATTGGCGGCTTGTGTTGGTGCGACGATTTTGTTGCTGTTGGTTTATTTGTTGCATAAGGTGAGGCAGATCTATTGTTTATGCATATTTTTAGGGAGTTATTATACTACTAAATGGTGCGCCATATCTTATGTCGGTATGAAAACTTTCAATTACTTTGGTAGTCTTCAACTGATAGCATTGAAAAAATATTTTTTCGTAAAGGAAATTCAGTAAAATTTTAACTATTTAAAATCTTTTTTGCAGTGCGGTTTCTTCCATAGAAATCGGCCATCTGGCAATTCGCAAGAACGACAACCACTTCGAAATGGTTACCATGGTGACGAACATCTATAAGCTCTAACCCAACAGAACGCATAAACCAGCTTAACAAAACTCATAAAAGTAGATTTTTAGCAAAAACAAATTTTTGGTCAAGTGCAAATACTGTTGAATATTGTTAAAATATAAGAAAAAAATATATTTTTAAACGACTTTTGTAAAAACTTGTTGAAACATATTTTTTTAAACCAAAACATATTCAAGTATAGTATTTATTTTCTTGATAACTTGCCTCCATTTTCGACAAAAATTCTTCTAAACGAACAAAGCTTTTTTTGAAATTTTATTTACCTAATTTTATTATTGAAATAATTATGTTTTAAATTTGTTTAACTTGAAAAAAAATTTACTAAATCCTAGTCACGACAAAACGAATGATTATTTGTGTTTATTTTAATTATTTTATCTCAATATTGTGTAAAAAAAAGTCTATGTAAAATAATTTCAATAATATTTTTTTATGTATAATGTTATTCTTTCTTTCTCAACTTTAAGGCTTTTCAGCTAGTTTTGAAAAGAAACATACGAACTTAACGAAAAGTGTGCTTTACTGTATGAATGACAAAAAAGTGTTTTTAATGTGTGTATGATATAAATGTATAAATGTGATTGTTTTTTAAGTTCTCTTAATAATAAAATATATCTTTCATTTTTTATTAGTTTTCTTTTTGTTATTTATTCAATTCTTAATCAAAATAAAATAAATTAATAAATTTAATGAATTGTGTATAGAAAGCAAATTAAAAATATTGTATTTATTTTGAACGAACAAAAGCTTAGAAAGTTAATAAATGCAATAAACTTTTATATTATTTTATATAGTTTAACGAAAAATAAAATAAGTTCATTTAAGTTGCAATATTTCACTGCCTTTGCCTCTAAACTGATTGTTTTGCCATAATATGAAAATCAAAATTATTTATGTTTTTACGAAAAAAACTGCATATCATTAAATTTTTGATATTTAATAAATTAATTGTTGCAAAGGTGGATAATATTATTTTCTCTAACTAAGTAAAAACTAAAAAAAAGAATAAAATAGGGTGTTATAAATATTAATTCAATTTTGTATATTATTCATTTTTATGTTTAGTGTTTTTTTTTATTATTTTCTAATACTTAATTTAAGAATAATTAATAAATCGTTAAACAAATAAATAGAGATCGCTTCATTAAAAAACTGTACTTACAATAAAAAACAATAAATTGCAGAACGGAAAATAAACTATTGAAAATTATACATAACATTTGATGGATTTTATTTGTTGAGCGTTTTACGGACATTAGCTTGTGAAGTAGGGCCATTTTTTAAACTCAGCAGTTTCATGAATGTTGGATTCATAGCGCGCGCTTTTTAATATTTTCAAACCTTTCTTTTCTATATATTATTCGCAGAATTTTGGTAAGCAGAATTTTGAAAATTTATGTTGTTTGAACAACGATAGCAACTTAGAGGTGCTTCCACCAATGGCTTTTTCCGTCAATTCCTTTGTTTGGCTGGAGTTATAGCTATTTCACGGGTGCCAAGCCGATCATCAGACTCCTTTATTAGTGGTGCTGCCCTGTTATGTTTCATATTAATCGAAAAACTTTTTGAGTTCACTTTGGGATTTGAACCTAGACCAGCTAGTTGAGAAGGCAATGCACTACGCACTGCGCTAACAACTCCACTGATTTTTGGTTTCCCATTGCAACTTTTATTAGCCGCGTTTTATTATCCTCACTAACCCATATGGGTTTATTTTTTGTACACAAAACAAAAACAATCTGAAACCCCGATAGCTATCGGGGTTTATTTTGTAACTCAAAAACTATGTTCTAAATATGGCGGATAGATGGCGAGTGTGAGACAAAAAAGAAGTTATTGTAGAAAGATTTATTAATTTCAGCCATATTCATAACAAATTACGCGTATTCCAATCTTAGCCACAGTTTTATAATGCACAAGGATAAGAGTCGATCCAATAAATTAATAAAAACAAGTTGTTTGTGGAAAAGCAAAATAAAATTTTACTGGGGGTTGCGTCTCGGATAAAAAAAATAGCTTAAACTTTTACCTTTTTAACCCAGATCGTTTTATTATGATGGGGTAACCCATATGGGTTAGTGAGGATAATAAAACGCGGCTATTGTTTATCATTTGCAATGATAGGCGCATTTTTACAAGCTCCTCAAAGTATGCTATCTTGTCCCGCTTTAATTTTTTCTGATTTCCTCTCTTTGTGTCACAACAATTCGTTGCGTACACCAAGGGTAAGATTTATTGAAAGTTTTGACACTAGTCAGTTTATTTGTTATAGTTTTGTTTTTGTGTTATTTAACACTGCAGTTAGGCTGCGTCCGTTAATTGCATTTATGTTATTTGAACTACGATAGCAACTTAGAGGTGCTTCCACCAATGGCTTTTTCCGTCAATTCCTTTTCCTGTTTGGCTGGAGTTATATGTAGCTATTTCACCATTGGTGGAAGCACCTCTAAGTTGCTATCGTTGTTCAAACAACATAAATGAAATTGACGGACGCAGCCTAACTGCGGTGTTAAATAACACAAAAACAAAACTAGAATTTTGAAAAGCATAATTTAAGAAATCAGAATTTCAAGCAGCAGAAATTCGAAAAGCAGAATTTTAGAAGCAGAATTTTGAAAAGCAGAATTTTGAAAGCAGAATTTTGAGAAAATAATTTTGACCCCGGCAGAATTTTGACCCTAACCCCTTACAAAAATTGCCACAAGAAATTTTTGAGGCTAAAATCGGAAGATAGGGGAAATATTTTTCTCCTTCATAAGTGACAGAACTTACAAAAATCGGAAGTAAAAGAACCGAAATGTGGGATAATTTGGCAGTTTTCGGCAGTAACCTTTTTTTTAAGAAAAATGATATGTTTTTGCTTTTATATTTGTTTGCGTCGCTGCTAGTTAAAAAAAATAAAAAAAATGAGTGCGACCCATGGAGTCCACACGACTAACATCCCAGAATAAAAAAAATACGTAAAAACGTTAGTTGTTTTGCAAAATATTCAGCCGATGCATCCCGTTGTAGTTGTACACGCACGTTGGTTCAAAGTCAAATTCCATAAAACTGATGATTTTATGAAAAACATTAAGTTTATTGAATAACAGTGGCGCCATCTGTCAAAAGTTGATCGTACCAACTCAAAACAACTTTGCACAGTAAAATACAGCCTATATTGCAATTTTTCTAATCGGTTTAGTATTTCCGAAAATTAATATTTATACGTCATAGCAGCGTTTGGTGGGTCAGCTAGTCATCAAATATAGTCTATGATACTCCTGAATTTTGTTTTTTTTTTTACACTAACTATAAGATTTTTTGCACTATTGTTGAAATTATTGCAGAAATTATCATAATTTTCATTATATTAGGGTTGTCTTAGATTTTTGATTGCCATTAAAAAATCGCTAAGCAAATTTCGCTCAAAACCTAATCAGCTCCTAACAACACAATACCACGTCGAATGAGACCAATTTCATGACAATACGATGAGTGGTTCGCGAGATAATCGACCCGAAAAAACGTAACGCACATACGCACATACGAACACACATACACACACACACACCCCACCCATCATCATAAAAACGCTTGATTCGGAATCTAGTGACCTCGAAACATGGAGATATGCAAAAATTGGAGATTCACAAAATCGGCCCCATTACAATAGCTTCCTCTGGGAAGTTAAGAGTGTTCCGGAGCAAAACAGCGTTTTTTCAAATGGTATTGTGAAGCGACTGTGTGTCGTATCGAAATGATTTATGTGTCATTGTGTAGACAAAAACTGTTTCTAAATAACCATTGGAGCACAATTTCAATTTAGTACTTTGTTACTTAGTAGTAAAGGCTCAAAAACGCCAAAATTGCCAAAAATCGTACTTTTTCAAAGAAAATTCCATCAAAATAAAAACATTTTTCGCATTTCTTAATGAGCATAAAATTCGACATGTAAACTGTATAACTATTGGAGAAAAAATTAACTTTTTAAACAAAAAAGAATTAAAAAATTATTAATAAAATTTGTATTATTGATAAGCAATTTTTCTTATGATGCGATATTATTTTTTTTTTAAATCTCTTAATTTATTTAGCACGACTTGTTCTCAACACATAGCAATCAAAACATTTTGAAAAAACTTTGATCAAACACATTTTATTTCAAAATTAAGAGATAGCCAAATCTGCCTAAATTTGAAAATTCAAATCAGTAACGGCTGGCGGAAGTCATGATTCTCATAGGAACGTGATTCTCTCTCTCTTAGCAAGATGCATTTAGTTCAAAATTTGTCGTGTGGCGCTTCAAGCAGTAAGAAGAAGTAAGAATTTTCAGTTTCAGTCCGGAACTTTGTATATGGATTTACCAGGTAATATCAAGAATGGTTTTCTGCTTGGTTTGACAGTTTTTTGACAGTTTTTTTATATACGTTTGTAATGTGTGTTCTCTGCTTGCTTTGACAGAAAACCATTCTTGATAGTACTAGGTAAATGCATATACAAAGGTCCGGAACACTCTTAATAAATAAAAACAACGCTCTCCTATTTATTTTTTTTTTTTTAATGGTGAACAAACACTAACATACCCTATTTTTAGAAACTTTATCGAATACTCAAACCATTACACGTTTTCCAAATTCAACCACAAGCGCTCTAGTCACCAGGGAGAAGATTTCCCCTATTTTTTTGTTTTCTGTGTCTGTCACAATTCACAGATGTCAAAAACAGTGACGTTTCACGAAAAGCAAACAAAAAGAAATTTGTATTGCCACTGTGTGACTGTGTGTATCTTTTTTCTGCTCTTGCCTTCGGTGTTCTTCAGCAAACAAAATAAACAAATAAATTTTTTAATAGCTATGAAGGAAAGAATTTAATATAATTTACCTACACGAAAGATAAATAAACAAGAACAATGTACCCAAATTGGATTATTTAATCTTCCGCTCGCACTTTGTGTTTACCTAAGAAATCAGTTGAGTAAAAATTGTGTGTGTACAATGTTCGCGATTCGAGCTGGAAATTTTTAGGTACACACGAAAAATTGAAGTTGAATAGTTTTTGAATATTCCATGAGAAATAAATAAAAATCTATTTTTGAAATTTGTGTAAACTGTTAAAAATGTATGAAAAGTGTTAAAAGGGATTAATCAGAACCTTCACAATTCCTACTCCCACCTTTCTAATTGGATTTCACGTGAAATTGAATTGGAATTCAAATATCGAATTGCAGCTTGCATTTTATTAAAAAAGTTAAAACCCACACGAAAAATTGTTACAATAATTTCTGTAGGAACGCGACGAGCATTGCAACGTTTTTTTAAATGTGAATCAACCCTCCCAGCTCAAACTTCGGACAGGTGATTGCGTTCATCCGTGCCCTTTTTTAAATAAGAAGAATTGAAGAAAATATGTGAAGAGTGGTATCTCTTAAATAAACAAAAGTTATTCTTTTTTTTTAATTTCTGTGTAAAAACATACCTCGGCCCTGGTTTGAATATGACATGACCCTGAATTTTTTTGTGGTTTATTCATTTATTTTCTTGGTTTCTGCAATCCCAAGCGAAAATTGTGTCATGATTCATGAAGTGTTTGTAGTTGCAGGTGAATTCCCAAGAAAGTTGTGCGCTGTTTTAGTGTTTTTTTTCTTTTTTTTTTTTTTGATAATTCCTTACTACTCATCTTTCGAAACTGTTTAGATAAAGTTCTCAAAAATTTTAAATTAAATTCGTAATTTCATCTTTTTGATTTTCACAGCAAAGTGATGAACAGAAGGACATAAAATACGGTAAGTAAGAAAAAAATCAGTCAGGTTACAAGAATTAATACCAATAATGATCTTTCGTTTTCTATCCCGAGAAATATAAACAGTTCCCTTCTCAGATTAAAGACCTTAAAACATAAGCACGTTCACTTTCTTTGTATTAAACACGAAACTGGTTAACTGGTGTGGACAAGTTTTTATTACAGATTCCGTTTGCTCTAATTCTAAGCTATCAAATTTAATAAAGTGCCGAGCAACTATAATCGCTCTTGCAAAATTGTAAAGAAACTTAATTAATCATTTTTACTCATGCTTGCATAGGTTGATTGGCACCTATTAATATTTTGACTAGAGGGTAGAGTTTGTGAAGTGAGAAGCCATATGGTCTTCTCCTGACAATACTTTGAAAGCAAGTGTTTTCATGGTATATTTTTTGTTTCTGAATCATATCAGTGTTGTAAATACATACAGTAGAGGAAATTTCCATAAAACAACTGCAACTTTTCATACAAACTTGGCAGCACTCTTTATTCTTGAATCACAATGATCTGTCAAAGCAATATGAAGGCAACTGTTAATTTTTCAACCTTTCCTATCACCTAGCAAAATTGTTGAAATTCAAAGGCGGAAAAAACAGTCAAATTAAAAGTGTTTGTTTCGTATAAAGTTGTTTGAACTTTTTATTGAAAGTGATAGGAAATCATTTTGTGTTAGCAGATTTTTTTGTAGAGTCTCACAATGCCACGTGGAAGAATTTTAAGTGCAGAGGAAAGGTCAAAGGTTGGGGGCTTTCGGATCGTGAAAATGCCAGCAAAATCGGGAGATCCAATACAGTGATTCATAACTTTTCAAGGTTAGGTTAAAGTAATGGAAACATTTTCAACCACGCTCATGATACAAAACTAACAACACCTCAAATTCGAATGATACCTATCGCTTGAAGCTATCAAAAACAAGCTGTTGGCTTCACAAATTAAGGCCAAACCTACGCGTCAGACAACTTTTAAAAGACAACTCCAACCTTGTGTATGAAAAAAAAAATCAAAGAAATCCACTTTAGATGCAGCCCATAAGTCAACAAGACTGTATTTCGCTGAAAGTCACATTAGAAAAGAAAATAAATTTTAATAGTCCAGATTCAGTCATATTGGCATGACAAACGTCGCAAAGAAAATATGATACAATTCGTTTTTATGGGAATTTCCCCCACTGTACACACATACTTAACAAACATATGTATGCAGATTTATGATGTTTATTAATAAATTGACATTGCACATGAATGTAACGAACTACAGAAATATAACAACACTGGCGACTGCGGCCATATAATATAATAAATAATATATAAAACAACAGAGAGAGCCGAATAAACTCATAGAAGGAAAGCGCATATAACAGAAATCTACAGGGTATAGTGGAATTATACTAACTGATTATGGCACAGGCGGCTCAGACAAGCTATCGTTTTTTTGTAGAAAAAGAATATTGCTAAAGCTGGGGCATGAAAATGGATAATACTGGAATAGAATTGGAAGCATTGAATTAACTTCATCAAATGCACAGTACTAAGACAAACTACTCAAATTATAGTTATTGATATCTGAAAATGAAAACTAAGAGATGATGTTCTAGAAAGTAAACCAATGTGCATACAACAAATTTTAAAATAATGGTTTTTTTATTCTCTACAAAAATGTTTCTGGTGCTGTAGATTAATCTTCTAACTTAGAAATTTGCATAAAACTAAGTTCAGTTCTTTAACATTGAAAGAATAAGTTAGACTTCGATCGCGAATATAAGCTACACGCACTCAAATTGTTTGTTTGCTCATTTGAATAGCACACATTAAAAAATGATAACCTGTGACATACTCGCAGTGCTGTTATTTTTATTAAATTCTATGTTGAAAATAAAACGAACTCGCTTTACGAAAATGAGCAAGACAATCTATCTTATTTCTTATGAGTAAAAATAAGTAAGTAAGTAAGTAGTAAGAAATTCATTTAGTCATAATTTTTCTATTACAATAGTTAAAAGTAAAAATGAATTAAGAAGCTTTGGCTTAGCCGTCAGCTCGGTTGGCAAAATATTATTTAATATGTAACTTTAATTTTTTTTTTTTTATAATCTCAATGACAATCAATCAAAATATTCAGTTACTAGTAAAGTTCTATATTTATATATGGCTTTAATATAATTAGCTAGTTTTTTCCAATCGCCTTCGTTCAAAATTCGTATTGTCTCCTGCAGGGTAAGGTATTTCTTTCCGAAGTAAGTTAATCTTTGGGGCGAGTAGATTGGACAAACACTAACTATGTGGAAGCAGTCCTCTTTCGCTTTCAAGTTGCAAATATTGCAAAATTGATCGAAGCTTCCATTATATGGGGTACCATTTAAACTGAGTAACTCACATCTTGTTTTAAAAATAAGAGATATTTCACTGTAGTTGAATCTGTCATTAAAGTAGTTCTTATCCTTCAGGTTGTAGTTCAGGAGAGGATACAATATTCTGGTTTCTGATTTACGGGCTTGTTCAATAAACGACACACGGAAAGAATCTTCTTTTTTTTGGATTGTTTTATATAGTTGGCTCCTCAGATTGTCCAGGTTGTTGAGATCGAATATAATTGATTCTCCACATTCGCTTCCAATGTTTAACCACCTAGTCACCCACCAGTCCTGGTTTCTCAATTCATACGAGAGCATTTCTTTAGTTAAACGAGAGTCTGGATATGAACTTATTTTAATAATGTAATCCGCTTGTGATTTGAGAGTACTTGTAAAAAGCATTGGTAGACCTGTCTCCAAATAGATTGCGTAGTTTGGTGATTTTATTGGTAAGTTAAAAAGTTTTTTGAGGAAATTCCTATGGAATTTTTCGATAACTTCATACTCGTCTGAACCCCAAACTTGGGAAGCGTAAAAAAGAGTTGATTTGACGACAGAGTCAAATAGGCTGTACTTCTTTGAAAGTATAATCCGTTTGTTTGAAAATATGTTTTTCCACGAAATATTCAACAAGCTTTGACAGGAATTGGCTTTATCCATAAGATGATTATCAAATTTTAAGGTTGGGTTCAATTTTACTCCTAGATATTTGATTTCCTTCACAGCTTCTAATTGAATTCCGTTGTAAAACCATCTGTATACACTTTGTGTTCGTGATGATCAGGAAAAGACCATAATTTTCGATTTTTCGGTGTTGATTTTTAGTCCCCATTTTGTGCAGTAATTGGCTAGCCGATTTATCATCAACTGAAGGCTTTCTGGAGTTTCAGATAGTATGACCAGATCATCAGCATACAACAAGACGTTTATGATCGTATTAGCAATTCGTATACCACCAGGCAGATCTTTTTCTATGTCGTTGATGAAAAGAGAGAACAGTAAGGCACTAAGAAGACATCCTTGTTTTACACCAGTTTGTGTTTCGAACCATTTCGAGAAGTCTTTTCCGTCCCAGACTGTTGCATTTGTTTCAGAATACATTTTTTGAATGACTCTTAGAAATTTAGTAGAGAGACCTAACTGTGACAGTTTATAAAATAATGCGCTTCTATTAACGAGCTCAAAGGCGGCTTTGAAATCTACAAAGAAGCTATAAATTTTCTTGTTTCTTGCTTGGAAAGCTTTTACAATTGAGGATAACGTAAATATTTTATCTATAGTTGAAAAGTTTTTTCTGAATCCAGCTTGTTGATCTGTCAGGATATTTTTTTCTTCTACCCATCTTTCTAACCGTTCCACAAGTATTCCACAAAATATCTTGGCTGAGACATTCATGAATGAGTAAAAATATTTAGCATCACCATGCTAATATACCTATCTTAGTTCCCCTACTTAATACCTTTTTGTATTCTTTGTTAAACTTATATTCTTATCTAATGACTTAAAAAAAAAATCTTTTTCATCGTTAGCAAGTCTGTGAGAACCATATGTGGATTTAAAAATGAGTTATAAATCTATGAAAAATTAAAACAGAAACATAGCGAATACTTTTGTATGCCATATTTAAAAACACTTAAGTGAGTACATTTCTTCTCGATCTAATTGAAATTTGAATTCAAGGATTCCATAAATGTTTTTTATATAGTCTTTACGTATCAATTTAGCTTGTTCCAGTTATGTACTTAGTTTAAACAAATCGATGAAAAAAAAAACAAATTTCGCTTTATGGATGATGGAATTGTAATTAAGACTTTTCAAAAGTGGGGTTAAACTATAAACAGCTGATTCACTTAGCAATCTAATCAATTCTTATCTTAGCTTTTAGCTAACTCATCCACAGACCAGAAAATTCAATTTTTTTAATTTTGCTAGCTCAAACCTTGAACATTAATTATAATCGAGTCAATGATATGCAATTATGATTATCGGTCATTGGATGATACATTGATTTTATTAGAGAATGTATGTTTTTACGTGAGAACCAAATTTAAAGATTGAATAAGATGGAAGGTAATTGGGTAAAGCGATCATCATTCATTTTACTTTTTTAGTTGAAGTTTTTTTTTTAATTTTTTTAAATATTAATAAAGATAAGGACTGAGTCTCCCAAAATATGTAAGAGAAACTTCGAAAATTGGTGGTCCGATTCGGGAACTAAATTGTTTTATATTTTCTTGAAGGGGCAAGAGATGTATTTATGAAGATGAACATTTGCATTCGGATTGCTTCTTTTTACAAAAAAGAAGCACTCAAGGGTCAAGGGGCTTACTATACTCTTTTTATGACAAAGCACAAAGGGAGCATCAGGAAAGATGTGCGATGGTCTTGAATTCATGAATATTGCAATGACCTGGAAAGGAAGAGTGAGGGAACTGTTCCATATTCGGGCTGAACGACTAAATAAGGAATCTCTGTGTTTAGCAGTACGAACGATGTCTAAGAAAAAAATGATCACTGTGGCGAATACGTACTATTTTATAAGGCTAAATGTCATTATTTTTATGATCGAAGTAATTTTGCTGCTATAAAATTTATCTTTTGTCATATAAGCCAGGCAACCAGCATCAAAAGGTTCGTCTTTTTTTGGGGGGATAGTATCTACAGTTCAAATTCTAGCTATTTTCTATTTCCCAATTTACTATTGTATTAACACGTATGAAAAACAGGATCCTTGCTTCTAATTCAATTTACTCTGTTTCAGGTTAATATGTTTCTTCTACTATAGCTCAAAGAGTATAGAAAAAAAATGAAAATATCCTTTCCATTATTCTCAAAACATTTTTGTTAAATCCTTACTTACATTGCAATTAATATTATTTCGTCAGTAACAATCAAGAAATTTTTAAGTAAAAAATAAAAACTTAGGGGACACTTTTCTTAAATCAATAAATTTATTTACTTAATGTTAATATCGCAGCTGATTTTTTTTACTGTACCAGTGCAACATACTTGTTAATATTTGTTCACGTCTATACAAATAAGCAAAAAAAAACACCAAATATCGATTAATTCATGTCTGAAGTACACTCCATCCATATCATCGAAAGAAAATATTTGTATTGCTCTCATTTTTCGTCTATGTTACAACAAATTCCTTTCCCATAATATCTGCGTCATTGATCACTCCCCAAATTCGATGGCTATGGGCTTCAGAATATACCCATGTCTAAATGTTGAATTTCAGAAATAGACCATGTTCACGGCTCTCGAAGCTATGTTCGACATCATTTTTAGGAAAAGGTACGTTTTTTTTTTGCTTGTCTCGAACAAATTTTTCGCCTCCGAGTTTATTCACATCAATTTAGCTATTTTTAGATGCATACAGAGAGCAAAAGAAACATCAATAAAAAATTTTACTCAATCTAGCTTATATTTACACAAACACCTGAGTAAAATGAAAAACCTTTAAAATAAGCCCAAAAAATTGCTTAACAAGTCTATTTTTGGCCAACGTGATGACGACGATGATGTTCAGAAATTGGATTGTTGCCAAAAAAATAAATAGACAAAATATCCTGCAACATTTGCTAAGCCTTCAACTCTGAAGAGTTGCGTCATTGTGTTGTGAGAATAGAAAAAGAACTCTGTCATAAATATCATCAAAGCGCATTTTTCCCGCCATCACACCAACTCCTACTGATGCAAGGAAGTCGTTGTGTAGGAATATGACTTTCTTTTTTATTTTCGACAAATTTATTCGACCCACTTCTATTTTAGTTGTGACGTCAAATAAGTTATCTCGTATTGCATCTTGAGTAAAAAGTTAATTTTGAGCGTAGTTTCTTTTTCATATTATTATTTAATAAGCTTCTAAGCTTTAATTGTTTTTTTTTTTTTTTGCTTTGTTTATTAAACATTTAGAACTGAGCGACATTATTTCATTAAAATTGAAATTCAAGACACTTGCCAGTCTTTCAGACTCCTACAACTTTCCATAACGATGATGAATTGCATACATTTTGAATAAATATTTATTTCTGTGTCTTCTTCCAAACTAAGAGTAGAAACACATTCCTGCAATGACGTTTTCAATGATATTTAAACAAAATGCAATTGCAAAACTGAAATTTTGCATTAAGTTGATTGGACCCATAAAGTGTGGATTTGAATGTCGATGCGGTACTCGTCGTTTAGTCTCTATGATGCTTGTCAGACTCTGACGTCAAACTCTTCAAAAATAGTACTAAAGTACTTTCTTTATTTTTCTTTTAATAAAAATTGTAGGAAGAGAATTGAGAGAAATCATTGGGTGTTTACAATCTTTATGTAAACATTTCCCGAAATTTAATTTTTGTTTAAAAGAAAAGAGTGAACAAATTGTTTGGACTATATTGGGGCAACATTTTAAATTTGATAAGATATATTGTTTATAAGATTTTTCATCTCATCGTAAATTAAAAAAATTTACAATCAGACTATGGAATTCAAACATTTTCCAGCTATAATAATTACGAAAATAGCACTGGTCGGCATTTGCTTATTATTTCGAACCGTAAACAAAATTATCATCAAAACAAATTTAAATGTTAAAAAAAATAACAAAACAACACTTTGACAAGTGAAAACAAAAACATGAAAATAATTTATTTGTGTTGTTTTTTATTGTTCTTAGACCCGTTTGCGCATTCAGAATCAGAACATAAATTTATGTTCAACTTAAAGGTTTAATTTTTATATGGGACGTTCCGCAATTCGATAAGTTCTACATAAAATCCCGATACTAAAAATGAACTTTATGTAGAACATAAATTTATGTTCCGAATGAGCAAATGGGCCTTATTCACATAACCTCAAAAAATGGCATTCTTGTTGTAATATTTGCTTGTCAAAAAAACCTAATTGCTAAACGTTCTTTTTGACCTTTGATTACTCCACTTAAGTAAATTTAAATAAAATGCAATTACCCAATGCAATCAAACGCAAAACTACAGCTTTGCTATGTTGCCTGAACAAAAAGCTATATTGTCGCTCTCTTTTGATAAAACTAATTATGTCCATAAAATTAAACTAATACCTTCTAATAACTGCTCATTTAGATACTCGAAACCAAATTAAGATACGAGTGTTAATTATACTACGGCAAAAATTTCTCACCAGTCATGATAACTGTCTCATTCAGGTGTTCAAAAAAGTATAAAATCCCATGTCATATATTATTATCTAACTGTCTAACCACCATCACCAGCCAGAAACTTTAAATGTAATGTCACTCCTATATCGAACTCATAATAGATAAAGAATTAAGCTGGACATAACGGAAGCCTCAAGAGCACTTAACATGATATGAATGATACAAGTACCTATACCTACTCTTCATTTAAGCGAGAATACCTCAACAATAATGTTTCATAAATAAAAACATCAATTTACTTAAGTGCTGTCGATACATTTTCGTTCCGAAAATAGAAATCCATCAATCTTTCTAGACTTGAGTTCAACCGTATAGTTCTTTCCTGAGGTAACCCATTTTGCAATGATGATAGCTATTGCTGTTATTTTTATGATAAACAATATTTGTTCCATAATCTTTGGCACTCATAACTCTGCTGGGAGGAAGAATAGAGAAATGAAATCCACGCAATTTCACACATCTGTTGCCGAATCGATACAGAATATTATTTTTTTGTATGCTTGCTTATAGCAAAAACCGCGCAAATATTTTGACTGTTCAAATACAAAGAAAATTATTGACATCTCAAAGTGGTTCTTAAACTAAAATGACAACCAGTTTAATAAAACATTTTCAATTTTATGTTTCACAAACTCTGTAATCATAGTTCACCAGATAATAAATGTTTGTGCAATCACTTTAAAATTGTCACTCTTTGTTTTGCCAATTAAACTTTGTCTTTATTAATTTTGTTTTAATTATTTTCCTTAAAAATCACAAAACTTTTTAATAATTCCCAAAACAGTTTTTAATTAAAAATGATTTCAAACTGCCAACCTCTTCACTTTTTGAAAACTACCCAGCAATAAATTGAAATTAAAAATGTACAACAATTTGCACACCACGAATGCTAACCCACATAGAAACGCCCTCTTCCTGCTGACCACGACCACTTCCACGGTTAACCCCAGACACAAACCGTTTTTCTTCTTTTTTTTCATGATGTTAAACTAAAAAAAAAGGACGAACGAATGAAAAACTCGAAACAAAGGATTTTTCAATAAAAAAATGAAGCATCACCGACTAACCGGAATATTTATCTATTTTTCCGGCCATCATTCACTCGAACTCAAACCAACAAAAAATATACCGACAAACAGAACAGCTCAAGATAAACAAAAACTTAATCCTTTGTATTCACCCACCTAACTCACATATGTATATTCCTTCTAACAACGAACGGTGGTACTTCGTTGATGTTATAAATGCTTAGATCAAAAAAGATTACCGAATGACCAAAGTCATTTAAATCTTTTCATCTCTTTTAGAGGCCATTCAGAAAAATTCTTAAAAGGACGACGAACGTGTCGTTATGTGACACCAATTCGTCCCTAGCTGGTTGTACAATGTTTATGTACCTAAACATGTTTGTCCTTTAAAAAAAAGGTAAATATACAAAAATTGGTTACAAAGACACCGAGTTTCAACTTTGACATTTAAGAAAGCGCATGATCCGAAATGCAAAACGAAATCTCTTGGTATGAGGGAGCGGTAAACTAAGCGAAAAAAACCCAAATGTGTTACACTCTTTTTGAACACTTTATGGTGCCAACAACTGGTGCAATTGCATTAGCTGTGGAGTGCATATCAGTCCTTGGAGAACGAATGTTATGGTATTCTCCGTGTTTTTTTTTCATTCACGATTATGGAAAAAATTAGCAATATAGTTGCATTTAAATTAAGCAATTTTCAATGTAAATCAGGAAGGTACCTTTCGAAGGGTTGGTTCCTTGGTTGTAAATAAAAATGGAACAGTAGCTTATAGTTTAAACAAATAGATTTCGAGAATTTGAGAAAAAAAAACCTTACCGCAGTAAAATATCTTAAACGGGAAGAGCTTAGAAAAAGTTGAACCAAAAACCCACAAAATTGAGTAAACTCTACAACTCACAACATCGCAATTTCAAACTTCGATTAAACATTCACATGAAAATAATAAGTAGAACACTTAAAAAGAACGATCTTCAATAAAACTTAAATCTCAAATAAAAATGCAAAACACTCTCCTACGTCATTATTCTTTTAAATCAATCATCCAGGATTAGAATTCGTAGCTTCTGATTAATTAGCTTCTTTCAAGATTACTGCCAAGTTCTCGCAGACTTTTTCTTTCATCCTGGATGTTATTATTACGAAATCTTTCATTTTTTTTCTTTGTTCTGCTTCTTTTCTTCTTCTCCTTGTGTTTCAATGTTAATGCTTTGGAGCATAAGATTCGCTCTCATGTCGGCCCCGTGCCAAGATTTCCGTTGACGTCATAAATAAAAGCAATCGTCTTCAGTTCTAATTTAGGCTGAGAATGAGAATGGGAATTCAGCTTCAATTTTAGAAAATGTGTCTCCCCGTAACATATGACGTCATGAGGGCTTAATACTTTTCATCTTAAGCAAGGTTATGACGTAAGAAAGGTTCTAGAGAATGTTTGTTTGTTAGATTTTTTTCTCATTATTTGAGTTTTCATGAGAAAGAGAAAACATCCCTAGTTTGGGAGAAAGTGAGTATGTACACTGTTTTGGACTGAAAAGCTTTTTTATATGTTTTGACAAGAGTTGCCAACAAAATGCTATGACTGCAAAAGATTGAATTGACACTTGTTGATTGTTGTTTTCAAAAAGAAGATTCAAAAAGAAAACTCGTTTCGAACTACTATGCATGTGTGGCTTAAATAAAAATGTGCAACGAGTTCACATAGGGTTGGTGACGTTTTCCCCAAGCCAAAATCCCCAAACGAAAATCCCCAAACCCAAAATCCCCAAACTGAAATCTCCAGCAGCGAAATCTCCAAAGAGAGAATCCCCATGGACAAAATCTCCATGCCAAAATCTCCAAAACAAATTTGTTCAAGTAGTGAATCATGCGATTAAATCGCGCGATTTAATCGCATGATTCACTACTTGAACATATTTGTTTTGGAAATAAAAAAATCAATTCAAAAGAACTTTGTTTATTGTTTAAACAAATAAAGAATGAATATAAAACAAAACATGTCGTGAGAGGAACGGTGTAAGTAGACGTACCTGAATATTGGAGATTTGGAGATTTCAAGGAGATTTTGGCAAAAAGTATTTTTTCTTTGGGGATTTTTTCCGTGGGGATTTTGTCGTGGAGATATTGGCAAGTTGGATTTTTTTTTTTGGAGATTTTGTCCCCATGGTGATTTTGTCTTTTGGGGATTTCGTACGACTCCCTTCGCATACACTGGAGAAAATGTAAATGAAAGATTGTTATCAATACATAACCAATGCGATATCTTATCTACCACCCAACCGTCCGTGCATCGTCAGTGTGCGAAGAAAGCATTAATTCATTCTTAATAGTAAGTATACGCCCCAGTGAACTGGAAATTACGTGCTCATAGCAGCAATAAAATATGTTGCAACGTTAATTTTCTATTGACATTGAAAAAAGAAATATTGGCAACACAGAAACTAACAAAAAGCTCGATAGAGAAACTGTAAACATTATTATCTCCCCTCATTTTCTCTCTCTTTAACTTTCATTCTCGTTCAACCCCCAACATTTTCAGGTGAGAAATATAAACCATCAACCCTGATTACAGCCAGCATAGCACTACCTCACAGCTAGCTAACATCGCTCGAATTCAAACAAAATTCAGTTCCCTAGCAGCTTTCGGTTCGTTTGCAAGACTCGACAAAAATAAAACCACCTCCGTGTAAATCCCAGAAAAAAATTGTGGAGAAATAGATTTCTCTGTTTGTGTTCTTGTGTTTTATGCTTTTCTTTTAATTCTTCTTTTACCCTTGAGTTAAAAGTGCAATATGGAAAATCAAAATTAAATTAATCCATCTAAAAAAGCAAAGTGCAAAATAATCAATTTTACAAAAGTGGTCTGAGAAAATGTGCAAAAATAGTGCGTTCTTATTTATTCAAGACAAACAAAATCTGCTATCGCTTCAATAAAAACCAACAAACGAATTAAAAATATACCAACAAAAATCTGTATAAGTGTAATAGAGTATTTGAAAATACCACCCACTCCTATTTCGATAAAAATATACAACCCAAAGATTGGGAATCATCATCCGTATGGCATTCCAACCCTCTTAACAATATTCCTTGTGATTGTGTAAGCATTTAATAGCGCGTCAAGTCAAGTGAAAGAACAAAAAAATAAATAAATAAAAGAAAAAGAATGAAAAGTTGAGCAGATAATTGGAAACATAACGCAAAATGGAATAATGCAAATTGAAACGAAGTAATTTGTTGTCTGATTGTAAGTTTTAAAAAATTATTTAAATTAGAAAAATAGAACGAAGTAAAAAAAGCAAACAAAAAACCAACCCGAAAAAAGGCTGGCAAAACAATTACGTATACGCCTACGAACCACTAATACACACCCAACAACAAATTCCTTGTTGGGCTAGGGATACAAACAAACCTTCTACATGGGGACAGGGTACTGTTTGTCTATACATTCTTCTTCTCCTACATCAGTTTACCAAACGGTGTGTTATCATCTTCCTTGCAGACAACTCTTTCATCTAAAGTGCTTGTTTCTTGTGTTCAACAATGTTCAGAATGATTTGAAAAATAGCAAAAAAAAAAAAAGGTTCCCGACAAAAGTCTCAAAGATAGCTATATATTGGAAAAAAGCCTTTTGTCAGTCGAGTGAAATTTTAAAGCGGATTGTCCTGCAGCTGAAAGAACATATCTATGGTAGAAAAAAAGTTACAATCTGTAGGTAGAAAAATATTGCTTGGAAAGGAAATAAGATGAGGTTTGTAAACAGGGTGGAGGACGGTTTTATGTTTTGCGAAACAAGAAAAAAACTTGGAGGTTAAAAGTTCAAATTGAAGGAGCAGCTGCGGAGAAATGTTGTTGCTCGTGGCAAAGTTTTCAGTTGGGATTCATATCCACTACAACCAAAAAAGAATTAGTTGCCTTTCTTACAGAAAAAATACCACCTTATAACGAATTTCGTTCAATTCAAAGGCAAGATAAAGGTAATAGCCAAATTGTATCATTTTCGTTTTGTTAGGAAAACTGATCACTTTCTCACGTGAAAAGGCTAGATCCAAATGTTTTTTTACAAAATAATAATAATTTTTTTACATCATGCGTATCCAATTGCAGATTTTGTGATTGGGAGCAACTTTAAAAAGCAATTTGTGATGGTTGGAAGAGTTTTAAATGCAAATGCTTTTTAGTCAGGTGTTTTAATATTGTATGGCTTTTATAATTATTGTTTTCTAATATTAACGTGACCTAATCGGTCTTTACCACTCCATACTTTATGGGAGTGCTTCCATGATTTATAAAGGAATTTAAACCTTAGCAGTGAGTATACAAATAAGATTTCCTGGAGCCCATGATCGTTATTTAATAAATTCAAACCTAAAATCAAAAGAAGAAAAAGACTTTCAAAATGCGTCGTATGATAAATTTCTTTAGTGGTTAAATCCCAAAAAATATATTAGGTAGGACAAGCAAACCATTGTTTTTTAAGGGCGTTAAAAAATTGTTTTTACCGAAATATTAAGAGATTGATATGATTAAGAAACGAGAGAAGAGAAGTTTGAAAGGTCAGTATTTTTTTTTTTAATTATTTTTTGTACTTTTTTGTACTCGTGATCAATCAAGCGTTATTTCGTGATATATCTTAATTTTTTTGAGGTAGCTCTTCTTTTTTTGTTTCTCAAAAAGTTTCTAACGTTTTTAATGAAATTTTGACTACAATACACACTTACGGTTACTATTTCTCGAAGAAGGGCATCTTACTTTTCCCCATATATGTGGATATATAAAGTACACCAAGATTCCCTTTTCAAGAATCTTTTTGCAAGTGTCTCGAAAAGCCTCGAACGATCTCTGTTAAATCGGGTTATGTTGAAAGCCTGTTAATTAAATTGCAGCAAAATTTTTCCTTGCGGGATTGCCATCTTTTTAGAAAAACAAAAAGCACAATTTTGGAGTTTTATTCCGATAGAACATCGGAATATGGTAAAAGATGTTTTATTAACTTTTTTAACTTTGTTTATGTTTTGGGGTAGATGCAGTTTTTTGTAAGACAAAAATATTTTATTTTTTCAACATATATTTTGGTTTTTCTTTTGCTAAAAATTTCTATTTTTAATATAAAAAAATTGGATATAAGCAAATTAGAACATTGGGTCATATTCTAAAAAATGAGTAAGAGCTCAGAGTCTGAGCTAACGAGCTTGAACTCACCTGTGAGATCGATCGAGCAGGGCGGAACTCAGACACAGTTTTGTATGCAAAAAAAACGAGTTCTAGCTCAACAGCTATTGCTCGTTGAAATTGAGATCGATCTCAAAGCTCTTTGCGTGGCTTAATTATGTATGATTATTCTTTATGCGAAGTGCGTGAAATAAAAATGTCGTCTGAAAGTGAAAATGATGCAAGATCGGAAGTTATTATTATTCATGGGAAAGAGTTTTTAAAAATACGGGAGTCCTGTAAAGATCCTGGCCAGCAAACTTAAACACTTGTGAATTTTTCTTCCGCATTGCATGAAGCTTGAACATTAATGGAGTAGTATTATTTACGATTTATGTACTCCTCATGATAAGTCAAAAGTCTCCTCATTCGGACATGAGTGCAATCTAGAGCACCAATAGCATAAGGAAACTCGTACTTCCTGATCCATAACCTTTGCACTTTTGGATTTCTTCCACAGTATGTGGTAATAAAATCCAATTCTGTGCATGGCCTGCTATTTCTGCAGAAACTTGCTGCACCACTCTAGACACTGTTGATTGATGAACTCCATCAACGTCTTCATCAACTCATATTTGGAACCCGGGGTCTACGATGTATTGCAGAAAGATTCTTCTTCACTAAACCGATACAACCGACGAAAATCTTCACCAATTGGACACCTTCTTTCTTTATAAATTCTTTGTCCGACATAATTAACAATGAACTCGGCAATCCTTACAGTTTTATGTGAACTGAGTCCGAGAAATGCCATGCTTAACAATTCCTGAGATCTATCTCATGTAACCAAGTGTTTTCTCATCTTTTTGCATATGAAAACGAGTTCAATCTCATGGCGAGCTTTCATTGTGAAATCGATCTCATCCCTCTGAGATGGAACTCACAAATTGAGATCTAACTCGGTCAGTAATTATTTTTTTGCATACAACCTTAAGAAAGTTCTCAAAAAAGTGAGTAAAGAGTTTGATCTCATCTTTTTGCATACGACCCATTGTTTACAACCAAAAATCAATTGGATGACATACGCCGCCAAAACTGACGTAAGGTTATTTGGATATTTGACGTTTTATTTGATGTCTCCTTAAATGTCTGCTTTTTAAAAAGAGTTGGTCTATTTCACGGTTGTTAGAAAAATCGAACAAAGGTACCAGATTTCGATATCTGTAATTCTCATAACTTTGAGTCACGAAAAGGATTTAATTGTCATGAAAAAGAGTAGGATTTTTTGGGGGTAAGTGATATACGGGCAATATTGCAGGTACCTTGTTGAAATATCTCGGAAAATGAGGACATGAGAAATTCTTTCAGTGGGATTCAGTGGGAAAGTAGTGCATTTTCACATTTTTGCTCGTTTTTTTAAGTGAATACTTTTCAAGAAAGTGAATTTTAATGTCAAACAATGATTCGCTTCCCATTTTTTTGGGAGAGTACGAACATTTTCTAAATTTTACAAGGGATTGCCATTGCCGGGTAGTGTTTCAATTAATTTTTTCTAAGGATGTTACTCTTAAAATTCTTTCAACTTTGTTGGTTTCGTTTGTCAGAAGAAAGGAGGGGACAGAATTTTGAGTTAAACATTTTATAATTAAATTGTAATATCTTAAGACCTATCGATTTATGTATTTTTTTAGTGCATCCAAAATGATATTATTCCAGTTTTCCTAAATACTAAGTAGCAGTAGCATGAACTAAAAACACACCTTCTGTTGAAAATTGTCTATATTCCGGTGGTTGTTTAAGGGTTGCAAGATTGTGATACACGCTGAGAGTAAAGATTCCGTTTTTGTCTTTTTCGCTTAGAACACTAAAAATAGTCTAAATGTACTTGTTCCCATTCTCGATTAGATTGATGAATTTCATCCCCTTGCAACAGAACATCACTCCTTTGTCTCTCGATTAAGATAACGCTATCAAATTTTCAAACATTTTAAATTTCACAGTGATTATGATTTTGATGTTTACTTAAATTTCACTAAAAAAAACTAAGGCCTTATATGTAGTGACATTGATTTCTAAACACTTTTCTATCTTAACTGCACAAATTGCAATAGACAAAAGTCGAAGAAGTCCCCATCAACTCTCTTTACAATTTATAGTCAATCGTTTTATTTTCTACTTGAACTTTGGTTCTTGAAATTTTAATTTTTATTTTTTAATGTATCTTCTCTTGCTATGAATTCAATTCACCCTGTGTCTAATTTTTGCTCTCAGCTGGCAATTTTCACTCTAAATTCTAGAAATATACTAGATGTGGGCGAAGGATAAACAATGTACATTGTACATAGCTATCTATTGATAAAGTGGAAACACATAAAGCTTCACCTAATTGAGTTTGTGGTTATGAGGGCAAAATTGAAGATTTTGTCTCCGTGTTTTTTTCTTGCTTGTACGTATCGGAAAGAGGTCTATTACCTCTTTTTGTGGGTCAAGCATTAAAAATATGTTTGCCTACAAGGTGAATTTATTGTTCATTATAAGAAAATGATCGACTTGAACAAACTGAGTCACACTCATTTCAGCGTCATGCTGTCTATCGAAATCTGGCAAGTGGGTTAAGTGAACAAAGTCTATGTATTCTTAAAGGGTGACTCAATCGGAAATTTATACTGAAAAATATAGCATGAGAGGCAAAGTAAGAACAAAATATATGAAAATATTATTATTTCTCAATTTAATGTTAAATCAACAAGTGAAACATTTTTGTCTCAATGTTCTAGATTCTAGAAGTTCAAGTGCTTAATAATTTTTGTTTGTTTTATTTATGAGATTATAAGGAAATGTCCGTTAAAACTTGATAAGAAGTCTTTATCAGTAGGTATGTAAATTATGTTTAATTTTCGAGTTTAAGAACTTTTTATCCGATTGGAAGGAGAAAAAAAGTCTTCGTCATCTCCTGAATCATAGAGCAATTTTGGACTTATCTTATCGATACATTTGTAGTTTAAAATGCGATTTTGTATGCCGGTATCTAATGCGTTCAGATTATTTTTTAATCGGATTTGACAACGATAGAACCAAACATTTTAACCCCAAAAAGTCGGCAATGAATAAAACATTTGTTTGACAAACACGTTTTACTTAAACATTAACTATTCATAAATTTCAAAAGCTGAACTTTGTCAATAATAAAAAATTCTCAGCACAAAATTCGCAGAACATTCGAAACTTCTTTGAAATATAACTGCCAACTGATTCATAGGAAAAATATTGTCCTACGCAACATGCATGTCATACTTTCGATGCAAAATAAATATAGTTATAGTAAGTTAAAAACCCGGCACCTCCCAGTTTGAATAAATTTATTTCAAACGATACTTTCCATGATTTTGAAAATTGAACAAAATCAATTTGGCTTTAGTTTGGTTTTGTGGCATTGCAATATCCTTGCCACAATTTTTAGTCATTGCAAAGAAAAAAAAATATATATTTGTTTGTGTAGGAAAGATATGAATACAAATTAAACAAAAATATTGCTCCATTTGCAGAATTTGGTTGACATTATAATCAGATTTTGATTTATAAGTTTAAAATTGATTTATAAAAAAAAACGCGAATTCTACATTAATTGCATGCTTAACAAAGAGCAAATGTAAATGTGTATGTTATGTACAGTACATATGTATGTCGTATTAAATTAATGAAATTATAAAAATCCTTTGACCGAATTAATACATTTAAAAAGAGAACAACATTTGGTTTGTGAAGTGGCGTTGAGATAACCCTAGTGTGCTGTTGTTTGAACTTTGAGCTATGAATGGCGTAAGGAGGATTGTGTTTGTGTGGTGGTAATAAATTCAATACAAATTATCCTGATTCAATTTTTTTTTTTTGTTCTTTTGTAAATATTGGAAAGAATTACATCATGAATAAATAATGAGCAAATACATTTTCAGATAATGGGAAAAGTCGTTAAATTTGTTTACTTTTTTGAACAAGAAATCAACTTTATCATCATAAATGTTATGAGTGTGAAATTATAGTTGGGTATAAGTATAATATATAAATCATTATAAAACGACTAACACTATTTATTTGGTACACTTTACCGAAGGGGCATTATTTACATATCAAAGTAGTTTTTGTGCAGATGTGTAGTGAATGTATATGTATAATTCAAATATTCTGTATACCGATATTGATTAAAACAATTTGTTTTATTTGTTTATCCTGTTAATTAAAATATTTGTACAACAAAATCTAGAATTAAAAACTTATTGAAAGTATGGGTACAGCGCTGGTTGATATAAGTTCTAACACGCCTTCCTCAATCAGGGCACTTTAGCATCTGTAATGTGCTGTAGGAAGTGGTTTAGTGAACACACCTGCTGGCATCATTTCAGTTGGATTGCAGATGACAGCTATTTTCTCATCTCTCAGCATCTATCGGACAAAATGGTATCGAGACGCAAAACGTTTTGCGCGCGAATTGCATGCTCCATTCTCGGCTATATGCTTTGCACTTTGATACTTGTCCCAATATTTTTTTTCATTACATATTCTAACTCGGTAATAAAAAGGTACTTGAAAATCGTTAACATACACTGCAACGATGGTAAATTATCCTTTCCTATACAATTTTCTTAAATTTCTTACAAACTTTTTTTGTTTTCTTAAAATGGCTTCGCTCCTAGAACCTTTTTATGTCCCGAAAAACTAATAATTAATTGATGAAAATATTTTTAATTTTTCTAAAGATGCGAATATGTACAGTGCGCATGCAATATTTTATATTTAACAATTTTACGGTCCCTAGTTTCGCTGTCTCCAGTTTCGCGCGCCGAGTTGGTTAAATCATCTTTAACTTGCGCGCGCCACCTGAGCTTTGGTCTTTCTCTACTGCGTCACGTCGTCCCTCTGGAGTTGATTCGAGGACCTTACGGGCCGGAGTATTGGTGTCCATTCTCTTCACGTGACCAAGCCATCTGAGTCTTTGGACCTTCATTCTTTTAGCTAGGTCAGTGTCGCTGTACAGCCCATACAGTTCTTGGTTAAATCTTCTCCTCCATTCACCGTTTATGCAGACAAGACCATAGATCTTCCGTAGAACTTTTTTCTCGAACCGGCCTATGGTGCTTTCATCCGTTTTTGACAGGGTCCATGCTTCTGCACCATATTGCAGGACGAGGGTGATGAGAGTCTTATAGAGCGTCACCTTAGTTGTTCGGGAGAGGACTTTACTACTCAATTGCTTTCTTAGCCCGAAGAAACAGCTATTAGCAAGAGTTATTCTCCTTCTGATAGGTATACAAAGTCCTTAAATACCTCGAAATTATATGCGTCTATCGTGACAATTTGTCCAAGACGACGCGTCGTCGCTCGGTGTTGGGTGTCTTTTCTTGATGAGAGCATATATTTTGTCTTGCCCTCATTGTCAAGCAATTTTTTCAGCCTCTGTCTGTACACTCGCAAAAGCACTGTTGAAAACACGCTGCGTTCTCCCAATGATATCAATGTCATCAGTGTACGCGAGTCGTTGCACAGACTTCTGGAAGATACGTTGACGCGGGAGTTCTGCACTATTCGTTCCAGTATCACATTTAAGAAGTCGCATGACAGTGCATCACTTTGTCTAAAGCCTTTTTCGACATCGAAGCGTGTCGGTGAGGTCGTTTCCGACTTTAATGGAGTTGCGTGAGTTCTCCATTGTCATCTTGCTCAGACGAATGAGTTTTGTAGGAATGCTAAAACTGGACATGGCTTTATACAGTTCTTCTCTTAAGATGCGGCCTTAAAATCGATAAAAAGCAAGCTTAAATACAGAATTCAATTTTAAGACGTATATAAACTAGTTCTAAATTAAGCCATACAAGTATTTGTCGGGAACGGTTCGTTATTCTGTATTCCAAAATTCTGTATGAACAAAATTCTGTATCTGAAGAAAAAATTCTGTATGAACATAATTCTGTATTCCATTATTCTGCTTTTCTATTATTCTGTATTTCAAAATTCTGTAAATCAAAATTCTGTTTTTCAAAATTCTGCAAATCCATTATTCTGCTTTTAGAAATTCTGTAATTCTAAATCTCTACATTAAAACTCACAGTTATGAACAGGTTTTTTAATTGCCTGTAGAACAATATTTTTATTCAATTAACAAATTAAGTAACATTTTGCGAACGCCCAATTAAATGTTTTTTTTTTCGTTGTTCTTTCGTTGTAGAACATAAAACCATCGACACACAATTTATCATTTCCTTTATTAGATTTTAATAATTTAATATTTGCCATTTTTTCTGAATTCAATTTATCACGATTAACTTATAACACTTAACTTAAGCTGTCGAACGCAAAATGTGTTATCAAGGTATGTGATTCATGTAAACCATATGCAAATTAGTTGGAGAGAGGTCCGTTACATTATAATATGCAAATCAGTTGGAGAGAGATCCGTTAAGTTAGAATTATAATCTATGCTTCAAGGTTCTGCATAGAAAACATCAAAAATCTGTACTCCTAAATTCTGTAAATGATAAAAGAAAAATTGTTTTGATAATGAAAAAAAGTGCGCACTTTTTGTCATTATCAAAACAATTTTTCTTTTATCATTTACAGAAATTTGGAGTACAGAATTTTGGAATACAGAATTTTGAAATCCAGAATTTTGTATTTACAGAATTTTAGAATACAGAATTTTGAATTTACAGAATTTTAAAATACAGAATTTTGAATTTACAGAATTCTTAAATACAGAATTTCGGAATACAGAATTTTGGAATCCGAATTTTGGCCCATACAGAATTTCGACCCCAACCCGTATTTGTCTCGTAACGTTTTTTTTTTTCCAAAAAATTATTTACGCTAAAAGCTAATGCCATCTCAAAAAAAACTTAAACCACTGTAGCAGAGATACATAAATCAAATGAAAATTGTTAAAAAAAAAATATTTCGAATAAAGTCATTTTGCACATAATTTTGTTTGTACTACTTTAATTAGTTTTAATTATTTTGTTTGAATAAAGAAGATCTTAAAGTAAAACCATTGGACCCAGTCGTTCGCTTTTTTAAGACGCGTTTAAACAAAAATGAAATTTTATACAAAATTAAAATTAAAAATATGCAATTGAAAACTTTTTTCCTCTTTTCAAAAAATCTTTGCCACAATATTGCCATAGCTTCTTTTATTTCCTTGAATTTTGCTCACTTTCCTTAACGTTTTCTTATTTTTATATCTAAAAAAATGCCAATATTTTCTTTTCTTTTGTATTCCTTTAGATTGTACCAATAATCCCCTCATTCATGACAAATAATAGGAAAACGAAAAAGGTTCAACTCAAATAATACACAATCCAAGCATAAGAACAAAGAAAATTCTTAACTGCGTGTTTCATAAACCACGTCTGTCAATTTAGCGTTCTTTTTAAAAAGCGAAACTTCCTTTCGTACATGATGACAGTTTTTATTTGCTTTTTTTTATCAAACATGATGCAAGACACAAACAAAAAGTGAAAACGAAAAAAAATGATTTAAGTGATACTAAAATGACAGCAAACGCAGCAAGAGAAAGCCAACTCAGGATGCTGCTTTTATCGTTCAACATTTGGGTCAGGGTTATTTCGATTTTGTGGCGAAAACTTGCTGCACATTGTCAAATTGTGGAATTTCAAAAAAAAATGTCTCCTCGTCCTTGGTCTTCCCTACAGGATATTATTGTATACCTGTAATGCAATCCCCTTCGAAGGGTGTTTTGATTTTAATGACTTAAGCGTGTGTTCTCGTTCGGTCTGTTTATTTTAATTTAATTAATTTGTAATGGATATCCTTGTCGTTTTCGTGACAATTCTCAAGAATATTGGTTTCGAGTAAAGTAGTTCCTGTTTGCGTTCGCAAGACTTAATTTCAGTGTGAATTGATAATTGAATTTTGTGTTCAAGGATACGGATACACATTGAAAAGCAGTTAACAGGTTTATTATCATCGCGTGTGTGTAAGGTGTAATTCAATATTCATCCAAGATGTCGTTCGACGAGGGACTATGGGAAATGTTAACACCTTGAACTTTGTTCAAAAAATTCGTTTTGGAAATTTATCCTTGAATGTCTGAATATTTCATTATTAATTCTTTAAATGTGAAAATTCATACAACCTTGGATTTAAACGTTCAAATGTACATACAAAATTGTAAAACGGATAGTTGGGCACATTTTTGTACCCTCATGTATTGTTTTAATTATTATTTAATTGTATCAAAAATTCAGTAGTCCAACAGTCCAACAGTCTAGAGAAAGAGCTCTTTTTGTCAGTAATTTATTTTCTGTTGAATTTATACAAAAAATCAATTTTCCATCACCCGTTACGAAGCCAAAGAAATCAAAAAGGTATTTCGTGTCGTGCGCTTTGTCAGTTTTGTGAGAATAAAGCCGTCACCTTGAAGCGGGCATTTTTTTCACAATTCCGACTGTTCAGCGACATTTTTAAACAAATGAACAGGAAAGGCAATGAACAAAAAGAAACTACCCGACAGCCTTAGCCAAAGAAGACCCTAAAAGAATAACAGTGTACACTAATTACCCACTTCATACAAGAAGCAAAAAAAAAAACAACCACTCAAAATACCTCCATAAAGCCAGGAATTTAGAACAAAAAAAAGTACAAACAAACAAACATTCCACCTGTTAGAAAAAAGAATGAAAAAAAAGTTCATTCATTCATTTTACAATCTACTGAACCCAACTATCCGTGCGATAATAATTCGGACAGCAATATTTTTCCAATTGAATAGATTTTTAGATTTATTGTTTTGATGAAAATTTGCATGATTAAGAAAAATGCATTCATCCTTCAAAAGAGAAATTACTTCGTTCTTATACCAGAGACTAGTTTTCCTTCTCAATGTCAAGGCCGTTCGAGAATAGCGATGAGATTTGCTTTTGTTAGTGGATCCATTGAATTGAATTGAAAAGAGTTTTGTATTGCATTTCTATTCAGTTTGAGCGAAGAAAAAAAATCAATAGAAAGGTTTATATGAAATTCCAAAGCTTGCATCATCACTTAATCAGTATTGGGATGAAACGAATTAACTACATAATTGGAATCTAAAACCAAGAGAGCAGTCATTTTTGAAGCGATACAAAAAATGAATTAAATTTTTTTCCAAAATCTTATTGGAGCTATTTTTTAGCAATTTTCGTACTTCAGTATTTATTTAATAAAATTGTAGCTGCATTACAACCTTGCTGAAATGTACTATGTTCTCTTTATTTTGAAAAAACAAACAAACAACGATAAGAATCCAAATGTCTAGTTTGTAATGTGAACAAATGTTGGGGTCCCGCGTGCGTATACGTAATATTTTCTAATTTGTTCGTATTCACAAGCAAACGGGAAAGAGGAGGTACCCTCAAATAAGCTGCTATTGATTGATGTTTCTAAACCACTCGGGCCAAGCCGCTTAAAGGAAACTGGTAGAATAAACAAAATTCTACACCTCCGAATAATTTAACCATCTACTGTATACTTTGCACAATGTGATTGTATTGACCTGACCACCTTGTGTCACATAAAAACGATAATCTCACATCATTCTCTAAAGTGAATTTCTCATACGCGAGCAAAAAAAAGGCTAAACGATGATGGCTCCATTTTCATAGGAGCTCGTTTTATAGACATTTGACAAGTAGTGTGTTATGTGAATGCACCCGAGTCATGTGATAAGCTATGTAGCTCTGTAGTTGGGGCAATAATGACGCTGACGTTGAGAATGATATGATGTTTACGATCAGCAGTGTTTGAGCGTTCATTGTACTGGCAATTGCTCTTGTCAATATTTCAATCAGTAGGAGAGCGAGTATTTAAATGACTGCTACTAGTTGAAGGAACATGCTTCAGTCAAGTCAGTTGTTTATGATGTACACACGAATTAAAGGTAATTTATTATGTCAAAAATATTAGCAGTTGTCCGTGCCTCATGGCGTTTAGTTTAGTTTCGTATAATGAATTGCACGCAAGCATATGCGAATAAGGTGTCACGGTAGCTGAATTAAAAAGTATTTTCTTCTTGCTTTGCATTAAATTAAATAGGAGGAAAAGAAAAAGTAGAAAGCTCCCAAATGGCATCAAAAACTCTTTTTAACTTTAAAAAAGTATAAATTTCAAAACAATATACCCTTTCAAAGTCAGAAACAAAAGTAACTAACTGAAACGAGACAAGAGTTGAGCGGAAAACTCCCACACAGCTATCACACCGAGTCCTGAATTAAATTCTACGAAAAGCATTTCCCATTTCCGAAAAAAAAACAAGCACCCGAACTGTCAGAACAAACAAACAGTCGAAGTTACTGGGAGTTTTTGTTTTCTTGCTTGTACCTAAGTTAATTGACGTCGCAGTCGTTTTGTGTTGTTTTCGTCATTTTCCAGTTCCTGCTATGTGTTCTTGCGCAATGTTTTGGATATCCATTTTCACTTACAAGAAACTACGCATATCTTTCACTTCATTTGATTGTCAAGACTGTAACTATAGTAAACGTTCGTCGTTGGCAATAATGCCGTCCGCATCTAAATAAAACAACGAGTTGATGTAAACATTCAACTATACCACCCAAACCATTGAAAACACAAAATAGAACTCTCCTGCTGGTTTTTTGAGGATGAAAACTGACATAACCCTCAATGAAATTTTCTGAATTGGATTCCAATAAATATAATTAACACTCGGTCGAAAGAGGGAAGACTCTATGGACGAGGGCGTTGGTGGGTCGTTTCTCGTTTCTGTGATCAACAAGATAAAAAGGACGCCACAGTGCTCCGACATAAACCAGTTTGGACTGACAGTTGACATTTTGTGGTGTCAATTAGAAGAAGACACACAGAAAAAGGGAGAAAAAACAAAAACGCAAAGTGACATTTGGAAGTACTGCGTTGAAGGCAAAGTATTACATCAGCTGTCTTTGTTCTCCTGTGGGGTTCAATTTAATATGCAAAATGGAAAGGAATTGCATTTAATGAACACTTGAAATTGAAATGTTGAAGAACAGTTTGAGAACTGGGTTTTTGAAGAACTGTTGGAATATTTTTAAGAGATGGGGTCTTAAATGTATTGAGTTTCAAGTTGGTAGCGCTGGCCTTTGACACATTTCTTTCTGTCATTTGAAATTTCATAACTCATAGTATGTCGATTTATCGATTTCCTGGCGTTCGCAGCAGTTAAAAGTGTCGTACACCTTAAGATGTTTAAATATCGAACAATTTAAACCTGCTGAGACTCACTAAGCTGTTATTGGGTATTGAAACAACAGATAGTTAGCTCAGATTTATTTAGCAACATTTCGTCGCATTTTCGGTGGGTATGTAAACAAATAATATTGAAATAATATATGAAAACATCTGTCGAGACAATTTCTATTCTGAACAATAGATTGAGGTCAGCATCAAACTGTATAAAATGAAGAGCATTAACCGAAAATTCGATTTTTTACTTGTTTTAGATTTTCCATAAGGTAAGGTGGACGGGTTTTTGGGCGCACTTATTAATGAGTATTTGTTTATTATTGTTCTTTCAACAGACAAGAAAAAGAACATTTTATGTTAACAATTCTTAAACCTTATCAGCTCGATTGAAACATAGTTTTAAGGGATAGGTCCATAACGTAAGTACTTTTTTTAAATCATCAAAAAGTGATGTCATAGTGACCAATGACCAAGAATCACATCGCAAAGTATCGCAGATGAATTACCGGGCACCCTGTATATCTTTATTTAGAATTCTATATTCGGGATCTATTTTTTTGCACCTTATTGAAAAGGCAAAAAACAGCTCCTCCCAATGTTCATTTGAGTGGAGAGTTTGAGTCAAAACAAAATCTTAGCTTCCATGACCAAAAAGTAAAAATAATTATAATTTTAAAAGAGTCAAGTATAAATTGACATTTAATTGCCATGAAAACCTGCCTGTCATCTTCTTTACCACTTAAAGGCTCAAGTATCTTTTCATTTGGCTATACTGGTTGCTTTTTTCAAAGTTTAAAACAACGTAAATCAGAAAATAATTACAAAAAAAAAAACAAAAAAGAAGCACGGACGAACATTCATTAATTTCATAACCTTTCCTTCATTAGCGCTGAAAGCTTACTTAAAAATGTACGCTGCCTTCTGGATAAAAAGAGTTTTAAACCTGGTTATAAAATATGAATAAAAAAAATTCTCGTGCCTCTAAGTAATCCTCATCGATCCAGTTGACGTAAAAGTCTGTTGCATGCATGCATGAAGATTGCTTATTTTTTATAAACCTTAGGTCCCTTAGGTCTCTATTAGTTTGGTGCTTTTAACGAATTAGAAGTTTTTTTTTAAACAGGAATATTTTTAATGAGTTTCTTTCACTGTGTTTTTCGTGTGGATAAGGCATATAAGGTTTTTTGAGTTTCTTCGAGATTATGCTTTGAAGAAGTTGAAGACAACTATTTCGAAATGAATTAGTTAATTAGTTATTTTTAACAACATAATCTGTAACAATACACACTAACAAAAAGTCTAACTGACGGTTGTAGAGCACTAACTACAAAAAGTGGTTAAGTGGGGTATATATTTTCTTTTCTCAAGGAAAGACGTAAGGACATCCACTTATATGTTTAAAATAAATGTATGTATATGAACCTCTCACAAAAGTATATCTACTTGACACGAAAATTGCTGTGACCGACTTTCCACAGCCACTAATGTGTGAGATCTTGAAAATGCATAATTTCATGTAATTATGAAAAAAAAAATGTAAAAGCGGAAGGAAGTAGTTTGCGTTAAGCTTTGTACATAAGTTCATTAAATGCGATCCATTAAGGATGCAGAAACAAAAAAGCGGTGTCTTGAATTAGCAAAGCAAAAACTTTGGAAGTTTATTCCTCGTTGGTTTTTTTGCAAATCGATTTTTTAACAAAGTAGTGCAACAAAGAGATTGCAAAGGCAAAACTTTGACGTTGGATAATTAAAGTGTCGGAAGAGTTGGCAATAAGATTGAATTGATGCAAATGCAATTTGAACTGAATTAAATGTGTTTGACATAAGTTAGACTGCGGAAAAGCCGAAGTTGGAAATATTTTCCTTAAGGTTGACGTTGAATGAGTTAAGGTGTTTTCTTTTTTTCTTTACTTTACAACAATTTCGAATTACATAGGTAGATACTTAATATTTCCGAAGAGAAATATTTTCAGTGGGTTTTCATATAATTTTACTATTTTTAACATTATTATCAACCTCGAAACGTCATCACCATCACGAGTCTTTTACGAGTATGTGCGTCCTTGTATAAGGGCTGTCCAGTCTGCCAAGAATAAAAAAGAAAAAAAACAATATCGTACTGAAAAATATGCGATATCCTTGAAAATCTGTACATTCTCTTACGAATGCCATCCTCATCATTATTTTGAGTGCTCATCAGCAGCTCATCTTAATTTAACGGATGTTTTCCTCTTCGCATAAGATCGTTATTAAATGCACAGACACACACACACACACTCGATTTATATGTCATTTTATTAACTATTGGAAATTAAGTTACACAAGTCTCTGGATAATTAAGTTTATTATAAAATTATTAGTTACATAAAAATTAATGAATAATTGAAGAAGGAAACTAGATCCGAATTGTTCGGTGTTTTGCGTTCGACTGAATATAAATATTTTGAATATGAAAATTAATAATGAAAACTCTACATTGTTATATTTATGTTATACGACTTAAGGTCGTAACAGAATGGATATAACAATTCTCCCACACTTATTTTAATCTATGTGAAGAAGTCCTTTAAATATGCTGGCGGTCTTATAGCTCTTCCGGATCTTCGAGGCTGGACTGTTTCTTGCTGAGTTTGTTCTGGTTGATTTTGTTCCTGTTGAATTAGTTCTTGTTGTATGTCTTCATGTGAAGTTTGACTGTTGCTTGAATTTGTATTTTTTGTATAGATAGTTATTTGTTGATTGTTGTTGTTCTTGAAAAATAGGTTTAGTATTTGTTTGATCTTGAAGGTTTTGAATGTCTGGGTTAAAAATATATGAATAAGTTTGTATTATTGTATCCTGTTCTGTTTCGTCCGGTTTGGTGTTATCTTGTATGTCAGGTGCGAATGTTACTTTCTTTTTTATTTCTGTTTTTCTTAACCTTTCTATACTCGCGCGTTTTGACAGTACACGTTTACTCGCGCACGGTCTCTCAGACCGAAATCTTATCTCGTCTACATTTTCGTGAATATGTATTTTCCAAATTGTTTTTGCGGTTTATTTTAAAGAAAGTAATATATTTAAATGAAACAAATAGAAAAACATAGCAACTTTGAACTTTATTCGGTAGCAATTACATTTTATGCAAGCCTCTCAAAAAATTCAGTTTTTTTTTTGGACCTTAACTTATAAAATAAAAATAAATATTTGTCTCAATAAAAAATAAAAAAAAATATTAATTCATTGAAAACAAATAACAATAATTATAAAAAAGTATAAAAAGAGATTTGGTTTTCATAATTGTTCAAATCGTAGCAATCTGAACATACCATTAGTGCATGGTCAAAAAACCAATTCAAAACGGTTCCTAGAAATGTTGTATATGTAAAATATATATATATACACATATATAAAGTATATACATTACATACACATAAGCATATGCAAAATATAAACACCCCTAACGTAATACAAAATTTACCACCCACTGTTTCTTCTAAAATTTGAAAATTACTTAACCAAAAACTCTAACACCTGTACTCGCGTCGGTCTGAGAGACCGAAAACTAACAAAATATGCAACAAGTCTACCTCACAGGTGCGCTTGCGCCCATCTAATCGAAAGAAAATACTTATTTAGGAAGCTACTCAGAATTTCAAAAAGACAGCGATTTTATTTTTCAAGAAAACTAAGAATTAATGATTTGTCGGTCTGAGAGACCAATGCGCGAGTATAGGAAGGTTAATTGATTGATGTGTCGTTTTAATATATATCCGTTGTCTAATTTTATTTGATAATGAAGTTTTCCAAATTTCTTTATAATAGTTCCAAATTTCCATATCAGTTTATTGTTAGTAAAAAATCTTGCTTGGATATAACATTAACCACTAGGTCAGATTATCATTTTTCAAAAATTAGCAACACTTGGAGTGTGTTTGGCAATCAAATTATTATATATTTTATATTGTTGTCAGTGCATTTGTCCAAAATCCTTGAAGGTCCTTTCAATTTTCTTCAATTTAAAATATTGAAACACATTTTTCTATAGTTCTAATTCATTACAATTTATTTTTTATGTCAGAAGAAGTCCTTTTTCTTTATTGATGAAACCCTATAATAATTTGACTTGATTTCTTGCGTGTTTCGCTCTAAATTGCTGGTTAAGGACATTTTTTATCATCACTGTTTTTTGTGTTTCAACCTTCGAACACGCAAAACACTTAATTAATGTCGGAATACGATGTCAGTTAGTTTGAATTCTTTATGACATAGATAGACGTAAGTCAATTTAAATAAATGTCTTAAGAGGCAGCAATTAAAAAGGACAACTCAATCAAAAAATTAAAAATTGAGAATTGAAGTCAGTTTGAAGAATTTGTAGAATGATCGGAAGTCCTTTCAGTTCAGGATCGATTAATACTAATCAATATGTACTCTAACAGCTGCAGGCTGCACTGCCAATTGCTTTTTTTTTTTAAATTCGATTATGAATCAAAGTGCTCATTTGGAGAAATTCTTTATCCCATTTCAAACGACAAAAATAGTTTTTCAATCCCACTGTTTTTGACCGAAATTAAAGTACACATACACTTTTCTATCTAAAAAGTTTCTTTTTGATCTTTGATCACAAGCTTTTAATTTCGTTTAGAAAATTGTTGAGCTAAATTTTTCAGTGAAAGTTTAAAAAAAAATTAATTTTTGCTTGTTTGCAGGAACAGCTATGATTTCTTCTATCAGAAGCAGTCATCTTCAACAACCTATCAATGAGTTCTGATAAACAGAATTAAACAGAAAATTAAAAAAGCCAAACTACGTTTCCTACAAAGAATCTCCATTTAATAAAAAATACTCATTTACTGTAGTTCCTGCTTGAAAGCTGCTTGATTCTTAAGCAAAAATGTTGATTAAAGAATATCGAATACCACTGCCTCTAACGGTGGATGAATATCGTATAGCTCAGCTTTATATGATAGCCGTAAGTGGTCGCTCTATTTCTATTAACTCTCTTTCCAAACTTATTTAATTTGCATTTTTCGCACAGAAAAAAAGTCGCGAGGAAAGCCACGGGGAAGGTAGCGGTGTGGAAATCATCATCAACGAACCCTACGAGGATGGCCCTGGAGGTAAAGGAGGACAATACACAAAGAAAATCTACCATGTTGGTAGTCATTTGCCAGGATGGATTAAAAGTAAGAAACTCAATTTAAATAAAAATAAAACAAGAAATAGATATCACCCGCTTACCTGAAGAGAAAAAACACAATTTCTAAGAAAATGTAATAGGCGGGGAGCCCTCAATCCTGAAAGTGCACTTACACGGATTTCAAAATTTTTTGTATTAAAAGATAGTTTAAAGAAATACCAACAAATTAAGCTCGGTATGACGAGGCCTATCCTGGCACCAGTATTTTTTTGCAATTTTTTGCATTATTAATAATTATTGATAATTTGCACTTATCGCGGATTTTAATTTTAACTAGCGCATATTATTGGAAATTTAATGTGCTTTCAGGAAAAAATGGTATGACAGCTGCCATCCTGGCACCAATGTCTGTCATACCTATTTTAAAATTTTGTCACTCATATTTTTTTAAAATAGGTATGACAGACATTGGTGCCAGGATGGCAGCTGTCATACCATTTTTTCCTGAAAGCACATTAAATTTCCAATAATATGCGCTAGTTAAAATTAAAATCCGCGATAAGTGCAAATTATTAATAATGCAAAAAAATGCAAAAAATACTGGTGCCAGGATAGGCCTCGTCATACCGGGCTTAATTTGTTGGTATTTCTATAAACTATCTTTTAATATAAGAAATTTTGAAATCCGTGTAAGTGCACTTTTAGGATTGAGGGCTCCCGGTGTATAATTTTCTCATTTGAATTTTGTAATAATTTATTTAAGGTCTTCTGCCGAAGAGTGCTCTGACGGTGGAAGAAGAGGCTTGGAACGCCTATCCATTTACAAAAACTCGATACACTTGTCCGTTTGTGGAAAAATTCTCATTAGATATTGAAACTTATTATTTTCCCGATAATGGCTTCCAAGAAAATGTATTCAAGTTGTCGGGCAGTGAACTGCGTAACCGCATTGTCGGTAGGTTATCATTTTCTTCATTTCCGATTTTGATCAATATATGCTCATGTCTTTTGCTCTTGCAGATGTCATTGACATTGTCAAGGATCAACTTTATGGAGCCGATTATGTCAAAGAAGAAGATCCAAAGCTGTTCATATCGGAGAAAACCTCCCGGGGTCCATTGAACGATGATTGGTTGGAAGAATACTGGCAGGAGGTTAGGTCTTCTCTTTGTTTATCACTTTCCTTGTTCTAACGTTTATTTTAAGGTGAAAGGCAAGAAACAGCCAACAGCCCGAAATATGTCCCTAATGTGCGCTTACAAAATCTGTCGGGTAGAATTCCGCTACTGGGGCATGCAAACTAAATTGGAAAAGTTCATTCACGACGTTGGTAAGCTCAACATTGCCAAATTTTTGTTCGAATTGTTTGTGATTTTTTGTTTTAAAGCCCTCCGAAAGACCATGGTTCGAGCTCATCGACAAGCCTGGGCCTGGCAAGACGAATGGTACGGTTTGACAATTGAGGATATCCGCAAGATTGAACATCAAACTCAATTGGCTTTGGCCAAGAAAATGGGCGCTGGTGAGAGTGGCGACGACGAGGAAGAAGATGGTAAGCCTCCTCATAATGAATATAAGACCATCCCCTTCACTTCTCTCGTACTTTAGATGTTAGTCAATCAGACAAGGAGAACGAAATTGAAGGAAAGCCCAACAAAAAAGCTTTAGTGGCACCAATTGTCAAAGAATCACCACCTAGTGTTGAAGCAAGCTCCGATGAAGATGAAGACGAAGAAGAAGCTGCCGAAAACTCATCTCACAGTCTTCAACTATCGAAATCGAAATACAACTCGAAAGGAGCACTCCATTCACCTGTCGGATCGGCGCACAGCTTCGACTTGCAGGTGGGCATTGTTAGCAATACTCAGCCTGACTAAAAAAAAAAAAAAACAATCACAAAGAATCTATACTCTTTTTTGGTTTTGGGTGAATTACACCTTTCTTTTTATGTATAGGTGGCAGTTGTAGTTAAATATATTTTTTATTTTTAATATTTAGTTTTTTCAGTCAATCTTGGTGTGGACTTTTGACTAAATATATTTATTCTTATATTTACATAAATTTACAATTCTTTTTTTTTACCAATTATATATATTTTTGATTTATTTTTATTGGAAATCGGTTTGCATTATCTTGTAATTTAATTATTTATTTAATTTATATATATTTCTTCCTTACACAAAATATTTATTTTCACTAAAAAATAACACAACAGCAGCATGCAAAAGCTGTCCAACATAAAAACGTAAGTACCTCAAGCAATAAATAGTCGTATCAAATTTCAGTATATAAATAATAATTTAATTAGTGCTCAAGGGGCTTAAGGAATTTCGTTTGTTAAATTTATTTTGTAAGAATTTTTTTTTCAAAGCGAACTAACTCATATCTTTGAATTTGTGCAATGATGTTAATGAGTCTTTGTTTTCTACCGAATACAACTGAGTTTCGTTTAATGTCTGTAGTGTGTTAAGTCCCATTTTTCAAGTAAGTATTTACAGTTTTTGTTCCTAAACTTTAATTTTCCGCACCCCAAGGCTGTGAGCAGAATGGTCTTTGCCCTCCTTCCAGCTCAAATTTGGTGTGCCACCACCGCCAAAACTTTCCGCTCAGGTTCCTCTTCGCTCGTAGGACCAAGCTTAATTATTGCCGTCTAGTCTGTTCATTTTTATTTTATAAAAAAGAATATGCACAACAAATAAATAAAAATAAAAAACGGCCTTAACTCATCTTGCCTGTTATCTTTTCCGAGGCATTTGTTCAATGTTTTAAAATATTTCCTAGGAAATTCGGAGTTCACGGCCAGTATTATATTTTAAGAATCTTAACGAGATAACAAGTACTTTCTTATGATTATCGTTACTCATAATACGGGCACTAAATATTCACAAAAAACTAGTGCTTGAGTAAATTCAATCAAACGAAGAAAGAATTTGCTTCGTTCTCCATGATTCTCATCGTTTCGAGTCACGAGAATTTTCAGTTTTGCAAAGGGTGTAGTATGTGGCATAATTGAAAGATAACAACAAAATCCAAAAAAAAGATTAAAATGCTAGCATTTTCCCCGGTTGTAGATTGAAAAATTTGCAGATTTTGTTTGGGCTGTTGATTCTGTACTTTGTTTTACTTTTGCCAAATCAGACTAAGCTAGGAGTGCCAGCAGAAGGGGGTATTTCGCATATTGCATCTAAACTTCGTTCTTTTTTTTTTCTTTTATTATTTGACAGAACATTCAATTGTGTTTTCGACATAAATGATTTATATTTTTCAAATGGTTTTAAATGTAAGTAAAGGAAACTTCATCACTTTTAAAAATTACTTTTGAAAACCAAGGAAATGAAATGAATTTGTAGGTTTTTTTGTGTGACTAAATTAAATAAAGGATGCATATAATTTTGTCAGATTTTTAAAATTAATTAAAACATTTTCTTTCTTTTTACTTTTTTAAATTACGATTTTTTTCTTTTCGTTGATTTTAACATTTATTTAATTTTTTATTTTTAGTGCATTCAAATGTGAATATCAAGACATTAACCCCCCAAATAATGCATGTGAATTTGTTGTTTTAAAGATTAAATCCTGGAAAAGTTTTGTTTTTGCATTTAAGAAAAAAAACGGAAATGAATTTAACAAGGTACCCAATTGTTCGTTTTATGCTTCTGAATTTTTACATTTTAGCAATTTTTTTTTAAATCTTTTTACTTGAACAATAGGCAAATGATTTTCCTTAAGCCTCAAAAAATAACAAGAAAAACAAATTAAACAAGAAAAGCATGAAAAGCTTGAGCTGACGCTGTCTTATTAACCGAATGTTCTGTCCTTAGCTTAAACTCGCACTTGCTCTTTTTACTTATAGTAAAAAATGTATAACCTGCTTACCCTTGTTGAATAATTAATTATTATAGCAAATATTTAAAAATATTACAATTAAAAAATAAAATGTTCTAGGTTGCCAATTGGAGAATGGAACGCCTTGAAGTCGACTCCAAATCAAATTCCGAAGAAGAATTCTTCGACTGCCTAGGTAAGATTGACTCATTCCTAGATATGCAACCATTTTGACCATCCCTCTCAGATATGAATAATGAGACAAATTCAATGGCCAAATGGAGCTCTTTCGAGTTGCTCGGCGAAGATGATTCTCCACCGGCTCATGGCGCCCATATAGACGATAGTATTTTCAATCAGGACTTCCTGCAACGAATCGCTTCCGAACGTGGCAATAAACGTCAGCTGCATCAATCGGCCAGTCTAGATCGTTCAGATCATTCGCCGCCTGGCTCACCGGGCACATCATGCCCAACATCGATATTGATATTAGTTGTTCATGCTGGAAGTGTTCTTGGTAAGATAGTTTTTTTTTCAATGTTGGTATATCGACTTTGCTATATGTTAATGTTATGGTATCCACAGATGCATCCAGTGAACTGACAGCGAAGAAATCCGATGTCACAACATTCCGTGCCGCATTTGAATCTGTCATGCGCCAGCATTATCCAAGTCTCGTGTCCCATGTCGTCATCAAAATGGTGCCGTGCCCATCTATCTGTACAGAAGCATTAGGCATCCTCTCCAGTCTCAGTCCATACTCGTTCGATGCATCGCCTTCGGTTGCTGACATTCCAAATATCGCTGATGTTCCTATCGGGGCGATACCCTTGCTGTCAGTTGCGTCGCCAGAATTCCATGACACTGTAAACAAGACTGTTGTTGCCGCCAATATTGTCTATCATGAGTTCTTAAAGAGCGAAGAGGGTCGTGGTTTCTCGGGCCAAATATCAATGCTGGGCGATTCGATGGGTTCACTTCTGGCCTACGAAGCCCTCTGTCGGACGAATGGCAACAATAAAGAAGAAGACGATCGTATTGTTGATATTGAATTGGATGCAAAGCGACTTCTGGTAGCTCCATCGCCAAGGAGGCGGCGATCCTCGTCTTCCAGCGATACTCGTCTGCCGAAATTGGACTTTGAAGTGAGTGACTTTTTCATGTTTGGTACACCGCTGTCGATAGTTTTGGCATCTCGGAAACTCCATGACTCTAGACAACGTGAGTTGACATTAAATTAAGCTTTGTGATTTTTGCTTAAGACAAATATTGCCATTACAGATTTAGTAAAACCGAACTGCCTACAAGTTTACAACATGTTCCATCCTACCGATCCGATAGCCTCGCGTCTCGAACCATTGCTGAGTGCGAGATTTTCGATGTTATCGCCAGTCAATGTGCCACGTTATGCAAAGTATCCACTCGGCAATGGACAGCCGTTGCACTTGTGTATGTACACTGAATTCGACACATTTGAAAAAAGTTAGTGGATAATTTTTAGAATGGAAATTATTAACGTTTTTTTTTTGTTTTTTTCGTCTTCCAGTGGAAATTATTCAATCACATCCGCAACAGTTTAATGATCAATTGTATTGTAGTCGACGACTGTCGGATGCTTCTATGCAAAGTACTATATCTGGCTTGGTTGAAAATGTCTCGCTTAGTACAATTAGTTCGCGTAAGTTAAGTTTGGCTTTTTTGGTTGTTGTAGAAATGCTATTGCTAAATTTTATTCTTTCTTAAATTTTTATTAATGCTTGGTAAGTTAATTTTAAATTAGCTTGGTTTAAGGGCTTTTCAATTTAGTAGCTGTACAAAAATGTACTTCTTCTTGCAGCAGTCACTTCTTTTTCTAGGAATCTGGTCCGAACATATAACACAAAAATTATTAACGGTTGCATTCGAAATATCGAGTGACATTGATGAGAGCTCGAATGAAAAGAACTCGAATGACAATTATTATATTCGAATGAAAAAACTCGAATGACGATTTTCTTACTTCGAATGAAAATAACTCGAATGACGATTTTTTTTTTTTGATTAGAATGAAAAGAACTCGAATGACGATCATTAGTACAAAAATTAGTAACGGGTGCATTCGAAATATCGAATGACATTGATGAGAGCTCGAATGAAAAGAACTCGAATGACAATTATTATATTCGAATGAAAAAAACTCGAATGACGATTTTCTTACTTCGAATGAAAATAACTCGAATGACGATCATTAGTATTCGAATGAACAGCACTCAGATGACGATTATTTTAATTCGAATGAAAATAACTCGAATGTCGATTATTAGAATTCGAATGAAAATAACTCGAATGGCGATTATTTTAATTTGAATGAAAATACCCGAATGAAGATTATTAGTATTTGAATGATCATTCGATTATGCAAATCAATAAAATACTTTTCTCTCAATTATAATTGAAATCATTGGATTATGCCTATCACTAAGAAAAATGTTTGTTTAATCTTATTGTCGTTGATTTACTCAATCTGACATACCCCGAGAATTTCCCAATCGATTTTGCAAATTAAATGTTCAAAATATTGATTCTGCTTTGATATAACACATACGATTGCTCTGAAAAAATTGTAATAAAGTATTTCGCAATCGATTAGGTTACTCAATTTAATGAGAATCAAGGAGAACGATGTTTTTTATAACTGCTTTGCAGTAACTTAGAAATTGGATTCCAAAAACGTGAATTTTTTAGAAAAAAAGAGGAGAGAAAACATTTTTGACCGTCTGGAATTCATAAGAGGGGAAATATTGTTTTTGAACATTTAAATAAAATTAGTGTATGTTTAAAGTTTACATATAAACAAAGGCAGTTAAGGTTGAATGATGAGTTCTGATAATTTTGTCTTCAAGCTTTCTTTTCATTTTTTATCTCCAAACTCACAAGGAAACTTAGCACGAAATTCTGAAAAATAACGTATTATTTTCCTTCGTTCTCCATGATTCTCATCATTTCGAGCATCTAAAAATGAAAATGGATGCAGACCAGGCGCGGATCTAGAACTTTTTTCCGGAGGGGGTCACAGGATAGAAAAAAATCAAAAACAACAAGAATAGCCAAATAAATAAAGCAGGGAAGGTTTAAACGGTTAGAAATTTTTCATAAATTCACCTATTCAGATGTTGAGCAAAATTAATTTTTCCATACGTTTTTGAAGAAATATAAACAAAGTTATGTGTTTGCTTTTATTCAATACACTTTCGAATGAATAAAAAATCAAATTTGACAGAAAAAAATAAACTAGCTTCCCGAACCACCGTTTCTTTGTTTTAAACACCCAATTAAATATTTTTCAGAGCCAGTTCGTCATAAGGTTTAAATTCGATTAAAAAAGGTTTTGGTTTTGGTTTTAAATTAAATGTTTATGTGCCATAATTAAACAAGTAGTTAGTGAGAAATAAAAAAATTCAAACAATTATAGGAAGTATCAATTAAAGGAAGTATCAATGGCGGTGACGTTGGATGTGGAGTTGAAAGTACCACGCGTTATTTCTCGTCAAAAACATCGAGACAACCACCAACAGAATCAAACCCCGGAGAAATATTTCAGAAGAGCAATTTACGTTCCTCTGTTGGACAACGTTGTGACGGACCTCAACGAAAGGCTCTCTCGCCAGACGTGATAAAGCTTTTTGGGTTGAGAGTGTTTCTGCCTCGGACTTCCTATACAGCGGAGGACATTGAAGAAGTTCAGCTTATAGCAGAAACGTACCAGAAGCTTCTGAACTCTCCTCCTTCGAGCGTTATTGCCGAATTTGAGTTGTGGGTAGCTAAGAGGAACCTAATGGTTGAAAACGGCGGTGAACTCCCAGATTCGGTTCCTCTCGCCCTTGATGCGTGTGATGGTAATTTATCCAGCTATTAATACGATTACGATTTTGGATACGCTCTCTGTTACTGAAGCCACTGCAGAAAAGAGTTTTTCAAATCTCTATCGCTTCAAAACTTGGTTAAGACAGACTCACCTGGTTTGCATTGCTACTTATCAATCGTGACATCGAATTAGACAACGATGCGATCATTAACAGATTTGCGAAACAAAATAGAAGATTGCATTTTGTGTTATAAATTATGCTTTTGGTTGGAACTTGTTAACAGATTGTAAACAGATGCTACCATATAAACTATAGCTACAATCCAAATTTAGAAAAAAATAATAAAAAATGTCAGATTTGTGTAAAAATATTGTTGATTCAGCCTTTTTTTGATTCTTTTTTTTCAGAGGGCAAAAGAGTGAGTTAGTTCCTGGTTCTTAAGTTTGCAAAAACTAGATTTTGTTCGTTTGTTTTCTTTTTGTTATTCGGTCTGCAAAATATTGGTTCAGCTCTTTTTTTTTAAATACGGCCTGTTTGGGGGGGGGGTCATGACCCCCGTGACCCCCCCTCTGAATCCGCGCCTGATGCAGACTTGAACATTGCTATTTACTAGTCTCAAAAGAAAAAAAGATTTACGTCTTGTTGTTTTATTTTATAATTTTTATGGTCAGCAACCCCATAACTCCCTATTCCAGATTATTCAGACAAATAATTTTTAAGCAAATATAGATATTCATCTTGAAAATGTTAAAAAATTCCTTTCAGTCCAACAAAAATGGTGGGGTGCCAAACGTCTCGATTATGCTCTCTACTGTCCAGAAGGTCTCAGTAATTTTCCAGCTCATGCGCTTCCACATTTGTTCCATGCCAGCTACTGGGAAAGTTCTGATGTCATTGCTTTTATTTTAAGACAGGTTAGTATTCATAATTCACACCCTCCCCTTTTCAATAAAGTTTCCGAACAAACCCTCTGCAGATTGGAAAATTCGAAGGTCTTCCTATGGTTGGTTTTGAAGACAAAGACAACCTGTCATTCCGTCCGGGACAGCCGCGTGAAAAGTGGATTAAGAAACGAACGTCTGTCAAACTGAAGAATGTCGCAGCAAATCATCGAGCCAATGACGTTATTGTTCAGGAAGGACGCGAACAGCGACTTACAGCTCGTTTTATGTACGGTCCTTTGGATATGATCACTTTGGCTGGCGAAAAAGTTGACATTCACATCATGAAGGACCCTCCAGCTGGCGAATGGTTATACCTGACAACCGAAATTACTGACAAAACCGGTCGAGTCGCGTACTCATTTCCGGATGATAAGGCATGTGGTTATGGCATTTACCCTATCAAAATGGTCGTCCGTGGCGATCACACTTCTGTGGACTGCTATTTAGCTGTGGTGCCACCGTTGACAGAGTGTGTTGTTTTCAGTATTGATGGATCGTTTACTGCGTCAATGTCTGTTACCGGGCGGGATCCTAAAGTCCGAGCAGGAGCGGTTGATGTGTGTCGTCATTGGCAGGAACTGGGTTATTTGTTGATTTATATCACCGGCCGACCGGATATGCAACAGCAACGGGTTGTTTCCTGGTTAAGTCAACATAACTTCCCTCACGGGCTTATTTCATTTGCCGATGGACTGTTGACCGATCCGTTGGGCCATAAGACGTCGTATTTGAACAATTTGGTACAAAACCATGGAATCTCGATTTGTGCTGCATATGGCAGTAGCAAGGATATTACCGTCTACACAAATGTCGGACTGCGATCGAGTCAGATATTCATTGTTGGAAAGGTTAATAATAAATTCTGAAATGCGAAAAACCAGAACTAAACAAATTTACTTTTTATTAGGTAAGCAAAAAGCTGCAAGGCACTGCAACAGTCCTTTCTGACGGCTATGCAGCTCATTTAAGCTCTCTAATGGCCGTTGGTGGTTCAAGACCAGCGCAGGGTAATGCCAGAATGGTAATACCTCGGGGCTGTTTCAATTTACCTGGACAAGTCGCAAATCCTCGCCGAAGGAGGTAATTTATATTGAATTTTGATAAATTGGTGTTTTCTATTTAGTCTTTTGTTAAGGTTTAGTTTTTCGTGTGAAAAAATGGTTTTATTTTTTCAAAATTGTGTGATATTTTTCTGATTGAAGTTTTTTTACTGTTTAATGTAAATTTTTAAGTTTTTAAAGCACCAATTCAGCGATATTTGGATTTAGAGACAAAAAATCACACCTGCAGTTAATTCTGTTCTAAATCAAAATATCGTTTTTTTAATTATTTGGTTTTGTTTTTCAAAATACGAGTATTTAGAACAAAAAAATTAAAAAAAAAACCCTCAAGTGTTCTTTTATAATTTTTGATGTTGTAATTTTTTTGTTTCTTCTTTTTTTGCTTTGAATCACAATTTTTAGGTTGCATGAACCGGAAGCTTAACCTAATTAAGAAGCAATGAGTATTTGTAGTGAATTACTAATTGTAACAAAAAAAAATAAATAAGTAACCGAACAAAACAAAAACCGAGTCCAAAAATCGATATTTTCTTACAGCAAAGATAAATTACTATCGTCGCCAAGTCGTAGTGGGTACCTGAAGCGTAAGACGTACTTTAGTAACGTTTAAATGAATTTTTTTCGGTGACAAGAAAACAAATTATGAATTTTGAAAATGAGAGAAAAAAAATTTGAAATTAAAAAAAAAAGAAAAGCAAATACTTTGTGGACAAAACTCAAAATTGAAGTGGAATTATTTTGGATGGAAATATTTGCTTATAGAAATTGAGAGGTTGAAGTATTGAACAAAATGGAATACAAAATATAACGAAAATAATGTCGTAATTTATCGTTAATCGTCACGCGGTAAGTACATTTTCAATTATTGTTTTGTTTTTTTAGTTTTTAGTTTAACATAAACAAATAGGTATATTTTTTAAGGCAAATTATAGTGTGTGAGTGGGTGTTACAGTGGAAACCGGATACTACATTAGTTTGAATTTAGATGAGGGTAAAGTATTTTTAAAATTATGAGTTTTTAGTATTTAGAGGCCAACTTTTCAACAAATTATATAAAAGCTTTTCTACAAAACTGCCGTTTTCATGAGAAGGTTATCAGTTCTATTGTTTACTCGTCATAAAAGGGCTGGGTCCAGTGGACCCAGGACTGTAGAACTATATAAAATTTACATGGCTTTAGTTAGGGGTTAAATAGATGTCTTGAACGGTTATAATTAAAATCTGCAGCCCTTAGGCTTAGTTGTTAAATTTTGTTCAAGAAAAGAAAGATAAGGTATTGGTAATTCCTCAGTCGCAGGTTAACTAACCCATAGGCCATAGGTTACAATTTCTCATCAATAAAAATAAATTATTCCTGGAATTTCCTTTGGTTTTTTTTTTTTTTTTTGTTATTGTAACTTGACAACCAATTTGTTTTGTCTTTGTTATATATATGGCAATATCGATTGTGGTGTCATCCAATGAACTGACGGAGGAGCAGTTTTTTTGCAATTTTTTTATATTCCTCCGCTAAACATCAGTTAAGAGAAATTTTACTTTAGTAATAGTATTATAAATCTTCCTATTTACTTGTAAGAAAGGTTTTGTTTTTTTTATCAGCATGAGGTAGAACTCAGTGGCCTCCGGAGCCTGACTAATAAAACAACAAAATTTTAGGTAGTTCTTTGAGAATTCATACGATTCCCTTTATTTATTCAAAATAGCTTAGTTAATACGATATTTAAAATAGAATACAATTTCTTATAGCTATGGTCTTTTAAATGCGATGAACTCTGAATCTGAAGTAGCATAGGCCAATTCTAGAAGGACTAACAATCTGAAATAGCTTGCGCTTATAACTATCACAATCTGATCATGCAAATGCAGAGTTGCAGATGCCACTTGATTATTCCAGCCCAAGTAAGCAGGCGCTTTTATTTTAGACCCATTGAACGGATTCACAGCAGAGATGAGTATTTACTTCATATGTAGCAGATCTACTTCATTAATTTATTTTTATGCACTGCGGATAGATTTGCCAAAATAAAAAAACACCTAATGTATAATTTCGTTTTATTAATGTAAAATAAAATGAAAATAAATTTGTTTTGTTTGTAATAATTTTTTTTCATTATCTGCTACATATTTTACAAATCTACTTCGTTTTTTTGGGCAATTTGCTTCATTTTTCGGGCTTAGCATTCTCATCCCTGATTCACAGTCTGTTGAAATTTATGAGAGAAACTCCTCTAGTACAACAAGTCTGGTACGTAGCGACCGGGGTATTGCCCTGGTTTTTTGTGAGATTGTATCTTACTGATTCAAAATGTTTTTTGCTGTTGGCTAGTTGTGAGAATCAACGAGTGTGTTTCGTTTTGATTGTGCACTGCTGGTGGTTGTCGTCGATCGGCGGCGATGATGGAGTGGGATGTCTATTATTTGTAATGAATGAGTAATGATAATGTAATGACTAATGGACCTTTCGTTATACATGAAAGGAGTTATAGCCTTAAAAAATATTTCTTGTGACATTTTCTGTGTGGCTTGTGGAGCCGTCCTATCATTGAACGGTAGCGATCCCCATTCACAGTAACGTGCCAATCTTGATCATCACGGAAGAAGTATGGCCCAACTATGCCGCCGGCCTATAAACCACACCAAACAGTTTTTTTTTTTTTTTGGGATGCAATGATGACTCATGGAGTACGTGTGGATTGCTGCCTGACCTATACCGCAAAATTTGTTTATTGACGAAGCTATTCAGCCAGAAATTAGCCTCATGGCTTAAGATGAAATCCGAATCATTTTCAAGTTGTTGCCCAATTCACGATCATACGACGCTTCTGGTGGTGCTACTAGGACGATTATGACAACCATAAATTGGACGTAACGCTCTTAACGTTCAGGCCACTAACTCCGAATTTCGGTAGTAAATTTTAATAATTTCGACTCGTTGTTGGCTCGTATATCTTTCCATCATGAAATGGCAAACCTTACTCAAGAAAAATGTCAAAAGAGCGGCAAGAAATATGGCGTCGTTTTCTGTGCCTGTCGCCCTACTTTTGTAGCGTCCCTGTTGAAAAACCCTTTATAATGTTTTATATTGTTTCACATCAACACAAGAGTTTTTTGCCAGTTTGTTAGTAATTTTTAATCTATTGAAACCTAGACAGGCTGTTAGAGAAAACAAACATTTAATATTATTTATTATTTATTAAGATAATGGATATTTAATTTCTGCTACACAACTGGAAAAATAAGTTTGTATATATTGCTTAGATAATAATTATGTTTGTGTTAGGAGCCAAAGTTAGTTCAAAGTTTTCTTGTCGGTTTGAGTGTGTTACTTAATAATTATAAGTTTAATTTATTATTTCGAAATTTTCTAATCAACTTTATAGATTAACAGCTTTCTATTCTTTTTTTCTGTACAATTAAAATCAACTTTAGGTACCTGGTTAAGAAGACTGTTTCCTCCTGTTGTTTGATGGTGTTTCAAACTACCTAAAATTTTATTGATATTAGAAAACATAAACAAATAAAACTTTTAGCAAAAATCAGTTTATATCTATATTTATATAGCTTGAGATTAAAAATACAAAAAACAAACATAAAAACATCTAAAATTAACGTAGTGTATCGTTTTTGTGTTATGTTTAAACTTTAAAAGTGGATACTTTACTAAGGTTAATTGTGTTATCCTCTTACTTGAAATTTGTTTTTTTTTTCTAAATTGGAAAAATCTTAACCAAACAAAAACGTTTAACAAAGAATTAACTAAATGTTATTAAAATTACAAAAACAAAACACTCTTGCCATTAAATTAGAAACAAACATTTATTATCACTCCATGGCAATCTTTTGAATTGATGTCCTGTAGAACATTCTAAAATATTTTTAAATGATAAATTGATAAGTATTAAAAACAACACTGTGAAAATATATTCTTGATTATAAAATTCTTAACTTATAATTTATTCATATATTTTTTCTCTAATTTGCACTGTGATGTAACAAAATTACGTATTTATTTTGACTTTAAGTATTTGTCAGTATTTTAAATTAAATTTAAAATTGCATTTTCCGATTCGAAGTTTAAAACAAAAAAAATAAAAAGTATAAAACCGATGAATTAAAACTTACTGTTCAGAAACAACTATAAATGAAACCATGAACGCAAATAACTATAAGAATTATATTTTTCTACGTTTCTAGAAGGAAAATTTAAAAGAACATTAAACAGAATATGCAGATAAAAATAAAATTCAGGAAACATACCTATTGATTATATAGAACACAATAAAAAGGAAAAGAAATAAAATTAAACAAATATTTCTTAATGACAAAAAAAGGAGCTATTTATTACACAGTTAATATTTCTTCCTATAAAATAAAAATACTGAAACGTCCATTTGGAAATGCCATATTATTTGGCAAATGTGGTACTCAATAATTGACAAGATGAAGTCAATTTACCAGTTAGAGCTACAATGATGAATTTAAATCAGAGGTGGAATCAGCTAACGCGATTGTTGATTATCACTCTGTTGATAGTCGTTTTTGATTGTCAACTTTATTTTGTTCTGTGTAAAGTAATCAATAAAACAATTAGAGTTTTTGGCAGCACCTGCAATAAGCAATGTCGTTTTGCTCAGTGTTCGCTTTGTTTGTTGCCAGATTGACAACATGTATACATAAATTAAACTACAAGTAAATAATTAACTTCACAAATCTTTATTGACTTGTTTGTGTGTTAAAATAGGTGTTTCAATACAAAACTATGGTCGCAAATTGTGCCCGGGATTCTTTCTTTTACCGTGGCTCTAAATGTAACATTCCTCACGAAATTGGAACCAAGAGTTTCAAGAGTATTGATGCAGAAACAAAACCAAGAATCATTGAATTATTCCAGGACAGAATATCCAACATACTGCATGTATGTCGTTACAAGTGCTCGTTTCTGTAACAAGCACCTCACCCGTCCGATGAGCTAGAATGCGCACGTGCTAACAGAGAAACTGGGACAACCTCTTCGAAGGTTAGCCTAGATGGTCTGATCAAAGAGGCGTTTACCAAGAGCTAAAAGATTCAAACCAAAACCATTTAAAAATTAAAAGTCTTTAATTGAAGCCGTAGTCTTGGGCACGCTCTGAGGCATATATATTTATTTCAATAATTTGAGAGCCAAGTTAAAAACCTTACAAAGACCAAATCGTTACAATTTTCAAAGTATTGGTTAACCATCCGACCAATACATCCGTATTGTTTTTCAAAAACGCATTGCCCTATTGACGTTATTAAATAATTTCAATGAATTGAACATTCCGGTTGTCTTAAATTTATTTGTTTAATTTTCTTACACTTTTTAATACACAAATTATTTTCTTAGGAAATTGATTGAAGCCAGTCCAAGGATGTTGCTTACAAAAATATATGAAAACGACACCAAAATAGCTGTCGCTTCCAAATGTATGGAAAAAAGCGATTATCGTTCTGATAATCACCTTACGTGGAGCAAAAGCAATTATTTTGACTATCAACTATCAGCTTAACCGATTCCACCCCCTTTAAGCCAATTCAACCAAAATGTTCCGATGTCAGTCTGTAAATTAAAAACCAGTGCTGTAGCATTCTCGTCTTACCACACTTTACTATTTGCAATGACAAGCGACAGCCCAGTTATTTGCTTTAAGATAACTCAAGTTCTATTATTTTTCGAGTCCATTTTAATTCAAATGGGTAAAAAGTACTTGAGGTACTTAAAGTACTTATAAGTACTGCTTCTGATTCTTTGAAATACTTAAAGGAGCTTGTGGTACTGGCTGAGAACCAAAGTACTCGAAGACAAACAAATTTGATTATTACTAATACTGCTTAGGGTATGAGAACTCCTAGTTCTTACTTATAATACCTGTAATTGTACTTCAGATTTAAAACCTCTACTTAAGCCCTCATAAACTTTAAACTTTTTTTTCTAAAATTCTCTCCCACATCTCTAAAATTTATATAATGAATCCCACCACTTAGAACAAATGAAAAAAAATACATAAGTACAAAAACAACAAAGCATGTATAACGAATATTTTTGTACCAAAGTATATATTTTTTTAAGGACGCATACATTTTAAAATATTTTACTCCAGTTCAACTTTAAACCGAATTCATAAAAATAATGGTTTCTTTTCTTTACTACGTGTCTACGTCAGTCTTAACTTCTTAAAGTTCTAAATTTCTGTTGACACGAGAAATTCCAAAATATTTATCATTTAAAAACGAATTATGAAGAATTATTAATCCAAACCTATCAATTTAAAAAAAAAAATAACTATCCCAACTATTTTCAATTGCGTTTAGTCATTATGTAAAAGTGATGAATAAAAATTGTTTAAAACAATTAAAAAACAAAGAAAAACTTGTTGCATTACGACAATCTAAAATGATTGAGTGCTTACAAAAAACAAACCGTAATAATTGTACATTTTTGATCGATGAAAGTAAAACCTAAGAAATGTCTTAATCTTAATAAAACAAAAAAAAATTATTTACATACCTATACCTACACATAAACGTACCTTTAGTATTTTATTCTAATTTGCAAAAACAAATAAAAAAAAATAAAAAAAACACGAATTAAGTACTAAAAAAACAAAACTAGAATCTCAAAATATAGTTACTATCACTATGCGTTAGATGATAATGTAAAACATATTCATAAACAAACACATTTTTATTTTATATACATTAAATTTTTAATTTAAAAACTTCTACTAACTTTAGCCTATGGTTGGTTAAAAATAAAAATACCGAACAAAAATGCAAAAAAAAAAATTGGTGTTTGTTAAAAGAAACAAAATTGAGTGTTAATCTAAAGTGTAATTATTTTATTCCTATTAGTGACCTCAATTGCATACTTTGAAAAATGTATGTTTTATTTTTCAATGAAGAAAATTATAATTAAAAAAATAAATATTAGTATATTTATGTAATGCCTATCTATTGATATTATGAATGTACATTCTGAAATAGGTTACTGTTGTAACTTGTTAAAAACAAAAACAAAAAAATTACAAAAAAGGTAGTTATTAGAGAAGGATTCATATACATACATGATATTTAAATGGTAAATAAATGGCTAAAAATTTATGTTGTGTTTTTTTTTAGCTTAAAAATATGGCACAAATCGGAGCTATTAAAATTATATACATCTATCTTTGTCTCTTCAGGCCTTCACCATATTCGGTGGATTTCTTTTTGGAATTTCCTTTTGTTAAGTTCTCAGATCTCCCGAATTTACGCAAATTTAGCTCAAATGTCGTACACTTATTCAAGTTTCTTGTAGTTTCGGCCAGTTCTGAGGGGAAAAAATGTCTTGGCTGACGAAATATGTAGGTAGATATTAACAGCCAACATCGAGTATTGAGCACCAGTGGTAGAATTATCTGATTTCACACGCCCACCAAAACGAAACCAATGGTTTGATGATGAATGCAGGCAGATAGCCAAACAAGAAGCACAGAGCTACACAGGAGGACGTAAGCAGCTCGAGAACTTTACGACCATAAGAAAAGAGAAAAAGAGAGAGGATGACAAGCTATCGATCGAGGATGTTGAGAGCAGCGTTGTTCTCAGAAATAAAAATCTTGGGGCCATTTTTGGGCCATTTACACATTTTTGGGGCCACTTATTTTTATTTGCAACATCTAGAATATATTACATTACGTTGATAGAGAAGTCGAAAAAAGTGGGTGCGGCGATTCCTTACGTGTCTGCCTGTTTGTCTGTAAACGCACCTACAGCTACAGCCTTAACCACTGGTCCGACTGACTTCAAACTTGAAAATAAGAGGTTTGAACGAATTTATGGTAGCCACCGCACAGACACAATTTTTTTGGTCAAAAACCAAAAGTTTCAATTTTCTCTACACGCTCTAGCTTTTTGGCACAACGCTCGTGAATCACCCGGTATATTGCCCAAATAATATTTTGTGTTCAAACAAATTTCAAAATTTTTGTTTGATTCTTAAAATTAATTTTTAAACTTTTTTTTGAAAATTCTGTACCTCGAAAATGGAACGGTATTTAAAATAGAAATTCAAAGAAAATATGTATATTTACGTGTTCTTGAATACTGCATACCCAGATTAATTTAAAGACTTCTTTGGAAAATTTTATATATAAGGCGAAGGCCGTGTGCGAATTCAGTTTAAAAGTGGTTAAAACTTGACGTTTGGTTAAATTTTGACACTCCGCATAGAATAAAATGTGTTAAAATTAGAATGGCTACGGAGCAGGTTTAATATGACAGTAGTGGTTAAAAATGCATTCATTTTTAACCACAATGCATCCAATTCGCACACGGCCTAAAATATTAATTTAAGAAAAAAAAACGTACAACAGAATGTTTTCAAAAAAATTTAAAAGATCAACAAATTTTTAAGAAATTATATGGCATTAAATTTTTTATGATAAAATGTGTTTTTGAGGTACATATTTCAATGTAAATTTTTATTTATAAATTTTTATTTTTAATTACATATTTTTATTTTTTAATATTTCTTGTGAGTTTTGGAATACAGGTTCGTATGACTCAGTCGTGCAAATTTGTTTTGTTTTGAAATAACAACAATTTTTTCATTAATTCAAAAAAATCAAAATATCTAGTTTTAATTATAAACTAAAATACAGGTACTTAAACATAGTTGGAAAAATTTATAAGTAAGTTCTTGAAAAAGCTTGGCCAATGAATTTGCTACTAATAAACAATAAGAAACTACTGTCTTGGCTGCGAGAGATTGGGATTTGTACATTATTAAAGATTTTATTTTTTTACTTTCAATAGGTACTATTAATGGACTGCTACTGCCAGTAGCCAACTCAGTAGTGGAATCACGATGCTTCCACTTTTAACGGACAAGAAACTAGCTCTCGAAATTTGCAAGCTTCGACTAGAAACTATATAACCTAACTAGTCAAATCTTTTCCTAGTTTGTAATATTAATAATAAATAGAGTGACGCGACAGGTCTTGAAGGCCTAAGTGGCTTACTCTTATCAACAATTCTCTGGGTGCGAGTGAAGAAATGAGGAGACCCACAATTTAACGCCGATTACGAACGGCAAAGTTGATAAGAAATTTTTCATGACAGATTGATACTCTTGGAAGTTTTGTCAGATCTTCGCAAAAAGCGGTGCCCGTAGAAGATGAAATAAAAACTATGGGCACGAGTAGGTCTCGAACCACCGACGCACGTTCTGCTTGGCAGCCAACGCACCTTACCACTTAGGCACGGACACTACAATCTTAATGTTATAATTTGTTTTTGTGTTATTTAACACTGCAGTAATGCTGCGTCCGTCAATTCCATTTATGTATTTGAACAACGATAACAACTTAGAGGCACTTCCACCAATGTCTTTTCTCCGTCAATTCCTTTGTTTGGCTGGAGTTATAGCTATTTCACGGGTGCCAAGCCGATCATTAGACTCTTTATTAGTGGTGCTTGCATAGTTATTTTTCATTTTAATCGAAAATCTCTTAAGTTCACATCATGGGATTTGAACCTAGACCAGCTAGTTGGGAAGCTAATGCACTACGCATTGCGCTAACAACTCCACTGATTTTTGGTTTCCCATTGCAGACTTTGGTATTGTTTATCAATTGCTATGAATAGACATGCATTTTTACAAGCTCCTCAAAGGAATTGACGGAAAAAAGACATTGGTGGAAGCAACTCTAAGTTGTTATCGTTGTTCAAATACATTAATACAATCTTAATGGCATGTTCAATTTTTGATTGAGGTAAGCGGCCTGAACAAATATCTGCTCCTAAAACCGAAAAGTACCTCAACAGCATTAATAAATGAATCTTTTCTTTTAAGCAACTTGGAGTTATTGTCGTAAATAGCTGCTTCAGAGTTTCTTAAAAAAAAAAAATACAACAACCACATGCTTAGCGTTTTAATGAACTCGCCCAATCAAAAATGAAGGTCGACCAGAAGTCAATAAAATGAGTTCTGTTGGTACGGATTCTACTCTCCGCTTGCAATTTCGAGAGCTAGCATCGGCGGCGGAACCATTTATTTTCAAATTTCAATCAATCAATCAAAAATCAATCGTACAAAAATCAATTATTAATATTTTTTTTACCTTACCCAATACTTGAATTTCACAAAATTGGGGCCATTTCCCGTTGGCCCGGGGCATGGGGCCAAACAGCATATTTTAGGGCCAAATGGCCCAATTGGGCACTTTTGCACAACGCTAGTTGAGAGATTGAATACCTGTAATGAGGTTCAGAATCGGAAATTTAATCAGTAAGTAAAATGAACGACTCAGGGTTAATGAGCACGAATTGGAGCTTGTAAAGACCAATAGGGAAATATCGTAGTAGAGTCACAGTCAATTCTTAGCTTATGGAAAGACAACTTCTGTAGACTGTATAAAGGCGATGACGAAAAAAATTCCGCTGTCAGGTGATGAAGTAATTTAATGAAGACCACACTGACAACATAACCGTCTACTAGACGTTGAAAAATTGAAGAAAGCAAAAGCTAAGCTAAAAACTAACAAAGCTGCGGGAGGCGACGACGCGACAGCTTCGCTCCCGAACTCTTCAAAACAGCTGTCGATGACTTGGTAAGGAGCATGCACAAACTCATCTGGAGAGTATGGTCGGAAGATTATGTCCAATGTATATGGAACTGGAACCTCAGCATTGTTTGCCCGATCCTGAAGAAAGGAACTGCAGCAACTATAGATTCATCGCCTCTGAGATCTTTTCTGCAGTACTATATTAAAATCTGAAACCATTTGTTAACAAACAGATAGGTTCATATAATTGCGGTTTAAGACCAGGATAGTTCACACATTGACCAAATATCACTACGGTAGTTGCTGTAAAAATACTAAGAACTCCAAATCGACACCTTTATCAACTCTTCATCGATTTCAAGGCCGCGTATGACAGCATCCATAGAGAAGAACTGTATAAAGAAATATCCATGCCAAACATATCAAGCTCATTGATGACCATGGAGAACTCAAGCTGCTCCATTAGAGTCGGTAACGACCTCACCGACTACACCTTCGATGTCAAAAAAGTCTTTGGCAAGGTGATGCTGCCCTGTCGTGTAACTTTTTTAACATCATACTGGCAAGAATAGTGCAGAACTTCCGCATCAACACTAGAGGCACGTCCTAAAGTCTATGCAATTGTCAATGGTACATGGACAGAGGCTCAAAAAATGGATTTAGCAGTGCATATATGCTGTCATCAAGAAAGGACGCCCGACATCAACGTCTGGGAGATAAGACGTCACGAAAGCCCCATATAACTTCAAGTTAGTTAAGGACTTTGTCTGCATTGGCTCCGCTATGACCACGGACAATGAGTCCCATCGAGTTCAGAAAGAGAATAACTTGTGCTTTAAATTAGATATTAAGGACATTTATTTCAACTTTTCTGTCTTTTTTAGACAAAACGATATTATCGCAAAAACGACCAATTAGAATATTTTTCCAACGATTTGGAAGTCAAATTTTTTACGATTAAACACTCAAGAAAATTATGAAAAAGGAAAAAACTACTTTACAAGTAGTTCGACGAGTCTAAATGTAGCTAAAAATTATTGTTTGCTTTACTGAAATGGTGGCAAAAAGTTAATTGCTGTCGAATGTAAATGTAATCCCATCAATTATTCATCGATACAGATTATTAATTAATTTCCATTTAACGAAACAAAAAAGATTAGTTAACACTTATTGAAATTGACTGCTGATTCAGTCTGGTAAAGGGCCTTCACAAAATGTGAACTGTTGAAATTTTGGCTGTTGACTGTCAAAGCCAAAAATGATATACCTCAAACTTCTGCTCCTCTTTACTGTTTTAAATTTTGTCAAAATTAACGCCCAAGTTAAAATAATTCGCGAATTAATTGTAGAAATTGATAGAATTCCAAACAATCCAATATCAACGGTGTATTTAATTGGCGATGACACAACTTTTTTCTCAGATGCCATTTTTCACAACCCTCTGAACTTGCCTGTAGTCATTTTGACAAAAGTCCCAAATACTGTCATCGAATCCATGGCTTGGAATGTCATTGTTATCGTTCGAGTAACCAAGAACATTGCAGAATCCCATCGGACCATACTGCTTTTGAGATTTCAAAATATTGTCATAATTTCTGCCGACACTCTCAAGGAACTTCAGCTTTGTTTCCCGATCTTCTGGACTCGATACTCATTCCGACGGATCTATGGAGTTTCCAAAAACTCAACGTACACCTACCTCCCGTTTGCCACAGACAAAATTCAACAAATTTCAACTGAGCAGCCGCTGCCGAACCCCTTGTCAAATCTCAATGGCTATGCCCTACGAACAACACTCCGCAGTGACTATCCGAGAGCTTTCAAATACAAAGACTCGAATGGCTGTCCCGCAATCGGAGGTTACGATGCGGAGTTGTTTTTCAGATTTTTAAAACAATTCAACGCCACCTATTCCGAGGTATCCTACGACCCCAAGGACAACAACAACATTCCAGCAATTGTCAACATCACACTAAGAAAGGAAATCGATATCAGCATGAATACTTACATCAATTCTAAAGGACTTCGCCTTAGTTATCCTTTGAAAATGCTCAATCTGGCAGTAATTGTCCCTGTTAATGGATATGTCGATCCGAATCAATATTTCATCAGACCTTTCAAGCCTTTGGTTTGGCTCTGTATTGCTTTGACGCTAATTTTCTTTGTATCAATGGACGTTCTCAAGGACAGATACACAAACACACCAGTCGATGTGTGGAATAGTTTCAGCAAAGCTTTCCTGATAATTCTTAATACGGCCCAACAAAGACGGACCACCAGAGACTATCGTCTCTATTTTCAATTGTATGTTCTTGCATTTATCATTGAAAATCTTTATGTAATCCACTTTACATCGTTCCTAACGGTTTTCATCAAAGTCAAGCAGCACGACACTCTGCAGGATCTTATCGATAACAATATTCCAGTGATGATGATCGACTACGATTTCGAATCGGTTCTGATGAATGAGCCGAAACCAAAGTATGAAAAGTTGATTTTGTTGAAAGTTGAAGAAGCACATTTTTATTCGATGAGAAATCCAATGAACATTACGAAATTTGCCTATGTCGATGGATCTGATAAGACGAACATTTATTTGGAACTCCAGAACAGACCGATGTTTCGATTGATGAGTGAAAATTTGCATAATTACTATTTGGGGTATATTTTGCATGAGAGATCGCCGTTTGCGGAAATTTTGAATGATTTTATAATGAGGACTTTCTCAACCGGTTTGATTGACAAATGGACGACGGAGGCTATTGCTGATGGCAAACGGATGGGATATGGTGGTTATGAAGGTATTGTACGGAAGGAAACGGGAACACCTCTGAATTGGCATCATTTTAAATTTGCTTGGATCTGCTGGAGTGGTGGGATGATTGTTGCAGTGTTTTTATTTATTGGCGAAAAGTGTGTAGGAAAAATACAATAGAGATTTAAACATTTTAATACGCCCAGTAGCCCAGTAATAAAGGTTTAACTTTGCAGGTTATAACAAACATTGAAAATATTTCGTGAATTACCTACCTACTGTTTAATAAATTTAAGAATTTTAATAGGTATCAGGTTAATATTTGCAATCAATATACACATATAAAAATCGTGGGTGTCTTTTTTTATGGCATTGACAAGTTTTAGGATCGTCAATATTTTTGTCCTATTTTTATAGGTATCTTTCTAAATTTGAAGAATTGAAGAAAATAGTCGCAGGGGCCGTTTTTCGCTGTCTATGCAACAAGAACAGTCTTAACAGTTCGCCAAACAGTTGGTGTGCCAGCAGTTACCCTAGATTGTGCTCTGATTTCTCTCGTTGATGGAGCTGAATTTGAAACAAATCGTCACTACCTACGTCAATGGAAATGCAGCCCGTCAATTTTGTCTCGCAATCGCAATAAGATCACGAACTTACTCTTACATACTTTAGTTGTTGCACAATCGTAAAAAAAACCGATTGTATTGGTGTGCCTAATCATTTGAAAAATTGAACTTTAAAAAAATCAGTGTTTTATTATGACTCATTGACTCTGAGGTTATCTGAGGACTATTAGTTACAGGCGCGAGACGAGGCTTGCTTTTTTTCGAACCCCCTAATAATATTGCAGACACCGGGTACATGGAAAATTAGTTCAATTGACACATCATCAAATTCCAATATTTCTTCTTCATATGCATGTGCGGCTTAAATTAAGACATCATCCTTCAATCACTTTGATTGAACTTTTCGCATAACAGTTTGTTGTTTATTTATTGAATGGAAACTATTAATTTGAATGGTCACAGCCACAATTCACTGACTTGAAAAACTTTCTCTTGTATACAATTTAATATTGATCACGAAAATAAAGCGCTCTATTAAATATTTGAATGAATGACTTTAACTATAACAATAGTAAATTTTCATGCATGTGTGTTATTCTTAAAAAAAAAAAATAGTTACTCAAAGTTTCTATCACTATCACTTGCATATAGTCAAATGTCACGTTCCATTTAATTCATTGATTGAAAGAAAAAGTAGAGGCAGAGGACTCTATGTACCATTGATCATTGATGATTCAACACTCTGTGAGTCAAGTTCAAGTTGGAGACAATTTCGACTTCAAGCCTATTTACAGTAAACGGAAAAGCGTTTTTTCGTCAAAAGTTTTTAAAAATTAAGATTTTTATCACAACCCACATCTCACGTTTTTGTTTAACATTTTCTACACCAATTTATAGATGCCAAATTTTGTTTTTCCTCGTTAAACATTAAAAAAAGAGAAAACACTGAATGAACTTGTTTTTGTTATGGTTTTTTTACTTGCGACATGTAGAATACATAATATGGCAAGAATTGAATTCGTATTACGATGATAGAGAAGTCGAAAAAAGTGGGTGCGGAGATTCCGTCCGTCCGTCTGTCTGTAAACGCTACTACAGCATTAACCACTGATCCGGTTGACTTCAAATTTGAAAATTAGAGTATTGAGCGAATTTTTGATTTTTTTTAAAGATCAAAACTTAGGGTAGCATTTGGTGGTACACATTTTTCAGCCCAAAAGTTTCAATTTTCTCATAAACAGCTTGTACGATTTTTTTAAACTTAATCGAATATTTTTTTTTTTTTCAAAACACTGATGTATTTTATTAACAAAAAATATGTTTGTATTTCTCCAAAACGATACCTCCCATCAGTGGCGGATTTACGGGGGGGGGTTCAAACCCCCCCCCTAAAAACCTGAGCCTAACATATTATAGACTGAACTCAACAGGGAATCTAATATAGCCGATTAGAAGCAGATAAATTGATCAACTTATCTACTCTTTCAAAAATAATTCGCATGTTGTTCGATATGAGGTTTGGAAATAATTTCGCAACAAAAAACCAGGCCAGGCCTAATACTTTTTCAAGTTTTGACATATTTGCTGTAAATATTTATTTGAAATTAACACGTATTAGCTTCTAATAAACACTTTTTGAATTTTACATCTTTATAAATGAAATCCTGTTCGTGTATGACCGCATAATTCACAAACGTCTGGACGGATTTGGCAATTTTTTTTTTATTTTGTTCTTGTTAGTCTGTAGATGGTTCTTAGGGAATTTTTTTTTTTAATTACTAGCGAACCGGTAGGTTTCGCTGCACAGACATTGTTCTGTAAATGAATAATTTGTGAAATTTTCATGGTTAATACTGTTGTATTCAGTGATGATTTCTGTGAAAAAAAATTGAAAAACCGGATGGAAGAGTGGGAAAACTGGAAAAACAAACGAAGGTCGGGAATGAGTTTTTTTTTTATTGGAAATTTTTTTGTTTCAAAATGGGTTTTCAAATATAAAAATGAAATTTCTTGATGAAAAACTCGTAAAACTCATTGGTTTTCAAAGGTAAAATTGTATATTATTGCAGGTGCATTAGTTTTCAAGTGGAAAACTGGAAAATTTAAAATGGGTTATCGAATGGAAAACAGAAAGTTCTTGATAAAAAACTCGGAAAACTCATTGGTTTTCAAATGGAAAACTGTTATTAGAGTTGCTCTGAAGGGCGACAAGACGAAGTTCGCGGGGTCAGCTAGTACAAAATAATAGTCTCGATGTCGAAAAAGAATCCTATTATATCATCACAATTTTCCGCCTGTTACAATCTGCGAGGTTTTTTGAAAAATTCATCAAGTATTTCATTTAGAGTAAATGGAATATCGTAATGAATATTCAATGATGCAAGCCCATTTAATCGTTCTGGGCCAATTGTACATCGCAAATATGTTTTCAGGCTTTTGAGTGCAGAAAATGTACGTTCTGTCATCGCAGTTGAAACTGGTAAAACTGCTAGAATACGAAGTATTGCAGTCACGTTTGGAAAAGCGTCGTGATTACCCATTGAAAAAAATAGACATGTAATTTAACTTATAAACATATGAAAATTATCCCTACGTAAAGTGCTTCAAATAGATTTTTCTTCCAAATCGCCTTCTTCACATCTACGAACCCATTTTCAGAACAGTCAAGAACCGTAGCATAAAATTCGTATAATCCCTTGCACTTATCAACATCGAAATCATTTTTCGGGAACAATGTACCAACATTTTCGAAAACCATTTGGTGTTTTGTGAAACGAATTCGAAGATGAGTTATTTAAAACGGCCCATACACAGCAAAATTGTGTGAACATCGGTGTATGTGTGCGGAGATGTGTGCCGTCTGTGGGCTGGCGTGCGCAATATTTTTGGTGTGCGAAACCGTGTGAGTAAAAATCAAAACTTTTCGATTTTAAGTGTGCGTGTCACGATCGGTTTGATGTCTATATGCATGTTGCACACACATTTCATATTTTTTTTGTGCGCACACATGGGTGCCGTGTATGGGCCGTTATACACATAAATTCCATAAACTAGATTTACACTGACAATTTTTTCCAATCGAAAAACCCCCCAGATTGAAATTCTAAATCCGCCGCTGCCTCCCATAGTACCGTTGGTTGATAGTGTCAAACTTCTCTCACGCCATTATAAAATTCAAATTAAATCCTCATATATCAACAAATGTCTTATCAAGTGAAAAACAATAATTCGGATGTTCCTCAGGGTAGACATCTAGCACCACTTCGTCTAAATTTAGTTTAATTTTAATTTTAATTCTCATCTTTGCAGATGAAATGAAGTTTTACAATAACATCTCTTACAGTTATAATCACATTTTTCTGCAAGATGACATTAATAGTTTTGCATTTTGGTGTGAGAAAAATAGCTTAAATCGAAATTCAGTGAAATGTCGACAAATTACTTTTTCAAGGAAGATTGTGCACCATCTTCATAAGAATACGCTAAAGCACATTTTAACTCGCGTGACTTCAAGTTCAGAAAGAGATCTCGGAGTTTTTTACTCCTAAGCTAGATTTTTCTATGAACATTAACAACATCGTTAATAAAGCCATTTCAATCCTAGTAGTTAAAAAGCGTTTGCCAAAAAATCCAAATGTCACCGCGCGGTGCACTCTATATATGCCATGTTTGTCCTCACTTGGAATACGTTTCCCAGACTTGGTCACCTCATTACGACATTCATGTTGAGAGTGTAGACTCTGTTCCATTTGTAATTTTAGTCGTTTTGCCTTCAAAGGAAATTTATGGCTTGATCCTTTGAATCACTCCAGATGGACACATTATCAGCATAGCACTTATAAAACAGACAATAATTATTCATATTTTAAAAGCATGAACCACGTTTTTTTGGATCAGTATAGATTTTTCATTTAGCAAGCTTAAAAACATTTCAACAATTTCAGCCTATCTTTTGTTTTTCATATTTGTTCACATAAAATCGATTTCAAGCAAATTTAAACAAAATAAGGCTTATCAACATTGTAAAACAAGTATATACCTATATATGCAGTTGCAGAAATAAATAAAATAAATAGTCTGTTGAAATATATTTTTTAGATAAGCTTCATTATATTTAACTAGCTGACCCTGCAGACTTCGTACTGCCTCAATCGATAATCGATTACCCTCTTCCTCTATCGTTTGCATTGTTTTTTTGTTAATTCGTATGTATGGATCCGTCTTTATACAAATAATCGATATCAAAAAAACAAAACAAAATGATAAGTATACGCCCCGTTGCCTGCGGTGCACGGATTTGTAAAACGCGAATCATTTCGGTTTCACTTCGCTCCTCATGTTGCTGTTGTGTTCGACTTCTTCGACCCTAATATGCGTATAAAAAAACAAATTACCAAAAACACGAATTCTCTATTTTCCCATTGTTTAAAATCCATTCAAAATTTGACTTGGGATTTTCTTGCTCTTCTGGAGTTTTCCATTTTACCACTCATTTTATCACAACTAATGTATTTCATATGAAAGAGTGTTTTTGAGATTTTTGTTTAGCTAATTTTTTTGCATTTCAAATTTTCCATTTTTCCAATTTTTTGTTTACTTTTTCTTGCTTTCCAGTTCCCCATCACAAATTTTCCAGTTTCCCTTTGTAAACCAATGAGTTATCCGAGTTCCTTTCGAAAACCCATTTTGAAATTTTCCAGTTTTCCATTTGAAATTTTCCAGTTTTCCATTTGAAAATCAATGCATCCACAATTTCATGCAATTTTCCATTTGAAAACCAATGAGTTTTCCGAGTTTTCATCAAGAACTTTCTATTTTTTCATTCGAAAACCCATTTTGAACCAAAAAATTCCAAGCAAAAAATATCTAATTTCCGACCTTTGTTTGGTTTTTCCAGTTTTCCCACTCTTCCATGAGGTTTTTCCAATTTTTTTTCACAGAAATCATCACTGAATGTAACAGTATGAACCATGAAAATTTCACAAATATCTGTTGGGCCATTTCGGAGTCTATAAGAGACATACAAACAAACAAACAAACAAACAATCACACTTCCATTTTTATATAGAGAATATAGAGAAAGAAGAGATTTATGTTTTTCAATATCTCGAACACTGTGATTTGCTTCGGAGCATTAAACATAAATGCATGTTAAGTTCAAGGTTAACAAATGTTGATTTGCAAAATTAAACACATTAAAAATATTTATTTCATTTTAATAGACTAAGGGGTATGAAAAAGTTCGCGTTTTTAAGGTTTGATCGCTGCCAAAAAGTATCAGGATTTGCCCATGTGCAATGGTGTTTAGTTGCATTCAAATTATTATCCTTCAAACTATTAAAATAAAAAGCCTTCAAGCGACTATATCAAACGAGTCGACCGTTCCAAACACCTATTTTGCAATGAGATGTTGCTGTCAAAAGTCACTCTGTTTTCATTGCTAAGTGCAGTATCCATCGAAGAAACTTATTTGAGTAAACTTATTCATCGCATTCATAAAGATTACGATTCAGCTTCAATTTGCTTCTATGGATTCAACGGTGCGTTTTTAAGTGATTTGTTCCAGAAACATTTCGACATTCCTGTGCAAATTTTCAACACTTTTTCGATAACAAAAAACCTGCAGGATTTCGATAGACACATTTTACTTGTGGTCAACGTGTCAAATACACGTTCAACAACTTTACCAAATCTAGCGAATCAAATAAGAAATCGAAAATTCGTTGTTCTATACGGAAGCAAACTTGAAGAACTTCAGAAATATTTTCCACAGTTTTGGAATGTTTATTTCACAAGGATTTTTGGAACCATTGGAAACACAAGCTTTGCCTACCTACGAACTATCAAATGAATACGTACAATTACCCGATTCAATGAAGGACATGAATGGCTTTCCCATTTGAACAGCTATGGCAGAAGATCCTCCAAAAGCTTTCAAATACACTGACAAAAATGGATATCGTCGCATTGGGGGCACAGCAGGTAACATTTTTCTAGAATTTTTGAAATACCACAATGCAACTTATGTCGAAATTGAAATTGATAAATTGGACTCAGACCCTTTTTTTGCTTTACAATGTAACCTTGAGCCGAACAATTGACATGACTGTGAGTATGATGGGAGCTCCAACAACTCTTACAAAATCTTACCCAATTAGAATTAATCAATTTAATATAATGGCTCCTCACACCGGGTATATACATTTTAGTAAATACTATGTGAAGCCTTTTCGACTAACAGTTTGGGTTGTTTTGGGTATCATGCTGTTATATTTAATTCTTATGGATATGATAAAGAATCATTTAAAAGGAGCAACTGTTAGTTTTTGGAACTCATTTTGTCAAATTTACTGCAGTTTCCTCAACAAATCCTACCCGAATCATGGACCAACAGCTTATTGGATTGAAATTCAAGTATATTTATTGGCTTTCATGTTAGTGAACGTGTACTTAATTTATATGACATCGTTTTTGACTGTTTTCATAAGAATTCCCCAATACGAAACTCTTCAAGATTTAATTGATAACAAGGTAGGTACCGGTAATGATGAAAGTCTATGACTTTGAATTCTATCAAAACAGAGATGGTATTCCGGAAAAATTTAAACATTTAATAGTTCCTAAGGATTTGTCTAGTTTTCTAAAAGAATTTAGATCGATGAACAATACAAAATTCGCATATGCCGAATCCATGGACAGGATTGAATTTTTATTGAGCTTACAAATTCAGCCAAACTTTTATATTATTCCAGAAAATCTTGACGCGTATATGTGATGGGACATCTGCTGGCAATTAATTAACCGTACAAAGAAATTTTAAACAATTTTTTATTAAGAATTTATCAAACGGGTCTGCTAAAAAAATGGATACGAAGTGCTTTTGTACAAGCTGATAATAAAGGAATTTTCAAACTAGTTTCGAGGATTTGTCCGGGCAGGAGGCTAAGCCTCTTGGTTCGAATCAATTTCAATTTCCTTTAAGATGTCTTGTTTGTGGACTTTTGTTGGCATTGACAGTGTTTTGTTTTGAAATTTTGTTTTCGAAAAAATGTTTTTTGAAGAAATAAACTGTAACAAGTGCATGCTGTATAACAAGAAACGTTAAGTTTAGATTAAGTAAACAATTTTTGTCTTAACTTCTCTTTAAATTGTTTAAATTTGTTTCGATTTCAAATTTTTGAAGAATGAAATTTCTTAAAATTTTAAGAAGAATTTAGAATTAAGAATTTGGAAGAATTTTAATTAAGAATTTAGGGCAATTTACTAAATGATTCTTAATAAGGACTGCTATATATTTTGTATTTTATAACTTTTACTGTGTGTCCCACTTATACATTTCATATAGGGTAAAAGAACTTATCATTTTAAAACTCAAAAATATCTACGCCATTAAGTTTTTAACACCAACTGATTTATCAGCAATTAAGCAGCCACATAAGCAATTAAAATTACTAAGGGACTTTTAACAAATAAATCGTATTTAACTGCACGAAGTTATTAGCATTAAAATGTTTATCTACAATTCAATTAAAGAAGCAAACCATTTGTTTGTTTGGAATCAGATTTACGTAACATTCTTTATTCGAAATAATTATTTAGCAGTACGATGTTGTCATCTACAACCGTTATACTGCTGTTTTCTTTGATAAGCGAAATAAACTGTAAGGAAACTTGGTTTTTGAGTCAACTTATTTATCGAATTCATCAAGAATTCGATTCAGCTTCAATTTGCTTCTGTGGATTCAATGCAACGTTTTTAAGTGATTTTTTCAAGCAACCCTTCCTCGTTCCTGTGCAAATTTTCAACACTTTTTCGATAACAGAAAACCTTCAGGACTTCGATAGAGACATTTTACTTGTGGTCAACGTGTCAAATACACGTTCAACAACTCTACCAAATCTAGCGAATCAAATAAGAAATCGAAAATTCGTTGTTCTATACGGAAGCAAACTTGAAGAACTTCAGAAATATTTTCCGCAGTTTTGGAATGTTTATTTTACAAGGATTTTTGGAACTGTTGATAAAACTAGCTTTGCCTACCTACCCTTCGCAGACGATCCTATTCAAAGGTTCGTGCCGTCATATGGATCCGTACAATTGCCCGATTCACTCAAGAACATGAATGGCTTTCCCATCCGAACAGCTGTGACAGATGATCCGCCAAGAGCTTTCAAATACACTGACAAAAATGGATATCGTCGCATTGGGGGAGTGTCTGGTAATCTTTTTCTAGAATTTTTGAAGAAACATAATGCTACGTACATCGAAACTGAGATTCCTGACTTGAAAACAAAGCCTGAAGTCGCTCTAGAGAATGCAGTCCTGAGCCGAAAAATCGACATCAGTGTAAATATTGTGGATGTTTTGGAGAAACTTTCACTTACATTTCCAGTTAGATTAAATAGATTTAAGGTATTGGTACCCCTTACTGGATATATCGATTCGAGTCAGTATTTTCTGAAACCTTTTCGACCAACAATTTGGATTGTTTTTGGAGTGATGATGTTGTATTTAATTGCAGCCGATATGTTTCAGAATATTTTCTTCGGAGGACCAGTCAGTATTTGGAAATCGTTTAGTCGAATTTACTGCATTTTCCTACATATACCACATTCGAATCATCAACCATCTGCTTACCGAGTTGATATTCAAGTGCATTTGCTGGCGTTCATTTTAGGGAACCTGTATGCGGTTTATATGAAATCTTTCTTGACAGTCTCCATAAGAATTCCCCAATACGAAACATTTCAAGATCTAATCGATAACAACGTACCGGTAATGATGATTGACAATGATTTCGAACTCTACAATACTGTACCTGGAAATCCGGAAAAATTAATGAATCTACTTGTTCCGAAAGATTTGAACTTTTTTCAAAAAGAATTAAGATCAATGAATAACACGGAATTTGCATTTGCCGAAGGCTCGGATAAATTGGAATTTTTATTGAACCCACAAATTCGACCCAATTTTCAAATGACTCGAGAAAATTTGCAGGAATATTTTTTGGTATATATGTTACCCATCAACTCACCGTATGAAGAAATTTTAAATGATTTTATAATCAAGATTCATCAAACGGGCTTGCTTATAAAATGGACCCAGAGTGCTTTTGTACAGGTTGTAAATGAAGGTATTTTCAAACCAGGTTGGCGAAATGTTTCGCCAAGGCAGGAACCCCAGCCACTTGGCCTGTATCAATTGAATTTTGCTTGGAAGTGGCTTATTTATGGTCTTTCGATGACGATGGGAGCATTTATTTTCGAAATTTTATGTTTCTGGACAGCGAAGAAATATTTCGAAAAATTGTTAACTTTCTTCTTTTGATCTTTGATGATTTATAATTTTTGTTCGATTTTTAAAAGAAACAGTTTTTCACTTCTTCTTTTTCCCACCTAAAGCATTTCCCCTTTTGCGCATAATGCATTTCTTATATTTTTTTTTTAATATTTGATATTTAAGAAATTAATGTTTTTTTTTTTTAATTATTAATTTTGTGGATAAATGTTTTATTCTGGTATAATTTGTTTGTTTTTTTTTGTTTTTTATCTCTTTTCAATTTTCAAAATTTTTAAAAGCAACAATGTACGAAATTTTTTGGTACTTAATCTCAACATCATCACAAAATTCTTAAAATAAAATGCTCTCATTTCTATTCAACGCATTTTATACTATCAAACAAACCCCCAGCAGAAGAGTGACATCAACGTACAACGCACTCGCACTTTTATAAGAAAAAAGAAAAAAGTATTGAGATTAGAAAATGTATCTAATGATGAAATATACATAGTAAGAATTTCCCTTTTCTAGTGCTCACAGACTTAAGCAAATGAAAACAAAAATTGTAAAACTGAAATGTTAATACCTATGAACATGTGTTTTTTTTTAATTGTTATTGTCACGTAATAAAAATTATTAATAAATATTCAAAACAATGTAGAAGATTTGTTATTCTCTAATCCGCTGACAGATTTTTCTTATCAAACAAAAAAGCTGTTGCCTCAATCTGCAAACACTGTGCCCTCTTGCGTTATTTGATGCGTGACGTAGGTGTAGGTACAAAACCCGAAGATTTTCCATAAACAAAAACAATCAAATCAAGAGAATGTATAAGGAAAAATAAAAAGAGAACTACAACATCGACCACGCCATGAGGAGGAATAGATTTGCGAAAAATCTTCTCAGTTCTGACAGTCAGTCAACGTTGTTACTTGAATCGATGAGAGTCCAAGGTGTTTGCGGTAGTAATCAGTGTCTTAGATGTTTTATTGCTAGCTGTCGTCGGTCTTTCACCGTGGTGTGTTCCTTATAATCGTTCTACGGAAAAACGTAAGCGAGTTAACTTATTGAGGAGCATCCGTCATAAGCGATCCTCATACTTAATATTAAGGTCTTATTCAAAAAATCGAAACAAGTCTCATTTGGATACAAAAAATATTAAACTATCGATTTTCAAGTGATTTTCAGTGATATCGTCATCTTTAAGTAGGTATAAAATTCGACTGTGACAAATTGGTGCAATGTGTTTCTTTTGTACCTATTTCAACTTTCAGCTGGTTGAGAGATTTGAAATAGATGCAAATTATAGTACGGGATTATAAGTTGCGAATAACTAATAAAAATTATTTAAGAAAAAGCTATTTCATTATAAGGAGGTACGTTTATTATTGATTTTTAATTTTATTTTATTTTTTGAGACATCGGTTTTTAGGACATAAATTAATTATGTCTCTGTAGGAAAGTCGACAAAAGTGATGCCGATGATTCCGTCCGTCTGCCGTTTTGATAGGGTTTGAGAAAATTTGTAGCAGACGTTTTTATTTTGTCAGCATAATTCATCCCGAAGTAATTCAAAATTTGTGATTATATATAGTGGTATGTGCGTTGGCTGCTACGCAGAGCGCATGGGTTCGAATCCTGCTCGTGCCAATAAAGTTTTTATTTCATCTTTCACGGGTACTGCCTCTTGCGAAGAACAGACAACACTTCACACTTCACAGTATCATCTGTCATGAAAAAAAGTGCTTCTCAACTTTGCCGCTTGGAACCGGCCGGTGGCGTGAAATTGTTGGTCCCCTCAATTCTACACACACAAACTGAGGGAATTTTTGATGAGTGTGAGCCACTTCTGCCTTGGCTCTTGAAGAGCTATTGAGCCACTCTAGTTATTTATTTATTTATTTATTTTTATTGTTAGATTTAATTTAAAAATCTAATTCAGTTTTCTTTAAAAAAAAAAAAAACCAACATATATAGTAAAAACCAAAACATTTTCACAATAGGCAGCACAAACATCTTTAGGGCAGAATAATGAAATTCTAAAAGTGACTTTTGCAGTAAAACATGTTCTCAAATTCTTTTACTTAACTGCCATTAGACCCAATTTTGCACATTTTCTAGATACGAACCGAAAATTTGAATTCTTAAAAAATGTTTCTTTTACTTTTTTCAAAATTCAATATCTGAAAACTTGTCAGTATTCAAATTGGAATGCTTTTTAATAATTAATTAATAAGCAAAAGAGTTAAAATATTTGTTTAAGTAAGAAATTTAGTTTAAAAATGTATAAATGGCATGGACGGTTTTTTGTATAGCTTCAATTAAAAAAAAAATATCGAAAGCCGCTATATTTAGGTGTTTTTAGGGTTCCGTACACAGAGTGTAAACGAAACCCTTATAACATCACTTCGTTTTCTGTTCATTCGTCTTTCACAAGCGATTTCTTCGAATCTGTTAGGCCGATTGCAATGAAATTTGGTACACATATTTTAGTATTCAGTAGTAATCTAAAAATGTTGTTTTCATGTTTTTAAGATAAATAGTTTCGAAGTAATTAAAGAGAAAAGATAAAAAATACGAAAAATTTTGAGTTATAATTAGTTTTTTTTTTATTGTTGAATATTGCAATAAAATCAATTGCTTATTTGCTGACGAAAAAATAAAGTTCCTTATTCCTTTCTTACTGTGGTGTTTCGTTTTGTTTGCCGATGGCCAACATTTTTGTTTCTTTTTAGGGTTCTTACACAGGTGAAAACGAAAACCTATAAGATCAGTTCGGTTTCCTTTTATTTGTTTCACAAGCGATTTCTTAGAATCTGCTAAGCTGTTTGCAATTAAATTTGGTTCACATTTTCTAGATAGAAGTAATCCGAAAATGCTGCTACCAGATTTTTAAGATACACAGTTTCGAAGTGATTGAAGGAAATAGGCAGAAAGACTATTCAAATTATTTTCCAAGAAAATGTTTGGTTTCAAATCTTAATCCTTGTATAAAAAATCATTCAAAACTGAAAGAAATTACGGTCGGATAATCAAGTACGGAACCCTCCTCGAGCGAGTTTATCTCGCACTTGTCCACTTTTTTACGTCTAGGGCCTATTCAGATGCTTAAATGTTTGTCTTTTTCTCGGCTATTAACTTGTTTTAAGATTATTATTTATTTCTCTTATCCTAAATCACACTTGCGTGCCTCGTCTTGCTGATACAACAAGTTGAAATGGAAGCGACTGGGATATTGTATTCTACAAATTTCTTACTGGACTGGACTATGTAAGATTTTTTTAAGTGTATTCTGATTTTACTCTTGACAGTACATATTCCAGTACATCGAATCACATAACATTCAAACTGCTGATAACCTCTTTCATTTAAATTTTCTTACAACTTGTTTCACGTCTTTCTAAACGTGAAGTCGTGAAGCACATGGCATGGAATGAAAGATTGTTTATTTTTTTTTTAAGAGATTTTATCTCTTGATTTCTTCATGTAATTACACATTCCCTTAAAGTTTAAGTATTCGCTTACTCTTTTGACTTTTGATTCTTTCAATTTATACACAGCAACAATACTCGCCCCTCAGCATAACAAATTATGTTTTACTTTCGATTTTTGTTGTAGATACGCATAATCGGAATATTCAATAATTGAATCAAACAATTTACCAAGGTTGTGCCGTTTTTTTTTATTATACTTCAAGGTAATGCCTTAACTTGCAACGTAGGGGAAAACGGGGTGCTTCTTTTTAATCTTGCTAAACAAAAGTTTGTATTTTTATTCTCAAAAATATACTCATAAGTGCCTACAAATTTCTTAAATACTTTTCAGTTTAATTAGTTTTATTTTTAATCATTAATTTCTTACAATATAAATAGAATTTCTTTTTTAGATTGAGGAAAAATAGTATAAATATTAAAACTTATAAATATACCGGTTGTGCTCCATTGGAATTTTGTAAGACTTTGGATCATTAACATGAAATATTTTCAGAAAATACATTGGAGCGGTCCATTTGGTTTTGAGGGAACCTATTAAAAAAATGGTTTTAGAGAAAGTTCTTACAAGTGTTTCACACTTAATGGCAAGGTCCAAGCTTTATATGAAATGAAGTAAAATTTTCATTGAAAATGTTTTATTGTGTCTGTTTTATTTAGCTTTAGGTACTCTCGAAACCGAAAAATTAATGACCCTTTACTTGCTATCGAATCGAAACAGTTGTAGCTATTTAAATTTTAATGCATCTCTTTTTACTTAAGCAGTGGCATATTATCCTCAAGGCAAACTAGGCACGTGCTTGGGGGTGCGAGGGCGAGGCATCAAAGGGGCGCGCGGGCGCAATAATTTTGAGAAGTGGCAAATAATGCGAGTTCATACGTGGTTGTTGAACAAGAAAATTTATGAACTCGAACCGCAACCACTTTTGTTAAAATAAAAATCGGTCCTCAGCATTTCCACTTACAGAACAGAGTCAACTGGGTTTACCTATTCGGTTTGCCAACTCCGCAATCGACTTAGCTTTTATCATTAACAGAATATCGGAATACAGAATTTTGGAATCCGAATTTTGGCACATACAGAATTTTGACCCCAACCCGAAGAAAAAACGTTTTTTTTTTAAATTTTGAGTTTGGAAATTAATTTTTTCTAAAAATTATAGGCCCTTAGTAATAGAACCCAATTTAGCCAAAATTCGATTTTAACAAAAAATCTGTAGTAATAAAACACACATCTCAATTCTAAACTAAAAATATGCTTAGAAGCAGCTCACCTGTATCTAAGTCAAATTTAAAATGATGGGATCACAATAGAGTTTTGAGAGAACTGACGTAGGCGCGAAGTTCACCATAATACGTTTTGCGAATTTGTCAACTTCAAAAGTGACAGCAGTTCTTTTTTTTTCAGCTCACAATAACGAAAGAGTCACAATGATTGCGAAGAATTAGACTTTTGTTAAATTTGAACTGTTACTACGAAATGTTAAAAGCAGCTTTTCTAAATCTAACAAAAAGTGACTTTCAAACCGACTTTACTTATGTTTATTACTAAGGGCCATAGTTTACGAATTACGACAGCGACAAAACGTAATTTTTTATTGTACTGTAGGTAGTCATCGGTGATCCGTTTGTTATTTATGTGTACCGAACCGATCAATATGAGTAAGTATCGATACTTTATGGTGAATTGGTGATGGACGGTATTGCCGTGCCAACTTTTTGGTACTGTCGAAATATCATAATATCCTAATCAAAATCTCGCTAATGTCGCAAGTAAAATTATTAGGAGTTTGTTGACTAAATAATACACTTTGAGCGAAACAAACAAACGACATTACCACGTTAACATCTTCATATACTTACCCTCATCTTGGAAACGAATAAATAATATATACGGTTAATTATAGCCTTAATATTCAGTGTGTAAATTGCTTAAAATGCACCAATAGATTAAGATAGTTTATTGAAAACATCGTGAAAAATTTATTGAAAAATAGAAATACAATTATTTTCCCTTGCACGTCTAATGCATATACATCAAAGAAAAAAATCAAACCCATGTGATAACAATTCTCTTTCCCTTAAGAACTTTTCGGTAAAACACTCTCAACCACTCTCCAACAAAAGCCAACACCGAACAAATCCATCCAATACCCAAACAATTCCAAGCGAATGACAAATGTTTGATTGTCAATGGAATAGGCAATATTGGAACCGGTTCTCCAGTTTTATCAACTTGAAATCCAGCCTTGATACCCTGAACAATCGCGTCATTGTCCCATTTACTTAGCAAGCCAGTGTCCATGACTTCAATCACAAAATTGCTCAAAATATCCGTAAATGGCGAATTCGGTGCCAACAGAAATCCCAGATGCAATTCCACAATTCCATCAACTGTCGGATGGAATAAGGGTTTGGCAAAATAAGTCTGCATTCCGATGAGAAATTCACCCCGATCCGAGCCGACTCCATATGCATAGTTTGTATTTCGCATCGAATTCATTTCGGTTATGTAAGTGGGATAATCCACAGAAGCGACGATCTTCTCCAATCCCTCCGGATGCATACCCTCGTCCGAGATTAATGCCCATTCATAGTATGGCATCATCACACTCACATTGTTATCAATCAATTCTTGAATCGTGTCGAATTGTTTGATTCTTATAAAAACTGTCAAAAACGACGTGACATAGATATTGTACAGTTTGCCCAGGATGAATGACAAAAAAAGGACCTGAATGTGAATTGAATAGTCAGAGGTTATAGGTTTTTCGGAGGAATAGTTAAGCATTGCCAACATTGTTTGACTAAAAGAATTCCAAACATCTGGTGGTAGTTTTACGTAGATATCTTTAAGGACTTCCATGAAGATTATGTAGCCGAAACTGACTCCAATTGCTAACCAGACGAGTGACGAAAACGGTTTCGTAAAATATTGATTGGGATCCACGTAGCCGTTAAGGGGAACCAACACATTCCAATTGACATATTTCACAGGATAACTGTAATCGAGTCCCGGAGTTGGTGTGAACACATTCATGCTTATGTCGATTTTGTTGTTGATTGTTGAATTAATCAATACCGGAATGGAGAGTCTTGTTGAATTGCTGATGGTGATTTCCTTATAAGTCGCATTGTGTCGGCGAAAGAAATTCACCAAGACTTGGCCATAGCTGCCACCAACACAGTGTTGTCCTTGGTGGCAAGGATATGGAAAAGCTCGTGGAATATCTCGCTGGAGGGACGTTCGAAATACGAAACCTTTGAGATCCTTAAACGCATCCGGCAGGAAGGTGATTTTCTCCAGAACAATTTCTTGAATTTGATTTTCATGTTCGTAGGGTAGGTATGCATAGCAAACATCGCCAATAATGCCAAAAATTCTTGAGAACTTACTCTCCTTAAAGTAACTGAACCATTTATGAAGGTCCTCTAGTGATATTGCTGAAATCACAACAAATTTACGAACTCGAAGTCGTTCCACAAATGAATCTAGCAATTGATTTAAATTATAGTCCTTTCCCGGAGTCCTTAACAATATTATTGAATTGTCAAATATTGACCGATTGTCTTTGATACTTTTTGCATTTGTCAAAATAGAAACTGGCACATCAAAGTGTTTTGACATGAAAACTGACAAGAAATCATCGATATTGGTGTCGATTTGAATGAAATAGACATTCGTTGAATCACTTTGTTCGAATACCCTTTTTACGAGTTTGCTTAGTTGAAAACTATTTGCACACAAAACACCGACTAGAAGTGGACAGAAAAGTACTGCCGATATACGGAGTTTCATTTTTGAAACAAGGAATAAAATGTATTTGAAAGCCACTTGTCGCCAAACAGTTTGATGGTCGATAAAATCGTCATTTTTCATCACCTCCGTGTTACAATTTACTTTAAATAATTATAGGTTCTTAGTGTGTTATTTTGTATGTGTTGTAAAAGCAAACACAGAGAATCTGATATGCAAATAGGGTTCGTTTGTTATTCCTCTATTTTTGCTTCTAGACAAACAGGACAGAGCTGGAATTTTGTTTTGTTACATGTCATACTAAATTTACTAGAAATTGCTGCATAATAACGATCTTGCATACGGCTAATATTTTTTTAAGCACATTAAAATGGAGCAAACAGCGCTACTTTGGTTTTCTTGGACAAGTCTCTCCAAAACCGGAATTTTAAAATTTACCTACTATACTGAGCAATTGCGGGCCTGGACATTGAAATAACCCCTTTCAGTTGATATTAATAAGCTTGTAATTAATTATACGCCTGCTTATGTGCATTCCAGCAACATAACTTTAATCAAAAATTATAGGTAACTTTGAAATTAAAATAATGAAACAAAGGATAGGCTAACTCAACCTTGAGGACTTAATGAGCCTGAGTCCACATATGGCTCTCGGCTCGGTAGGATTGGCTCATAACGTCATAATCATAACTCAAATCCAAGAAATTCAAATAATTTTCCAATAAGTAAATATTTCTCAAACAGTATTAATTTTTGGGAAAATGTGTTTTAACGAAATATCATGCGCTTTTGTTCATTTGATGCCACAATTCGAGAAGAAGCAACGGGAAGTACAATTTTCCCAAATGAATGTTTTCCCAGTTATGTCTTTGAGCATCTGAGAAAAAGCATCTTGTCTTTGTTATTAACGACATTGCTAATAAATTTATCTCCACTAATTTTGAGCCAAATCGGATTAGCCGTTTTTAGAAGACACAAGACAAGAAAAATGGTTTCGGGATTATATCCCAGTAACCAGACGTCGCAAATGGTGTGGCAGATAGATCTGAGATGCGCTGTATCACCCAGAGTTTTTGTTCTAAATTTCACTGAAATTAATTAATTAATACAGTGGCGCGACAGCTCTTGAAGAGCCAAGGCCTAAGTGGCTTACTCTCATCAACAATTCGCTGAGTGCGTGTGAAGAATTGAGGGGACCTACAATTTAACGCCGATTCCAAACGGCAAAGTTGAGAAGCACTTTTTCATGACAGATTGATACTCTTGGAATTGGAAGATTTGTCGGGTCTTCGCAAGAGGCACTGCCCGTGAAAGATGAAATAAAAACTTGGCCTGAGTAGGACTCGAACCAACGACGTTCTGCTTAGCAGCCAACGCACTTACCAACTAAGCTACGGGCAACTGCAAATTTCACTGAAATACCAGCAGCTAATTTACAGTTTAAAAGAAATATTCTTTAACTTGCTAAATAAGCATGGAGAAGAATGGAGAAGAAATGAAAAATTAAATGTACCCCTTAGGCACTTGCACATGTGTAGATTGAATTCTAAATTTATTTAAATGCATAATTTCTTGCTTTCACGCCTTCACCATTTGTCGCCCTCTTCCTTGTATAGAAAAACGAAGTTTCTATTAAAATAATTGATTTCGATATGACATACATATGTACATCTCTATATATATAAAAATGGAAGTGTGTTTGTTTGTTTGTTTGTTTGTTTGTTTGTTTGTATGTCTCTTATAGACTCCGAAATGGCCCAACAGATATTTGTGAAATTTTCATGGTTCATAATGTTACATTCAGTGATGATTTCTGTGAAAAAAAAATGGAAAAACCTCATGGAAGAGTGGGAAAACTGGAAAAACCAAACAAAGGTCGGAAATTAGATATTCTTTTCTTGGAATTTTTTGGTTCAAATTGGGTTTTCGAATGGAAAAATAGAAAGTTCTTGATGAAAAACTCGGAAAACTCATTAGTTTTCGAATGGAAAATTGCATGAAATTGTGGATGCATTGATTTTCAAATGGAAAACTGGAAAATTTCAAATGGAAAACTGGAAAATTTCAAAATGGGTTTTCGAATGAAACTCGGAAAACTCATTGGTTTTCAAAGGGAAACTGGAAAATTTGTGATGGGGAACTGGAAAGCAAGAAAAAGTAAACAAAAAATTGGAAAAATGGAAAATTTGAAATGCAAAAAAAAAAATTGGCTAAACAAAAATGTCAAAAACACTCTTTCATATGAAAAGCATTAGTTGTGGTAAAATGAGTGGTAAAATGGAAAACTCCAGAAGAGCAAGAAAATCCCAAGTCAAATTTTGAATGGATTTTAAACAATGGGAAAATAGAGTATTCGTGATTTTGGTAATTTTTTTTTTTTGAAACACTGATATTTTTAATGTAAAAAATTATTTTGCTGTATTGCTCCGTAACGGTAACTCTAGAGCAATCATAAAAAATCCTTTTTTCATTCAATATCATGGTCAATGTGTTTTATACGCAACAATTAGGGTCGAAGAACTCGAAATGTTTACACAACAGCAACATGAGGAGCGAAGTGAAACCGAAATGATTCGCGTTTTACAAATCCGTGCACCGCAGGCAACGGGGCGTATACTTACCATTTTTTTTTTGATATCGCTTATTTGTTTAAAGACGGATCCATACATACGAATTAACAAAAAAACAATGCAAACGATAGAGGAAGAGGGTTATCGATTATCGATTGAGGCAGTACGAAGTCTGCAGGGTCAGCTAGTAGTACATATATGTATATCTGAAACTAAATTGAGTTCATTTTAGTTCATATTTTGCTGTAGTGGAAAAAAACATTATTTTTTAACATTTGCACCGTTTGTGATTTAAAAAGTATAAGTTTCGTTTTTCCTGAACCTTCTACACGTATATTCCTCTTAACTTTGGAGGGGGTACATGGTCGTCCTTCCAAGTATCAAGTGAATAGTAAGTCAACATCCATACGTCAACGATATGCTGAAAAGATCACCTTTTCGTGAAAGTATGTAACAGAGGCAATTAATTCCGCGTCGCTCACAAGAACTTGGCCTGCCAGGCGACTACATGGCGAATTTTGCGACATGATTTGGGCCTATATCCATACAAAATCCAACTGACCCAGAATCTGTAACCAAACGACTATGCGCTGCGCGCGCCGTGTGTTCGTGTTCGCTAATTGTGTTTTTGGAGCAGATGGTAGCTGATCCCAATTTTGGTCGAACATTCTTTTTTAGCAATAAGGCCCAGTTTCGCATGGATGGGTACTTGAATAAGCAAATTACCGGCTTTGGGATGACACCAATCCACGTGAGATATATGAGGTGCTAATGCATCCAAATAAAGATACTGTGGATCGCTATAAGTCGACGATCTGATCACCAACTTCTTGTGGCCTGAATTTGATTAGGTATATGGACACCGAAGACATATGGTTTCAACAGGATGGCGCTACGTGCCACACAGCTTAAAACACATTTGCTATTCTGCACGAGGGGTTTTATGGCATGGTTATCTCGCGCTGCCGAGGCAAAGTGAAGACTTAAGATTTTTTCTTGTCGCAGGTCTATGCGAATAACCTGCAAGCCACCACGAATTCATTTTTTTTTCGTCGTAGCATGACGCAAATTTTTCATACACAAAATAAATAAAGGTTCAAGGAGCAAAATTCGCGCGATTTTTATAACTTTAGTTTTTAATTTATTTTGTTTATAAGCAATTCAAAAATAGATATATACAAAATTTAACTTTGTGTATTATACAATACCTTATCAAAGCTGTTTCTTCTCTTCCAGTAAAAAAACGGCCTTTTCTGGACGGAAAATAATTCAAAAAGAGATATGGCCTTAAATATTGTATAACGCAACAAAATTACATGTGTAGGAACCAGGGTTCGCAGAACGATAAAATTTAATTCGTTCACAATGGATAAATTCAATCGAGAATTATTTAGTTTTTGATTCGATCGCGAATTTGATTTTCCAGATGTCTGAAAATAAAATTTGTTTTAACGAACGAATTAAATATTAAGGGAACTGAAAAATCAAATTCGTTCCAGAATTTATCACCAAAGATTTATAAAAAATCTGTATAAGGATTTATTTTTTTTCGGTTCGCGAGAAGAACGGAAAAAAGTGAGAAGTGTCAGTATTTTTCTGTTCGCAAACGATATTTTACGAGCGTGGGCGTACGCAACAAAATTTTATCGAACGCAACAAAATTGCATGCGTAACAGTTTTGCCTATTCGCATCTAAAACATAATAAAGTATATTGTTTTTCCATATCCGTTGCGTAGCCGTTCTGTTCAAAATAAATGCATTTTTTTTTAGTATCTACCTCTATCAATCTTTTTCCACAAAAACAAATCAGTCAAAGGCATAAAGACCAATCCACGGAGACTGAAAACAATGCAGTTCCTTGTTAAATATATCGCAGGTTGAACCATTCTTTTTTATTCTAGTTTTAATTTCATGTGTTTGTTTACATAAGAAATTAAAATAAAGGTTAGCTTTAACAAAATAGTAATTAATAGCGAACACAAACGAAGTTCCATTTCAAATAAAAATAAAGCAATCACGTCAAACAGTGATTCTCGCAAATGACTTACTTTTACCAGCAATTAGCTCGCAACTTTATTTGCATTGTCTTTTCAAATTGCATAAATCTTATTTGTCTTTGCAAACAAGACAATATCATCGTAGCCAATTTGCCAATAATTTGCGTGACGAGCAAAATATTTTATTTCATCGCACATGACTTTGATGCAGTCCTTGCTGTTGAATTTATTTGCTAGACTCTCTCTGTCTGTTTGAAAATGTTCGTCTTAAAGTCCATAGTAGTATTTTTATTAGTTGTTTATGTACTGGGAAACAATAAAAGTTCGACTTTGAATCGACTAATTGAAAAAATTCACCATGAAAGTGAGTCGGAAACTGTTTGTTTCTTCGATGTTAATGAAAACTTCCTGACGGATTTTACTCGAAATCATTCCAACATACCAGTAGTCATTTTGACATCAAATTTGGAGTCAGAAGAAGAAGAATACATTGAAATTGAAGCCACTTCAACCCTAGTAGCTGAAGTCATCGGCCAGGATCAAAACTTCACACAGTTGTTGTATAGAATAATTCCGATGTTCCGAGTTAGAAAATTCGTAATTGTAATCGCATCGGATTTGGCAGAGCTTCATGATTATTTCCACTTTTTCGAGCAAAATAAATTCAAGAGGATTTTTGGTGTTTTAGAGAGCATTGTCTATGCATATTTTCCGTTTGATCCTGAAAATCCCATCAGAAGCTTAAAGCTTGACGAGAGTCTTCCTATTCCAGTGAAAAATTTAAATGGTTTCGTATTTCGAACAACCGTGCAGAGGAATGTTCCTCGGACATTTTGGTATCAGGTCAATGAGGGACCTCGCCGGATAGGCGGATGTTTTGGACAAATTTTCCTAGCCCTCCTGAAGCGACATAATGCCACTTACAAGGAGATTATACTCACAAATTCTTCGGATATGTTCATAACGGGCATACAAAACGCAACTATTCAAAATCAAATTGACATAAGCATGAATGGTTATGGAAAAAGCGAAGGGCTAGAATCCAGTTATCCAGTGAAATGCGGACTCATGTTATTGATGGTTCCGCTCAACGGATACGTTGACCCAAATGAGTACTTCAAGCGACCATTTTCAACGACAGTATGGCTGCTGATTGTGACTTTTATTTTCTACTTGTTTCTCGTAGACGTCTTCGTAAAACAAACTACAAACCAGTCAGTCAACTATTGGAGCAGTTTCAGCCAAATGTTTCTAGCAATGGTCGGACTGCCGCGTGAAACAGCCATTTCCACAGCCTATCGATTGCACGTTCAAGTCTTTCTCTTGTCATTTATCCTTGTGAATTTTTACATCATTACATTCACATCATATTTGACAGTATTCATTAAAATTAAGCAATTCGACACAATGCAAGAACTTGTCGACAATCGTGTCCAAATTTTGTTAGTGAATTTTGTTTGGGCAGCCATTGCCAAGACCGGAGTGTATCCATCTGGTTTTGATAAAATCGCGGTCGGTATCGATCCCAAAACCTACCTTAAGGAATTGTATTCAATGAGAAATACCAGTTTTGGGTATGCCTTGGGTTGGGATACGAGTGAGTTTCTTCTTAATATGCAGGCTAACTATGCGAAGCCGTTATTTCGAACTATACGCGAATGTTTGTTGGCATTTCAACTTGGATTCATTATGATTCCACATTCGCCTTTTAGGGAGATTTTGGATGAAATTATTGTTCATTTGTTGGAAACAGGCCTGGTGAATAAGTGGGATCGTGATGCTGTTTTTCAGGGACGTCATTGTGGAATAGAAGAATTGAAAATGGAACAGTATAATGAGGATTTGGCGGCGTCATCTGAGATTCATGTTGCTTTGACTGTTCGTCATTTGATGTTTTGTTGGAATTTATTGGGAATCGGTTGGGCGATGGCGATGTTAGCGTTTGTTGGTGAACAATTTTTTGTAAGACTCAAAAAAAAGAAAAACAATAAAAAAAGATATGCAAGGAAAAGACGTTACAGAAGCAACAAAATTCTTTGATAAGTGCATTCTTGATGTATTAATTTTCGCATGTCCAATAAAATGAAATTATGTAGATTTGTAATAATTAAAAGAACACAAAAATTAAATTTATCTTTATTCTTAGCAAAATTATTTATAATAAATGAGGTCGGTGGCTGAAGATCAACTTGAATAGCGTTGTGCAGCTATCAGGCAGAGCCAATTTGATGGGTGCATTCACATAACAATGGCTGCGTTCTTACTATCAATAGGTGCTCTCACATTACCTACATGTAATTCATTGTGTTTTCAAAATATTGGATAGATCAAAGTACGTCGGGTAAGATAGTCATTTCTTTTACATCAATCGACCATCGAAAAAAAATGTTGATTTCTTTTTCAAACAATAGAAGAGATGTAAGCACTCTTTTTACACTTGTTGCGTTCAGATTTTATTTTATAATATGTACATGGTAAAGTGGTTGTGAAGAATTGAAGGGACCTACAATTTAACGCGCGCCGGTTCCGAACGGCAAAGTTGAGAAGCGCTTTTTTCATGACTTGGAAGTTTTGTCAGTTCTTCGCAAGAGTAGTACCCGTGAAAGATGAAATAAAAACTTATGCGATCGAGTTGGATTCGAATCCACAACGTTCGACCTAGAAGCCAACGCACATAACCACTAAACCACGGATACTACGCCCGAACTATAGAATCATTAAAATCCAATATTACTCAAATTTTGGCCTAGATACAGCTCGATATGTTTGAAAAAGTGGTTAAAAATCACGTCAGAAGAATCGCATGTTGAGAAAACTCCCGAGGTGGACATTTGAATGATATGGTTTTCATCACTTAATGTATCGTTGTATATGTTTTATCTTGCTTTACTTTCGACAGAATCAAGAATTATTTTGCTTCGTTCTCCATGATTCTCATCATTTCGTGTCTTCTGAAATTTCTGTTTTTGAAAATGGTTTTGGCACAGATAATACATTTATACAGATGTCTCATCCCTGCAGAAAAAAAATCAAACATTTGTTGCTCTTAACAGACAACGCCTTAACGGACAAGGAGCTTTTTGAAGCTTTTTTCCTTGCCTAAGTATTAATTTATGGGCAATGAGGTGAGCGAAAATAGATTGTTAATGCATTAAGTGAATGCGTTAAAGCTTTTGGAAAAAGCTTTTTTTTTGGTAGCTTTCAGTTTCATATATCATTTCTCGCCATAAGCCATAAGGGTGAGACATCTGTATAAATTTATTATCTGTGCTTTCAGTTTCATACATCATTTCTCGCCATAAGGGTGAGACATCTGTATAAATTTATTATCTGTGCTTTCAGTTTCATACACCATTTCTCGCCATAAGGGTGAGACATCTGTATAAATTTATTATCTGTGGTTTTGGCTTAATTCAGGGCCAAAAAAGGTAAGATTTATTGCGGTCAAACGGCATTCGAGTACTTTGAACAAAAATGTGTTTTGTTTTTTCCACTTAAAAGAATAAATCATGTGAGTTTCACCCATCCATTCAGATTCAAGTGGTAGTGGCCTGATTTTTACTCAAATTTTCGTCATGTTTCAAGCTCAAATTTCATTTAGTCAACATTTATTTTGCTCGAATACTGAAACTTTAATAATAATAAAATTAAAAATCATAAAACTTTTCATTTCATCAACCAAAGAGCCTGCTTTTAGCCTAGGAATAAGTGCATGTCACTGAAGGGTGCTTCCACTTAAAATGGGGGTTGGCTTTGTGAGTTTTTGAAATTAACGTTCAACCCAAAAATAAACATCTACCTAAAAATATTAACAAAATAAGTCAATCAACACAAACCGACAAAAAAAATCAACATTTGCACTCAAATAGCTCCTGGCCAGCTATGGCCTAGTCCTAGTCAAAGTAAAACACCGAATGTTAAAAACCCATTAATCTCACATGAAACAAAATCACGACACTCATCCAAAGTAAGAACTAAACTTATAATAATTGATTCCAACAAAACCATCATCATCCGAAAGAAACGAAAGGCATAAAAACAATTTTCTAAATTTTATTTGATCAAGGACACACAAATATTAACTTAAATATCCTTTTAGCCAAACAATACATTCCAATAACGTTAAGCAAACAGCTAAAATAAAATTAATTCATGCTGTAAAACCTCCAACGTACATCAGACATTACTTTGGTGCAGAGTCCTTGCTGTTGAATTTATTTGCTAGACTCTCTCTGTCTGTTTGAAAATGTTCGTCTTAAAGTCCATATTAGGATTTTTATTAGTTGTTTATGTCCTGGGAAACAATAAAAGTTCGACTTTGAATCGACTAATTGAAAAAATTCACCGTGAAAGTGAGTCGGAAACTGTTTGTTTCTTCGATGTTAATGAAAACTTCCTGGCGGATTTTACTCGAAATCATTCCAACATCCCAGTAGTCATTTTGACATCAAATTTGGAGTCAGAAGAAGAAGAATACATTGAAATTGAAGCCACTTCAACCCTAGTAGCTGAAGTCATCGGCCAGGATCAAAACTTCACACAGTTGTTGTATAGAATAATTCCGATGTTCCGAGTTAGAAAATTCGTAATTGTAATCGCATCGGATTTGGCAGAGCTTCATGATTATTTCCACTTTTTCGAGCAAAATAAATTCAAGAGGATTTTTGGTGTTTTAGAGAGCATTGTCTATGCATATTTTCCGTTTGATCCTGAAAATCCCATCAGAAGCTTAAAGCTTGACAAGAGTCTACCTATTCCAGTGAAAAATCTAAATGGTTTCGTATTTCGAACAACCGTGCAGAGGAATGTTCCTCGGACATTTTGGTATAAAGTCAACGATGGACCTCGCCAAATCGGTGGATGTTTTGGACAAATTTTCCTAGCCCTCCTGAAGCGACATAATGCCACTTACAAGGAGGTTATACTCACAAATTCTTCGGACATGTTCATAACGGGAATACTAAACGCAACTCTTCATAATCAAATTGACATCAGCATGAATGCGTATGGAAAAAGCAAAGGACTTGATTCAAGTTATCCAGTGAAATGCGGACTCATGTTATTGATGGTTCCGCTCAACGGATACGTTGATCCAAATGAGTACTTTGAACGACCATTTTCACCGACAGTATGGCTGCTGATTGTGACTTTCGTTTTCTACTTGTTTCTCGTAGATGTCTTCGTAAAACAAACTACAAACCAGCCAGTCAACTATTGGAGCAGTTTCAGCCAAATGTTTCTAGCAATGGTCGGACTGCCGCGTGAAACAGCCATTTCCACAGCCTATCGATTGCATGTTCAAGTCTTTATCTTGTCATTTATCCTTGTGAATTTTTACATCATTACATTCACATCATATTTGACAGTTTTCATAAAAATTAAGCAATTCGACACAATGCAGGAACTTGTCGACAATCATGTCCAAATTTTGTTGGTGAATTTTGTTTGGGCAGCCATTGCCAAGACCGGAGTGTATCCAGCTGGTTTTGATAAAATCGCGGTCGGTATCGATCCCAAAACCTACCTTAAGGAATTGTATTCAATGAGAAATACCAGTTTTGGGTATGCCTTGGGTTGGGATACGAGTGAGTTTCTTATTAATATGCAGGCTACCTATGCGAAGCCGTTATTTCGAACTATACGCGAATCTGTGTTGGCATTTCAACTTGGATTCATTATGATTCCACATTCGCCTTTTAGGGATATTTTGGATCAAATTATTATTGATTTGTTGGAAACAGGATTGGTGAATAAGTGGGATCGTGATGTTGTTTTTCAGGGACGTCATTGTGGTATAGAAGAATTGAAAATAGAAAAGTACAAAAAGGATTTGGGGGCGTCATCTGAGAAGCATGTTTCTCTGACTGTTAATCATTTGATGTTTAGTTGGAATTTATTGGGAATCGGTTGGGCAATGGCAACGTTAGTGTTTGTTGGTGAGCAATTTGTTGTAAGACTCAAAAATAAGAAAAACAAAAAAAAAAGATATGCAAAGAAAAGACGTTACAGAAGCAACACAATTCTTTGATAAGTGCATTCTTGATGTATTAATTTTCGCATGTCCAATAAAATAAAATATGTAGATTTGTAATAATTTAAAGAACTGAAAAATTATTAAATTTGTCGTTATTCTTAGCACAATGTATTATAATAAATGAGAGATGTTTACCTATCGATGGCTGAAGATAACTTGAATAACATTGTCCAGCTATCAGGCAGAGGCAATTTGATGGATGCATTCACATAACAATGGGTGCGTTCTTACTATAGCGATTCATGTATCAATAGGTGCTCTCACATTACATGTAATTCATTATGTTTTCAAAATGTTTGTCATTGCTTTTACATCAATCTACCATCGACAAAAAAAAATGATTTCTTCTTCAGAAGAGATGTAAACACTCTTTTTACGCTTGATGAACGCATCAAGATTTATATTTATATTACAAGGTAAAGTGTTCCAAGGCTTAACAGAATTTAGAAACAATTGACGTTCCGATGTTATTAATGTGTAAGGACAAGAAGGGAGAATTACCTGATGAGATTTGTTTGAAGACCCAGTTCTTAATCTTTCAAAACATTAGTGTGGTTGGCGTATGAAAAGTTTGTCAGATAGCAAATCAAACAAACAAAATATCCTATCACATGATATCATTTAGTTTTAGGTTACAATAGACCTATGATCATCCCAAGTCAAAAAACGATTGAAAGTCACACCAAGATTCTTCACTGTGACCACATATTCTATTCGAGCAGAACAATCGGTGGAAAATAAGAAAGGTCAAGAAATTTACTATAAATGACAAGACATTTCAAATATTTTTGGGTAGTCTGTTTAACAAAGACTTCAGGTCTTCATTGACGCAGAGAGTTCCATCTTCGATAAGAAAAAGTGGACATATTAAAAACAGCTGAACGTCATCGGCATACGAATGAGACCTACAATTAACTTACGATGATAGAAGTTCATTTACATAAGCGGAAAACAAAAGAGGACCAACTGTGGAACCTTGTGGTACACCAGACTTTTGATAAATTAAATTCATCTCTTCCAACGTTTTTTGAAAAGTTTAACGCCGGAAAATTTGAGAAGCGCCTTTTTCGTGCTAGATTGATACTCTTGGAAGTTTTGTCAATTCTTCGCAAGAGTAGGACCCTTGAAAGACTCAATAAGAACTAATGTGCACGAGTTGGATTAAAGTCCACAAAATTTTGCTTAGCAGCTAACGCACATAACCACTAAGCCATGGACACGACGCCCGAACTATAGACGCATTAAAATCCAATATTGCACAAGTTTTGGCCAAGATGCAGCCTGATATGTTTGAAAAAGTGCTTAAAAATCACGTCAAAAGAATCGCATGTTGAGAAAACTCCCGAGGTGGCCATTTGAATGATATTGTTTTCATCACTTAATGGCAATGTCCAAACTTTATAATGAAATAAATTTTTCATTGAAAATGTATCGTTTTGTGTGTTTTATTTAGTCTTACGAAAGAACCAAGAATTATTTTGCTTCGTTCTCCATGATTCTCATCATTTCGTGTCTTCTGAAATTTCTGTTTTTGGGATGCTTAAAAAAAATGATACTAGAAAAAAGTAATATTTATTGCGGTCAAGCGGCGGCGTTTGAGTACTGCGAGATAGTACCTACTTTGAACAAAAATGTGTTTTTTTACTTAAAAGAATAAACCCTGTGAGCTTCATCCATCCTTTCAGATTCAAGAGGTAATGGCCTGATTTTTACTCAAATTATTTTAAAATATTCGTCATGTTTCAAAGCTCAAATTACGTTTAGTCAACATTTAGCATTCATTTTGCTGAAAGATTTATCAGAAGCAAAAACACAATATAACATTCTTTAGACTTTTTATTTAATCATTCAAAGAGACTGCTTTAAGCCTAGAAATAAGTGCATGTCACTGAAGGGTGCTTTCACTTTAAATGGGGTTTTTGAAATTAACGCTCAACGCAGGATTTAACATCTGACAAAAACAATTAACAAAATAAGTCAGTCAACACAGACCGACAAAAAAAATTCCAACATTGGCACTCAAATAGCTCCTAACCAGCTATGGCCTAGTCCTTGTCAAAGTAAAACACCGAATGTTAAGAGCCCATTATTCTCACATGAAACAAAGTCACGGAACTCATCCAAAGTAAAAACTAAATTAAAAACTGATTTCCACAAAACCATCACCCAAAGAAACGAAAGGCATAAAAACAATTTTCTAAATTTTATTTAACCAAGCACACACAAATATTAACTTAAATATCCTTTTAGCCAAACAATACATTCGAATAACGTTGAACAAACAGCTAAAATGAAATTAAATTCATGTTGTAAAACCTCCAACGTACATTGTACACAAAAGTAATTGAGTAATCGGCTGGTGAAGATGTTCACTTTTATTTGTTAAAAAATATTAGAAATCCTCACTTCTCACTAACTCAAAGTCAACGCCGTTGATTATTTCTGTAGATAATCGCTGACACTGCAAACGTTGCAGTTTTGTGTATTTTGCGAATCTGATTCATTCAAAAATAAACAAAAAAGTTCTATCTTAAGTGTCATCACAAATAAGAACAATTCTGCAGTGCGAAAAAATTCTAGGTGACATTTGACAAATGGCGAAATGGCTTTGTTGCACAATCTGACACCTGCTATCAACAAGTAAGGAAATGATTATTTGTGCAAGGAGAAAAGTCCTGTCAGTGTTGATATTTCTGGTTGTTGGAAATTTCGCCAAATATTTAGAACTGAATAGACTTATCGAAAGGGTTTATCATCATGCTGATACGTCAACCATTTACTTTGTTAGAATTGACGAAGAATTCGTGACGAAATTCATGAAAGAACACACTGACACTCCATCGGTGATTGTGACTTCTGCAACCAGAGACTTCGGAAGGCGCACGACTAATTCTTCTACAGCAATTCTAGTGGTGAAAGATTTTGATTTGAATATTCGATATCGTGAGCTACTAGAACAAGTTATTAAAAAACTTCGAGTTCGCAAATATGTCATCATCTCTGCAGATAGTGTTCAGGATCTTCGACTTTACTGTTCATATTTCGTGGGATACAAGTTTACCAGGGTCTTTGGAATTGTCGGCAACACTTCCTACGCCTATTTCAACTACGACAGTGAACTGGTTCGAGAATTATCAGACACCGAGGCACTTCCGGATGCACGAAAAAATCTAAATGGCTTTGTCTTCCGGACAACCGTTCAAAATGACATTCCCCGAGTCTTCTGGTATCCGCACAAAAACGGAAAGAAAACAATTGGCGGTTGCTTTGGACGATTGCTGGTAAATTTCTTTACCCATCACAATGCGACGTTTCGTGAAATTTTCCCCGAAAATTTAACCAGAACATTTTGTATGCCACTGGCGATAAATGCTACAAAAAACGGCGAAATGGACATAACTATTAACGTGTGGGGTCCAAATACTGGCCTACTTTCCTCGTACACAATGCGATACCAGAGTTACAGTATAATGGTCCCATTGAATGGAAGTTTGGACCCTAATCAATATTTTTTGAGGCCTTTTTCGCCCAGTGTGTGGTGTCTTATAGGCCTCACTGTTGTCTACATAGTTTTCATGGATGTTGTCAAAAATGTCCTCTGTCAGAAGGCCGTGAAATTCTGGCACACCATCAGTCGTGCAATGTTGATCCTTCTTAATTTTCCTTACTCAGCACGTATTACGGACTATCGATTTCATATTCAGATCGTATTTTTGGCGTTTATCCTGACAAATATCTACACAATTTTTTTTACATCGTTTCTAACAGTTTTCATCCAAATCAAACAATACAACACCAAACTGGATCTCGTAGAACACAACGTCCCAGTAATGATTCCTGAGTTTGAATGGCCAGTCGTTAAGGGACCCGGACTGACGGCAATCGGTTTTGACAGAATTATCCATACTGTTGATTATCCGGTCTATGTGAGAACAACAAGTGCAATGAATAACACAAAATTCGCCTATGCCATTGGAGCTGATCGGGCGAAATTTCTGATTGGGTTGCAGACATTTTTCGCCAAGCCGTTGTTTCATACCACACAGGATGAATTGTTCACTAGTCATTTGGGTTATTTGATGCAGCCATATTCACCATTTGAGGAGATTTTAAATGATTTTGGTTTCCGGATTTTGGAATTGGGATTTATGGCTAAATGGGAGCAAGACGCTGTTCCACAGGCCTTGAGAGCCGGATTTAAATTTGAAGTCAATAGGCAAGCGGGAATGGAGGCTGCTCAACGCCCATTAACAGTGCATGATTTGCATTTTGCGTGGACTTGTCTGATTTCGGGACTGATGATGGCGTTGGTGGTTTTTTTGGTTGAAAGGACTTTAAGGCACGATACGAAGAGATTTATTAGAAACAGAGTATTTTCAAAATCGACGAACTGAACAAGCTCATGGTCGATTTCTAAAATGAAAAATTCATAAAATTTGTAATTACATGTGAATGTTTATGGTATTGGTTTAAAATAAATGCTTTCAACTAATTTGTTTTATTTGCCACCCTAACGAGACTCAATTAGGCCAAATTTTACAATACACCGTAAACAAATTATTCTTACTTTTGCTCGGTTAATATAAGTAACGTAACTAACTTGTCTGACAATTCACTACTTTCTTCTGGTACCTTTTTACTCTTATCTAACAGGCTGAATTAGGCCACACCATTTCCAAAAACATGAATTTAAGAAGACACGAAATGATGAGAATCATGGATAACGAAGCAAAATTTAAAGTTACAATACTGTGTCATTTACTTTGCGGTTTGGAAAGTAAAGCTGAAAATTTTAATTAATTATAAAGTTTGCACTTTGCCATTAAGTGTGGAAAACAACATCATTCAAATGGCCGCCTCAGGAGTTTTCGCAGTATGCGATTCTTTTCAGGTAATTTTTAACTATTTTTTCCAAACACATCAGGTGGTATCTCGTCCAAAACTTGAGTAACGTTGGTTTTTGATGCGTCTAGAGTTCTATTCGCGTGAACACGGTCTTTTGCATATCGCAACAGAAAAAATATAACGGTGTCAAACCGCATGATCTTGGTGGCCAATTGACGTCGCGAAAACGTGAAATTACGTGACCGACATCTAACGCAATAAAGCTATAATTGATCGACTTTCTTGGCTTGTAGCCCCGTCTTGTTGGAACCACGTCATGATCATTAATCACCATATTACTCCGCATTGATGCAATGGAATCACTTGTAGGTTTTATGAGCTCCATATAGGGCAATGTTGTTTTCTTACGTACCCATCACCAAGTAAGAAATGTGCCTTATCATAGCTGCATTGCATTGTGCATTGTGTCATAGCTGTTTTCTTAGACCTAAAACGAGCTTTTGAGACTGTTAATCATAATATCCTAATAAAAAAACTTGAAAAATATGATGTAAAAAATGCAGAACTTAAATTGTTTAAAACTTTTATAAGTGACAGAACTCAAAGAACTTCGGTTAATAACAAAACATCTTCCTCGTCTTCAATTGATACAGGAGTTCCCCAAGGAACAATCCTGGGAGTGCTTCTGTTTTTGATCTATATAAACGATATTGAAAAAGCAATAAAATACACTAAACTTGTGTTGTTTGCAGATGATGCCTTAGTTTATATAGCGGGTAAAGATGTCATTTAACTTAAAAACCACATTGAAAATGACCTAAGTGCGATCTATTCTTGGTTAAATATGAACAAACTTATACTAAATGCTAATAAGACAAAATTTATGATTACCTATTAATAAACCATTCACTCATCAACAAATAAATATCAGTATTATCCATTTAGAAGAAGTTGCATCCATTAAATACCTTGGTACCTATAGTGTTTGATAACAAATTGTCCCTTAATGATCACGTTGATTATATATGTAAAAAAGTGTCTAAAAAACTTGGAGTTCTCAGCAGAACACGTAATAATATTTCAAAAAAAAGTGCAATAAAAGTGTTTAATGTGACTGTTAAGCCCCATTTTGAATATTGTGCAAGTCTCCTATTATGTCTGTAACAACTCACAAAAATCAAGACTTCAAAAACTTCAAAACAAATTTAAAATGTGACCGTTATACATCAATTTCAAGAAAGCTTCAGTCCTTAAACTGGCTTAATATTAATCAAAGACTTTTTATGATGGCTATGGTGTTTGTCTTCAAAATAAAACAAAACATGTGCCCTGAATATCTACGAACAAGGATACCTGAAAGAAGAGTGGTACAATACAATTTGAGAAATATTGAAGAGTTCAATATCATCCGAACCAGAACATCTAGAGCGCGGGCTAGCATTCTTTACATGGGATTAAACTCTTTCAACAACCTTCCACAACACATCAGAAACATAAATGATCTCAATCAATTTAAAAATCAAATAATGTTGTATGCAAAATCTTTACATTACATTACATTACATTTCACAGTACTTCGCACATAAATGTAACGAACTACAGACACATAGCAGCACTGGCGACTGAGACCATCGGCTGGAACAGAACAAGGCATACAACAGAGAGACACAGATAGACTCATAGAAAGAAAGCACATATAACAGAAACCTACGTGGCTCAGAGGAGGAGACTTAGATTTGTATTGTCTCATGTTATCGCACAGGTGGCCTCAGATAAGCTGGCGATTTTTGTAGAAAAAGAATGCTGCTGAAGCTGGGGTTTGAACCCGTAGCGTTCGGCTTAGCAATCCACTACTCTTGTTTTTTTTTTTTTTTGAAATTCATTTTTTTTATTCATTGAAACTTAACTCTACTTACATGCTAGACAAAATGGGAAACTAGCCTAACTATTACTACTTATATATAACTTACTGGCCCTAATCGGGCGCTTTAAGCAATTCACGGATCTTAGAAACTAATGCCTTTCGGCCTACGAACTAAATATGTTTAATTTTATTTCAATTTGTTTATTTTTTTTTATAAGAAAATTTAAAAAAACTAAAGCCTTTATCTTTTTTTTTGGTGTTTACTTACATGCTAAAGTCCTTAAAATAAAACTTAAAATTACCTAATCTACCTACAAACTACTTAAAACTAGAACAACCACAGCGGCAAAAACTATGTCCTTCTATTTCCATCGAGGATTTTTATAACTGTCTGTTTATGTACTTGCATTTTGTTTTTTTGTATTTTTGTATTTTTCTTTTTTTTTTCCTTTTTTTGATTTTTTTTTGTTTTTTTTTTTGTTTTTTATGTATTTTTTTAGTGCCACCATACCACCTACTCTACTTAAACCTAAAACCTAAGACTAAAACAAGCATGTAAGCCGGCCAAGGCGAAAATACCCCACCCCGGATTACCCATTATCAGATGCAGTTTGAAGCCACCAAAACTGGTTCTCCTGCTTCACCCTATCAAAACGGTCATTTTCGGACACAGCCCTACTGAACCGAAGCAGCTCCGCTCCATCACGAGCGAGGATGCCTCGTTCATACAGAAGCCGCCGGTCTACGGTTCTTCGCCTGACGTGGTAGATAAGCGGTACTGCCAATCTATCCTGTATCATGCCGCACTGGTCTAGAAAGAGGAATGCCTCTGGTGGGATGAAGCCGCTCAAGCGTGCATTGTCGAAGTAGTTGTCGTTCGGATAGAACGGCCCGAAAATCAAATTGTTGGTCGAAGTCATAGCTCTCGCAATATGGCCCCGAACAAGTTTTATCACGAAATTGTCAATTCTATTGATTCGAGCCCCGTTGTATAGAACCTCGTTTGAATAATAATGCAGATAAGAAGATTCCGGTGTCCGATACCAACCGAGACAGCGCCGAAGACACTGCCTCTCGAACACCCGAAACTTCTCCATTTGGGAAGGGGCAATGTTGAACCACACAGGACAACCATAAACAATCATTGGCCGTATGAGGGCCATGTAGCAAATTACTTTCACTCTGGGGTCAAGCCGACTGCTGTAAAACAGCCGTTTCGTCAGAGCGAAGGCTCTTCTGGCCTTAGTCAGAGCAGCATCTATATGTCTGTCGAAATACAGATACTGGTCCAACCAGATACCGAGGTACTTCACTACACTTTTGCTCGTCAATGCCTGTCCGTGAGGATCAACAATGACCATCTTGCGCCAATTCTTACACGTATCTCGCGAGGCTTTAGCCAACGGAGTCCGGAACAAAATTGTCTCCGACTTTTGGACATTTATTTTCAGTTTCCAATCGTCGCAGTATCGCTGAATCTTCTCGAAGTCACGCTGCAAGAGAATTCTAATAACTTCAACCTTTCGAGCCGTTCTGTACGCAATCAGGTCGTCGGCATACGCAATTGCGTTAGTTAAGCTACCTATCAGATCGTTGGTGTAAATGCTGAAGAGGATCGGCGAGTTCACCGCTCCCTGTTGAAGACCGTTTTTAATTTCAAAGGTGGTGGTAGAAGTTACATTGCCACTTTTGACAACAAACTTTCTACCGCTGAGCATATCATAAAGCATATACAATAATGGTTTACTGATGCCTAGTCTGGTGAGTTTTAGGTACGAACCTTCTAACCATACGGTGTCGAAGGCCTTCTCTAAATCCACCAGAACAGCACCCGTGCATTGTTTCTTGGACTTGTTCCATTGGATATCAGAAACGAGCTTAGACGCGGCATAAATGGTGTCATGTCCCGCCTTGAACCCGAACTGATAATCCGGAATTATACTGTTGTCCGCAGCCCACTCAGCCAGAGCCCTATTGATTATCTTTTCGAATACCTTGCTGATGCTTGGAAGAAGACTTTTCGACCGGAGATTCGAAGGATTGGAGTTGTCCTTTCCCTTTTTCGGAAGAGGATGAACCACAGCTGTCTTCAAACGCACTGGATAATATGCATTATTCAGCGCGTTATTGAAGAGTGTGGTATAAATGTCGATGGCTTCAATCGGTAAGTGTCTTAGTACAATGTTGGATATACCGTCGACACCTGCTGACTTCTTATTCTTTATTGAATCGAAGATGAGCTGGAGTTCTACCTTCGTGATGAGCAAGGGACTTGGGCCCGTTCGGTCGGCGATTATAGCGTTTGCTAAGAAATCGTCATTAAACCGGGTAAAACCACGGTTCTCGGATCGCCACTGCGAAATATCATTCCTCAGGTAGAAGTGATGAAGTAAGGCTCTGTTCTCCAGGTCGTGGTTCGGGCGAGTGCAAGCATTCACCTTATACACTTGCTGGAAAGCAGCACCAACTGTCCCCACTTTCTCCTGCGGATCTTCAATCACAAAGAAGTCATCGTCCAAGACGGCTTCCTCAGGATTAATTGGCGCTGTCAGGAGTACGTCTCTGTTCTCTACTGTTCTCTGGAGCTTAAGACACGGAAGGTCGTTCTGATTCTTGGATCTAAATATCTTATTAATCTTAGGGAACATACTCGGGTCGCTAGAATTAACGGCACGAATTTTCTTGACCCAATACAAGTTAATAGATAACCTGTAGTTTTCCTTGATCAGGGTGTTGACGTTTTTAATCGACGACTTCAGTGTCCTTATCTCCAGGTCGTTCGGGTCTGTAAATCGTCTGTACAAGTTTTTCAGTCCACTACTACTCTATCCTCTGAACCATGGCCACCTGCTGCAAAATCTTATACTAGTTAATTTTTAAAATTCCTAGAACAAAACTAAAATGTTTATATTTTTAAAAATGTTAACTTATGTATTTTGTAAATTAATGGCTCTTGAGCCAAATAAATAAACAAATTAAAAATCAAATTAAATAAGTTCTCGACTTCACAAAACCGTTTGTGAGAAAACTTAGAAGAAACTGCTTCTGACTTAATAAAAGATTGCTATTCATTTTCAGTTTCTTCTTGTGCCTTCAAAACTACAAAATTATTAGTTTTCAATTGAAAAAAATAACAAATTTATATTCAAAATCAGGAAGCTGTTTTTGTGCAGGTACCTATTAATTGTTGCACGGAATGTTGCAAAGAATGTTCTCCTCTACACTCTGTATAAAAAATGTATTTAATTCACAATTGATCGTACTTGAAAACGAATTAAAACTTAAACGTGGTTTCCTAATTTTATCATTGCAGTAATAAAACAAAATAGAATCTCACATAATGACAACCAATGGAACCCTCTCAGACAAGCTGAGCGCCGCCGATTGCTCTTGTATGGGAACATCCGCTTCAAAAGTATCCAAAGTTCGAGTAATTTACACTGGCGGAACTATCGGAATGATGAGAAACGAAGACAATGGTGAGTTCTAATACATGCTCAATATTGCCCCCAATGTGTATCTTTTTTTCCTCACAAAAAAGTCCTCGTTCCAATTCCAAATGCTTTGGTCAAGACGATTCGACAGTATCCGAATATGCACGATCAAGTTTATGCTGAGAAAATTTTCGGCAGTTCAGCTAGCATGGCACCTTTGGTTCTTCCCTTCATCGATGGCATTCCGAATCGAGTAATATACACCATCACAGAGTATAGCCCACTTCTAGACTCGAGTAATATGACAACTGATGATTGGGTCCACATTGGCAAGGATATTCACGTAAGAACATTTCCCAAGATATGAAATACTCGACCTTAACATTCACACTCTTTAGCAATCGTACGAATGTTTTGATGCGTTTGTCGTGCTTCACGGTACCGATACTCTAGCCTATACTGCTTCGGCTTTATCGTTTATGTTTGAAAACCTGGGCAAGACTGTCATCATAACGGGCTCACAAATTCCAATATTTGATACACGAACCGATGGCAAGGATAACTTTACAACAGCCCTCAGCATAGCCGGAAACTATGTCATTCCCGAAGTTTGTGTATACTTCAACAACAAACTGATGCGAGGTAATAGAACAATCAAAATCAGCTGCGATGACTTGAATGCCTTCGACAGTCCCAATATTGTTCCAATCGGTCGAGTCGGAATCAACTACGAGATTGACAATCGCTTGATATTTCGTCCCTGCACTATTAGCCGGTTTTGTGTGCATACCGAAATGGATGTGAATGTTGGTCTTTTGCGATTGTTTCCGAGTATGACAAGCTCAATGTTTAGAGCGTTTCTGGCGACACCTATGAAGGGTGTGGTTTTGCAGTCGTTCGGGTCGGGAAACATTCCATCGAATAGAAAGGATATTTTGGACGAACTTCGAGCGGCTTCGGAGCGTGGGGTGATCTTGGTGAATTGTACGCAGTGTCCCAATGGGACGGTGGCAGCAATTTACGATACTGGGAAAGTCTTGAATGATTTGGGAGTTGTGCCGGGTTATGATATGACGCCTGAAGCAGCGGTCACAAAACTATCCTATGTGCTGGGAAAGAAGGATTGGACTTTGGAATATAAAAAGCAGGTGAGCTCTTTCTTTCAAACAAGAAAGGTATTTTGATCAGTGGGGTGAATTGTTTGTTTCTTTAAAGGTAATGCAGTCGAATATTCGAGGTGAGTTGACTTCTGACAGTCCTCTGATGGAAGATTACGATCTTATAGAGGCAGTTGCCCGAACACTACACATATCATCACCTGCTGAACTGTGTCAGCTCGGAGCCACTCTATTCCCAGCTATGTTAAATGCTGCAGTTTCGTCTGGAGATATCAAAAAGGTATACAACACTCTCTTAAATTACTCAAGTTCTTATGAAAATCCATTTCAGATCAACAATCTCAAAAACTATGGAGCCGATTTGTCTGGCGTGAATCATGACAATCGGACAGTTCTACACCTCGCCTGCCATGAAGGCAACCTTTCGATTGTTAATCTGTTGTTGAAAAATGGCGTTTCAGTACATATTCGTGATCGCGATGGTCGCACACCACTCATGGAAGCCATTAACACCGATCAACATGAAATAATTGAATTGCTTCTTAGTTGTGGTTCCCATTTGACCGAATCACTCAAAGACATTGGCGAACAACTGTGTTCGGCGGCAACAAACGGATCGTTGGTTCGATTGAAATCGTTCAAATTGGCTGGAGCAGATTTGGCGCAGGTAGATAACTCGGAAAGGACAGCGTTGCATTTGGCTGCACTACATGGACATGTGGAGATTGTGGAATATTTGAAGAACATTTATGACAACATCAATATGAAGGATAAATTGGGACTAACTGCGTTAGATTATGCCAAGGTAGCGGGAAATGAGGAAGTTATCAAACTGTTGTCATAGTTTCCAAACATTTTTAAAACGGAACGGATCTCATAAGAGGCTCAGTAGGATTTAGAGAACTCTAATGCTTACTTAAGATGAATAAGAACATTTCATTAAGTTGAAATGCACAGTAAGCTCGTTGTTTGTATAGAAAAACGACAAGAATAAATGTCCAAGTTCTTAAGTGATTGAATCTGGCTGTTTTCTAATTCGAATTGTGAAATTTGCAATGAAATTAATGTTGGTTTTTAGTGTTTACGTTGGGGTAAACAATGAAATATTTACAACAATAAATAAGAGAAGGATAGTTTTTTTCTCCCGTAAGCAATTATTTCCCGCTCTGCTGTACCAACGTCTGTTTTCTTTTTCTTCCAGTTGTTTCTAATTTGCGCGGTTGAATTGGCACCCCTGCTGCCTGCTGGATCTGTCCGAGTTGATGAAGCCATGAAGCTGCCGCCACAAGTTCATTTTATTAAAAAAACTGAATACTAACTATGTTACAAAATAAATAGAGTGGCGCAACAGCTCTTGAAGAGCCAAGGCCTAAATGACTTACTCTCATCAACAATTCTCTGGGTGGAAGAATTGAGGGGACCTACAATTTAACGCCCATTCCGAACGGCAGAGTTGAGAAGCACTTTTTCATGACAGATTGATACTCTTGGAAGTTTTGTCAGTTCTTCGCAAGAGGCAGTGCCCGTGAAAGATGAAATAAAAACCTTATGGGCACGAGTAGGACTCGAACCCACGTAGCTCTGCTTAGCAGCCAACATACCTAACCACTAAGCCACGGGCAACTGCATACTAACTTAGTTGAACTGCGAAAAATCGGTTAAGAAATTATTGTTTTCGAGCTATAAATTGCCAAAAAAAACTCTTCACGAATCGTTTTGCTTGCCAATTTTTCTAATAATTTCACTAAACTGTGAATTGCTAGTTGCCCAACTTCGAATCAATAGTACAAACAAATGTTTTGCATTATAAAATTAGCTTTTTTAAAAAACTAACTACTTAAAGGTGCCACTTACTGTTGCCACCACTTTGTAATGAATTTTTTTAGTTTACGAACACCTTTGGGAGTTTTCAAAGCATTCAAATATACCCTGCTTGATTAGATAAAAATTAAAGGTTGGGACCTTGCATATTGTAATGACTAATGACATATAATTTACTTTGGAACTCAAATTAATTTATTTATTGTTTCGGTTATGGGAATACAAATTTTTCCGTTAATCTGTTGAAACGGCTAAGGGAATAAATTGAATTTGAATAAATAGAACAATGTGATTTCATGGAATTTGGAATCAATCAATTTAAGGAGCTTCTAAGTTATTTGAGTTGATTTGGATAAAAATAGCAAATAACGACTTTGATAAATAAGTTGGTCTGATTATTGTTGGTTACTACGTTACATTTTTTAATTATAAAGGGGACTGAGAATTTCTATAATTTCAATAAAAATCGTGGTCAAAGACTTTTCCGCAACGAAACAAAAATGAAATATAAGGTCATTCAATCCATGTATTTATGTTGGTATTCGACATCTGTCAAACGTAACTGTCATCTGCAATTTCATAAAACCCAAAAGTGCCATAGCATACAGAGAAAGTGACTGTTTGGTATGCTCTATAGTTGAAAGCCGTCATTGGTCCGGCGGACGATTAGAGTAAATTCGGAGCGATATGATGACCGATTTTTTTTTGGCCGGTGATTAAAGATCATTACTTGGACGATTTATGTGGTTTCAACAAGACGGGGCAACAAGCCACACAGCACTACCAAATATGGCCTTATTGCATGAGAAGTTTCCTGTTCGCGTAATTTCACATTTTGGCGACATCAATGGGCCACCAAGATCATGCGATTTGATACCGTTAGGTATTTTTCTGTGGGGCTACGCAAAAGACCGTATCTACGCGAATAGACCCAGAACTCTAGACGCATTAACAACCAACATTAGTCGAGTTTTGGCCGAGATACCACCCGAAATGTGCACAAAAGTAGTTTAATTTACCTCAAAACAATCGTATGCTGCGAATACTTCCGATGCGGCCATTTGAATGATATTGCTTTTCCCACTCAATGGCAAGGTCCAAAGTTTATAATGAAATAAAATTTTCATTGAAAATGTATCGTTGTGTGTTTTATTTAGCTTTACTTTCGAACGAACGAGGAATTATTTTTCTTCGTTCTCCATGATTCTCATCATTTCGTGTCTCCTAAAATTTCTGTTTTTGAAAATGATTGTGGCCTAGTTAAGGGCTGTTAGAAAAAAAAAATAGGTACCAGAAGAAAGGAGCAGATTGTCATAAGGAAAGATAGGATTTTTTGCGGTCAATCGGCATTGAACAAAAGTACTGTGGGAAAGTACTTTGTAGTCAAATGGCTTGGGTTCTTTTGGGTTGTGAAATTTTAGTTTTCGGTCTTTCGACCCCAACGCCTTACAAACAAGTTTCGTTTAAACAGTTGCAATGATCGTTAGGTCTAAACGTTTTACAATCTTTAAACGCTTGAAAGAAAAAAAACACATTCCGACGAATATTGCTCATATAAAAACCTTTTTAGTCTGTCAAACAACCAATAATTATACAATAAAATCAAGTTCGAGCTCCTGAGCTGTTCCTTTTAAATTGTTCCCATATCTAGGTTCATGGAAAAATGCACCCAGTGTCACACAAACTATCAACTTCTAAGTAACTCCATCCTTTTGCCTCTAAGTCAGAGAAGACCAATCAAGGAAGTGCTTTGTGGAAGTAATTTGTTGATTTAAACTTGTCCTTGCTATTGACATTCAATTTGTTAGCTCCACCTAAGTTGTTAAATAACCCTTTACAAAGAAACAAAACAAATGAGTCTTGAAATAATATCAAATCAATAAACCATTAACTGATGTCTTCCATTTGGTATCCGAGCTAACTCAAGTGCCACACTCAAATATTATTTCATTCATTCCAATTTATTGCTTCGAAAAAAGCGTTTCAGTCAAAAGTGCCTATAAATAAAGAACGTTCCTACTTCCTACATTACATAATACCAAATACATTAAAGAACAATAAATTACAGTTCTATACTCCCAATTATTGTCTGTCATTAAACAAAATAAAAAAAGAATAACCTTTTTGCTTAAACAATGTCCTTCCTGGTTTATTTTGTCATCGCGCTTGAAACACATTTTAAAATTGAACACAACGGTATTCATTTGCATAAGCGATTGCATGTTTTTGAAAGTTATGACGATGATGACCTAAGATAATCCTTTGTGTGCCACGAAGACACTAAGGTGCGGCAATAATTTGTTAGCGAAATTAGTCGAATATGCTATTATTTGCAGTCAAAATCGCTCTGTTGTTGCTAGTCTTTGATCGTGTAGAATCGTCGAACTTCAATGAATTGCGTGAATTGGTTGAAAAAATTCATCTGGAATCCGATTCGGTTACAGTATTTTGTATTGGTTTTGATGGAGATGTGTTCGAAAGTCTTCTATCGGAACCTCGACATCGGTCATATATCCCAATAGTGCATTTCACCTCTTTCCAACATCTTCAAAAAGACTTTTCCCTCACCAATGTGATACTTCTGCTGAATGTGTCAGATGTTGATTTAGAAAATGACAGTTTGAAAATTGTGTGGGATAGATTGAGTGTTCGAAAGTTCGTTGTTGTATGGTGCGATAGTCTGCAAACAATGAGGAACAATTTTGAATATTTATTCGAGAAGAAATTCACTAGAATTTTCGGCATCTTTGGCAACACACCATACGCTTACTTCCCCTACACAAATGGTGACAAAATAGTCCGTTTTGACAACCGGGATGGTTTACTACCGAACAGTTTGGCACATCTGACAAACTTCACATTTCGAACAACCATTCAAAAAGATTACCCTCGAGCATTTCGGTACACCGATGAGCAGGGCATCTCACGGATTGGTGGAAGAATTGGCCTGACATTCGTCAACTTTGTCCGAAGACACAATGCAACTTTCGAAGAAATTATCATCAACAATTCGACAAACCTCTTCATCCCTGGAGTGATAAATGCTACTTTGAACGATGTCATCGACATCAGTATGAACGTCTACGGGATAGCTAAGGGGCTTGACATGAGTTATCCTCTAATGTTACAAGGTTGGAACATCATGGTGCCGGTCAATGGACATTTGGATCCGTATGAGTATTACCAGAGACCTTTTACGCCTGCTGTGTGGAAGTGCATCGCTCTTACCATCCTCTACATAACAGTCATCGAAGTTCTTTTGAATGTGTACACCAAAAACCTCACGCCGAACATCTGGCCATCTTTCAGTCAGGCCTTTCTATTGGTTCTTGGACAACCTCTGCAGAAGCCAATAAACCCAAGTTATTACCGCATTCACTTTCAAGTGTTCCTATTTTCATTCATAATTGGAAATTTGTACACCATACATTTCAAATCGTTCCTAACCGTCTTCATCAATGTCAAGCAATACGACACAATTCAAGACTTAGTGGACAACAATGTGTTGATCATGATTCCAGATTTTGAAGTGAACGATTTGGGAGATTTCGATAACTATGCCTTCGGTTTTGAGCAAATTTTAGAACCAACAGAACATGCGGTCTTCCAGGTACAAATGAACTCAATGTGTAATACAAAATTTGGATTTACAATTGGCGGTGATAGATGTGACTTTTTAATTCGACTACAATCGTTATTTGTAAAGCCGTTGTTTCGGAAAGCTAGCGAACCTCTATCGGAATTCCATTTGGGGTTTTTGCTGCCCAAACATTCACCTTTTAAAGAAATTCTGGATAAGTTTATTTTAGAAATCGCAGAAACCGGTTTGATGTTAAAGTGGGAAGTTGATGCAGCCTATCAGTCGATTAAATCTGGAAATCCGATGAGAATGTGTCGCGGGAAGGAGGTTTATACAAAAGTTGGTGCGGCCCTGACTTTGCATCATTTGTTATTTGGATTTTATTGCTTGGCTATTGGTTTGACAGTTGCATTGGTTGTGTTTGTTTGTGAATTGATTTTTGGTAAAATTTTGGTTTTAAAGTCTATTTCTATTTTTTTGACAAGATAATTTGGATATGGATTATTTTTATTTTTAGAAAAAATAAATTAATTGATTAAAAGCTGAACTCTTTTTTCTGTTTAATGGCTTACAAAGTTGATGGCACAAATGCGAGTGATTTTATCAAAAAACAATTACAAAAATGACAAATATTTACAGACCTGTTCTTCATGCAAATAAAAGGACTACTAGAAAGTAAAAACAAAACAATTCTTTAATAATTCATTAATTACCTAGACCTACATACATTTCAACTGACTAATTTCGGGGCATCAGCTCAATGTCATGCAAAGCTATCGATTTCTTAATGGGAGACAAATAGGAAGCCATTCCCATGCTGTTGAAGTATTTGTGTACTCTAACATTCTGGAAATAAAGTCTTCGAGTCATTCGATCTGATTGATATTTGTATCTACTGTATGAACAGTGAACACTGTAAATGTGATATTTTGTAAATCAGCCTTTTAAAGTGCTAATTTAAGTCAACATAGTCCAAGATCCCAGAGCAATCAAACATAACTTATTTTCACACGGATGAAACCTGAAGTTTTCAGTAGCGTCTCGTATGCCTTGAATACCTACCCGCTTTGTGGAACCTGCCGAGTGACACCTGGGCAGGTACCAGGTGAGAAAGGAAGCTAAAAATAAGTTTTATTTTACTTATTTTCACATGGCTGATTTTTATATATGTCATGAAGAATATTATTTTAAAGTAATATCCTAAGTGTCAGACACTTTTGATGGACCAGAGCTTTTGTCAGACGCTTTAAAGGTACCCAAATATTGGAGTCAATGAAGCTCATAAAAGGGCGTTTTCAGAAAGTCCTCAGAAACAGCTCGGATTTGGAAAAAAAAATCCCAATTTTTTTGTTTTTTATATTGTTTAAAATCAGGAACATTTCATTTGGGGGAAATAATTGCTTATACTGTTTAAACAATTTTTATATTGTTTATAAAGTGTGATCCACGAACGACGTTTTTGGTAATTGGAGTGTATAGGTTGCATTAAGAAAAGAAAAAAATCATAGTGAAGGGGGGGTCTATTGTCCCCCTTTTAGCCGGGAGGGGCGATCTTATAACAAAAAAACCCTATTTAAAAAAAAAAATTAAATCAACGGCTTTGTCCTTAATGCCGTGTTAAACCTTCTTACTCTAAAGCACTATTCACATGAGCACGAACAACGACCAACGAATGAACGAAAATTCGTCGATTTTGACATTTCTTTCACATGAGAGTTTTTAATTCGTCGCGAATGAACAACCAAAACACAAGGCAAGAATGATTTTTGAGGTTATACGCGCGCGAAAATTTTGTTCGTTTGGAGTGTGGACGATGTGGAACGCGAATAGAGTTTGGCAGTTCGTATCAACTAGATTTCTTTTCGCGACGAATTAATTTGTTTTCTCAAATTTATTAATATTTGAGATTAAAAAGTAATTTTATGCATCATGAATCAATCATAAACTATACTTCTATCGTTTTGTTGAGGATTTGTAGGTAAATACGGCTTCAAACGCATCTAAAATCACTTTTCTTCATTCATTCGTCGTTCGTTGGTCGTGCTCATGTGAATAGTGCTTAACAGGATCAGCGAGATTAGGTCAGGACCATCTGACAAAAATCTATGAAAAACAAGAAGCTGGAAGGCTGGAACATAATTCCCCGTTCTCAGTGAGATAGTTACGGTAATTTGTACAGTATATTTATTTGACTGGAACTAACAAGATACAAGGTCGGAAATGTCAAATTGTCTAAACGAATTTCAACTGTCATTTTCGTCGTCGTATCTAATGTCGTTTTCCACTGGTCTTTTTTGACGTTTCTTCTTCTACCTCCAATGGAACGGGTTATGGTGTATGTGTCATTCTTCGGACGATTCTGTTTTCAAAACAGAAGAGTTCTTCTCAGAAGCATTCCGTCTGTCAAAGTCAGTCCAATGGAATGGTTTCAGAAGACTTCTGGACTCTTCCGAATGCTTCTGGACGACCAATGGAAAACGATATAATTGAGAAACCATTCGAATTTTAATGGCGTTTTTAATTACAGTATTTTACGGATATAAGAAACACTCATATAAGAAAAACTCGCTCATAAGAAACGCAACCTAAAACACCATGTCTTTTTCTTAAATTTCTCTCTGAAATTGAACGTATATAAGAAACTCGCATATAAGAAAAACACGTTTATAAGAAATACATTTTAATGCACACTACAAATTTTCAAGAACAAAAAAGGACGCATATAAGAAACTAACTTCAGCTCTACTTTAAATGAATTCGATGATGAATTCCGTTACCTTGAAAGCTTTGAAAGTGCAGAATGTTTCGGAGAAATAAACGAAAGAGATCTCAGGAATGAAATGCAAATGATGACAGATGGGTCAGATGGGTACGAGGCACCAGATTAAGTTGAACGAGAAGACGAAGGTTTACAGTTACTACCACCGCCAACTAGGACCGAAGCAATTGAAGCGTTCTTTCTGCTAAAGCGGTTTTTTTGATAGTGACGAAGAACAGAGTTTGGATTCTATTCAAGAACTTCTTTTCAAAGACATTTCTTAGGATTTCATTCAGAAAAAAATCGAAGACTTTTTTTTATATATTGCTGACATATAAACAGTTCCTATAAATATGAAGCTTGTATAATAATATTACTCTCTGAACTTAATTGTGCAGGTATGCAATATTTTGCTTATTTAAGAAAAGACTTATTTTTATTTATTTTTGTTATAGTAAGCGTCTGTTTCACAGTGTATAAATAATGTTCTGATTAGTTACCTGCCACTTAAATAAACTGCCAGTTAAATCCTTCTGTTAGTGAGTGTATGTGCCTAGCCTCTTTGTTTGTGCATTTCTTTTTCTCTTGTTTTCTTTTCTAATATTAATTATTATTCTCAAACGGTGTTCTTGTAATGAAATTTATTTCCTAATTGAAAATGTATAGAATTTGATCATACAAATATTTCAGCGATGAAAACAATATGTATACATATATTAAGTATTTATAAAGTAGATCCCACTTCGGTATTATTAGCTGTGATAATGCATTGTTAGCTGTAGCACAAGTTGTAACAGTGAGTTTTGTGTTTCACATCAAACAAATTTTCCAGTTAAAAATGTTTTGACAAACATGAAATCAAAAAAGAAGTATTTGCTAAATTTTTTCATCAGAGATTCAACCCTCAGGTACATTTTTTAAAAAGTCGAAAATAATATCAATTTTATTGGAAGAAATGAAAATATTTTGCCTTTCAGACTTACGAGGGACGAGGGACTTTACCTCGATATCGTTATGATAAATTAATATATTTTGCTTGAAAAAGATTTTTGCCTTTTTCTTTAAATTATTTAATATTTTTTATAGTTTTATTTTTATTAAAAACAAATGACAAATCCTTGCCTTTGCAAACTTATAATTCTATTTTTATTGAAAAAAATGGCAAATCCTTGCTTTTTCAGAATTTTTATTCTATTAACTGCCAGTTAACTACTTTATAGGGCACTTCATCCTCCCTATAAGTTACTTGACACTTTAACTACTAGTTAACTCTACTCAGATTTTATGAAACGCTATTTTGAATTTAAACTGCTAGTTATCTTCCAAGCTGCTTAACTCGGACTTTACCTGTATATTGTGAAACAGACGCTAAATATTCTCACGTTTGAAAATAAAAACTTTTAGTTGTTTTTTTTTTTTTGAGGTCATAATTTTCAAAAACTTTATACATTGTTTTTTAGAAGACATTTTTTTTCTTATATCCGTGTTGCTTATGTAAGAAATTTTATTTCTTATATCCGTTGTTTGCATATAAGAAAAACTCGGATATAAGAAAGAAATGTCCGGGATTTTCAGACTTTCTTATAAGCGTGTTGCACTATATTGGAAGCTTAGGAAACATTCTGAATGCGTTCAGAAAAGTGACAGTTCTGAGTCTGAAGCGAAGAGAATTTCTCTTCCGATCTTAAAACCGGAATGCTTTTTTTAGCTATACTAGGATTGCCAATTAAAAACGCCAAAAGTGTTATTGTTTTTGACGTTTGCTTGAATGTTATTCACACATCTCTCATAAGGTAAAAATAAGTAGGATGTCTTGCCTTAGCTCTTGTATATACATACCTGGTTTTTGGAGTTTTGTAAACTTTTCTTAGAATAAGGTTTCGAGTTTTGGAAGTCAATTGAAGATTGCCATTTATTGCCAATATGTGCCGAACGGAAAGGTGTTACTGCAAATTTTTCTGTTTGTTTTATTTTCTCATCCGGCATTACACCTATCAAACATTGTAGCCTATAACATGAAATCCATGGCTAACTAATATCATATTTGACTTTTGAGTGCACAGGGTCATTAATCACTTAAGTAATATCAATTACCCTATAAATATTAAAGGTTTTAACATGCTCGATGACATGCCTTAAGGGAAAAGAATTGATTTTCTTGCAACCATTTAGAACACAGTCTAAATAGAAACAAACTATCTGCCTCATTATATAAAGAACAAACCTGACTTAGCTGTGCCATCATTAGAAAATGTTAACCGTCAAAGTCTTGACCATATTCCAACTATGTATTTTTGCTCACGGTTCAAATAATGAGCAATTCGGTGCCCTTATTCGCAAAGTGTACAGTGAAAGTCATCTGGAGACATTACTCTTCATCAAAGTCGACGAGGAATTTTTGAGTGAATTTTTGAAAAACAACACTGAAATGCCAGTGTCGATTCTAAACACTGAATCATCGTTTGATAAGTTGAAGCGGCTCTTCTACAATCACATTCTGGTGCTGCAAATTCCATACGAAAAATATGATCTTAAGATATTTCAAAAAATCATCATCAAACTGCAACTTCGAGAATTTGTTATCGTCTCGGCATCAAACATGTTCGCCCTTGAGCAAGTTTTCGTTTATTTTTCGAACAATAAATTCACTCGAATTTTTGGAATCGTTAACGAAACTCAGTATGCATATCTTCCATTTGCTGATGAACGGATTCAAGTTGTTTCAGAGACACAGCCACTTATTGACGCCTATCAGGACTTAAACGGTTATCGTTTGCGCACAACTGTCATACCGGATATACCGAGGATTTTCTTCTATCCAAGCAGTGAAGTTAACAAAACCAGAATAATCGCAGGTTGTTTTGGCAAAGTTTTCAAATACTTCATGAGAACTTATAATGCTTCTTTCGAACACTTGGTTTTGGACAAATGTAAAGGCTTATGTATGCCACGTATCTTCAATGCACTTCTCGATGGTCAAATGGAAATCGCGCCCAATATGTATTCATCGAATTTGATGCCTGGGTTAGAACTCAGCTATCCCGTGAAAACCATAATCAATACCTTACTTGTACCTGTTATAGACCACTTGGATACCAATCAGTACTTCTTGAGACCGTTCTCGTACACCGTTTGGATTTTTATAGTCATCACTTTGTTCTATCTAATTCTCATGGACTATATTACAACAAAATACACCGACACTGGGGTCAAAGCGAATGGCTGGGAGAGTTTCCGACAAATTTTCCTGATCTACATGTCCCTGCCGGCTGGAAAACAGATTTCATACAACTATCGATTTTACATTCAAGTCATGTTGATTGCATTCATTCTCAATAACATGTACATAAACTACTTTACGTCATATCTGACAGTTTTCATTAAAATCGAACAATTTGACAACAAACTGGACTTCTACTATCATGGTGTTCGGATTTTGTTGCCTGATTATGTTTACAATCGGACCGCTTTTACCGGAATCTATCCCATCAATTTCGAATATCTATTTCGACCTGTATCACTTCAGGAATACACGTTTCAACGGAATGCCATGAATAATACCCGATTCGCCTATTTAACCGATTCCGATATTGCTCAATTTTTGATAAAATTGCAATTAGTTTATGCAAAGCCAATGTTTCGAATAATTCGAAGGCCATTGAATAGTGTTCTTTTGGGATTTGTTTTGCCAGAGCATTCGCCGTACAAGGCAATTTTAAGGAAGTACATATTTAATGTTCACCAATCGGGATTGGTTGGGAAGTGGGACAACGATGTAGTTTGGCATAGTTTGAAAGCAAATTTCGATGGAGTAGCGATTCGAACACCCCCTGAGATTCCATTGCATACGCCATTGTCAATGGCCCATTTGATTTTTGCTTGGAATATTTTACGAGGTGGATTGGCATTTGCTGTGGTTACGTATCTTTGGGAGAAATATGGCCGGGCTGCGAGGAATCGTTTTCGTTCTTGGAGATGTACTTTTAAGAGAAAATCCGGAAATAGTCATAAGAATAGAGAATTGTAGACAGAACAAAGTGTTACTTGCGCAATAGTTTTGATAGACATAATTGTTTTACATTAGAACCGGCTTTGAGGTATTAATCAAACAAACCTGCTGACCTTTACGAACCCCATTATAGAGGGTTCACATCATCAAATAATATGTTTGAAAAACTTGGCCTGAATTCGAAAATGTGAACGCGTCATCAAGCAGCTAGTCAAGCATGTAGGACGATATCAAAAATGTATTCGGGTTCATCATCATCAAATACTCATCAAGCAAATTTGTCAAACATATTTGACAACGTGAACCCCCCTTATAAAGTTATAAACTGCATTCTGAATGCGTTCAATTGGGCAAAAGTGACAGTTCTGATTCTGTAAAGAAGAGAATGATTTTAAAAACAGAATGCTTTCTTTTAGCTTTCAGATGGCGAATTTAAAAAACCATTAGTCTAATCTAAAATGTTAGGTTACTCTTTTTTAATAACGCGTAATCATTTTTACAACAAATGGAATGAACTATCAGCTGTTGCATTCACAGTGAAATTAATTCCGAAAAATTATATCTTAGTTGTATTTCAATTCTTTACTTGTCAACAATAAAAAAACTGAAAATGCAAATTCAAAAACTTGTATTATTTCTTCAGTTGACCAGAATTTTTGCACAAAACTTTGACGAAATTGGAAAACTTGTCGACAGAGTGCAAAAATCAACTGATTCTGCAGCTGTCTACTTTGTTGAAATCGATGAACAGGTTTTGCCATCTTTTATGAAAAATTATTCTTCGGTGACGGTGTCAATTTTCAACACAAAATCCGCATCTGACTATGTCAAATTCACCAATACAATAATAGTGTACCAAGCAATTGAAAACAGCAACAACAATTTGAAGCTTGTGGCGAATTTGATAAAAAGTCTTTTGTTTCGAAAATTCGCTATCGTGATTGCTAATAGTTTTGACACTCTTCAGCAAACCTTTATTTACTTTGACAAACACAAATTCACCAGAATTTACGGGATCATTGACAAAACAGGCTATGCATACCTTCCATATGCCAACAACAAAGTCCAAAAACTGACAAACGATGATGTTCCATTTCCAAATGCCTTAAAAGATCTAAACGGTTTTGCTTTTCGAACTACAATTGCAAAGGACCTTCCAAGGACGTTTTGGTACACCGATCGAAATGGTCAAAAACGAATTGGAGGATGTTACGCACCGATATTTATGGAATTTTTAAGAAGGTTCAATGCAACTTTTGAAGAAGTCATTATCAATAATAGCTCTGAGTTGGACATGCCGGGCATCTTCAATGCTACTATGAATGACCAATTGGACATAAGTATGAATGCGTATGTGCCAAGTGAAAACCATGATATGAGTTATCCGATAGCAGTTGTCGAACTAGTTATAATGGTCATTCGAAAAGGCTTCATAAGTCCACATGAATATTTTCAGAGACCGTTTTCGAGGTCGGTATGGATTTGCATTGGATTGACCTTAGTTTTTATAACAGCAATGAAGACTCTACTTGATAAGATTTTGAACGGGAATGTCGATGTTTGGAGTAGTTTCAGTGGAACCTTCTTAACATTTCTCGATATGTCTCCGGAACGTCCCATCACGTCGGCCTATCGTTTACACTTTCTTGTTCTGGTATTTTCCTTCATTATTGGACGGCTCTACAACATTCATTTCACATCATTCTTAACTGCTTACATCCCAATTAAACAAATTGACACATTCGAAGATATGGTAGATGAAAAGCTAAGATTATTCATGGCTTATTTTGAATTTAACCGTACACCTGGTTTCTATCCCAAAGGCCTTGCAGATCTGATTGTAACAATCAACAAAACCATAACACTAACGAGTCGTAGTGATAGTATTGACATGTCGTCAACCTATGGAATAATGCTCGGAGGTGATAAATGTGATTTTTTAATCGATTGGCTAGCATTGGATGGAATAATTCTGTATCACAAAGCTCGTCAAATTATCAAAAATTATTTTATTGGTTTTATGTTGGCCTTCAATTCGCCATTCAAGGAAATTTTAGATGAATTTATAATTGAAATTCATCAAACAGGTCTAATGAAAAAGTTCAAATCGGACACTTTGTGGCAAGCAAAGCAATTGGGTTATTCTTTGAATATAAATTCGAGTTTATTGGAGACGATGAAGGCAAAGGGACAAGTTATGGAACAGGAAATGCATCAGCCTTTGACTTTATGGCATTTACAAGTTTCGTGGCTGTGTTGGATGGTTGGGTTAGGACTGTCTGCAGTGGTATTTGGAATTGAAAAGTGGATTCATCGCTATTGCAAGAAATAAAATTGTTAACGTGAAGGTTTAAACACATATTTATCTAACACAATCATAGACATTTTGCAATGTTAATACTGTTTTAAATAAAGTAGTTTCTTTGGCGATTTTCTTAAAAACGATTGTTTTTGATTAATAAAATGAACACTTGGTATTCCCTCATGATTCATGAAGCTGAAACACAAACACGTTTTAGCTTTGGCTTCGCCTGACGTTAACGAGTTCAGTCATAGGAATTCAATGCAAGCTATCACATTCACAATGAAGCTTCGACCGCAGGTTTCGTACGTAATGTTACGTAACGTGACTCCAAACAGAAGCTCTAGTTCAAATACGCGGAACATTTTCTTTGTCTGACAGCTCATACTGCTGTTGAACACAAAATTCATTATTTTTGAGAGGGATGATGTTGATGGAGGGAGAACTGTCATTCAAAGCAAACTCGAAGCGGGTGCATCATAACGCAGACGAAAATAAAGCTGAAGCGTGTTTTTGCTTAAGCCATTATTGAGCTGTCAGTTAAAAACGTCAACGCTATTGGATTGATGGATTTTATGGGTCGTTGAAGTTAGCTGCGTTGTGGGGGCAAAACCGCATTCTGTGATGATACGCAACACAGGACGGATCAAATAAAACTAAAACTATAGGTCAACACGTTTCATAATTTGTTTCCTTGATGAGGATAATAAACCGCTAAATGTGAACCCTTTGAAGCCTGAAGGAATATAATTAAGTTAATGAACATTGATATTGACTGAAAGTCTAATGTAAACATTTCGTTCGCTCAGTCTTTTATAGAAAAACAAGAACACGTTTCACAATAATCAATTTAATGTATGGCTTTATAAACGAATGTCAGTGTCCTTTTTGCTGTAGTTAAATGCAGTAACTTTGGTTTTCCTTCATCGCTGAACTTGAAACAAAATATAAAATACTGATCAATGTTCATAATAAGAAATTTCATATTTTTATTTCTATTTTTGACACGGCTCGGAATAAGTTGCGAACTGACTCAGTTAATTTTAAAGGCCCACAAATTGTCGGACTCATCATCGATTTATTTTATTGGAGTGAATGAAAAGGTTTTAACTGTATTTATGAAAACACATCCGTCGATTCCAGTGTCAGTTTTCTCTTCAACATCAGATACGATTTTCAACATATACACAAACACAATATTAGTGTTTCAAGCTTCTGAAACAGTATTCCAAAACAATAGCGATGTGGTATCGAAATTTATATTGAAATTATCGGTTCGAAGATTTGTCATCGTGTCTGCCAACTGCTATGACACCCTTTACCAATTATTTAAACTTTTTAAGGAGAAAAAATTCACTAGAATTTTCGGAATCACTGGAAATATGACATATGCCTACCTCCCCTTTGCTGATATTCAAGTTCAAAAACTATCCGACAATCAGCCACTACCAGATGCTTATCGGGACTTGAATGGCTTCAAGTTTCGAACAACGATTCAAAGAGATATCCCAAGGACATTTTGGTATACCGACCGGAATGGTCAAAAACAAATTGGAGGAAGCTTTTCGCCAATATTTCTGCAATTTCTCAGAAGATTCAATGCAACTTTTGAGGAAGTTTTAATCAACAATAGCTCGGATATGAATCGTCAAGACATTTTGAATGCATATAAGAACAATGAAATTGATGTTAGTATGAATTCAATTTGGCCGCATCCCGAACTAGAAATAAGTTATCCGATAGCAACTATGGAATACGTTATAATGGTTCCGCAAAGTGGCTATGTAAGTCCTCATGTTTACTATCAAAAACCTTTTTCAGTAGGAGTTTGGTTTTGCATTGGATTGACATTAATCTATATATCATCAATGAAGATTCTTTCTGATATGTTTTTGAACAGAAATGTAGATGTTTGGAATAGCTTCAGTGGAACGTTCTTAATGTTTCTAAACATGTCTACAGAACTTCGCATCACATCGGCATACCGTTTTCACTTTTTGATCTTGATGTTTTCTTTCATTATTGGTCGACTCTACAACATTCATTTCACTTCATTCCTGACGGCCTATATACCTATTAAGCAATTCGATACAGTTAAGGACTTGGTGGACAAGAAACTGAGCGTGATGTTGCCAAAGTTTGAGATTGTCAATACCTCTGGCTTTTATCCGGATGGTCTTGAAACGCTTTTTGTGCCAGTTGAGTATTCAGTTTTTCTTCCCCAAATGGAATCCATGAGCAACACAAGCTTTGCATATATAATTGGCGAAGATAGATGTCAATTTCTGATTGATCTTCAGCTATTTTCTGATGGAAAAAGTTTATTTCGTAGAGCTCATCAAATCATAAGTATTTATTTTGTTGGATTTTCGATGGTACTTAATTCTCCGTTTGCAGGAATTTTAAATGATTTTATTATTGAAATTAAGCACACTGGTCTCATGGAAAAATGGAGATTGGATTCGGTTTACCAAGCAAAACTATTAGGATTCCGTCAAAAATCAACTGGAAATTCGGGAGCCACTGAACGAGGAAATGTGCAAAATATAAATAAGCCTCTGACATTGAGTCATTTGGAATTCCCTTGGTTTTGTTTGCTCGTTGGACTTGTGATTGCTTCTGTGGTGTTCGTCGCAGAAAAAGTCGTTAAAGCAAATAAAAGAACTTAGTAACTAATAAATCTTGTTTATTATTATTTATTCTCTGCCATCTTTCCGTTTTGCCCTGATTGAAGAATTTGCTTGCTTTTGTTCCATTAACTTTTTTCAAATGTCAAACGATTTATAAATTAGTTTACGTCAGGCTATGCTATATCATTCTAATGGATGATTTACATGGCAAATTCAACGAAAGCAATTATAGGCTGAAATGCGAATTGTCAGACCTTGCAGTTCGTTGCTTGATTTTGTTAGGAAAAAGCCACTAATGTTGGTTCCGGTCAAAGTTCTGTTTCTGTTATTTTGCCCACTTGTAAATAACTTTCCACAAAATATTGAATTTTCTCAGTTAATTGCTAGCGTTCTGCAAGAGTCAAATTCGAAAGCTATTCTACTAGTTGGACAATATGAAGACTTCTTCTGTGAATTCCTGAAATCACATCCTTTCGTGACGATATCAAATCTTGCATCACAATCAAGGCCCAGCAATTTTGTCAAATTCAGCAACACGGTTTTGCTTATTAATGTACCCCACGACGACCAAACACATCAATACATTGATTTACTTGATAACATAACTCCAAACCTCAACATACGAAAATTTGTAATAGTGTCAACTTTTCGCGTTGATTCCCTGAAACACTGGTTTCATCATTTTGCTGAAAACAAATTCACAAGGATCTTTGGAATCGCTCAACGCCAAATCTTTGCATATTTGCCGTACGCTGACAATCAATTTCAACAATTCTCCATCAGAGCAGACCGCCTCCTACCGAATGCCCAGAAAGACTTCAATGGCTTCGCTTTTCGAACAACCGTACAGACGGATATCCCACGAACATTCTGGTATCCCGACATGAATGGGATAATGCGAATTGGCGGCCCATATGGTCAGATTTTCATCAACTTCCTGCGTAGGTACAATGCAACTTTCACCGAAATCATCATTAACAATTCAACGAAACTTGACATTACGACTGTCATTAATGCGACAATCAATAATGACGTTGACATCAGCATGAACGTATTCTGTGCCATCAAAACTCTTGATCTGAGTTATCCCCTGAAAATCGAGAAATACACCATCATGGTTGCCCTGAACGGCTATGTCGACCCGAAAGAGTATTTTCAGCGACCATTTTCGTTTATGGTTTGGATAAATATTGGCTTGATTATTGTCTATGTGACCTTAATCGATGTGATTTTGAAGTATTTCACCGACTTGAAAGTGGATGTTTGGGCAAGTTTCAGTGTAGTTTTTCTAACATTGTTGCGAATGCCCTTAGAGCGGCCAATTTTGTCGGCATATTCAGTGCATCTTCAATTGACAGTTCTGTCATTCATAATCGGAAATATTTACGTAATTTACTTCACTTCGTTCCTAACAGTTCACATCAAGGTGAAGCAGTACGAGTCAATAGCGGATTTACTCGAACACAATGTTCGTGTTCTAATTCCACTTTACGAGTGGATACTTATTGAGAAGAAAGCACAGTTCCCGAAGGGTTTCGATCAGCTAATTGACGTCCTAGACTATGATACCTATTTTACACAGCTGTATTCGATGAGAAATACAAGTGTCGCCTTTTCACTTGGCGAAGAGAAATGCGAATTTCTCATTCGGATGCAGTCACTGTACGAAAAACCGTTATTTCGGAAAACCAGGGATGTTGTGAGTTCGTATTATTTGGGATTTTTGCTGCCATTCAATTCACCGTATAAGGAAATTTTTGATAATTTTATAATTGAGGTTAGGGAAACGGGCTTAATGGACAAATGGGAAACGGATGTTTTCGATCAAGCAATGAGAGCTGGATTTAAGATTGGAACGAGACAGAAGATCAAGGTGAAGCCGTTATTTGATCCTCTGACATGGGAGCATTTACGTTTTGCATGGCACTGCTTGATTTTTGGTTTGTTGTCGGCTGTGATTGTTTTTCTTGTTGAATGTTTGAGTGGAAAATTGTTTTGAATGTAAAGAAATGTTGATTGTGGAATAAAAGTAATGGTTGTGTTTTGTTTTACAGTTTCTATCGATTCAGGAAAGTGTTAGAGGTGAGTATTTATAACTGGATAGGACCGAACTTTATGAACACAATATCCGGTGGAGTGGGGAAGCTCGGTCAAAATTCAAAATGGTCCGCCGGTTGCGGTTAGTGGCTTATAGCCCAGGGGGTTGGGTTAAAATAGTAACGGTTCGTTACGAAACAAATCTTCATGATTCAAGCAACATTCCATCTGCAACAAGTGATTTTTCGGTCTGGAATACAAGCTTACCTTCTTAGTTGGGCGTAACTAGCCATCTCTTTTCTTAACAACAAGTGAAAATCAATGAGTGGAATCCAATCTTCACTTGAGTTTGGAGACAAATTTCCTTGTAAGAAATTCTCCAAATTATAAATCCTTCAAACCAAATTTACCGAAGAATCATTTTTTGAATAAGAATTCTTCGAAACAAATTTTTTGAAGAACAATTCTTCGAATACCAATTCATCTAACACAACCCTTTGAATCGTACTGAAATTCAAAGAACTGAAGTGCGTTCTGTAAATGAAAATATTCAACAAAAGTAAACTACCATCAAGTATTTGTCGTTCAGAAATACAAAAAGTTACGATTCGTAACGAAAATTACGTCATCAAGTCGTTCTGAAACGCATTGTTAATGTGTCAAATTCAAATAGTTACGACTTGTTAGTCCCTCTAGAAGGGGAGTTGATAGTGTGTATCTGTAGTGGATTTTTTTTTAACAGATCAACGAAAACGCGTTCTGAAATCATTTCAACTATTTCTAACGAATTCCAATTGTGATACTTAAACGGTTGCTTTTTTTTGACAAACCCACCATAATCAACGATTGTTATTAACAGAACGCACCACTGGTATTCGATTTATTTTATTAATTTATTGTTTTTCGATGAATCTTCAAGATAGCGTTCATTCTTCACATTCTTGAAGCATTGTTCTATAATAGGTTCCTGTACCAAACGAATTTTTTAACATGCATCGCAAACCTGTCTGAAAATAAGTTGTAAAATTTCTAAACAGCAGTTCTGTGTCTACTGAGTGTTTATTTAGGTGCATTTTGAAAATATTGTTTTTTTTTTTTTGTTATTGACGTCAATATAAGATTCTTAAGCTAACATTTAATTAGTTTTATTTATTTTTTTTATTTAACTGGAACCTTTTTTCACCTATTAATACTAACGCTGCAATTCCAAGTCCAAATGCCAAGCAAAAACCCGAAAATTCCAAGTGCCTCAAAGTCAACGGTCTGTAAACATTTTGCTCTAGAATGTGTAGTTCGTCATCATTTTTTCCATCCGAATACATTTCTCCCAATAAATCTTTTGGAAATCCCAATAATTTTGCTTGGTAAACAGAATCCCGTCTCCATTTATGCAAAAGTCCCGTTTGTTTAACATCAATGATAAAATTATTTAATATCTCTGCAAATGGTGAATTGGGTACCAGTAAATATCCAAGAAAATAAAAGTGTACGATTTCACGAGCTTTACGAAACAAGCTGTGTCTACTAGACAGTAGCTGAAAATCGATCAGAAATTGACAGCGATCTGCGCCTATAGCATAAGCATAACTTGTATTTCGCATAGAATTAATTTGAGGAAGGTATATTGAAGAGTCAACTGGTACAATAAGACTAGCAAAACCTTTTGGATAAAGATCTGGTATGTCCCTGAACTCGAAACTCATCATCATCACGCTTAAATTTTTGTCCACCATGTCCTGAATTGTATCGAATTGTTTAATTGGTATATAGGCCGTCAGGAATGAAGTGAAGTGAATGTTGTAGAGGCGTCCAATAATGAAGGAAAAAATCAAGACCAAAAAGTGAAAACGATATGCCGATTTGATTGGCCGTTCCGTTGATTTATCAAGAAACGTTAAGAAGGTTCCACTGAAACTACTCCAAATATCGACATTCCCATTCATAATCATATCGAGTAATGCCTTCATTGTTGTTAAAAAGACCAAAGTCAATCCAATACAAAGCCATACCCAACTCGAAAACGGTCTCTGAAAGTATTCATGTGGGCTTACGAAGCCATTTCTCGGAACCATTATAACGTATTCTATTAGATTAATCGGATAACTCATATCAGTGCCTGGGAGACTCCAATATGTGTTCATACTTATGTCCAATTCATTGTTTGCATATGCATCAACTATACCCTGTCGATTCATTTTCGAGCTGTTGTTGATCAAAACTTCTTCGAAGGTTGCATTGAATCGTCTGAGAAATTCCAGAAATATTGGCGAAAGACTTCCTCCAACTTGTTTTCGACCATTTCGGTCGGTGTACCAAAATGTCCTTGGGATGTCCCTTTGAATCGTTGTTCGAAACTTGAAGCCATTTAAGTCCCGATAAGCATCTGGTAGTGGCTGATTTTTGGAAAGTTTTTGAACTTGCTTATCAGCGAAGGGAAGGTAGGCGTATGTTATATTTCCAATGATTCCGAAAATTCTAGTAAATTTGTTCTCCTGAAGGACTATAAAGAATTGGTAAAGAGTGTCATAGCAATTGGCAGACACGATGACAAATTTCCGGACCGATAGTTTCGATATAAATTTCGATTGTTGCGACGTGGTATTGTTTTGTAATACTTTCTCAGAAGCCTGAAACACCAGTATTGTGTTTGTGTATTTTTGAATATTGAAAAGCTTATCCGCTGTTGATGAGAAAACTGACACTGGAATTGACGGATGTGTTTTCATAAAATCTGTTAACACTTCTTGATTCACTTCAATGAAAAAAATCGATGATGAATCCGACAAATTTTGAACCTTTTCGACTAGTTCAATCAGTTTAGGGTTCAAGCTGAGACTTGCCCAAAATTTCAGGCATATTAATAATTTTCTAAGGAGAATCATTGAATCGATATTTTCAAGTTCGACGTTGAATGATAACTGAAGTTATTGTTTGAAGGGCGAAGTTCTTTTCTATCAGGAAATTGTGCTGAAAATCGTTTTCTCTTCAACAATCAAAACCATTAATAAAATTGACTGTTAAGTTCAATGTTATAAATTTTAAGATTTCACAAGGATGATAAGAACAATTGTAGAAGTGTAGGTAGGTACTCCCTGAGTTTCCGAACCTTTTAATCTTTCATTCACCTAATTCTTTAGAATTTAGACATGAAATAACCGATTTTCATTTAATTTTCTGATTTACTCATGTGAGTAGGACGTTTTAAGACCAAACTTCCATTTGTTTTTATAAAAATTGACATTGATATTGAAATTACAGTATATCGCCCTTGAATGTGACGAACTAAAGATACATAACAGTAGGTACTGGCGACTGAGGCCATAGGCTTGGACAGAACAAGACATTAATACAACAGAGAGAGACGTGGAGACACAAAGAAGGAAAGATGGCATAACATAAACCTACTTGGCTCAGCGAGGAGGAGCCGAAGCTGGGGCTTGAACCCGCAGCGTTTGGCTAACTAATCAACTACGCCATATCATTTTTATTTTTTTCTTACATGCTACTTAAAATTAGGTCCTTAAAAATAAAACTTAAAATTAACTACAACTACCTATTCTACCTAAAAACTACCTACAAACTAAAACAACCACATCAGCAAATCTCTATTTTTTTTCATTTCACTTTTTTTGTATATTGTTCTTTTTTTTCATTCTTTTATTTTGTATTTTTTTTTTTGCTCCATCTTGTGCGAGGACGTCCCGACTGTAAAGGAGCCGACGGTCCACGGTTCTTCGCCTGACGTGGTAGATTAGCGATATCAGACCACATCTACCTAAAACGTGCACTATCAATATATTCGTCGTCCGGATAGAATGCCCCAAAGATCAAATTAATCGCCGAAGTTATTGCTCTCGCAGTATGACCCCGAACAAGTTTTATCACGAAATTGCCAATTCTGTTGATCCAAGCCTCGTTGTATAGAACCTTATTAGAATAGTAATGTAAATAAGAAGATTTCGGTGTCCGATACAAACCGAGACAGCGCCAAAGACACTGCCTCTCAAGCACACGAATCTTCTCCATTTGAGAACGTTGAACCACACTGGACATGCTAGCATTCACCTTGTACACTTGCTTAAAATCAGCTCCCATTGTCTTCACTATCTCCCCCGGGTTTTCGATAATAAAGAAGTCATCGTCCAAGACGGCTTCCTCAGGATCAATTTGCGCCGTCAGGAGTAAGTCTCTGTTCTCTGTATTTCTCTGGAGTTTCAGGCACGGAAGGTGGTTCTGATTTATTGTTTCTTAATATCTTATTGATCTGGGGAAACATACTCGGGTCGCTAAAATTAACGGCCTGAATTATGCTATCCCAAATCAAATTGATAGATAGTCTAAAGTTTTCTTTAATCAATTGATGGATGATCGACGACTTCAGCGCCCTAATCTCCAGGTCATTTGGGACTGTGAAGTGTCTGTACAAGTTTTTCAGTCTTGTCAGTAGTCCACTATTTTGTCTAGTCGCGTAACTGTAAGTGTCATTTTGGTCGCGTTCTTTATATTTCAATATTGTCCGTTCCATTGTTCGTTTTACCGTTGCGTCCATTTTTTGTAGATGTTGGTCGATTTCAGTATTTGTTAAATTTCTGTTATTTGGTGGAGCTATGTCACTCGAACGAAGTTCTCTTGCTAGAGCGTTGGTGAAACAAGGTCAACGCATCTTACTGTAATTGTAAGAATGCGTTGGAACGTATTCATCCAATTCCACGCGCTCGTTCGGAATCTGAATTACAGCAGCGAGTCCGCAGTGGTCACGAGAGTGATTTGATTACCCGCTTTGTCCGTTATTGTCAGACTGGTATCGTACAGCAAAAGGTCCAGAAAGGAACCGATAGTCAACTACGCGTACCTCTAATCAAGACCACCTGTTGCTTTTTCTTGATTCAGCGGGAACACATTGAGCGCATTCCGAAACCTAGTGAGGTAGTGACTACGTAGTCAACTCGTTCTGATTGGTTGAAAATAACTAATCAACCAATCAGAACGAGTTGACTACGTAGTCACCAGGTTTCGGAATTCGCTCATTGAATTGAGTGCTTGTCAAATTCAATTGTCAACGGATCAACGAATGCAAGTAGAAAGCTAACCAACTTTATCCGTTGTATCCGTCACTCGCGTTGTTTATGGGACGCGTTCCATAACAGCATGTGTATTCTATTGAGCTGTCAGTTAAAAACGTCAACGCTGACGGATTGTCGGGTTTCTATGGGTCGCCGCTTTTAGTTATCAGTTTATCACTTTAAAAGACTGATTTACAACTTTCCCGGACCTGACAAAATATCACATCTGCAGTATTTTTTAAGTATTTAATGTACGTTGTTACTTCCAAATACGTCGGATGCGTGCGCCCGCCGTGTGTGAATTGAGTCTTTGTGTGATGTGTCTGATAATTTCTTTTTCTTCTAACATTTTTCTACGTTTGCATTTGTTAAAAATTTAATTAAGTAATGCTTCTTCATAACAGACAAACAACACTCTGTATTAGCTCACTATTAGCCTATAAAGCTCAAAGCAGCGATTGTGAGAATAAACTAATTTATTTCTTGTCGTCAATCATAATATCTAAAGCTGTTTAATGGCAATCATAAATAATTATACCCCAAGTTTCCCGACATACAATCATATAATAGAATTTAATCAAGCATGATACATAACAGTAGGTAGGTATAGTTTGAAAATTTGTCTAATTGTAATTCGTTGGCATATTTATAATCCCACTTACGCGACATGACAAACACATTTATAAATGTAGTTAAATCATTTCAAGTTCAAACCCTGCTATAATACTAATTTATACGAGCGAAATGCTTTTAAGAATCCATTTAGAAATGTCCTTTCTAAATGCAAGGATAGTACTTCTGTTCCTTTCATTTTCGGGCTGTTTCGCGAACAATAGCAACCTCGAATTAAATAAATTGATTTGCAAAATATATTCAGAAAGTGATTCGGCAAGTGTTTTGCTGGTTAGCACTAGTGATGAATTTTTAAGTGAATTTACATTTGATATTCCCAGGATTATTTTTAAAAATAACTCCACTGACCTAAAAGTGAATAATTCGATCCATAATGTAATCCTTGTCGTACAAATGTCAAGAAAGCTTTACGAAGAGAAAACAAATCACCTTATCGAGATTATTGAAAGGATTCAGTTGCGAAACTTCGTTATCATTTCGGCTTTTGATGATCTTATGGAATCGGTTTTGTTCTTTTCAAAATACAATTTCAGACGGATATATGGAATACAAAAGAAGCGTGTTTTTACCTTTTTGCCCTTTGCTGATAATCGATTGCAAGAAATGTCAGAAAATCAACCACTTGTCAACGCTTACAAGAATCTCAATGGTTTAACGTTACGTTCTGTCATTCTTGATGACATCCCAAGAGTTTTTCACTATAAAAATGAACGAGGACAGCTACAAATCGCTGGATGTTATGGAGAAATATTTATCAATTTCTTAAAAAGACATAATGCCACATTTAAGGAAGTAGCCATTACTGACTGTGATGGCATTTGTTTGTCAAAAGTGATAAATTTAATCGCTGAGAATAAAATTGACATAAGCCCAAACATATTTGTTCCAATAGATAGATTCGACTACAGTTATCCAATCAAAATTCAAGGGTTAACCGTAATGGTTGCATTCAATGGCCGCTTGGACACAAATCAATACTTTCTTAGACCCTTCTCATCGGAAGTTTGGATTTCAATTGGACTTATTCTCATCTACATAATTTTCATGGATCTAATAAAAAATCTTCATACCAATCTGACAGCTGATGACATTTGGAAGAGTTTCAGCAAGCTATTCCTCATGATGCTTAGCTCATCATCTGGGCAGCAAATCAAAAAAGACTATCGGTTTTATGTACAAGTTTTGATTATGTCATTTATACTAGGCAACATTTACAACAATCATTTTACGTCATTTCTGACGGTTTCCATCAAAGGCAAAGAATTCGATACCATTAAGGATTTAATTGACAATCAAGTGCCTATAATGATTGCTGAATTTGAATTAAAGTCTATGCAAGCAACAACTGTTCTTCCAGATGGTGTTGAAAGAATTGTGTATCCCACTGAATCTTCTGTGTATACTAGAGAGAGGAATTCAATGAACAATACAAAATTTGCGTATGCCATTGGTAGTGATAGGGCTGAGTTTTTGATTGACTTGCAACAGAATTTTGGAAATTCGTTGTTTCATACAACAAGTGATAGTTTGAAGAAACAATACACGGTATTTCTTTTGAAGAAACACTCACCGTTCAAGGAGATACTCGATGATTTTATAGTACAAACGCATGAAACGGGCTTGATTCAGAAGTGGGAACGTGATGCCATAACGAAAGGTCTTGCGGCAGGATTTGAAATCGGGCATGATACAAATTATGCTCGGGGAGACAGACGTGTTCCGTTGGGAGTGAAACATTTGATGTTTGCGTGGAATGTTTTGGCAATTGGTTCAGGATTGGCGGTGTTGGCGTTTTTTGGGGAGAATTTAAAACAGCACTATTTCCTTTTGTTTGCAAAAAGTTTTTAAAAACAAAGAAACAAAATTCAATGAAGCTGCCACAAATCACCGCTTAAAATAAAACTTGTTAGTATACACTTTTCATTTTGTATAAATCAAACCCACTGCTTTTTCTTTTTATAGGTTCGTTCAATATAACCAGCGCTCCGGTGCTTATCATTGCCCTGAAGGGAGCTGTCAAAAAATTGAAAAATTTCCCATAGAATCCGTTAATAGAATAAACAACATTAATATGTTCTTAGGGAACGCGTCCCATAAGCCAAGTACGTGACGGAAGCGACGGATAGAGTTGATTAGCTTTCTACTTTTTGCGTTCGTTGATCTGTTGACAACTGAAATTGACGAGCAGTCAATTCAATGTGTTCCCGCTGCAACAAGTAAAAGCAATTGATGATCAAAATTGTGTGCAAGAAATCATTTTGACAGTTTGCAAGTTTTTTGGTTAATTGTCAGCATGCAACTTATTCTATGGAACACACAGGGGAAAAGTGTATGAAAAGCTGGCAAAAACCTAAAAAAAAAAACGAATCCGGCAAATCCTAATAAAAAGTACGGGATTATACAGTGCAAGTTTTTATCATGTTGTTTGAATTTTCACCAAATTAATGACTCATTTGGCAGTTGCCCGTAGCTTAGTGGTTTGGTGCGTTGGCTGCTAAGCAGAACGTCGGTCGTGGGTTCGAGTCCTACTCGTGCCCATTAAGTTTGTATTTCATCTTTCACGGGTACTGCCTCTTGCGAAGAACTGAGAAAACTTCCAAGAGTATCAATCTGTCATCAAAAAGTGCTTCTCAACTTTGCCGTTCGGAATCGGCGCGCGTTAAATTGTAGGTCACCTCAATTTTTCAAAATTCTTCACACGCACTCAGAGAAATGTTGATGAGAGTAAGCCACTTAGGCCTTGGCTCTTCAAGAGCTGTCGCGCCACTCTATTTATTTTCAATGACTCATTTGAACTTGTGTTTTCTGTGCAGTGGCTTAGCGGTTGTTGTTATTAAGGTGAAAAAAGGAGAAAGTGTTCAAGTCAATTTTTTTTTACAGTGAATTAATTTTTTTAATTAATTTTTTGATATGAATTCAGTCGTCAACATTTATGTACAACTAGCTGACCCCGAGAACTTCGTCCCGCCGCCCTTCAGAGCAACTACAGAATAAGTATGTATCCAATGCACCTGCAATTATATGCAATTTTCCCTTTGAAAACAAATGAGTTTTCCCAGTTTTTCATTAGAACTTTCTTTTTTCCATTCGAAAACTCATTTTGAAATTTTCCAGTTTTCCATTTGAAAACCAATGCAAATGCAATAATTAAAAAAAAATCCTAAGAACCATCTACAGACTAACACGAACAAAATAAAAAAAAAAATAGCCAAATCCGTCCAGCCGTTTGTTAGGTATTCGGTCATACACGAACAGGATTTCATCTATACTAATATATAAAGTAAGACTTTTGTTTGTTTGTCGGTTGTATGTTTGTAGTCGATAAACTAACAAACAAACAAAAGTCCTACTTTATAAATGATGCACAATTGTTCTCCCATGCACTGATTGTACAGTAGGAGGTTCTGTAAGGAAAAGAAATAGTTAATAAGCACAAAAAACATTGATTTTTAATTTACTTACCCGAAATTTTGTTTTAAAATTCAGGAAACTGGCAGATTGACAGGCGAGGCGACATCAATTTTTTGAAATGTCTCTCTATTTTCATTTCATTTCCTTTTCATTCTTCCTTATTATATTTAAGGCTGAACTCCTACTTAAGCGTTTGGACCAAATCAATGTTTACACGCGAATTCTTGGGCACGATTTTCTGTGCAAAAGAAATTTTTAACTTCGATATTTTAAAAAGGCATGGATTTAAGTTTCCACAATCTACGTGCATGAAAATTTCGCATTATGAATATTGGTTTTCAAAGCGAAAATTGCATGTAAGTGTAGGTGCATTTGTTTTCAAATGGAAAACTGGAAGATTTCAAAACGGGTTTTCGAATGGAAAATAGAAAGTTCTTGAGGAAATACTCGGAAAACTCATTGGTTTTCAAAGGCAAAATTGCATGTAAGTGTAGGTGCATTGGTTTCCAAATGGAAATCTGGAAAATTTTAGAGTATAAAATAGAAAGTTCTTGATGAAAAACTCGGAAAACTTATTGGTTTTCAAAGGGAAAATTGCATCTAATTGTAGGTGCATTTGTCTTCAAATGGAAAACTGGATGATTTCAAAACGGGTTTTCAAATGGAGAATAGAAAGTTCTTTTTGAGAAACTCAGAAAACTCTTTGGTTTTCAAAAGGAAAATTGCATTTATTTGTAAGTGCATTGATTGATTGTCAAATGGAAAAATGGAAAATTTTTGATTGGGAATTTGGAAAACTCTGCGAGAGCACGAAAAAATTCAAGACCTTAAATCAAATCTTTGCATATAATTTGAATTGCATTGTTAAGTTTGTATGTCCGGTAGGGACTCTATATCCGCTCAATCCTCAATGCATTTTTATAAAATTTTTACTTTAGATAGGTATAGCCTGAGTAAAATCAAATTTTTTGGCCAATCTAACGTGAAAATCAGCAAAGAAGGGGGACAATCATAGTGGTTACTAGGGTAGCGCAAAGCGGGCAGCGGGAAGAGGGTATTGGCTTAACGGGTAGAGGGTAGCGGGCAGAGTAGTAGGGGCATACCAAAGGCTAGAGCTTTTATTTATCGATTGAGGCAGTACGAAGTCTGCAGGGTCAGCTAGTTTTTATATATATAGATAGATTATAGCTGTGTCGCTGTGTGTCATTTTATAAAATATTGGTGTTTTTTAGAAAATCGTTTAATGTATTTTATCAAAATAGTGTTTTCCTATGAAGTTTTAACTATCAATATGTCTTCAAATTATGTCGTATTTGATTGCGTGTTATGTGTTCTTGTTGGATCATTAATAAAATCCTGCGCCTTTTGCGCTTTTGGCAGATATCGCGTCTCTAAGAGGTAAGGTTTTTGACCGTTTTTTCTTTTCTTATTTTACCCATTTATTTTAATTTTTTTGTAGGATCAGGTGTTTTTTATTACGAGGAGAGCATTATTTGAACAAGAAGCAATCAGGCGTTTTAATTTCGATAACTTCATCTCTAACATTGAAGGAATTCGTCGAAATGGAGACAAAATGCCCAGATAATGGTGAGCCTATGTTGCGACAGCGGATTGCATTTTGTAGGTAGTAGAAAAGAAGAAAGGTTTCTTGTTTCTAATAAATCTTGGCTAGATTTGTCGACAAGTTTCAAGAACTATGCTATTTCTGAAAATAAAGCTGGTCGTCCCAGAAAAAGTTTCGATGAAGGATCTCAAAGATCCAAACGCCTTAAAACTGAGGATTTGAGATCTAAACACTCACCTGAAGAACTAGTTCTTGCCGCTCGAATCAGTTTACGGCCTTTAATTGGCAATTGGAAGCATCAAAACTTCTGAAGGATGTGACCTCAAATTCACCCAAAAGAACTGCAAAATATAGGTTGGCCCATAAGAAATTTGAAGGAACAAACAAAAAACAACTTTCCGGGAGAGATCCCTTATCGATGTTTGTTGATGCGAAGCTAACAAGACACCAATACAATATAATAAGATTGATAACGCTAAGTCAAGGTTTCCATATTACGAAAAAATACATCCCCTAATACAATATCCCCTAAAGAACAAATAACTGTTACAGAAACTGTTGCTGATATTAGATGGCAAGCTTTATTAATTCATACAGTCTACCGGCTATTTGATGCTCAACGCTAAGTTTTGGGGATTCAGCAACTGAATTCGTTGAGTGATTTGAAGCTGATATGCAAGTTAGGCATGAACGGTGTCAGAATACAAACAGCACTTTTCAGATGCAAATTCTATAGACATAGACACGAGCATCTTTATTGTTTCCCTTGAACCCATGCCATTGATCACAAATAATCTACTATTAGTTGTTTCGCAAAATGAAAGACCATCAAGACAAGATATTGTAGACCAATTAGGTTTATTTTTCAATACGAAACGGCAGAACTAGCAAAACAAGAGGTTGAAAAAATGCGCAAACAAATTGAAGAGCTAGAGGAAGTGACATATAAAGTGAATAACATCTGTAACGATAGTAATCTATTATTAACAATGGTAGATGGTAAAATTTGCAATGCCAATATGCCATTACAGACACCCAACCAAAAGATGTTTTATATACGGACTTACATCCAAAGATTTCAACAACATTGAAAAGGTATCAAACACTTCTGTTAAAGATAGCATTCGGTTTGAATTCGGTTTATCTGTCTTCCATGTCTGGATACGTTTCTTCGAATGTTTGTTGAAGTTAAGTTACAAACTACCAGTAATGAAGATGCAACTTCGGCAATGGCGTATTATCCTTACGGCAAACTAGGCATGTGCCTAGGGGAGCGAGGCAACAAAGGGCCAGTGATTTTTACAAGAGGCGAATATAGCTAGTTCATACATATTTGGTAATGTTAAAGAAGCGAACTTATGAAATCGAACCTCTGTAGCCGCTTATGTTAAAATAAAAATCGGTCCTGAGCAATTCCACTTAGGTACAGTATTGTAGCGACACAAGGCAGGTTGTAAAATTAACTTCAGCGTTCAGAACAGAACTTAAGTTTGCTCGCTGGACTCACAGAACGCAACCATGTCCCATCTAGAGGATCGCTTAGTTTTTTGGAACGCACTCCAATTTCACCAAGCATCTACTTCTACATTAGTTTGATTCGTGTGTTGAATTCGTCATTTCATTCGTTTTTTGATCGTCATCTAATAAAGACTGCCACTGCCGCCGCTCAAATAAAGTCACGTTTAATTTTCGTTTAAACTTAAAAATTTTGCTTTATTTAAAAACGATAACTTTTCGATATCAAAACTATTGTATATGAATAAAATACATTGTCCAAAAGAACAAAGTGTTTGGTTGTGTGCTTAATGTACACTTCGGTCGCAGTAGACACAATTATCTATAAATGGTGACCCCGACGTGATTGTCGAAGCAAATCAAAAATTTCAATTTTCTGGAATTGGCATAAGAAGACCACGAGACCACGACACAAAAGTAAAGCAATTTTTACCTCGCCAAAGGACGCCCTTCCACGCAAGAAAGAATATCCACACCTGTGTAGCCCTGTATACATTATATGTATGTGTGTATGTATATACACCGTCGACACAAAGTAACGGGATTTTACGATCCAAAAAAACAAAGGGAACTAGCAGTAACAATAACGGGATCAGCAAGCAGTTTAAAAGTTTTCATGTTATGTGTTTCTTGTTTCCTCGTTCTAATTATATAGAAAAAATACATTGTCTCATTGTCCTACAAATATTTGTAAATCTAATTGTATTTATATAAATCTTTCTATTCAGTTTGACTATATTTGCACGTTTTTCAGTTCATTTTTCTTTTCTACAGAATTCTGTTATGTCAGTGGGCAACGACAGTGGCAGGGCAGAAAGCTCTAGTCATACCTCGAACGGCAATGATGGGCAAGTGGAAGGTGGAGTCGGTGAGTCTAGTGGGCAAGTAAGAGCAGATATGTCAGACAGCAGCTCGTCCAACCAGGTTAGTGCAATGTCGTTTAAGAATCTGCCTTTTTGGTCTGGTAATCCAGACGTTTGGTTTGTCGCGTTAGAGGGCCAGTTCGGTGTTGCGCAAGTTAGGTCGGACAACGCTAAATAGTTTACCGCCCTCGGGTTGTTAGACGCGCGGACGATTGACGTATGCAGAGATATCATTTTAAATCCACCCTCTTCGAATCTGTACGAAAATTTAAAACAAACGGTTCTGACGCGTTTAACGGAATCGGAAGATTCACGGTTACAAAAAATGTTGCGTGATACTGACCTTGGAGATCGGAAACCGTCACAATTGTTACGAGAAATGCGCGCGTTGGCAGGTAATACTTTTTCGCCTTCAATTCTAAAAAATCTGTGGATTCAAAGGTTGCCCCGTATGGTCCAAGCAATTTTATTGAGCAGCACTCAAGATGTCAATGAATTGGCTCAGATAGCGGACAAGGTACTAGATGCTTTGCCTCCGACACCATTCGTTTCTGCCATCACTGGCAGCTCCAAAGACTCAACGTCTGCAACAAGTACAAAAGTTATTCATGAGTCAGGCGAAGACTTAGAACAAGAAGTGGTCGAACTGCGCAGGCGAATTAATTCAAGAAATAGATCGCCATTACGACAAAACAATTATAGACGCAGCAGTCCTTCTAGGCCAGGGTTTTGTTGGTACCACCGCCGATTCGGTGTAAATGCAAAAAAATGTGAGCCACCATGCAATTTTAAACGTAATTCGCACAGATTTTCGGAAAACTAAATACCTTTTCGTTGGCGACTTGCGAAAAAGGACATACAACTATTAATAGTCGACTATTTCTTTTCGATCGCTTTTCCAAACAAAACTTTTTGATAGATTCTGGTGCGGACGTTTCAGTGCTGCCAGCTAAGTTTGCAAAACAGAAAAATGTTTGCTCTAATTCGCTTTTCAGTACAAATGGTTTGCCAATCCGTACTTACGGTAGTATCAGATTAAGTGTAGACCTTGGTTTACAGCGGCAGTTCACTTGGACATTTGTTTGTGCCGACGTGAGCAAGCCAATAATAGGCGCCGATTTTATTAAAGCTTTCGGACTTTTAATAGATCTAAAAAACCGTCAACTCATAGACACAGCAAATAATAAACGATCGCTCGGCAGTATTATTGTTCGTCCTCAAGCAACTGTTTCCGCTATCAACAAAAATATGGTAGAATCTGACGTCCGAAATCTTATTCAACAATTCAATATTCTTTCTGCTGGGAACATTTTTGTTCGCCCCATCAAGCACAAGGTCACACACCCAATTATAACGCATCACTCACCACCTTTCAAGAACAAACCTAGACGGTTGGAAGCAAACAAGCTAAAAATTGCTAAAAGCGAATTTCAATTTCTTATGCAACAAGGCATATGCCGACCATCTAGTAGCCCATGGGCCAGTCCACTTCATTTAGTGAGGAAAAAAAATGGAGAATGGAGGCCATGCGGAGACTACAGGCAGCTCAATAGCGTAACGCAACCAGATAGTTATTCAATACCGCATGTACAAGATTTCGCACAAAATTTAGCAGGGTGTAGCATTTTCTCAACCATCGATTTGGTACGTGCATACCACCAAATACCAATCGAAGAACATGACATCCAAAAAACAGCTATAGCAACCCCGTTTGGGTTATTCGAATTTACGAGAATGATGTTCGGTTTGCGGAACGCCGCTCAAACCTTTCAAAGGTTTATGCATTCCATTTTTAATAATCTTGATTTCATTTTCGTGTATATTGATGACATTCTGGTTGCCTCAAAAAATCGCGAAGAGCATCTAAAACATCTGAAAATTGTTTTCGCTAAATTGCAAGAATACGGTTTGGTTATTAATGTAGAAAAGTGTTCTTTCGCAAAACAAGAAGTCGATTTCTTGGGGCATCTTATCACCAGCAATGGCTTGAGACCGTCTCCTGGGAGAATCGAAATAATTAACACTTTTAAAAAACCCAAGAATATATGCGAGCTGCGACGTTTCTTGGGCATGATAAATTTTTATAGAAGATTCGTACCAAACGCAGCCGCGTCGCAGGCAGCACTCAACAATTTTCTTGTAGGAAAAAAGAAGAAAAACGACAATTCAGTGATTGCGTGGTCAAATGAGACAAGCGCTGCGTTTGAAAAGTGCAAAAAAGAATTATGCGACGCAACTCTGTTAGCATATCCGTTAGAAAACGCAAAACTATCTTTATGTGTCGATGCATCTGATTTCGCAATTGGCGGCGTGGTGCAACAAAAAGCAAAGGAGGGTTGGCAACCTTTTTGTTTCTTTTCTGCAAAACTCAATGACGCACAGCGCAAGTACAGCACATATGACCGCGAACTTTTGGCTATTTATTCTGCAATCAAGTACTTCCGACATCTATTAGAAGGTCAAAAATTCACAATTTTTACCGACCATTAGCCACTAATTTTCGGATTTCGACAAAAGCTCAGTAAAGCCACTCCCAGACAATTTCGACACCTGGACCTTATCGGACAATTTTCGACCGATATTCAGCATCTCCCAGGCAAACAAAATACAGTCGCCGATCTTTTGTCTAGGGTCGAAGAAATAACATTGCCCCCTGATATAGATTTTCCAAAGCTCGCGGCGGCGCAAACCACAGACGTAGAATTGGGAAACTTAACAGAAACAACAACCTCACTCCGTTTCAAAAAGTTTTCTATACCAGGCACGCAAGCCACAATTTCATGCGACGTTTCAACGGGTGTCCCACGTCCATTCATTCCGAGAGAATTTCGAGTTGCAGTTTTCGAAAAAATTCACAATTTGTCTCACCCTGGAGTGCGCTCTACAGTCAAAATGATGACAAGTAAATTTGTCTGGCCTTCGATTAACAAAGATTGCAGAAAATGGGCGCAAGAGTGTACCGCATGCCAAAAGTCGAAAGTGAGGTGACATGTCAAAAGCCCAATCGGTGAGTTTCCAGATTTTTCTAGCCGTTTTGACGAAATACATGTCGATATTGTGGGACCACTACCGGTGTCGGAAAATTATCGATATCTGCTAACAATTATCGACAGATACACGCGTTGGCCGGAAGCTATTCCAGTATCCGATATCACCGCCGAAACGATTGCAAACGCTTTGTTCAATGAATGGTTCGTGCGTTATGGTATACCTTCAACCATCGTTACCGACCGCGGAACGCAATTCGAATCACATCTGTTCGCGGAGCTTTGTAAAAAGCTAGGTATTCGGCACAATCGTACCACCGCGTACAATCCAAAGGCAAATGGCATGGTAGAAAGGTGGCACCGGTCCCTCAAAGCAACACTTATGTGTCCCTCCCTTACGTGCTTCTGGGCTTAAGATCGGTAATTCGGCAAGATTCAAATACCAGCGCGGCCGAGTTAGTTTTTGGAAAAGGTATCCGGATACCTTCGGATCTCATTCTTAAGGACAACGCGGTAACAATGCAATCCGATTTTACAAGAAATCTCCAGTGTCAGTTAGAGAATATACGACCCGCTTCGCCGTCGCGACACAGCCATACAAAGCCATTTATCTTCAAATATTAAAAAACTGCTCGCATGTCTTCGTAAGAGTAGACGCGGTACGGAAACCATTGCAACGCCCGTACGACGGACCATATAAAGTAGTGAAGCGCCATGCAAAAACAATCGAAATATTAGTCAACCGTAAAAAAGTAACCGTTAGCATAGACCGTGTCAAACCTTGCTTCGGCCACGTAGAAGAACACACGTCGTCGGATGAACTCGTTCAAAATACAACGCCTACACCGAAACGGGTCTCTTTCGCGACAAAGCCAGACATTGTAGTTCACAACCAAGCTACCAGAACTGGCCGTCAAATTGTAAGGCCTAGCAGATTCATTGAATGACATGGCATTCAACTGGGGGGGAGTGATGTAGCGACACAAGGCAGGTTGTAAAATTAACTTCAGCGTTCAGAACAGAACTTAAGTTTGCTCGCTGGACTCACAGAACGCAACCATGTCCCATCTAGAGGATCGCTTAGTTTTTTGGAACGCACTCCAATTTCACCAAGCATCTACTTCTACATTAGTTTGATTCGTGTGTTGAATTCGTCATTTCATTCGTTTTTTGATCGTCATCTAATAAAGACTGCCACTGCCGCCGCTCAAATAAAGTCACGTTTAATTTTCGTTTAAACTTAAAAATTTTGCTTTATTTAAAAACGATAACTTTTCGATATCAAAACTATTGTATATGAATAAAATACATTGTCCAAAAGAACAAAGTGTTTGGTTGTGTGCTTAATGTACACTTCGGTCGCAGTAGACACAATTATCTATAGTATCAACTCAGTTTGAATATTCGATTTGTCAACTATATAATCGATTTAGGTTTCTTCTAATTTTAAAAAGTGTTTTCGAATTTGATTTTTCTTATTGTAACGCTTAACGCAATGGTAGAATTTCATCAGCGGATGGGAAAGATTTTGACGGATTAAAAACCTCATTTTGCTGCTCTTTAAGCACAGGGTGTCCGCCGGGAAGGTTTGTTTATAATTTTTGATTTAATGACAGAGAATGGATATTATATTGATAAATGTTTTATTCAATTTCGGCAATTATGTTGGGAATGCAACATCAGGTTAATGCCCCCTTCTGTTAGTCTTATAAATGCAAGACCTTTTGAGCACACTTTTCATTACATTCTCACATAATTCTCGTTTAATTTCATCTGGTTTGTTTGCATAAACCTTGCTTTTTTGATATCCCCACAAAAAGAATTCCGGAGCAGTAAAATCAGGCGTCCGTGGAGGCCAATCAACATCATTATTTCTCGAAACTTGTTGTGGAAACAGGTCTCGTAGTAATTCCATTGTAATCCTGACTGTATGCGATGTGGTACCACCCAAAGCATGCAGTTGTGGCGTTGAAAAGTTTTCAATCATATCACAATATCGCACCCCATCCACAGTTACCGTTGCACCGTTTTCATTTTCAAGGAGGTAAGGTGCAATGATAAAAAAGAGAAATTCAAAGAAAATTTAAGACTGAGATGGGATTTGTTTAGTAGTTGATAAGCCAAAACCTGGCTTTGGAAGCAGTAACGGTGGCAACAAGGCTAGGAGACTGTTTAATGATCCAGAAGTTGCCGCAAGAATTAGTGGGTTAGATGTTGCCCTTATAAGAAAAAGAAACTGCTAGACTGTTTGTGGAAAAATATCATTGGTACCTAGGTACCTAATGCCACCTACAATTCACAAAGTTTTGATTAATAGTTAGCCATAATAAAACATGCCTTATTGCCAATATAAATTAGCGAAAGGGGCGCGAAACAAAGAATTTCAAAAAAAAACGAGAACATTTCTCTCGTAAAATATCGCGTCTCAACTTGAACGAAGATATTTTAAATTCACTACTTATTTCTTCGGATCCGCTGATAACGACTTTGAGGAAATTGCCCCTTAAACGGACTCATAACATTGAGAAGGTTGTAGATATGCCAGAATCGGGTATCTCAGATAGCCTATACGATAGGTGTGATTGAACCCACCCAATATGATTCCATACCCATCCTCTTTCATTCATCCTTTTGTGCGTCCAAACAACAAATAATTGTTTGTAATAATTATGTTGAAAGGTCTTCCAACCCATAATTAAACACCAAAAATAATAACCCCCTCCAGCTCCAGCCCATTTTCACAGAATAAATAAAAATAAAGCAAACGTCTACCTTACTTTTCGTGTTATTCCACAGCCACAATGTCAAAGAAGTTTATATTGAGCGTAGTGCTCAGTTTCTAGTGCATTCAAATATGAACTTTGTCTTCTCGTTGTTCCTTCTCGGAGCCTCTTCTACTTGTGAAAATTATTTTGAACTTAAAACTAATCTCATCAAAAGTATTTATCAAGAAAGTGACTATTCTGTGCCATTGTTCATCAAAACCGGCAATGAATTCGAGAGTGATTTCATAAGGAACAACACAAACATGCCAGTGCTTAGTTTTGACAGAATCAATCTTGACAACAATCTTGAAGACAGGACAATTCTTGTAGTTCAACCATCAGAAAACACTTGCAGACAATACACGGGAATCATTCCTAAATTACGTATTCGAAAACATGTAATCATTTTTACAGAAAACTTCGAACGGCTCTCGGAGTGCTTTTTATTCTTCTGGGAGAACAAATTTACCAGAATCCTTGGAACTGTCAAAAACAATTCGTACATGTACTTGCCATATGCTGACTCTGACAGTCGAATTCGAAAAGTCTCTCCGACCAACTTTCAAGGTATTGACATTTTCGACAATTTAAATGGTTTGGAGATAAGGTCAATTTATCGAAAAGACTTCCCCAGAGTGTTTCGATACACTGACAAGCAAGGCGCACATCGTATTGGAGGATATCAAGCAGTCTTGTTTCAAAATTTCTTGCAGAGGTACAATGCAAGTTTAAAGGAAATTGACAAATTTCGAAACCAAACAATAATTGGCATAGATGATTTGATAAATGCAACATTGAACGACGAGATTGATATGACAATGAATCTCTATCATCCAATTGGAAAATTTAAGGTCAGCTATACTGTCAAAGTCGTTCAAGTTTCAATAATGGTACCGATTAATGGAGTCGTAGAACCCAATGAATACTTTCTGAGACCATTTTCGCTGATGACATGGCTGTCAATTGGAATTCTCCTTGTCTACATCATTCTTATGGACATTTTGAAGGACTTTTTTATTCTCTCGGAATTCAGTGCTTGGGAGAGTTTTAGTCGAATTCTGTTGATTATGCTGAATCAACCAGCTTCAAAACAGATTTCGAAAGCATATCGGTTTCATCTTCAAGTGTTAATTCTCGCATTTATATTGGGAAACATGTACAATATTCATTTTACATCGTTTTTGACAGTTTTCATTAGAATTCCGCAGTATGAAACCATTCAGGACCTAATTGACAGTAACATGAAAGTTTTGATGTACAATTTCGAATATGACGTCCTAAACCACGTGAATGTATTTCCGCCTGGTTTTGAGAAGATCGTTGTTCCAGTGTCGTTTGAAGCTTTAACGGAAGCAAGAGATCAAATGAAAAACACCACAATGGCATATTCAGTTGGAAGTGATAAGGCAGATGCTTTTCTTGAATTTAAAGCCTTAACGGAGAAGCCATTATTTCGATTATTACCAGAGCCCGTTATGATGGCATATGGATGTTTCATTATGCCCGACCATTCGCCGTTGATGGAAATTGTGGATCGATTTATTCTGGTAGTTTCTGAAACTGGATTGTTTCAAAAGTGGCAACGCGATGTTGTATTCAAAATGGGACAGTATAGCTCTGACTCTGAGAGTAATTATTTTAATAGCTCAAACGTTGGAGAATCTCAAACTGGAACGCCACTGACTTTGTATCATTTAAAGTTTGCTTGGAATATTATGCTTTTTGGATTATCAACGGCTGGTTGCGTGTTCTTAGTGGAAGTTTGTTTCCATTTAAATTCGCTCGCGGCTTAAAGTGTCAAAAACCAAAAAATCTCGAAACTTTTTGTGTGTTGACTTTTCATACCCACTGTACGAACACATCTTTGAATTTACTAATAACAGGCTTTTCCTCATAATGCTAAGTTTACCATCGGGGCAGTAATAGGAAATCAAAAAAGGCTATCGGCGTTATGTACAAGTTTTGATTATGTCACTTACACAAGGCAATATATATCACAATCATTTCACGTCATTTCTGTCAGTTTCCATCAGAGGCAAAGAATTCGATACCATTGAGGATTTAATTGACAATCAAGTGCCTATAATGATTGCTGAGTTTGAATTAAAGACTGTGCAAGAAACGAGTGTTCTTCCAGATGGCGTGGAAAGAATTTTTTATCCCACTGACTCTTCTGTGTATGCTAGAGAGAGGAATACATTGAACAATACAAAATTTGCGTATGCCATTGGTACTGATAGGGCTGAGTTTTTGATTGGCTTGCAACAGAATTTTGGAAATTCGTTGTTTCATACAACGAGTGATAGTTTGAAGAAACAATACACGGTATTTATTTTGAAGAAACACTCACCGTTCAAGGAGATACTCGATGATTTTATAGTACAAACGCATGAAACGGGCTTGATTCAGAAGTGGGATCGTGATGCCATAACGAAAGGCCTTGCGGCAGGATTTGAAATTGGACATAACATAAATGACATGACATGTTCCTTTGGGAGTGAAACATTTGAGAGAAATCATGAATTGAATCACCTCTTCAAATTAAACTTGTTATTGTTAGTATGGACTCTTCAAGGACGTTAAGTGATTTATAATAAAAGACTTTTTATAAACTAATCTCATAGCTTTTTTTTTATTCCCACGCCTCTTCCCCCCCAGATACCACACGCGCTGGGGTCCATTTTCACTGAGTACGATTACAGTTACGGTTGCTAGTCGTATCGGCATTTAATTAGAAATTATTTGGTATAAATAAAATGAAAAAGTGATGGCGATACGAACATTAGGAAAACAAGAGTTTGGGACTGCTTAATGTAAGCAGGTACAAAAGGAAAAACAAAATAAATTAAAATTTTACAAAAATAAAAAAAGTCAGTTTCTTTTTTTTTAACAAAACAAAAAAAAATACATGAATAGACAACAAATAAACTTACAAAATGACAAAAAATACAAAAAAACAAAACATTTAAGAACGTGGTGCACTGGTTTTAAGAATTTGTTTTAAAATGTATTTATTTATATGAAAATCAAAATCAAATAAGTTTTCATTCGCAATCAAAAGCTTACTCATTCTTGTCAGTGGCTCATGCATTCCGTAGTTTGTTCTATGTTAAGGAACTTTAATCAAACTATGAGTACGCAAAATATAATCTCCACCTCGATAACTTAAGACGATAGAATTTAGAATATCTGGAGCATCAGTGACACCAATCACCAATAATAATTTGATGAAGGAAAGCAATATCATTATTTTGTTCTCCTTTGACAAAGTTTTTGCATCTGGAAAAATGCAAGTCGGTCATCATAATAGAAATAGAGAACTATATATCTGAATTTTTCCAAGCTCTACAACTAACATTCTACTTTCATTGAAGTACAAGAAATGATCTGTCTCATCCTTGTGGCAAAAATTTTATTGACCAGTGATTTTTAATGATATTGAATTCCAAGATATTATTTAAAATATATTCTTCAAAAAAATCGGAAAATTAATTCCTTTTTCAGTAACTTTCGGGTTTATTACACTATTTTATAGATTTCTCAAAAACGGCTCAACCAATGTCTTGCAAATTTCGCGAACACTATTATGCAATTTTTAAATAACGTTGCAAATAAAATTCTCGTAAGTGTTTAATTTAATTTATACAAGTACATAAATGGAAACAGTTATGAAAGTTTTTGGTATGCAACATTATTAAGAATCTATATATATATGTTAGAGATCGAAAACACTTTGAATTATTTTACTTGAACGTTTAGTGAAGATTTGATCGAATTATGATTGAGATTAATTCTATTGAAATGTCAACAAAGAATCGTATAAAAGGAGAATCTGTGCTTCTGGAGTTCAGTATCGTCTGGACTGTGAAGGAATCGAGCCAAACCAAGACTTGGCACAGAATCTTTCTTTTACAAATAAAGTGAACAGTAAAAAAAAGTTCTAAAATTTATCTTTATCATCAGAAGTGGGATAAACCAAACGTTCCTGAAGCATAAATAAATAAAAAAAAAATAATAAAAAAAAAATCAAGTCCCAATTGGCGCTGCTGACTTTGTATTGGTGAGTTCGTTCCAATTTTCCTTTTCTTCCAAATGTTAAACGGAAATGAAGACACTGGGGATCGAGGCAAGGAGCAGCAATTAATAATAACGGTAGATGCAATAAACCAAATACTAAAGGCAACACAACGTCAGGAAAGAGATGATTCTGTGGGTTTCCCTTGCTTTGATCCAGATCACTCTAGAGTAGACATAAATAAATGGTGTTCGGACATCAAAACGAGGGTTGAACGCGACAACATGTCCGACTTTGACATCATTCCCAGAGTGAGGTCAGCCTTGATGGGAAGGGCTAAGGTGTGGTATGACAAGCATGGGTATCAAATTTATACTTGGCAAGATTTATCTGCATCACTGATATACACATTCTCGAGCGCATCAAATGTAATTGAGCTGCTGAGAAGCGTGGCAAATATAGAAAGTGAAACATTTCCATCGTATGCTGACTTTGTCATGGAAAAAGTAGCCCAAATAAATAGATTGAGTTTTGATTTGACTGAGGAGACCACTGTAAGAATAGTAATAGGTTGTATTTCTGATATAAGCCTGCGTAACTCCTTGACATTCGTTATGCCAAAAAAAATTCAAGATTTAACAGAACACCTTTCGTCAATCCGTGAGCGTCCGCGTAGAAAATTCAGAGAACACCAATTGACTAGAATGGAACCGAGCTCAATGGCTTACAAACGCCCACGTCTCGATAATGAGAGACGCTGTTTCAATTGTGGTTTGACCGGTCATTTAAAAGTTAATTGTCCAAAATTATCAACTTTTGGTAGTGGTTCGGCGGTGCCAAAGGAACCAATGACAAAAAAGATTATTGAGAGTTGTTCATTTTGTAAAAAGAAAGGCCATAGTGAAGATGCTTGCTGGACTAAACAACGTACATCAGAACGTTGATGCAGCCGAAGGTTAGTATATACTGTTGATGTATAGAGAAATTCATAACTAAGCTGAAGATTGCCTCTGAGTTATGTTTATTGAACTTGATGTATCTTGGTTTAAGACAAGCTTTCCTAAGTACTGAGCCTCTGAGTTGTACTCTTTCATTTCTTCAGTTTATGCAGACAAGCATGAAATGCCACTGAGCTGTATCTTCTGTGGGTTTGACTGAAGATGCGAACAAGCGGAGTTCTTAAGCCAAGCCTCTGAGCTATAGGATGATTATTCCCAGTAGTATAGATTAGTTGAAGTAACCTCTGAGCTATATCTTCCAAGAGTTATTGCAATTACCCTGAAATGTTATGATGAATCTACATTGATTGGGTTTGTATTTGCAGATTTTGAAGATTGGAAAAACGAAAAATTCCAAGTATAACGGAAAAGGAAGGAAGAGGAAACAACACAGAGAAGATGAAGAGATTTGAAATTTTGAAAGCTACTGCATTTATCTTTTTTGTTTATAATCATACTGACAGTATTCAACAAACTAGTTGTCATGTTTTGAAGTTGATGTGATGTTTTGTTTCATCGAGAGCGATGAAAAACGGAGGATGGCCGTGTTAGAGATCGAAATTGTCATGTTTTAAAGTTGATGTGATGTTTTGATGTGATGTTTTGATGTTTCATAGAGATCGAAAACACTTTGAATTATTTTACTTGAACGTTTAGTGAAGATTTGATCGAATTATGATTGAGATTAATTCTATTGAAATGTCAACAAAGAATCGTATAAAAGGAGAATCTGTGCTTCTGGAGTTCAGTATCGTCTGGACAGTGGACTGTGAAGGAAGCGAGCCAAACCAAGACTTGGCACAGAATCTTTCTTTTACAAATAAAGTGAACAGTAAAAACCAGTTCTAAAATTTATCTTTATCATATATATAAAAATAGATGTGTGTTTGTTTGTTTGTTTGTATGTCTCTTATAAGACTCCAAAATGATGATTTCTGTGAAAAAAAATTGAAAATACCTCATGGAAGTGTGGGAAAAATAGAAAAACCAAACATAGGTCGGAAATTTGTTTTTTTTTTTTGTATTGCTTGGAATTTTTTGTTTCGAAATGGGTTTTCGAATGGAAAAATAGATAGTTCTTGATGAAAAACTCGTTGGTTTCCATATTATTGGTTTTCAAATGGAAAACTGGAAAATTTTAAAATAGGTTTTCGAATTGAAAATAGAAAGTTCTTGATGAAAAACTAGGAAAACTCTTTGGTTTTCTAACTGAAAACTGGAAAATTTCAGAATAGGTTTTAAAATGGAAAAAAGAAAGTGCACTGATTCTCAAATAGAAAAATGGAAATTTTTTGATGGGAATTCGGAAAACTCTGCGAGAGCACTAAGAACTAGGGATCGTTAAACATCGATAGTCTATCGATAGTATCGATAGTAAAAAACTATCGAATGTATTGATAGTTTTGAAAATACTATCGATAGTTTGCATTTCCAGTAAAAAAAATAAAAAAGTATGCTTTCTCTAGAACAACAAGCAAATGACATTTTACTATACATGAGCAATATCATTGTATTTGTATTTCCATAGTATTTTCCATAGTATTCTTACCGTGACAAGCAACAAGTAGCGCTGAAGGTATCAAAACCAACAAACGTTTAGTTATAAATACAATGGTAATATCTACCATTATTTCAAGTTTGCGCCCTCTGTCTTTCGGCGCATTCATAAACATTTAATATTTATTTAATTTTTTAAAGTTAAAGTTTTTATTGTATTAAGAAATGTGTGAATTATAAATTTTTATTTAGAGGCCAGTTATAGCTATCATTGAAACACATCATTGGAATTTTTCTGATAGGTCGGTTATAGCAATCATTGAAAATTTCTGTCAGGAATTTTTTTTCCTGCTGTAATTCTATCATTGGAACTGTGAGAAGTTGAAACACAGATCATTGGAATTTTTCAAAATTGAAACGTAAATCATTGAAACGATTTGTTTAATTTTTTGACAAAAATCCAGCAGCTGTTCAAGAAAACGAATTTCCGTACGAAAAATAGAAAAATTCATTTTTAACGAAAAATAAGTTTGCGAACTTATATTTTTTTCTCAAAAAAAATGCTTTAAGTATTTTCCGGTCGATTGGTATATAAATTGCATTAGTAGATAATCAAAAGAAAACTTAGTTAGATATCCATTCAAACATTTTTCCTGATGAATTTCAATGATCGCTATAACTGGCCCCTTAAATTAAATGTGATATTGAATTCATAGATTTTTGTTACTGACGCATTGGCTGTTTTTTTTCATAAAAGTTTGATGAATAATTAACATTTCCAATCTAAAATTATGAAGTAAATGTTTGTTTATTTTTGAGAATAAATATTTGTTTGGTTTTTCTTTTCTATAAATAATATTTTTTTTTATTAAACGAAAGCAATTAATTTGTTCTTATTTCCTTAAATTCGTCAATTTTGTGAAAATTTTTATAAGTTTTATCTGCAATACAAATGAAAATTTGTGCGCCAGATCGTGCATTTCTCCATTTTTAGTGATCTGGAAGACCCATATAATTTTTTCAACTTTTTTTTTGTGGTTCCAATGGCTAAAAGTTGTTTCAAAGGAAACTATCGATAGTCTATCGATAGTTTTTTTAAAACTATCGATACTATCGAAGTCCCTGACTATCGATGTTTAACGATCACTACTAAGAACTTCAAGAGCTAAAATTAAGTTTTATCATGGAATTTTAGGTGCATTGGTTTCTTTGTATGTCCGGTTTGGACTCTCAATCCGCTCAATCCTCAATACATTTTTATAAAATAAAAAAAAAAAAAAAATTGGGACAATCTTACGGGAAAGTCAGCAAATAAGGGGGACAACTTGCATTTTACTTCATGCTTCAATAAAAGTAGAATGTTAGTTGTAGAGCTTGGAAAAATTCAGATACATTACATTTTAACATTTTCTTTATTAATCATAATGATTATTCTGTAGTTGCTCTGAAGGGCGGCGAGATGAAGTGCGCGGGGTCGGCTAGTTACATATAAACGTGTTGACGGAATTTGCAAGAAATTATTTTAGAAATCTATAAAAGAGTTTAATAAACCCCAAAGGTAGGTACTTAAAAGCAGAAACACAATGACGCTTTGCCGTCGATTTTGACAACTGCGAAAAGTTCAGCTATAGGAAATCTGTGTAACCTCACACATTGACGCTTTTCCTACGTACGCTTTTTTTGACAACCGTAAGAAAACGTAAAGAAGCCACCATCTGTCAAAAAAAAGTTCAACTTGGTTGAACTTTTGCTTTGTCTGACAGCTCAACAGCTGTTTGTTCATTTGTTGTTTGGAGCAGCGTTACCACTTAAAAAAAATGGAAGCGAAGTAAATTTGGGAATAAAGCGAAGTAGATTGAGAAAAAGCGAAAAAGATTTTAAAATAGTGTATTTTATACTGACCATGAATACAAAGACAGATCTACAATTAGAACCGTGTGTGAATTGTGTTAAAATGTGTATACAAACTTGACTTTCGATTTAATTTTGACACTACATGGCGGATATGATGTGTTAAAATTTAACTAGCAAGCTAAAATTTGACACTAGTGCTTAAATTTAACCAACATTCCAACCCAAGTTGCCCACGGCGTAAAATATTAAACACTTTAATACAATCACGTAACTCATACATTGCGTATATGTATGGGTTGACATTTCGTGTTTGTAAAGTGTGTCCGCTTATTGTTCGTGTATAAGGATAGAAACTTATCGATTATATATTTTCCTGATGAAAATAAGAGAACTGTAGGCATAAAATTACTCAATGAGTTAATCGAAGCAGATGTTGGAAATATCAAGTAAAATCGAGTGAAGTAGATTTCAAAACATTCTTGATGGTGCGAAGTTGGAATAGATATTCAAAGTTTTTCAAAAATCGAAGTAGACTACTTCGAAAGGAGTAAAGTGGCAAATCTGTTTGATGATGATGGAGGGAGAACTGTCATTCAAAGCACACGTGAAGCGGGTGCATCGTAACGCAGCGACGCGTCTGCCTAAAGCGCCATTGTGTTTCTGCTTTAAAAATGGATTTCTTTTCCAATTTCCTATTAAATAAACCCTCTCACTCGCACGGCCTTATCAACTTTCCCCTCGCCTGTCAAAGTCTTCTGTTGTTCAAAATTGCCTGTCAAATGTTTTCTAAAATGTTTACTGAAAAACATACCCAAATTTCAATTTTACAGGAGAAAGTTTATTTTACCTCACCAAGTGTGCTACTTCAATACACATGTAGCATGCTTCTGCTCATCGTAATCGCCTGTCAATTTTTTTTTTAAGGTTTACATAAGGTTTTATACTACGTGCTATAAAATTTGTATGCTTACAAAAACAAGTTTATTTTATTTTTTAATTTAGTTAACAATTGGAAAAATATATTGGGGGTTGATGTGCAGGGATGACACCTGTCAGGTCATGGCAATTACTCTTAGCGTGCTATAAATCATAAGTGTACAAATATTTTCAACCTTACAGGAGGACCGTTACTCACTAGCTCTCCTACTAATATTATTGGGGTCAATCCATTGAAGCCCTTTAAAGGCGAAACATGTAAAAATGCGTTGAACTGACTCTAGTCTCTCAATATGTATCTCATAATGAAGAGACCAAACTTGTGATGCATGTTCGGATGGGGCTTGTACAACAGAAGCTAAAGGTAACGTTAGTGTCAAGAAGTTCCTTGAACCATCGCTTAATAAATCCTAACATTGAATTAGCTTTGTTGACGATGTTGTTAATGTGTTCTGAAAAATCTTAATTGGATGTGAAAAGAACACCTTAGTCCCTAACTTTAAAGACACGGGATAAGATGTGTTGGGAGATGAAATAATCATATGATGTTGGAAGCAGAGGGTTTCAGGGTGATTGCCTATGCTGACTACGTTGCAATATCTGTATCTGGGAAACATCCCCAAGTTCTCTCGGAACTCCTACAAAATGCCTTAAATAGGCTTACAAATTGCGCTAAGCAAAGTGGCTTGGACGTCAATTCACATAAAACAGAACTAGTACTCTTTTCGAGAAGGTACAAAATTCCTCAGATTAGCCCACCCAAGATTAAAGGAATACCATTAAACTTTTCCCACCAAGCTAAATATTTAGGCCTCATTTTAGACAAAAAACTAAACTGGAAGGCAAATATTGATGAAAGAATAAAAAAGGCTACCGTAGCGCTTTTTACTTGTAAAAAGGCCATAGGATCAAAATGGGGCTTCTCCCCAAAAATAACCCACTGGCTATACACTTCGGTAATCAGACCGATACTCATTTATGGAGTTGTCGTATGGTGGACCGCACTGGACAAGATGGTAAATCTAAATAAGCTCATCAAAGTTCAGCGGTCAGCAGGTATGTGCATCACAGGAGCACTTCGCTCAACACCAACCGCAGCCCTGGAAGTGCTCTTAAACCTAACACCTCTTGACATCTTCTCCAAAATGGTGGCAGCCAACACATGTGTGAGGCTTAGAGCCACCTCTCAATGGAACAGTAACAATACTGGACATACTACTATTCTAGAAAATTTCAGATCTATCCCAGATCGCTTAGACTATACCACCACAAAAATAGTATTCGGTAAAAGCTTCAATGTTTCCATCCGTTCAAGATCCTCCTGGGAAGAAGAGAGAACCCTGGAAGACAATGCGATACACTTCTATACAGACCTTCTATCAAAGACCGATTACGGAGTTGGAAGTGGTATCTATTCAGAACAACTGAATCTCAGTCTATCATACAGACTTCCCAATCAATGTAGTGTATTCCAGGCAGAAGTAATGGCGATTTAAGAGGCACTATCCTGGCTCAAAGAAAACGTTATATCTTGCAAGGATATATGAATCTTCTCGGACAGCCAAGCCGCTCTCAAATCTCTCGCGTCTGTCTCCACAAACTCTCATATTATAGTCCACGATTGTCGATCATCTCTGAATGAGATGACGGAACAGTTTAATATTCACCTCATTTGGGTGACGGGCCACAGAGACATTCCGGGAAATTGTAAAGCCGATGAGCTCGCCAAAAACGTAACACTTCTGCCCAATGTTAGACAAAAACATAACATAGGAATACCACTTGCTACATGCAAATATCTTCTCAAACAATATGCTCTAGAATCAACCAATGCTAGATGGTCACAGGGTACCACCTGCCTTGCAACCAAGCAAATATGGCCAAGCATATAGATTTAAAACGGTCAAAAGGCTTGATATCCCTGAGCAGACAAAATATAAGCTCTACAATTGGAGTAATAACAGGACACTGCCTCATAGGTAGACATGCTCTGAGGCTAGGGGTCTACACAAATGACTTCTGTAGAAGCTGCATGGATGAGGAGGAAGAGGAAACAATCCAACACCTTCTATGTACATGTCCAGCACTCTCCATTAGAAGGAATAACTTTCTCGGTAATCCCTTCTTCGATAATACCAGCGAACTGGCAACGATCGGCACAAAATGTCTCTCTAACTTCATTAAAAGCACGAATTGGTTTGTTTAAGTTCATTACTCTCCCATGAGTATTTTGTGGTATCACAACGGATCCTTGAGGTCTAAGTGTGTCAACAACAACTAGACAGCCACTACAACCTAACCTAACCTAACCTATGATGTAGGTAGGACTGGGTTTTTTTGAAATTGTCATTAAGATTTAAATTATTCATTTCATCTTACAGTTGAACGCGATCTTCATTACATGAAATGTTTTTAAAGATCTTCATATCATCTGCAAAGATAAGAATCGATAATAGCTAAAATAAATATAAGGGGCCCTAGATGACTACCTTGTGGTACACCTGACTTGGTGATGAAAGGTTTTGAGTAAGAGTTTCTGAACTTTACTTGGTAAGATCTATTATCAAGATAAGAAGAAATCCATGTGACGAATCCTGGAGGAAAGCCATATGAATTCAATTTAAACTTGATAATAGTATGAGAAAGTTGATCAAACGCTTTGGAAAAATCAGTGTAAACGCAATCAACTTCCTTTCCACTTTCTACAGAATTTAAACATTTATGCAAAAATTCAAGAAGGTTTGTCACCGTTGAACGTTTCCGCATAAAGCCATGTTGTTCAAAGCATATGATATTTTTGGTGTAGAAGACTAAATTATCACAAACAACGTGCTCAAAAAATTTTGGAATGCAAGACAGTTTAAATATAGGCCTATAATTTGTAATATCAGACTTGTCTCCTTTATTGAAAACAGGTGTATTGTAAGCAGTTTTCCACATACTACAGGGAATTTTCCTAGTTTTAACGACAATTCAAAAATATTACGCAGAGGCAAGGCCAAAACCGTCCTACATTTTTTTAAAACAATGGGTGGAATACCATTGGGACCAAAAGAATAGTCTTCCTTAAGAAGGCACATACAAATAACGAAGTCGATAAGAACATTGTTCAAAATTACTTGGGGACAGTTTTGCAGATAATCAAAGAAAGCAGTATCAACAGATATCGGAGTATCGATGGAAGACTGACTAAAATTACTTGCAAAAGCATCACAGATTTCAGAAGTACATAGTTCAAAACAATATTGTTGTATTTGAAGTTTAACGGATAAACATCACATTTTTTATTTGTTTAAGTCAAGTGAGAGTTTTTTGAGCTCTTCGAAAAGGGAGATATAAACTTTTTGGTTCTCCAATGTCATAAAACTGATATACTTAATTTTTCCAAGCGTCGTTCCTTCTATTACGAAAGCTTCTCAGTTCTTTCGTATACCAAGGATGACTGGACTTATTTGAGTTTTTTTTTTTTTTGGTACTATTTCGTCAATGGATTTCATCATAACAGTGTTAAAGCTTTGCGTCGATTATTTAAGAGCGGTATATTCTCAATACCGAAACTACTTAAACTATCCGCAAGCTGTTGAAAATTAGCTCTGCGGAAGTCATAATTATACGAATAGTCGTGAGAATTACTATTTTCTAGTAAATGACTGCTCAAGTAAAAGAAAATGTCAAGAGGTTGGTGATATTTGTCTGTATTAGATAGGTATAGCAGAGGAAGATTCAACAACTACTGTTCTAACAGCACTTGATGAGAATACTAAATCAAGTAACCGATTCATAGAGTTCTTTATAATACAGCCTACTTGTTGCAAGTCAGCTGAAATAATATTTTCCAAAAATTGAAGTTCCTGTTGTGATGAATTTGCAGAGGCTCGTGTCGTCTGAAGGAACCCAGTCTACGTTTGGGAGATTAAAATTACCTAACAGGAGAATATTATTTTCAAAACCAGCAATTTCTATAACAAAGTCAACTGCTGACGAAAGTTCATTATAAAATGAAACAGGACTTTTTGGTGGAATATTATACATTTAAAATAAAAAAGACTATTGATTATATGGTCATGGTCACTTTGATGCATAAGAGTTCTATTGAGAGATTGAAAGGGAGGACAATATTTGTGATGAACAAAATCTGCTTCGAACGGCAACCAGATTCATAGCATCCACATGACGGTCTTTCCTGTAAACTAAGAATTCTTTATCAAAGAGTTCAGAATCAAATGTAGCGGCATTAAGCCAAGTTTCCGTAAATACAAACACGTCATGCGGAAAAGCTTGAGAATTTTTAAAAATTGAAGTAGTTTTACTTCGAAGTCCTCTTACGTCTAGGCAGTAGCGAAGGAGATCCTTTGCAGTTTTTTGGGTCCTCTTCAGTAAGGGAAAGTAAATTTTTCCGTCTGGGAATAATAAATTCTTTTACCAGAGTGTTTGGTGGCCATGAACAATTTAAAATGCTTTTGGAAAGTAGTTGAAGTTTGAATAGATGCAAGGCTCGTTGAAGGAAGGTCAGCAGATACCTACATCATTTTTGACATTTCTATTTCTATAAAAAAAAAGGCAGGAAGCCGTCCCAAAAGCCAAAACCTATAAAACCATTTTGGAACAATGGGTGCGTTCAATCACATATCCAAAAGGTATCTGATAGGCCGTGTGCGAATGGGCGAATGGGGCGAATTGCGTTAAAAATACTTTCAACTTTTCTGTCATATTTTAGCCAGCTCCACATGTAGTGGAATTTTAACACATTTTATTCAGCACGAAGTGTCAACATTTACATTTAACCAAACGCCAAGTTTATTCGCACACGGGCTTAAGCACTATTCACATGAGCACGACCAACGAACGACGAATAAATGAAGAAAAGTGATTTTAGACACGTTTGAAGCCGTATTTCCTTGCAAACTCTCAATAAAACGATAAAAGTACAGTTTTCTTTTTTTGATTTCTGATCCCAAAATTAATTATTTATTCTAAAATGTTACTAAATTTGAGAAAAAAAAAATAATTCGTCGCGAAAAGAATTCTACTTGATACGAACTGTCAAACTCTATTCGCGTTCCGTATATCATCCACACTCCCAACGAACAAAATATTCGTGCACGTATAACCTCAAAATTATTCTTGCTTTGTGTTTTGCTTGTTCATTCGTGACGAATTAAAAACTCTCATGTGAAAGAAATGTCAAAATCGACGAATTTTCGTTCATTCGTTGGTCGTATTTCGTGCTCAAATGAATAAAAGCCCAACTATAATAGTCGGAAAATTCCCGAGTACATGCAAATCAGATGTCACAGCCATAATAACGGATTGCTCGGTTTCGTTCAGTTTTGTTTTCGGACGTAAACTCACTTTTCTTTCTCAATTTACGGACGGAAATTTGACATTTCTCACACAGAATAATGACAGAAAGCCTTCAGTTCAATTATGGGTAAGCGGATGTAATTGACAGTCGGAAAGAAACGGTTCGTTCAGTTTTGACGCTAGCTTCCGTTCCCGTCCGTCTATTATAGTTGGGCCTTAATGCTTTTGTTGTTGTTTGTAAAAATTATCAAAAGCATGAATCATTTTCTGGCAAAAAAAATTCGGAGATGTCTGTGAATTTTCATATACAGAACGTCAATCCATCAGTGTTGACGTTTTGAACTGTCAGCTCAATTTTTCTTATGGTTGCGTCCGTTGATCCGTCGACTATTGAAAATTACGATCAGTCAATTCAATGTGTTGCTGCTACAACAAGGAAAAGTAGGGTCCCATCCGGCAAATACGTTGAGAGCGAAGTAGGTATACGTTGACACTGCGATTGCTGAAACACAAACACCCTTAAGGCTAAACTACAAACACGCTTCAGTTTCGGCTTCGTCTGCGTTACGATGCACCCGCTTCACGTTTGCTTTGAATGACAGTTCTCCCACCATCATCATCAAACAGATTTGCCACTTTACTCCTTTCGAAGTAGTCTACTTCGATTTTTGAAAAACTTAAAATCTATTTCCATTTCGCACCATCAAGAATGTTTTGAAATCTACTTCACTCAGAAAAAAATTACATCGATTTTACTTGATATTTCCAAAATCTGCTTCGATTAACTCATTGAGTAATTTTATGCCTACAGTTCTTATTTTCATCAGGAAAATAGATAATCGACATCTGCATCTGCAGTTTCTATCCTTATATACAAACAATAAGCGGACACACTTTACAAACACGAAATGTCAACCCATACATATACGCAAAGTATGAGTTACGTGATTGCATTGAAGTGTTTAATATTTTAGGCCGTGTGTGACTTGCATTAAAATGTTGGTTAAATTTTACCACTAGTATTATATTTTAGTCTGCTAGTTAAAATTAAATCGAACGTCAAGTTTTTATACGCATATTAAAACAATTCGCACACGACCCTGATGGTAGATCTGTCTATATGAACTTTTGATAATAACTGTATGTACCTCTTTGCGTCAATGTATCCATGGACAAAATAAAATACGCTATTTTCAAATCTACTTCACTTTTTCTCAATTTACTTCGCTTTATTCCCAAATCTACTTCGATTCCTTTTTTTCGAGTGGTAACGCTGCTCCAAAAAACAAATGAACAAACAGCTGTTGAGCTGTCAGACAAAGCAAAAGTTTAGCATATTTGAACTAGAGCTTCCGTTTGGAGTCACGTTACGTACGAAACGTGAGGTCGAAGCGTCATTGTGATAGCAAGCATTGAATTCCTATAGCTGAACTCGTAAACGTCAGGCGAAGCCGAAGCTGAAGCGCTTTTGTGATTTGTTCGCTTTGAATGACATTTCTTCCCAATCATCATCATCGCTCCAAAAACAAGTGAATTTTGTTTGTAGACTTTTTCTAACAGCTATTGAGCTGTCAGACAAAGCAAATGTTCAGCATAATTGCACTAGAGCTTCCGTTTTGAGTCACTTTACGGAACATTACCTACGTACGAAACATTGTGGACGTTCAATCACGTAACCAAAAGGTATCGGATAGCTTTTTGTTAGTGTAATCCATAGTAAAAAATAGCAAATACATGAGCCATTTTCTGTCAAAAAAAAATCCAAAGTTATCTGAGAATTTTTGGTATACCTCGAGTATCCGCGTGATCAGCTGATCAACACATGATTTTTTGTCTTGTATTGTTTGGCTCGCTATTTTACCAGCTTTCAATTTAGAAGAGATTTGAATGAAATATAAACAAAATAACTGTCGATGTTATTTTTAATAATTTAGATGACTCGGAAGATGTTTGCCGATGAATTTACAGCCATAAACAATTCCCTGTTCTCAAGCGTTTGATTTGTTGTTTTTTGTTTTCATAGACGTTTTGACAGCTTTCTGGATACAGGTATCTGTCTCGTCCAAAAAGATATCCCAGATACGGGTATCTCAGATAGCCTATCCGATACGTGATTGAACGTAGCCATTACCTACGTCGAAGCTTCATTGTGATGCATGCATTGAATACCTATTCTTGAACACTTGAACTCGTAAAACGTCAGGCGAAGCTAAAAGGCGTTTGTTTTCAGCCAGGATCGATGGACGGAATTATAATGCTGCCGCCTTCGCACATTTCAGCTGATTAGCATCCGATGGATTCACAAACATAACCAATGTTGTGTTTTCTGGCGTTTATTTTGGTGTTTTAATTTCAGGTCCATTTTTACAGCTATCTATCAGGAATCTGTCTCGTTCAAAAAAATATGCCAGAAACGGTTTTCTCAGATAGTCTATACTGAACCCACCTAATATCGTCTCATACCCATTCTCTTTCATTCATCCTTTTGTACGTCCATAAAAATAATTGTTTGCAATCATGTTGAAAGGTCTTCCAACCCATAATTAAAAACCAAAAATAATAACCCGTCCAGCCCATATTCATAGAATAATCAATTAGCAAACGTCTACCTTACCTTTCGTGTTAATCCACAATGTCAAAGAAGTTTATATTGAGCGAAGTGTTCAGTTTCTACTTTCAAGTGCATTCAAATATGAACTTTGTCTTCTCGTTGTTCCTTCTCGGAGCTTCTTCTACTTGTGATAATTATTTTGAACTTAAAACTAATCTCATCAAAAGTATTTATCAAGAAAGTGACTATTCTGTGCCATTGTTCATCAAAACTGACAATGAATTCGAGAGTGATTTCATAAGGAACAACACAAACATGCCAGTGCTTAGTTTTGACAGAATCAATCTTGACAGCAATCTTGAAGACAGGACAATTCTTGTAGTTCAACCATCAGAAAACACTTGCAGACAATACACGGGAATCATTCCTAAATTACGTATTCGAAAACATGTAATCATTTTTACAGAAAACTTCGAACGGCTCTCGGAGTGCTTTTTATTCTTCTGGGAGAACAAATTTACCAGAATCCTTGGAACTGTCAAAAACAATTCGTACATGTACTTGCCATATGCTGACTCTGACAGTCGAATTCGAAAAGTCTCTCCGACCAACTTTCAAGGTATTGACGTTTTCGACAATTTAAATGGTTTGGAGATAAGGTCAATTTATCGAAAAGACTTCCCCAGAGTGTTTCGATACACTGACAAGCAAGGCGCACATCGTATTGGAGGATATCAAGCAGTCTTGTTTCAAAATTTCTTGCAGAGGTACAATGCAAGTTTAAAGGAAATTGACAAATTTCGAAACCAAACAATAATTGGCATAGATGATTTGATAAATGCAACATTGAACGACGAGATTGATATGACAATGAATCTCTATCATCCAATTGGAAAATTTAAGGTCAGCTATCCTGTCAAAGTCGTTCAAGTTTCAATAATGGTACCGATTAATGGAGTCGTAGAACCCAATGAATACTTTCTGAGACCATTTTCGCTGATGACATGGCTGTCAATTGGAATTCTCCTTGTCTACATCATTCTTATGGACATTTTGAAGGACTTTTTTATTCTCTCGGAATTCAGTGCTTGGGAGAGTTTTAGTCGAATTTTGTTGATCATGCTGAATCTACCAGCTTCGAAACAAATTTCGAGAGCATATCGGTTGCACCTCCAAGTGTTAATTCTGGCATTTATATTGGGAAACATGTACAATATTCATTTTACATCGTTTCTGACAGTTTTCATCAAAATTCCGCAGTATGAAAGCATTCAGGACCTCATTGATAGCAACATGAAAGTTTTGATGTACAATTTCGAATATGACGTTCTAAACCACGTGAACGTTTTTCCTCCAGGTTTTGAGAAGATTGTTGTTCCAGTGTCGTTTGAAGCTTTAACGGAAGCAAGAGATCAAATGAAAAACACCACAATGGCATATTCAGTTGGAAGTGATAAGGCAGATGCTTTTCTTGAATTTAAAGCCTTAACGGAGAAGCCATTATTTCGATTATTACCAGAGCCCGTTATGATGGCATATGGATGTTTCATCATGCCCGACCATTCGCCGTTGATGGAAATTGTGGATCGATTTATTCTGGTAGTTTCTGAAACTGGATTGTTTCAAAAGTGGCAACGCGATGTTGTATTCAATATGGGACAGTATAGCTCTGACTCTGAGAGTAATTATTTTAATAGCTCAAACTTTGGAGAATCTCAAAATGGAACGCCACTGACTTTGTATCATTTAAAGTTTGCTTGGATTATTTTGCTCTTTGGATTATCAACGGCTGGATGCGTGTTTTTAGTGGAAGTTTGTTTCTATTTAAATTCACTCGCGGCTTAAAGTGTCAAAAACCAAAAAATCTCGGAACTTTTTGTTTGTCGACTTTTCATACCCACTGTACGAACAAATCTTTGAATATACTAATAACACGCTCTTAAAAAAAAAAAATCCTCATGATGCTTAGTTCACCATCTAGGCAGTTTTTGGGTTTTTGATTGGCTTGCAACAGAATTTTAGAAATTCGATGTTTCATACAACAAGTTAGTGATAGTTTGAAGAAACAATATACAGTATTTCTTTTGAAGAAACACTCACCATTCAAGGAGATACTCGATGATTTTATATTAAAAACGCATGAAACGGGCTTGATTCAGAAGTGGGATCGTGATGCCATAACGAAAGGTCTTGCAGCAGGATTTGAAATCGGGCATGACATAAATAATGGTCCTAAAGATAGACATGTTCCTTTGGGAGTGAAACATTTGAGAGAAATCAAATTGAAAGAAGCTGCCATGAATCACCTCTTCAAATTAAACTTGTAATTGTTAGTATGGACTCTTCAAGGACGTTAAGTGATTTATAATAAATGACTTTTTTTATAAACTAAACTCACAGCTTTTTCTTTATATTTCTATAAAAAAGGCAGCAAGCAGTCCCAAAACCTTAAAACCCTTTTGGAACAATAGGTGCGTTCAATTACATAACCAAAAGGAATCTGATAGCTTTTAGGCGGTCTGCGAATGGGGCGAATTGCGTTAAACATCCTTGTTAAATTTAACCACTTCTGTCATAGGTATTTTAGCCAGCTCCGCAACTAGTGTAATTTTTAACACATTTTATTCAACACGAAGTGTCAATGTATTTCTGCTACAACAAGGAAAAGTAGGGTCCCATCCGGCAAATACTTTGAGAGCGACGTAGGTATACGTTGACACTGATTGCTAAAACACAAACACCCTTTAGCTTCGATTGTTTCTGCGTTACGATGCACACGCTTCGAGTTCGCTTTGAATGACATTGCTTCCCAATCATCATCATCACTCCAAAAACAAGTGAATTTTGTTTGTAGACCTTTTTTAGGGGCCAGTTATAGCGATCATTGAATTGAAATCCATCAGGAAAAATGTTTGAATGGATATTTAACTAAGTTTTCTTTTGATTACTTATGCGATTTATATACCAATCGACCGGAAAATACTTAAAGAACTTTTTTTTTGAGAAAAAAATATAAGTTCACAAACTTATTTTTCATTAAAAATGCATTTTTCTATTTTCCGTACGGAAATTCGTTTTCCTGAACAGCTGATAGATTTTTGTCAAAAAATGAAACAAATCGTTCCAATGATTTGCGTTTCAATTTTGTACAATTCCAATGATCTGTGTTTCAATTTCTCACAATTCCAATGATAGAAAAAATTCCTGACAGAAATTTTCAATGATTGCTATAAACGCTCATCAGGAAAAAATTTCAGATTCCTCCTGCTCCAATTTTTCCTGATGAAAACCAATGATCGCTATAACTGGCCCCTTACAGCTGTTGAGCTGTCAGACAAAGCAAATTTTCAACATGATTGCACTAGAGTCAGTTTACGGAACATTACCTGCGTACGAAACGTGAAGTCAAAGCTTCATTATGATAGCATGCATTGAATTCCTATTCTAGAACACTTGAACTAGTAAACGGCAGGCGAAGCTAATGGCTAAAGCGTGTTTGTTTTCAGCCATGATCGATTGACGGATTTAATGTTGCCGCCTTACCACAGGTATCCGAGTGTTAAGTTGATTAGCATGCGATGGATTCACAAACATAACCAATGTTGTGTTTTCTGGCGTTTAATTTGTTTCAAATATTTGGAAATCTGGGGTGGAATCGTGTAAGGTGGTTTGTGATTATCACCTTTGTGACTATAAAATGTGATCACATTTTATTTTCTTTCTGTGTAAATCACCAAAAATATTTCGAAGCTTGGCATCATTTCCCAAAAAACAAATGACATATTATGACTAGTACAATCACTCTGGCAACCGATTCTAGCGCCACTATTTGCAAGCATTTTATTACATGAGTTGATATTGAAAAAGAAACGGCTCGCGTCGGCATCAAGAAACGGAGCAAGATTAAGCAATTTATGTTTTTTGGTAATTGTTTACTTTGCTTCAACGCGACGATTTCTGATGAAAAGGAAACTGATTGGGAATGCTTAATTAACACTAATTTTGCATGCGATAGTTCTTCCACGGATAACGAATCATATTTTCGAAGGTCTTTTGAAACGCGAGAGTTTGAATAAAACCGAAACAATGTTGCTGTTCGTCTAACACACTACTTGTACCACTTTGATGAATCGTTTAAAATGTTTTGGAATACGTTGTGGTTGTGTTCGGTAGCGTTTGACATATATACCTGCATTTTCGGGTTTCTCCTTTCTTCCAATTGATCTTTTGGAACCTCCTTTATACAGGGATTTGAATACGGTCATTGATCTTTTTCCTGCCACAGCCACGAGGGTCCTTTCCACCATAGCTCGTTTGAAGGCAAAAGAGATGGTGGAATTCCACGAGTTGCACAGTCGGCTGGGTTGCTTGCGGATCGAACGTGATTCCATAGCTTATGCGGAACCTATGAGACGATTTCCGAAGTTCGATTTCCAATAAACACCGACCAAGTTTTCGGAGGAGATGAAAGCCAATGAAGCACGATTGAGGAATCTGTCCATGCAAAACTTTCATTTCTTGATCCTGTAAAGATATTTTAAGTTTATTCACTAGACGTGTTAGTAATAGGGCTCCGCAGAGTTCTAATCTGGGAAGAGACAAAACCTTGATGGGAGAAACCTTACTCTTTGCAGATACCAATGCTACCGAAATAGAACCGTCCTCATTTCTACTCCTACAGTATACAACTGCAGCATATGCATCCAGTGATGCGTCACAAAACGCATGGAACTCAACGTTTCCTTTATTCGACCATAAAATTCTTGGAATGTGTACAGCTTTGATAAGTGGTAGTTCTTGTCGTATAACTTTCCAACGATGAGCCATTCCCTTCGGAATTTCTTCATCCCACATTAACCTTTCCCTCCATATGTCCTGTAATAGAATCTTAACAGCAACAATTATTATCGGGGCGAGGAATCCCATCGGATCGAAGATTCGAGATGCGTCTGATAATATTCGACGTTTTGTACAGGTGACAGTTGAGCTTAATTTCACTTTGTATGAAAAACGATCCTTGGAAGGACACCACTGCAGACCAAGAACCTTCACACAATCAAATCCCTCAAATTCCAACGGAGACATCTCACGTTGATCCTCGGGTAACGACAACAGTAGAGGCCAACAGTTGGTAGTCCATTTACGTAAATTGAAACCTCCTGTTTTAAGCAACTCTACCAATTCCTTTTGAAGGGCAATTACTTCATCAATAGTGTCTGCACCGGTGATGACATCATCCACGTAGAAATCGTTGAGAACTGTTCCAGAAACTAGGGGATAATCTTCAGATGAATCCAGAGCAACGTGCTTCAACGTTCTAACTGCTAAAAAGGGAGCACAAGCAGTACCATACGTGACGGTTAGGAGTCTGAAGTGCTTCAGAGTGTCTTGAGGGTTTGAACGCCAAAGAATCCGTTGGTAGTACAATGATTATCTGCAACACGAATTTGTCGGTACATCTTCTCGATGTCTCCGGATATGGTGTAGAGATGGCGTCGAAAACGAAGACATATAGAAAAAATGTCACGTTGAATAGTTGGACCTACGAGTAGTGAATCATTTAACGATATAGAATGGTTGCTTTTAGCGGATCCATCGAAAACGACCCTAACTTTAGTGGTGCTACTATCATTCTTAAAGACCGCATGGTGGGGAAGATAAAAAGTTCTGGTAGACGGTTGATAAACCTCAGCAGGAGGAACTTCTTCCATGTGACCTAGTGACACATACTCTTCCATAAACTTGTGGTATTGGTCCTTTAAAGACGGATTCGACATAAACCTTCGTTCAATTGAGCTAAGGCGACGTAACGAAACAGCAAACGAATTTCCAAAATCTATACCTTCATCAGTTTTAAACGGTAAACGTACTTCATAACGACCATTAGACAGCCTTTTATGAGATGAGACAAATAGTTCTTCAGCACGCTGGTCATCGATCGAGAGGGTGGGCTCATTAGAAATTTCCTCTAAACGCCAGAATTTCTCGAGATCAAATTCAAATCAAAATGTCGCAATACTACTATCAGGCCTAGTAGTTGTTTGAACACACTTTCCTGCTACAACTGATCCAAAAATTGTCGGAATTAAGTAAGGTATGCCACATACTTTACTGTTATTCGGTCCAGTTATTATGTTAAAGACCATATCTGCACCGATTAGAACATCTATAGCACCAGGTTTGTAAAAAGAGGGATCAGCTAGTTCTAAGGACACGAGATTGCATATATCTATGTTTTCAATCAACGATGCTGGTAACAGAGAAGTAAGCTTAGAAAGGTCGTGGCACTTTACGTCAACAAAGCTTGAGTTGAAGCGAGAAGTCAGTCTTATATTCACAACGCCATTTGTAACTCCAGCTGAAGTGGAGGCAACTCCAAGTACAGGAATTCTCGAACGACTACGAGAAAGACCCAAGCGTTGAACAGTCTGTTCAGTTATGTCCAGAAGCACACGAACATTTTGGAATGTCTTTTCTCTATCTTCAGTTCTAGCAACGGCAGTAGGAAGGATGGTTTGATTTGTTAAGCTTGACTCAGACAAATGGTTGCTTACCACAGACGACCGACGAACCTGGATTTGACGACGACGTACAAGAAGGGACTGGAACAACAACAGGTGGTTGGATTTGGGACACATTTGTGCGTACTGATGATGACGTTGCAGCGCCTTCTTTTGATGAACCAAAACATGGTGTCGTGATTTGCAAATCTTGCAACGTTGGTATGAGAAGCATCTATTTGCAGCATGTCCTTGTCGTAGGCAGTTGAAATACAACGAGTTTTCTCTAGCAAAGTTTCGACGAGCATCTATTCCAAGAGCAAGAAAGTTCTTACAAGTATGCAAACTATGGTTTCCCTTACATTGCACACAACTTTGGGTAGACTCAACCACATGAGCTTTAATAGAACCTTGAGTCTTATTGCGAGGCTTACAAGGTCTAACAGGAGTTGAACATGATTCCAAACAGGCGCAACGATTGTAAGGAAACTCCAGAAGTTCATCTATTGATGCACCATCCCTTGACCCAATATTTTCCGCCCAAGCTTGCTTCGTATCTGGGTCAAGTTTTTGAGAAAGTAAGTAGATGAGCCAAGGATCACGTCCATTTGTATCCAGAGCTTTTAAACCCCTTATCACCTCATCAGCACCATCGGTTATTTTTCTAAGTATGGCTACGTTTGGAGAATTTGTTATGGGTAGTGAGAGAAATGACTGAATAAACGATTGAACAATTAATTGCGACCTATCAAATCGTTTTTCTAACCTATTCCAGGCTTCAAAGTAGTTGCTATCAGTAAGCTTCTGCTTCATGTGGCTAACCACATCCGCAGCTGTACTACTCAAGAAGGTCTTCAGGTAGTAGAATTTTTGCGAAGGAGTTATGGAAGGATTTCGATCAACCGCACTCAAAAACATATCCTTGAAAGCAGGCCAGTCCTCGTATTCTCCTGAAAAAGTTGACACTGCTATCTTTGGCAAATTCACTGAAGATTTATTAGTGGAATTTGAATTTAACTTTTCTAAAAACTCAGTTTGTTGACTTGCTAGCTTTTCAGCAACTTACTCTGCTTGAGCAGATTGCGGTTGATTAACTTTAATAAAGCTCTTGAATATAGAATTCGCAACAAAATATTTAGCCTCATATTCAAAAAATTCGGGTTCTGGATCCACAAAATCTTCATCCTCTATATGATGGTACATCTCATCCTGGAGCGAAACAAAACTAGCCCAAGCCTCCTCTAGTCTCTCGAGGCGAATCTCAAGCATAGACAACGGAGTATTAATGTCGACCGTTGCAGCAAAATCAGAAGCCTTTGTCAGTCTTCCCTTTGCACGACCACGTTTTGCCTTAACCACGTTCATAACTGGGAATTCAAAAATCCAAAAATAATGAATTGCAAACGATCATTCAAATATTCCCAGTAACAAAAGAAGAAGAACACCACGATTACATAACAAAAAAAGGTTCAATGTAATTTGGCGAAGAAGGACCAGAGGTGCGTTTTTGCGCTGACTATAATCAACTATAATCAACAATGGTTGACTATTTCCCGTTTTTGCACGCCAATAGTTACGATTCGTAATCACAATTGTCGTTTTTGCGGTCTGTGTTGATGTGTCAAATCGTAACTATCTATAACTATTTCCAATCCATCTCAGGAGGTGAGTTGAAAGTGGTTGGTGTGTCAGTGTTTTTTTTTTTTGTAAAATGGCGTCTTTAATAATTGACAATCTGGAATCTAATGTGGCTTTTCTTACAACCCAAGAATCGATCCGTGACGTAAAAGTGGCGATTTTTTTCCCCTTAAACGCATTTCTTTCACAAAGAAATCGAATTTTTTGCTCGAAGGATTGAATTCTCTCAAATCTCTTTTTGGAGACGGATTTACACATACTTGTACACGGATTTTACACATATACTACGAGTTTGACATTTGAGTTTTCTATTGTTGTAATTATCATGCACAAAACGATTTAACAGCTGACCAGGCAACACAGACATTCAAAAAAGGGATTGATTCGTTTTTGCACATTTCTTACACGCCAGAAAACTTTGATTTTAGTAGCGATTCTTCTTGGTTGTAAGAAAAGCCACATAAGAAAAAAAATTCTGGTTGTGCATTTTTTACAACCGCGTAGCCGCGAATTTAATTACAATCAAAGGATTTCCGTTCGTTTTCAATTATTTCATTACAAAATAAAGAAAATAAGGTTCTGCTTACAAATTTTAAATTGTCGGAAAAAAAGAACTTTATTTCGCCGGATATTTTGCAAAAGGAACTTCATTAGAAAAAAGACAACAAATCATAAGGAAATTTCTCTCGTGCACTTTTTTTTGGTTTCAAAATGTGTAGTGTACTCGTAAAAACATTCTGGTTTTAAAATCTCTCCCTTGTCACAAACTCTTCCAATCGAATTGACTATACATACTGCGATCCGCAAACATCCCTATTTCGAGGAGCGAAGAGCGTCGGCGATATACTCGAGAAGCAGAACGAAAAATTGGAGGATAAGTTGGCCGCTGCCCGTGCCGTGAGCAGATGATTGTCGAACGTCTGTCGGCACGAACGGCAAACTTAAACTTGTAGAAGGTGGAGAAGCAACTGGAGCATAAAATGTGGGAAAAGACCGAGCAGGAGAGGATGAAGGAGAAATCTGAGGTAAGGTTTTTCATCTCCAAATAGAATTCATATAACGTTTATTGTATTCTTTAGGTCGTCGAACAAATTTTAGAACAAGAAACTCCTTCGTGAACTCAACGAAGAGCGGGAAAAATCCTCAAACGCCATCGATGCGGCTTCAGCTATCGAAATCAAGCTCAAAAGCCTCGAAGACAACTACGAACGACTTAAGAAAGCATGCAACATCACCGACAACCAGCTGACCGAAGTCGAGGCAATGCTGCAAGCCGAACAGAAGCGCAGTCAATCGTCGCAGGAGAAAATCGATGTCCGAGAGAAGGACGAAGCCATCAGTAAGCTGAGGAAGTAAATCAACGAGAAACATGCGAACAAACTCGTCGCCGAAGGACGGTGATACCGAAACACAAGAAAAAGTGGAAATCCTTATTATTATTATTACTTTCATGTATTCTGTCGGCAATAAAAAAATTTGTTCATTGGTTTCAAAAAATAAAGACTTTCTCCGTTTATTTATATAAAAGCACGAACTAGATATGGAATTGATAGTTTTTAAGCGAATCTGGAAGCAGCAATTAGTATTAGGAGAATATCAGGAGCTGGCTTGCTTGGAACAGCTTGAAGATTTCTTTATGGAGGGTGCTCTTCAGTTCTAATATGCCATTTGCCTTTCTTGCTGTGGGTTGTTCAAAAATAAATATATATGATCTTATTTCAATTGTCTTTAAGAACTTACCATATCGTCGCTTTTCCAGAATAGTGGCATAAGTCGAAATTTGTCATTTTAGAGTTAAGAACACAGAACTGATAAAAAAAATAAACGCATTTTTTCTGTGTAATCGGCATTAACCTACTTCTTCTAGTTCCCGCGTTGTGAAAAAGTGCCGCTGTCAATTTTCACAAACATCATTGTCATTTTGTGTGCAGTAATGACATTTTTTTAGTTGTGCTGATATCGTAGATGGGATCGGTTACGTGTGTGCCAACCAAACGACATAACTAATAAAATGCCAAAAAATAAAACTGCAACCGGGTAAGATTTTTTTCATAATTTGGACATTTTTTTTAGATTGGTACATTTTTCCGCAAAAACAATTGTGAGATTCTTCAACCTAAATTTTGAGAAAAGTGATACTTCTGTCTTATGCCATTAAACCTAAAAATAATTAAATAGTCTGATATAATCATTTTATCAGGCTAATGACGTTTTTTGTTTTATGTCAAAATGTATAATGAATGTTTATGAACTCAAATGGTTTTATTTCGAAATATGCCAATTTACCTTATAAGACAATGTCTTATTTTGTCTGTCCTTTTTGCCTAAAGAGCACAAAAATGCCAGTTTTACTAAGCAATTATTAAAATCAAAAGAAAGTATAATTGATTTTTTACGATCTTTGTGTACTTTTTAGAGTACCTCTTAGTCGTTCCCAACTACTTGTCAAATTGGCAAGTTCTGCCTAATCTGAGGAGTGTTACGCATACATTTTTCATTAAGGGCCACTCACAAAACGAAGGTGATTCCGCTCATTCCGTAATAGAGCGCAACGTTAAACGGTCATTAAAATCGGCATCGCCTGGTGAAATGTTTATCAAAACATCTTATTCTGATGATACTTTCAGTAAAATCTCAATAAGGAAAAATACGAAGTCAATGGAACCAATAAGTAATCTTGTTTTGATACTTTTAACTTAGGTATTTCTCCCAAAAAGAAAGAAGGTCTGCTTAACCATTTTAAAAAACATCAAATTCCATTTTTCTACAAAGATTTTTACGAATCTCTCCAAAGTTACCAATGGATTAAATAAATGATTTAAAAATGTAAAAATGTCGCAGTTGATTCTGTTCAGATATTATGACTGATTATTTATTTTTAAAATCAAAAGCTGAGTTTTTTAAGTACCTACATATTTTATATTACTTAAGTTTTGCTTTATAAACGTTAGCTAGAAGAACCTTATAACAATATGTTTGAATAATTTTGTGTTTATTTTTTTCGCATAAAAAAAGTGCCTTTTTATGTTCCTATTATCATTATTAAACAAATAAAATTTAATTAAAATAATATACCTAATATTTTTAATTTTTATTTCATCTCTTTTAATTACGTGGAAAACGACACTTTTTCAAACATTCTGAAAAAAATGTTGTGGAAATAGGCCTATTTTTTTCAAAAAACGGCATAAGTCGAATTTTTTTTTTCTAATTATTACGTTTTCTGGAAATCTGAGTATACCATCTCATACCAATTTCCTAGTTTTATTTTTTATCAACAACAATTTTTTTATTTTTAATATGAAAAAAACTTTAAATGGCTCTCCTGAAAATTTGCAAATTTTGACTTGTGCCACTCTTCCGGAAAAGCGACGATATCAAGATCATTGTTTAATTTTTGCAATAAATTTAGACTAACGAAAATTGTTATCTCTTTATCCATTTCAATTATTATGATCAAAAGAAAAGAAAAATATAACCTCAAAAGATTTGTTTTTTTTTCTCGTTTGACAGATCAACCAAACCTAACTAAAAAGCGTTTTTGGATTATTTCAACTATTTCTAACTATTTCAACTATGACACATCAACCATGTTTTTTTGACATGAAAACTATAGTCAACTATCGTCAGCGCAAAAACGCAGCTTAGATGTTTTATAACTTCAATTAGCAAAACGTTGACCAAAGGGAATTAAATTTAACATGCGTAGATCAGTTCAAGAACAAATTTATTTTGATGCTTACTCTATGGTGGTTCCAATATGAAAGAGGCTGATTACTTGTTTAAATTTAGCAAGAGTCAAAGTGAAGGCAAGAAATAGATATTGAATGGTATAAACATACAGTTAGAGAGTAATTCTCATGAGCCAAGCATATTCGATTAATTTAACAGTTAGAGAATAATTTTTAAAGAGTAATAAAAATGTACAAATAAAAATGTATAAATAATAACAGCTATATTTAAGAGGTTGACAAATATTGTAGGGCAAATAACTCAACGTTCGGCAAAGTGCAAACAAATAAATTTGAATAGAATTGATACAAGATACAAATTTGTTAACTGAAGCAATATCATAAACAATAAATAAATAAATAACAACAATTAAACAAATCAAAACTATATAATTTCCAAATAATTCCTGAACAACGATTTTCCCAGACCTGACAAAGTATCATACCTGCGGACCTGCGGTGCACCGCGGTGGTTTGAGTATCTTAATGAACGTCACTTCAAAATGCGTCGTGCGACTGATGCGTGCGCCGAGTGTGAATTAAGTTTTCGACCTTTTGTGTGATGTGTGACTTCAGTTTTAGCAATGAGTCTGGACTTAGGTATGCCCTTTGATAAATTCTTTTTCTTCTAACATTTTTCTACGCTTGTATCTGATAAAATTATAATTAAGTAATGCTTCTTCATAACAGACAAACAACACTCTGTATTAGCTCACTATTAGCCTATAAAGCTCAAAGCAGCGATGGTGAGAATAAACTAATTTATTTCTTGTCGTCAATGGCAATCATAAATAATTATACCCCAAGTTTCCCGACATACAATCATATAACAGAATTTAATCAAGCATGATACATAACAGTAGGTAGTTTGAAAATTTGTCTAATTGTAATTCGTTGTCATATTTATAGTCCCACTTACGCGACATGACACACACATTTATAAATGTAGTTAAATCATTTCAAGTTCAAACCCTAGCTATAATACTAATTTATACGAGCGAAATGCTTTTAAGAATCCATTTGGAAATGTCCTTTCTAAATGCAAGGATAGTACTTCTGTTCCTTTCATTTTCGGGCTGTTTCGCGAACAATAGCAACCTCGAATTAAATAAATTGATTTGCAAAATATATTCAGAAAGTGATTCGGCAAGTGTTTTGCTGGTTAGCACTAGTGATGAATTTTTAAGTGAATTTACATTTGATATTCCCAGGATTATTTTTAAAAATAACTCCACTGACCTAAAAGTGGATAATTCGATCCATAATGTAATCCTTGTCGTACAAATGTCAAGAAAGCTTTACGAAGAGAAAACAAATCACCTAATCGAGATTATTGAAAGGATTCAGTTGCGAAACTTCGTTATCATTTCGGCTTTTGATGATCTTATGGAATCGGTTTTGTTCTTTTCAAAATACAATTTCAGACGGATATATGGAATACAAAAGAAGCGTGTTTTTACCTTTTTGCCCTTTGCTGATAATCGATTGCAAGAAATGTCAGAAAATCAACCACTTGTCAACGCTTACAAGAATCTCAATGGTTTAACGTTACGTTCTGTCATTCTTGATGACATCCCAAGAGTTTTTCACTATAAAAATGAACGAGGACAGCTACAAATCGCTGGATGTTATGGAGAAATATTTATCAATTTCTTAAAAAGACATAATGCCACATTTAAGGAAGTAGCCATTACTGACTGTGATGGCATTTGTTTGTCAAAAGTGATAAATTTAATCGCTGAGAATAAAATTGACATAAGCCCAAACATATTTGTTCCAATAGATAGATTCGACTACAGTTATCCAATCAAAATTCAAGGGTTAACCGTAATGGTTGCATTCAATGGCCGCTTGGACACAAATCAATACTTTCTTAGACCCTTCTCATCGGAAGTTTGGATTTCAATTGGACTTATTCTCATCTACATAATTTTCATGGATCTAATAAAAAATCTTCATACCAATCTGACAGCTGATGACATTTGGAAGAGTTTCAGCAAGCTATTTCTCATGATGCTTAGCTCATCATCTGGGCAGCAAATCAAAAAAGACTATCGGTTTTATGTACAAGTTTTGATTATGTCATTTATACTAGGCAACATTTACAACAATCATTTTACGTCATTTCTGACGGTTTCCATCAAAGGCAAAGAATTCGATACCATTAAGGATTTAATTGACAATCAAGTGCCTATAATGATTGCTGAATTTGAATTAAAGTCTATGCAAGCAACGAGTGTTCTTCCAGATGGTGTTGAAAGAATTGTGTATCCCACTGAATCTTCTGTGTATGCTAGAGAGAGGAATTCAATGAACAATACAAAATTTGCGTATGCCATTGGTAGTGATAGGGCTGAGTTTTTGATTGGCTTGCAACAGAATTTTGGAAATTCGTTGTTTCATACAACAAGTGATAGCTTGAAGAAACAATATACGGTATTTCTTTTGAAGAAACACTCACCGTTCAAGGAGATACTCGATGATTTTGTAGTTCAAACGCATGAAACGGGCTTGATTCAGAAGTGGGATCGTGATGCCATAACGAAAGGTCTTGCGGCAGGATTTGAAATTGGACATGACATAAAATATGTTCGGGGAGACAGACGTGTTCCGTTGGGAGTGAAACATTTGATGTTTGCGTGGAATGTCTTGGCAATTGGTTCAGGATTGGCGGTGTTGGCGTTTTCTGGGGAGAATTTAATACAGCAACAGCACTATTTAGTTTTGTTTGCAAAACGTTTTTAAAAACAAAGAAATAAAATTCAATGAAGCTGCCACAAATCACCGCTTAAAATAAAACTTGTAAGTATACACTTTTCATTGAGGTTAAGTGATTTAAAATAACAGACAATTTTTGTATAAATCAAACCCACTGCTTTTTCTTTCTATAAAAAAAGCAAAATTTACCCAAAATTTATATGAAGCCATTTTGAAGCAATAGGTTCGTTTGATGCAACCAGCTTATCATTGCCCTGAAGGGAGCTCTCAAAAAATTGAAAAATTTCCCATAGAATCAATCCGTCGGCTCAATAGAATACATAATTATGTTCTTATGGAACGCGTCCCATAAGCCAAGTACATGACGGAAGAGACGGATAGAGTCAGCTTTCAACTTTTTGCGTTCAGTGATCCGTTGACAACTGAAATTGGCTACGTTCAATCACCTATCGGATAGGCTATCTAGGATACCCGTATCTGGGATATCTTTTTGGACGAGACAGATCAAAGGGCACGGTAGTGCCCAGCCAAGTTCTAGCACTACCCCCTTTTTACAGGATCGAACTCAAGCACATTTTTAACCCCCCATAACTTTTGAACCCATAGAGTTAGAAGCTTCAAATTTGAATTACGTATTAACTTCATGGGCACAAAGGCCCTGTAAAAAAAATAATTTTGTTGAACCACTACTTCCTGAGATATTGAACAACAAAAATTTCAAAAACCGTAATTGACTCACTGACTGACTCACTGACTGACTCACTGACTCACTGATCATCAAAATTATGAAGCACTTCTAACAATGGCAGAATCTTAAAATTTGGTACGGTGGTAGGTTTTCGGGTGCATACAAAGGAAAAAATCGAAAATTTCAATTTGCTCATTCAGGGGGCGTGGTATCCGCCCACTTTCTAAAACTGGTCGTAGGATCTTAAAATTCGGAATTATTACAGGGTTTCGGTTGAATATAAGGAAAAATATAAGGAAAATATTTTGGTTTCATTTAGGGGCGTGGTTTCCGCCCACTATCGTAAAACGGTCGTAGGATGTTGAAATTTGGAATTCTTGTAAGGTTTTGGTTGAAAAACAAAAAAAATGAGAAAAAAATCTATTTCCATTTAGGGGCGTGGTATCCGCCCACTTTGTTAAAATGTTCGAAAATGTTTAAATTCGAAATTCTGATAGGGTTTCGGGTGAGTATAAGAGAAAATATAAGTACAAAATTGCAGTTTCATTTAAGGGGCATGGCTGCCACCCACTTTCTTAAAATGGTCATAGGATGTTGAAAATTAGAATTATGGTTTGCTTAACTACATAAAAGTCCATGAGTTATGGGTTTCACAATGGACCCTTGACGTCTGAATGTGACATCTAGACAGCCAGTCGAACCTAACCTACATATTATTTATTTATTAATTGGCAGAGCAATTATATTGTTAAAGTTTGCATAATGCTTCCATAAAAAAAAAACTTTGTAAAAAGATGTGAAATCAGAACAAAAACATAAAATGTAAAAAAAGAGCCAAGTTCTCTTATGTGCGAACAACACTGTGTAAACAGTTAGCCACCAAAAGTAATGAGATCTAAAAGAACGCCAAGTTCTGACATGTAAAAGTGTTATATTTAATATTTTAAATCATAGAAAATAATACAACAATATTAAAAGAAAATAGAAAATAGTTCGGATGAAAATTTACAAGTTCACTTGGCAAGTTTTTGTTTGAAGCGTGATTAATAACATTTTAAAACTTGAACAGTGAACTTGTAAATTTTCATCCAAACTATTTTCTATTTTCTTTTAATATTGTTGTATTATTTTCTATGATTTAAAATATTAAATATAACACTTTTACATGTCAGAACTTGGCGTTCTTTTAGATCTCATTACTTTTGGTGGCTAACTGTTTACACAGTGTTGTTCGCACATAAGAGAACTTGGCTCTTTTTTTACATTTTATGTTTTTGTTCTGATACCTGTATCCAGATAGCTGTCAAAACGTCTATAAAAAAAAAAACAACAAATCAAACGCTTGAGAACAGGGAATTGTTTATGGCTGTGAATTCGTCGGCAAACATCTTCCGAGTCATCTAAATTATAAAAAAAACTAGACGACCCCGCGAGCTTTGTCTCGCCACCCATTCTGAAATTTTCCAGTTTTCCATTTGAAAAACAATACACCTGCAATAATATGCAATTTTCCCTTTGAAAACCAAAGAGTTTTCCGAGTTTTTCATCAAGAATTTTCTATTTTCCATTCGAAAACTTATTCTGAAATTTTACAGTTTTCCATTTGAAAACCAATGCATCTTCAATTACATGCAATTTTCTCTTTGAAAACCAATGAGTTTTCCGAGTCTCATTCGAAAACCCATTTTGAAATTTTCCAGTTTTCCATTTAAAATTTTCCAGTTTTCCATTTGAAAAGCAATTAATCCAAAATTTCATGCAATTTTCCATTTCAAAATCAATGAGTTTTCCGAGTTTTTCATCAAGAACTTTCTATTTTTCCATTCGAAAACCCATTTTGAACCACAAAATTCCAAGCAAAAAAAAATCTAATTTCCGACCTTTGTTTGGTTTTTCCAATTTTCCCACTCTTCCATGAGGTTTTTCCAATTTTTTTTTTCACAGAAATCATCACTGAATGTAACAGTATGAACCATATAAATTTCACAAATATCTGTTGGGCCATTTCGGAGTCTATAAGAGACATACAAACAAACACACATCCATTTTTATATATATAGAGATAAGATATTGTTAAAAATAACATCCATAGTCATTTTGTTTATATTTCTTTCAAATCTCTTCTAAATTGGAAGCTGATAAAATAGCGCGCCAAACAATACAATACAAAAAATCATGTGTTGATCAGCTGATCACTCGGATACCCGAGGTATACCAAAAATTTTCAGATACCTTTGGATTTTTTTTTTGACAGATAATGGTTCATGTATTTGCTATTTTTTACTATGGATTACAATAACAAAAAGCTATCCGATACCTTTTGGTTACGTGATTGAACCCACCCATTGACGAGCAGTCAATTCAATGTGTTCCCGCTGCAACAAGTAATGTCGTTTTCCATTGGTCTTTTTTTGACGTTTCTTTTTCTACCGCCAATGGAACGGGTTATAATGTATCTGTCATTCTCCGGACCATTCTGTTTTCAAAACAGAAGAGTTCTGCTCTTCTCAGAAGCATTCCGTCTGTCAAAGTCAGTCCAATGGAATGGTTTCAGAAGACTTCTGGACTCTTCCGAATGCTTCTGGACGACCAATGGAAAACGGCATAAAAGCAATGGATGATCAAAACTTGACAGTTTGCAAGTTTTTTGGTTAATTTTCCCACCAAGCAAATGAAATTGTTTTCAGTGTTTTCCTGTGAAGTTTTAATTTTGAAATTTTCTGAATATGCCTTCGAATTATGTATGTAGGTATGCCTTATTTGATTGTGTGTTATGTGTTCTTGTTGGATTTTTAATAAAATCCTGCGCCTTTTTTGCTTCTAGGACGATGTTCACATTGGATCCTTTCCTCCGACTTATCTTGACGTCTATATGTTTTTTCTCTTTCGCACTTGCTGGTAAGAAAAAGACAACAAAGTGAGGCAGGATTTTCAAACCAAACCTTTGTATATGGATTTACCAAGTACTATCAAGAATGGTTTTCAAGCAAGCAAGCTGAGAACACACATTACAAACTTATGTAAAAAACTGTCAAAAAACTGTCAAACCAAGCAGAAAACCATTCTTGATATTACCTGGTAAATCCATATACAAAGAACCAAACTAAAAATTTATGGATTTTTTTTGACATTTGGCATATGCCGTCAAATAAATTAGGCCAGTTCCACCTAACAACATCTCACTGAGATCTCAGAGATTTTTTTATGAGATCTCTGAGATGAAAATATTTTGGATCCGATTTCCCACTCAGCTATTTCGACGTGACTGACAATGTACGACAACAATTTGTAAGGACCGCCATATACTTAGCAGCACTTTGTGAGGAATTTCAATTTTTTTGATGCAAATAATTAGGTGAGAATTTGGTGAAATTTAGTGAATCAATTTTAGAATTTGGTGAATCATAGTTTAAAAGTTATTAACAAAATAACGTAAGGCGTATACTTAGCAGCACTTGTTCTGAATTTCAAAAGTTTTGGTACCAAAAGATGCGCCTGAATTTGGTGAATCGATCGTAACTATTTTCCGAATTTAGTGAATCTTAATTTGTTAGTTATTTAACAAATAAAAAATTATAAACAATTACGTAACGCAATTTCAAAATGACGTAACGTCATCAAATCGATAACATCCCTGAACAAAAACAGCTTTATTCGGAGTCATTCGGAATGTCATTTTATGAATTTGAAATGACAGTTGTTGTCAATACTCAATACATTTCATTTCATATCTTTATGGAGATTTCCTGCATTCGTAAGTTTTCCTTAAATAACTTTTTGAATATTCACTTTATTATTTTTATTTTTAGAAAATCTGAAAAATATAAAGCATGAATGAAGAAGAACTTAAATCAAAGGATTCCTTCAAGGGCACCTTAAATTTTGACCACTTCCGATCACGAACACTACTGCATCTGGTTGGGTGAAAACAATCTGCAATGTGATCACTGAAATGATTCAGCGTTGGATAAGATGTGCAAGCAGGCCTTCGCCTGTATATCTGCTCTTCGGCCAGGACAATAATAACAGCATCTCTGGTGTGGGCTTGGCGCGTCCAAGAACTGGCATTCCTTCTCTCTCCCGACTAGCTAATGGATTACGATTGCTACGAACGGAAGAAACTCGATGCCAATAACGATGGTCGCAAATTCAACCTGAGCATGATCTTCAAGCAAGAACCACAACGCATGCTGTTAAAATAAAAGCTTGGATGTGCTTGGACGTCCGACACCCTCAACAACAACAACAACACACAACTCATAATACATAATAAACTTTTTAATGCATTTTTTAATGCTGTTTTATTTTTTTTTAGGTTTTATTGCCTTGTCATGAATGATAATAGAAGAACAGTTGAATTTAAATTAGTGCCTCAATTGTGTACCACCTACAATTGGTACACAATTTACAATAAACAAACTAAATTTGATGACAACGGTGAATGTTCATGTTATTGAATACTTCAATGTTATCTATATATGTAGCTTATTGATTTTTACTGGGCTCCCTTCGGATACGATGTTAGAAGCACTATTTGTGTCATTTCGAATACTTTAGGCAAAGAACGATGGAGAACGAAAATTGAGAATTTGAGAGAAGCTGTTGAGGATGGATCAAGTAGTTGCTCCTGATTTCCATAGTAGAACAAACTTAGAAAAGGTAGTTTTTTTTTCTCAACGATTAAGGTAACAGGTTGACCGAAATCTTAAGTAAAGGTTTCTATCAAAACAAATCCAGAAATAACAACTTATTCGCTTGTGAAAGTCACGTTATAATTTGGAAAAGTTCTAATTATCTAGATACTCTTCAGCGAGAAAAAAGACAGCACAGTACAGCACAGCACAGCACAGGGGCCCTACTCTGTAATGCGTTTCGAAAGCCAATCCGATTCGAATCTGATATTCGATTCGTTTATGAATTCGTACTCTGTAAAAAGTTCTAATCGAATAAAAAAATCATCTAGTACTATTTCTATTTATAGAATAGATTTGCGGAGTCTCGAAGTATTTCTTATTAGATTTGCTGAGTCTCGAAGTAATTCTTATTAGATTTGTCAAAAAAAAAAAAACCAAAAGGAAAAAAAATCAAAACACAAACAAGGCGAGAATGTTCAAATTAATTTTTAAAGAAAAAATATATAATTCCATAAAAACTTAATAAAATGGCCTCGGTTGCTCTATGAATGGATGAAGAAAATAGAGAAGAACACCGTCTCTCATTGGTGGTCCTTCTGCATTAAAAGATGCCGATAGCCTGTCCCAAATTGTTGGAAGTGTTTCTCGCGTCCGAGGCGTTCAAACGTCCCTTGGCCAGATCGGGATGAACACATTTTTGGCTGATGATTCCCTGTAATGAAATTTATTTGCTTAAATTTTGAATAAAATTATTATTTCCTTACTTACATTTTATCTATTTCACACAACTAAACACAATTTTCCTTTTGTGTGCTTTAAAAACGGCATTCGAATTGCAATCCGTTACCTCTCTTGGTGTAGAAAGAAAATTTCCGTTTTCGAACGCTAATGACTTTCGGAAACGGATTGCCAGGTACGAAAAATCCAAATGCGGATTTGTCAATCCGTAAGTACTAGATTTCTTATCCGAATTAGAAATAGAGAGTACCAAATATTCGTTTTCGAAAGTATTTGCTTTCGAAACGCATTACAGAGTAGGGCCCCAGTACAGCACAGCTGCATGAGAAATGTCAGAACAGTTTAGAACAGAAAATGTGTTCTACCTAAAAAGATGGAACAGAAAATCCTGTCCTAAACTGTTCCAAACTGTTCTAGACAGACTCAATGAACACGAAAGCAGAACAGTTTGGAACAGCAAATGTGTCAATGAACACCAAAAAGCTGTACTTTTCTGTTCCAAACTGTGCCAAAGTGTGCAGAACAGTGTCGCTGAACATACCTTATAAAAATAAAAACATTACATTTTTGTTAAGTCCTGGAAAGATAAACTTCTTATCGCACATTTTTCATTTGGTAATTAGGTCGAAAAAAATTTATACATGAGAAAATTTTTTAAAAAATGTTTATCTAATGTGTACACGGATTAAGCATTTATTTGCTTAAATTACCCATGAACAAAAATTCGGAGTTGGTACAGTTTAAGTGAAAAATAAAACTACTAATTTACGTAACGTTGCACGTTCTATATTCTTAAGATTGTTTATAGAAGTAAGAGAAAAAAAAGGACTATAATTTTTAAGCTAGGTTTCACCAAATTTTGAATAATGTACCAGATTGTTAAAAAGAACACTCTGATTATCTGTTCCAAATTTTAAAATTTGGTGAATCACAGTTTGTGAACTATCGTCGTCTGAACTTTGAAAAGTACTGCGAACCAGAAACAAAAGAAAAAGGAACTCTTAAGCCAGGATTCACCAAATTCTAAGCTATGTGCCAAATTGTTACTTAAGACGGACTTATTCAATGGTCCAAGTTTAGAAATTTGGTGAATCATAGTTTGTGAGCTATCGGCTTCTGAACTTTCAAAAATACTGCAAGGCAGAAACTAAGGAAAAAGGATTACAACTCTCAAGCCAGGATTCACCAAATTCTGAGCTGTGTACCAATTTGTTACTCAAGACGGACTGACCCAACTTTGGAAATTTGGTGAATCATAGTTTGTGAGCTACCGGCTTCTGAACTTTCAAAAATACTGCAAGGCAGAAACTAAGGAAAAAGGATTACAACTCTCAAGCCAGGATTCAACAAATTCTGAGCTTTTACCAATTTGTTACTCAAGACGGACTTATTCACTGACCCAACTTTGGAAATTTGGTGAATCATAGTTTGTGAGCTACCGGCTTCTGAACTTTCAAAAATACTGCAAGGCAGAAACTAAGGAAAAAGGATTACAACTCTCAAGCCAGGATTCACCAAATTCTGAGCTATGTACCAATTTGTTACTCAAGACGGACTTATTCACTGACCCAACTTTGGAAATTTGGTGAATCATAGTTTGTGAGCTACCGGCTTCTGAACTTTCAAAAATACTGCAAGGCAGAAACTAAGGAAAAAGGATAACAACTCTTAAACCAGGATTCACCAAATTCTGAGCTTTAAACCAAATTGGTACTTTAGATGGACTTATCCATTGGTCCAAAATTGGAAATTTGGTGAATCACAGTTTTCGAGTTATCGGCTTCTGAATTTTGAAAAATACTGCAAACCAGAAAGTAAGGAGAAAGGATTAAAACTCTTAAACCAGGATTCACCAAATTCTAAACTATGTACCAAATTGGTACTTAAGACGGACTTATCCTTGTGCCCAAGTTTGGAAATTTGGTGAATCACAGTTTTCGAGTTATCGGCTTCTGAACTTTGAAAAATACTGCAAACCAGAAACTAAGGAAAAAGGATTACAACTCTTAAGCCAGGATTCACCAAATTCTGAGCTATGTACCAAATAGGAACTTAAGACGGACTTATCCATTGGTCCAAGTTTGGAAATTTGGTGAATCACAGTTTTCGAGTTATCGGCTTCTGAACTTTGAAAAATACTGCAAACCAGAAACTAAGGAAAAAGGATTACAACTCTTAAGCCAGGATTCACCAAATTCTGAGCTTTAAACCAAATTCGTACTTTACATGGACTTATCCATTGGTCCAAGTTTGGAAATTTGGTGAATCAAACTATGATTCAAACTATGATTCACCAAATTTCCAAACTTGGACCAATGGATAAGTCCATCTAAAGTACCAATTTGGTTTAAAGCTCAGAATTTGGTGAATCCTGGCTTAAGAGTTGTAATCCTTTTTCCTTAGTTTCTGGTTTGCAGTATTTTTCAAAGTTCAGAAGCCGATAACTCGAAAACTGTGATTCACCAAATTTCCAAACTTGGGCCAATGGATAAGTCCGTCTTAAGTACCAATTTGGTACATAGTTTAGAATTTGGTGAATCCTGGTTTAAAAGTTTTAATCCTTTCTCCTTACTTTCTGGTTTGCAGTATTTTTCAAAATTCAGAAGCCGATAACTCGAAAACTGTGATTCACCAAATTTCCAATTTTGGACCAATGGATAAGTCCATCTAAAGTACCAATTTGGTTTAAAGCTCAGAATTTGGTGAATCCTGGTTTAAGAGTTGTTATCCTTTTTCCTTAGTTCCTGCCTTGCAGTATTTTTGAAAGTTCAGAAGCCGGTAGCTCACAAACTATGATTCACCAAATTTCCAAAGTTGGGTCAGTGAATAAGTCCGTCTTGAGTAACAAATTGGTACATAGCTCAGAATTTGTTGAATCCTGGCTTGAGAGTTGTAATCCTTTTTCCTTAGTTTCTGGTTTGCAGTATTTTTGAAAGTTCAGAAGCCGGTAGCTCACAAACTATGATTCACAAAATTTCTAAAGTTGGGTCAGTGAATAAGTCCGTCTTGAGTAACAAATTGGTAATAGCTCAGAATTTGGTGAATCCTGGCTTGAGAGTTGTAATCCTTTCTCCTTACTTTCTGGTTTGCAGTATTTTTCAAAGTTCAGAAGCCGATAACTCGAAAACTGTGATTCACCAAATTTCCAAACTTGGACCAATGGATAAGTCCGTCTAAAGTTCTAATTTGGTTTAAAGCTCAGAATTTGGTGAATCCTGGCTTAAGAGTTGTAATCCTTTTTCCTTAGTTTCTGGTTTGCAGTATTTTTCAAAGTTCAGAAGCCGATAACTCGAAAACTGTGATTCACCAAATTTCCAAACTTGGACCAATGGATAAGTTCGTCTTAAGTTCCAGTTCGGTACATAGTTTAGAATTTGGTGAATCCTGGCTTAAGAGTTGTAATCCTTTTTCCTTAGTTTCTGGTTTGCAGTATTTTTCAAAGTTCAGAAGCCGATATCTCACAAACTATGATTCACCAAATTTCCAAACTTGGACCAATGGATAAGTCCGTCTTAAGTACCAATTCGGTATATAGCTCAGAATTTGGTGAATCCTGGCTTAAGAGTTGTAATCCTTTTTCCTTAGTTTCTGGTTTGCAGTATTTTTCAAAGTTCAGAAGCTGATAGCTCGAAAACTATGATTCACCAAATTTCCAAACTTGGACCAATGGATAAGTCCGTCTTAAGTACCAATTTGGTATATAGCTCAGAATTTGGTGAATCCTGGCTTGAGAGTGGTAATCCTTTTTCCTTAGTTTCTGGTTTGCAGTATTTTTCAAAGTTCAGAAGCTGATAGCTCGAAAACTATGATTCACCAAATTTCCAAACTTGGACCAATTGATAAGTCCGTCTTAAGTACCAATTTGTTACATAGCTCAGAATTTGGTGAATCCTGGCTTAAGAGTTGTAATCCTTTTTCCTTAGTTTCTGGTTTGCAGTATTTTTCAAAGTTCAGAAGCTGATAGCTCGAAAACTATGATTCACCAAATTTCCAAACTTGGACCAATGGATAAGTCCGTCTTAAGTTCCAATTTGGTACATTGCTCAGAATTTGGTGAATCCTGGCTTAAGAGTTGTAATCCTTTTTCCTTAGTTTCTGGTTTGCAGTATTTTTCAAAGTTTAGACGCTGATAGCTCACATATACTGTGATTCACCAAATTTTAAAATTTGGAACAGATAATCAGAGCGTTCTTATTACCAATCTGGTACATAATTCAATATTTGGTGAATCCTAGCTTAAAAGTTATAGTCCTTTTTTCTCTTACTTCTTTTAACAATCTTAAGAATGTAGAACGTGCAACGTTACGTTGCTCAGTATTTTTCACTTAAACTGTACCAACGTTTATAACTCCGAATTTTTGTCCATGGGTAATTGAAGCAAATAAATGCTTAACCCGTGTACACATTTGATAAACATTTTTTTTCTAATTTTCTTATTTCGTAATTTTTGGACCTAAATAACAAATGAAAAAAAATGCGATAAGAAGTTTATCTTTTCCAGGACTTTACAAAAAAAATCATATCCAATGCTGGACATTTTTGAAATGACAGACACCGAAACCGAAAATAACTGAAAGCGTCACTTCGATCCAAGTAACCGAACAAAGCAGTCAACAATCTTTACTTTGTAATAAACTATTAAATAAACTCTATTGTAATAAATAGTCCTTATATTATATATTATATGTGTCTTCTTCAATCAATATCTAATATAAATTGGCGACGAGTAAAGAGCGAGCTACACGTATATAGTAAATTAATGATTAATCGGCATCTGCATTAACTACATCTGCTTGGAGACACGTGGTGTGTGTGTTCTTCTGTATCTCATCTGCATTCTACATTCTGCGTACGCTTGTGGCGTCTTGGTAAGAAATCTACGTTTCTGGAAATAAATTACATATACTACTACTGCTAAGATGATTGGAAATATTGGTCCATTCGATCCAAAAACATCTTGGGGAAATTACATTCAGCGGGTGGAATTTTTCTTTGAAGCCAACGAAATAGTCGACGAGGCTAAGAAACGCGCTATATTTCTGGTGAATTTGGGTGAGACGGCATATGAAGTTTTGGTTTCTCTGATTACCCCAAGAGATCCAAAAGATTTCACGTTCAGTCAGTTGTGTGCTAAGCTGTCGGAGTATTATAATCCGACTCCAAACGAAATTGTCGAGAGATTTAATTTCAATAGAAGGGTTCAGAAGAAAGGCGAACCGTTTGGAGAATTTATGAATGATCTGCGACAGTTGAGTAAGCATTGCAAATTCACGGAGCTTGACAATATGCTTCGAGATCGAATTGTGTGTGGGGTGTATGATGAGGGTGTTCAGAGGCGATTATTTTCTGAGACTGGACTTACACTCCAGAGAACAATTGAACTATGCGTGGCTGCTGAGACAGCTGGTTTTAATGTTGCTGAGGTTCGTAATTCGACGATGGTTAAGGAGGAATTGTTAGCTGTGAGAAGTAGTGTAGACTGTAAGGGGAAGTGTTTCCATTGTGGTGAAGCTCACCAAGGAAAGGATTGTCGGTTTCAGAAGGCGAAGTGCTTCTACTGTAATAAGACAGGTCATATTGCGAAAGCATGAATGAAGAAAAGCTCAGACAATCAGAAGAAAAAAAGGTCGACGCCTAGAAAACCATTCAAAGGTAAAGCTAATGCAATTGGCTCTGACGAATCACTGCACGCGTTGAAGAAGATCGCCATGATTGGTTCCACTGCAAAAGGGAAAATTATGGCTGAACTAAGGTTGAATGGAGTGTCTGTTTCTATGGAGGTAGATTCGGGGGCGACGTGTTCAATCATTAATGCTAGAACTTGGGCTAAGGTCAAGAAAGCTCAAGATAAACTTGAACCATCGAAAATGATATTGACTACTTGGAACGCCGACCGTTTGGAGTTGTTGGGAGAAACTATGGTAGAGGTTAATTTCAAAGACATTGCTGCTAGATTGCCTGTTGTTGTTGCTGCTGAGAGGGGGTCGAATCTGCTAGGTCGCAATTGGTTCAACGATTTGAACATTTCGGTTCAAGGGGTACAAAAGATTGCTGCGTGTGAAGATGTTGACCAGGTATTTAATTGCTATCCGGAGGTATTCAAGGAAGATCTTGGAACATACAAAGGACCAGAAGTGAGCATTGAATTGAAGAATGATGCCAAGCCAAAGTTTCTAAAGTACAGGCAGGTTCCTTTTGCAATCAAGCCAGCGGTTGAACATGAAATTGAGCGAATGGTCAAAGAAAATATTTTAGAACCGGTAACGTACTCTGAATGGGGTACACCAGTGGTTCCTGTCCGCAAGAAGGATGGTAGTATTCGATTGTGCGGGGACTATCGAAGCACTGTTAATGAAGTCATAAAGAGAAATGCTTACCCGATTCCTTCTATAAAAGAGATGCTCACTTTGGTCGGACAAGGAAAAGTTTATAGTAAGATGGATCTTTCACATGCGTATCAACAGCTGTGTGTGAGTGACGAAACTGCAAACATTCTTACTTTGAATACGCACAAAGGTCTTTTTAGAGTCAGAAGACTGCCATTTGGAGTGGCTTGTGCACCTATTGTTTTCCAATGTACAATGGACAAGATTTTGGCTGGTATCAACGGGGTTGCTGCGTACATCGATGACATCATCGTGGTCGGAAACAACGAGTCTGAACATCTGGAACGACTACATGAAGTGTTGAAGAGGTTGAACAAGGCTGGACTTACTGTGAAAAAGAACAAATGTCAATTGGGCGTAACAGATATGGATTTTTTAGGCTTCAAGGTGACTTCCGAGGGAATTAAACCTTCGAATGAACGTTTTAAGGCAGTTCAAGTTTATAGAACAGAAAGCCACAGTAGCAGAGCCTCTGCATCGGTTATTAGATAACAATGCAAGATGGTCATGGGGAAGTGAACATGACACAGCTTTTAAGAAATTAAAAGAACTACTGCAGTCAGATAGACTGCTGCTAAGTATACGCCTTACGTTATTTTGTTAATAACTTTCAAACTACGATTCACTAAATTCTAAAATTGATTCACTAAATTTCACCAAATTCTCACCTAATTATTTGCATCAAAAAAATTGAAATTCCCCACAAAGTGCTGCTAAGTATATGGCAGTTTCGATTGGTCACTTATCGTACCAATTTGGTACAAAGCTCAGAATTTGGTGAATCCTGGTTTAAGAGTTGTTATCCTTTTTCATTAGTTTCTGCTTTGCAGTATTTTTCAAAGTTGAGAAGCCGATATCTCACAAACTATGATTCACCAAATTTCAAAACTTGGACCATTGAATAATTCTGTCTTAAGTTACAATTTGGTACAAAGCTCAGAATTTGGTGAATCCTGGTTTAAGAGATGTAATACTTTTTCATTAGTTTTTTCTTTGCAGTATTTTTCAAAGTTTAGAAGCCGATAGCTCACAAACTATGATTCACCAAATTTCCAAACTTGGACCATTGAATAATTCTGTCTTAAGTAACAATTTGGTACAAAGCTCAGAATTTGGTGAATCCTGGTTTAAGAGATGTAATCCTTTTTCATTAGTTTTTGCTTTGCAGTATTTTTCAAAGTTGAGAAGCCGATAGCTCACAAACTATGATTCACCAAATTTCAAAACTTGGACCAATGAATAACTTCGTCTTAAGTAACAATTTGGTACATAGCTCAGAATTTGGTGAATCCTGGTTTAAGAGATGTAATCCTTTTTCATTAGTTTTTGCTTTGCAGTATTTTTCAAAGTTGAGAAGCCGATAGCTCACAAACTATGATTCACCAAATTTCAAAGCTTGGACCAATGAATAACTTCGTCTTAAGTAACAATTTGGTACATAGGTCAGAATTTGGTGAATTCTGGTTTAAGAGAAGTAATCCTTTTTCATTAGTTTCTGCTTTGTAGTAATTTTGAATTTTTAGACGCTGATAGCTCAGAAACTGTGATTCACCAAATTTTAAAATTTGGAACAGATAATCAGAGCGTTCTTCTGAACAATCTGGTACATAATTCAAAATTTGGTGAATCCTAGCTTAAAAGTTATAGTCCTATTTTCTCTTACTTCTATTAACAATCTTAAGAATATAGAAGGTCCAACGTTACGTTAATCAGTAGTCTTATTTTTCACTTAAACTGTACCACAGCTTATAACTCCGAATTTTTGTTCATGGGTAATTGAAGCAAATAAATGTTTAACCCGTGTACACATTAGATAAACATTTTTTTTTAATTTTCTCATGTATAATTTTTTTCGACCTAATTACCAAATGAAAAATGTGCGATAAGAAGTTTATCTTTTCCAGGACTTTACAAAAAAATGCATATAAATGCAGAATTAGAATTCCATGTTTTTATTTAATAGAGTATCTAGATCTAGATTCTAGATAATTAGAACTTTTCCAAGTTATAACGTGACTTTCACAAGCGAATCAGTTGTTATTCTTTGGATTTGTTTTGATAGAAACCTTTACTTAAGATTTCGGTCAACCTGTTACCTTAATCGTTGAGAAAAAAAACTACCTTTTCCAAGTTTGTTCTACTAAGGAAATCAGGAGCAACTACTTCATCCATCCTCAACAGCTTACATCCATCACCTCAGTCCCCCTTCCCCGTTCCTTGCATTTAACCTCTTGACCAATTCTAGGCTAAGGGGAAACCTAAAGTAGGTATTCGAAATGACACCAAACTTGTTTATTGCAAATAGAATACAAAAATACACAAATCTTTTTAGATTTAACTTTAGTTCCAAGTGTAGGTGGTATACAATTGAGGCACTAATTTAAATTCAACTGTTTCAGTTCTTCTATTATCATTCATTACAAGACAATACAACCGAAAAAATAAAAATAAAACAGCATTAAAAAAAGATTATTATTATGAGTTGTGTTGTTGTTGTTGAGGAAGTGTCGGACGTCCAAGCTTTTATTTTAACAGCATGCATTGTGGTTCTTGCTTGAAGATCATGTTCTTGTTGAATTTGCGACCATCCTTTTTGGTGCTGGTCCACGAGAAGTACTGAGTGACGAGTTTCTTGGTTTCCTCGGATTTGGCATCGAGTTTCTTCCCTTCGTAGCAATCGTAATCGATTAGCCAGTCGGGAGAGAGAAGGAATGCCAGTTCTTGGCCGCGCCAAGCCCACACCAGAGATGCTGCTGTTATTGTCCTGGCCGAAGAGCAGACACAGGCGAAGGCCTGCTTGCGTATCCAACGCTGGAACATTCCAGTGATCACATTGCAGATTGTTTTCACCCAACCAGATGGAGTAGTGTTCGTGATCGAAAGTGGTCAAAATTTAAGTTGCCCTTGGGCATGGCATCGAAGAAATCCTTTGATATTAGTTCTTCTTCATTCATGCTTTATATTTTTCAGATTTTCTAAAAATAAAAATAATAAAGGGAATAATCAAAAAGTTATTTAAGAAAAACTTATGGGATTTTACATTGAGCCAAGAAATTGATTCTTCACGGATCTGTGGCAATTTTTTTCCCCTTAAATGAATTACATTGGGAAAAGTATTGACGAATTGATTTCTCTGAAATCTCTTTTTGGAGACAGATTTACACATATTCTCACACGAACTTTCACACATACTACGAGTTTGACATTTCGGACAGTTTGATATTTGTTAATATTCAAAACGTTTGGTGTTTGTTGCAAGATTTGTTGAAAAAATTATTTTGGCGAGCGTAAATTTACGAATTTTGTTTAAATTAAAGGTAGTACACGTTTTGAATTGAAGAATAATTGATCATAAATTTGTTTAAATTGCTTTCACACACACATTCAAAAAAGAGATTGCTACTTTTGACTTTACAAATTACATTGAACCCAAAAAGTAGCGAATTTTAGTAGCGATTCGTGGTGGTTGAATGTAAAATCCCATTACGAATGCAGGAAATCCCAATAAAGATATGAAATGAAATGTTTTGAGTATTGACAACAACTGTAATTTCAAATTCATAAAATGACATTCCGAATGACTCCGAATAAAGCTGTTTTTGTTCAGGGATGTTATCGATTTGATAACGTTACATCATTTTGAAATTGCGTTACGTAATTGTTTATAATTTTTAATTTGTTGAATAACTAACAAATTAAGATTCACTAAATTCGGAAAATAGTTACGATCGATTCACCAAATTCAGGCGGATCTTTTGGAACCAAAACTTTTGAAATTCAGAACAAGTGCTGCTAAGTATACGCCTTACGTTATTTTGTTAATAACTTTCAAACTACGATTCACTAAATTCTAAAATTGATTCACTAAATTTCACCAAATTCTCACCTAATTATTTGCATCAAAAAAATTGAAATTCCCCACAAAGTGCTGCTAAGTATATGGCGGTTTTGTAAGGTAACCATTTTATCTCAATGAGAATTGAGAATTATGTTCCACCAAATGATTTTGCCTCAGTCAAAGTGACATTGACATCTCATGTGGCTTTTTTTTACAAGTTACAAACCAAGAAGTGATCCGTGACGTAGGTAAGAGTGGCAATTTTTTCCCTTAAGCGCATTTCTTTCACAAAGAAATTATTTTTTTCTCGAAGGATTGATTTCTCTTGAATCTCTTTTTGGAGACGGATTTATACATAATTGTACACGGATTTTACACATATACACTACGTGTTTGACATTTCTGAGTTTTCTGTACAAAACGATTTAACAGCTGACCAGACAACAAAGACATTCAAAAAAAGGATTGATTCGTTTTTGCACATTTTTACACGCCAAAAAACATTGAATTTCATTAGCAATTCTTCTTTGTTCTATGAAAAGCCACATCAGTGAAATGTTGTCAGGTGGAACTGGCCTATTGTTAATTTATGACAACTATAAGACGTCAAAGTGAGTCTGGAGCATTGAATAAGAAGTACACATTGAATAAGAAGTACAGGAAGCGGTGTAAGCATTGAATAACAAGTACAGGAAGCGGTGTAAGCTACACGCACAGTGTACGTGGGTGAAGCAACAAAAATTTCTGATGGTGTTAAATAGGGGGCATTCATCTGTCAAAATACGGGGCACTCATCTGTCAAACTGGGCATGTGCTTTCCTTTTGCTGAGCTGTAATTGGTCAAATGTTGTTTTGTATTTTCATCTGTCAAAAAAACAAAAACTCGAGTTCAGGGGCGCATTTATTTTTGTTGGTGATCGTAAGGCGCTACACAATTTCTTATGCTTTTTAACACTTGATCAGTTTGTTCATAGAATGCGCTTTCGAATACGACTAGAAAAAGGACAATAAATATGATAAATTAAGGATGAAAAATGAAGAAAATGTAACGAAAAATAAAAAAATAATAATAATAATAATCGTGCATGTACTTGTACACCTTGAACGTTAAAACACCATGTGGTCCAAAAAAGAACTGAAATTGAAAAATAAAATTGATGCACAATCGATATAAGCTTGATTCAATCATATTTCGCTTGGCGCCCCTGAGATTAACCATTCAACTGCAGACCAGCCCTGTTGTTATGCATTTGTGTTTGTGAAACTCACACTACTCAGAAAAATGCTTCACTTCTTTTTCATAAGACCCCTTCCTGTACTTCTTATTCAATGGTCTGGAGTGTTCACACTACTTTTGTGTTTGAATACGACGGATTGGCCTTACTTCAAAATAAGTCGGCGGAAATACTCCAATGTGAACATCGTCTAGCAGATATCGCCTGTCTAAAAGGTAAGGTTTTTACCGTTTTTTTCTTTTCGCTTTTAGCAGATATCGCCTCTCTAAGAGGTTAGGATTTTGACCGTTTTTTCTTTTCTTATTTTACCCATTTATTTTAATTTTTTTGTAGGATCAGGTTCAAATGTTTTTTTTTTATTACGAAGAGAGCATTATTTGAACAAATGAAGCAATCGAGCGTTTTAATTTCTATAACTTCATCTCATTCTCTAAAGTTGAAGGAATTCGTCGAAATGAAGACAAAATGCCCAGAAAATAGTAATTGCGACAGCGGATTGCATTTTTCATGTCCGATTTTAAGAAAAGGTGGCAAATATGTTGTAGAAAAGAAGACAGGTTTCTTGTTTCTAATAAATCTTGGCTAGATCTGTCGATAAGTTTCAAGAACTATGCTATTTCTGAAAATAAAGGTGGTCGTCCCAGAAAAAGTTTCCATCAAGGTTTCCATCTTACGAAAAAATACAACTTGCCAAAAAGGAGTGTTATCCCCCTAAAGAACAAATTACTGCAAGCAATAGATTGCAAGCTTTATTAATTCATACAGTCAATCGGCTATTTGATGCGCAAAGCTCAACGCTAAGTTTTGGGAGTTCAGCAACCGGATTCGTTGAGTAATTTGAAGCTGATTGATATGCAAGTGGGGCATGAACGGCACAGCACATGCACAGCGCAGTCAGAATACAAACAGCACTTTTCTGATGCAAATTCTATAGACAGGAGCTTCTTCATTGTTTCCCTTGAACCCATACCATTGATAACAAATAAATTTGACAAAATGAAACACCATCATCTACACTACAAGATATTGTAGACCAATTAAGTTTTTAAATACGAAACGACAGAACTAGCAAAACAAGAGGTTGAAAAAATGCACAAACAAATTGAAGAGCTACAGGAAGATACATTACATATACAGTGAACAACATCGAAATCCATGTAACGATAGTAGATGGTAAAATTTGCAATGCCATTACAGACACCAAATCAACCCAAAGATGTTTTATATGCGGACTTACATTCAAAGATTTCAATAACATGGAAAAAGTATCAAACACTCCTGTAATAGATACCACTCGATTAGAATTCAGTTTATCTGTCCTCCATGTCTGGATACGTTTCTTCGAATGTTTGTTACATTTAACTTACAAACTACCAGTAATGAAGTTGCAAGTTCGGGAAGAGGAAGAAAAAAAATCGTTGCTGAAAAAAAGAGAAATTCAAAGAAAATTTAAGACTGAGATGGGATTAGTAGTTTGATAAGCCAAAACCTGGCCTGGAAGAAGTAACGGTGGCAACACGGCTAGGAGATTTTTTAACGATCCAGAAGTTGCCTCAAGAATTACTCGGTTGGTTGTTGACCTTATAAGAAGGTTTAAAATTGTTTTGCAAACCATAGCAAGTAACTACGTCTACGGAGTGAATGTGGACAAATTTAAAAAATATGCTTTTGAAACTGCAAGACTGTTAGTGGAAAAATATCATTGGTACCCAATGCCACCTACAATTCACCAAGTTTTGATTCATGGCTCAGCCGTAATAAAACATAGGTACCTTATTGCCATTAAGTTAGCTAAGCGAAGAAGCACAAGGGGCGCAAAACCGGGAATTTAATAAATACAGAGAATGAAGATATCTTAAATTCAATACTTATTTCTTCGGATCCGCTGATAACAAGTTTGAGGAAACTGCCCCAAAAATGGGCAGGATCTACTCGGCTTATTGAAGGCAGATACGATAGGTGATTGAAACCAACCAATATCATCCCATACCCATCCTCTTTCATTCATCCTTTTGTGTGTCCATACAACAAATAAAATAATTGTTTGTTGTTATATTGAAAGGTCTTCCAGCCCATAATTAAAAACCTAAAATAATAACCCGTTCAGCCCATATTCACAGAATAATTAATTAGCAAACGTCTACCTTACCTTTCATGTTATTCCACAATGTCAAAGAAGTTTATATTGAGCGAAGTGCTCAGTTTCTAGTGCATTCAAATATGAGCTTTGTCTTCTCGTTGTTCCTTCTCGGAGCTTCTTCTGCTTGTGATAATTATTTCGAACTTAAAACTAATCTCATCAAAAGTATTTATCAAGAAAGTGACTATTCTGTGCCATTGTTCATCAGAATGGACAATCAATTTGAGAGTGATTTCATAAGGAACAACACAAACCTACCAGTGCTTAGTTTTGAGAGTATCAATCTTTACAGTAATCTTGAAGACAGAACTATCCTTGTAGTTCAACCATCAGAAAACAGTTGCAGACAGTACATGGGAATCATTCCGAAATTACGTCTTCGAAAACATGTAATCATTTTTACAGAAAACTTCGAACAGCTTTCGGAGTGTTTTTCATTCTTCTGGGAGAACAAATTTACCAGAATCTTTGGAACTGTCAAAAACAATTCGTACATGTACTTGCCGTATGCTGACTCTGACAGTCGAATTCGAAAAGTCTCTCCGACCAACTTTCAAGATATCGACGTTTTTAACAATTTAAATGGTTTAGAGATAAGGTCAATTTATCGAAAAGATTTCCCCAGAGTGTTTCGATATACTGACAAGCAAGGGGCACGTCATTTTGGATGATATCAAGCAGTCTTGTTTCAAAATTTTTTGCAGAGGTACAATGCAAGTTTAAAGGAAATTGACAAATTTCGAAATCAAACTATAATTGACATAGTTGATTTGATAAATGCAACATTGAACGACGAGATTGATATGACAATGAATTTGTATCATCCAATTGGAAAATTTAAGGTCAGCTATCCTGTCAAAGTCGTTCAAGTTTCAATAATGGTACCGATTAATGGAGTCGTAGAACCCAATGAATACTTTCTGAGACCATTTTCGCTGATGACATGGCTGTCAATTGGAATTCTCCTTGTCTACATCATTCTTACGGACATTTTGAAGGACTTTTTTATTCTCTCCGAATTCAGTGCTTGGGAGAGTTTTAGTCGAATTCTGTTGATTATGCTGAATCAACCAGCTTCAAAACAAATTTCGAAAGCATATCGGTTTCATCTGCAAGTGTTAATTCTCGCATTTATATTGGGAAACATGTACAATATTCATTTTACATCGTTTTTGACAGTTTTCATCAGAATTCCGCAGTATGAAACCATTCAGGACCTAATTGACAGTAACATGAAAGTTTTGATGTACAATTTCGAATATGACAACCTAAACCACGTGAATGTATTTCCGCCAGGTTTTGAGAAGATCGTTGTTCCAGTGTCGTTTGAAGCTTTAACGGAAGCAAGAGATCAAATGAAAAACACCACAATGGCATATTCAATTGGAAGTGATAAAGCAGATGCTTTTCTTGAATTTAAAGCCTTAACGGAGAAGCCATTGTTTCGATTATTACCAGAGCCCGTTATGATGGTATATGGATGTTTCATTATGCCCGACTATTCGCCGTTGATGGAAATTGTCGATCGATTTATTCTCGTAGTTTTTGAAACTGGATTGTTTCAAAAGTGGCAACGCGATGTTATATTCAATATGTTACAATATAGCTCTGACTCTGAGAGTAATTATTTTAATAGCTCAAACGTTGGAGAATCTCAAAATGGAACGCCACTGACTTTGTATCATTTAAAGTTTGCTTGGAATATTTTGCGCTTTGGGTTATCAACGGCTGGATGCGTGTTTTTATTGGAAGTTTGTTTCTATTTAAATTCACTCGCGGCTTAAAGTGTCGACTTTTCATACTCACTGTACGAACATATCTTTGAGTATACTAATAACACGCTATTCCTCATGATGCTAAGTTCACCATCTGGCCAGCAATAGAAAATCAAAAAAGACTTTCGGTTTTATGTACAAGTTTTGATTATGTCACTTACACAAGGGGCGCGTTCAGTTTGGTTTTGGATAGCCTATCTGATGTGGTTTTCCATTGAACCAAAACATTGATGTGCCGTCGCGTCGACGGGCCGGCAATATTTTTTTCTTAAACGTTTTCCAATTGGAAAAGTATTGATGTTTTTTCCCGACGAATTGATTCGTTTTGAATTCGTCTTTTGAGACGAATCTACACAGATTTTCACAGTGATTTTAACACATACTAAAAACTTGACAGTTTTTGCAAATGGAATATTTATGTGTGGAAAAGAAAAAAGAAGAGAGTGTGTTTTTGTTGTGTTTTAATTACGATAAATAATAGAAAAGTGAATATTATAAATAAAATAATGAAAATAAAGAATAATAAATGAAAATAAATAAGGTTTTTCTTTGTGTTCTCAAGAATAGGTGCATATAACATTGACATCATTACAAGCATTCCTCATCGGAGGACGAAGATATGCTGAAAATTTTCATTGGATGAATTCGACGGTTGTTGAAGCAAATAATGCATTGCTATCCAAGAACGAAAGGCATTCAATTTAAAATTTCGAAAATGTTGTACAAAATTATAGAACGAAGAATGAATAAAATTGTTTATCTTTTTTGTTTATGCTATCAGCTGGAACACAAATACACCTACACAAAGATATTGCTACGATTTTCCTTTCCATTGAAACCAAAAAATATTGATTTTTAGTAGCGACGGGCCGTCCATTTCATGTGTTTCAATGGAAATCGACAGATAGCCTATCCAACTGGTTTTTATGAACGAGTTCGATAGCTAAATTTGGATAACTGTGAAAACACGTGTAAGAAAATCAGCTGTTTACGAATTTCAATGGCTGTTCTGTCAGATAGCCACCTATACCAGAAATTGTTGGATAGCTTTGGGTTAGTTTGGTTTGAGCCTCTGCTATTTTGTTTTACATGGAAAACAAAAACAAAAAGCTATCCGGATAGCCTATCCACGTCAAAGTGAACGCGCCCAAGGCAACATTCTAACAATCATTTTATGTCATTTCTGACAGTTTCCATCAAAGGCAAAGAATTCGATACCATTAAGGATTTAATTGACAGTCAAGTGCCTATAATGGCTACGTTCAATCATGTATCGGATAGGCTATCTGAGATACCCGTATCTGGGATATCTTTTTGGACGAGACAGATACCTGTATCCAGATAGCTGTCAAAACGTCTATGAAAAAAAAAAACAACAAATCAACGCTTGAGAACAGGGAACTGTTTATGGCTGTAAATTCGTCGGCAAACATCTTCCGAGTCATCTAAATTATAAAAAATATTGTTAAAAATAACATCGACAGTTATTCTGATTATATTTCATTCAAATCTCTTCTAAATTGGAAGCTGGTAAAATAGCGCGCCAAACAATAAAAGACAAAAAATCATGTGTTGATCAGCTGATCACACGGATACCCGAGGTATACCAAAAATTCTCAGATACCTTTGAATTTTTTTTTTGACAGAAAAAGGTTCATGTATCTGCTATTTTTTACTATGGATTACACTAACAAAAAGCTATCCGATACCTTTTGGTTACGTGATTGAACGTAGCCAATGATTACTGAATTTGAATTGAAGACTATACAAGTAAAGAGTATTCTTCCAGATGGCGTGGAAAGAATTGTGTATCCCACTGAATCTTCTGGGTATGCTAGAGAGAGGAATTCAATGAATAACACAAAATTTGCATATATGCTATTGGTAGTGATAGGACTGGGTTTTTGATTGGCTTGTAACAGAATTTTGGAAATTCGTTGTTTCATACAACAAGTTAGTGATAGTTTGAAGAAACAATATACGGTATTTCTTTTGAAGAAACACTCACCGTTCAAGGAGATACTCGATGATTTTATAATACAAACGCATGAAACGGGCTTGATTCAGAAGTGGGATCGTGATGCCATAACGAAAAGTCTTGCGGCAGGATTTGAAATCGGGCATGACATAAATAATGGTCCTAAAGGTAGATATGTTCCTTTGGGAGTGAAACATTTGAGAGAAATCAAATTGAAAAAAGCTGCCATGAATCACCTCTTCAAATTAAACTTGTAATTGTTAGTATGGACTCTTCAAGGACGTTAAGTGATTTATAATAAATGACTATTTTTATAAACTAAACTCACAGCTTTTTCTTTCTATTTCTATAAAAAAGGCAGGCAGCGGTTCCAAAAGACCAAAACTATAAAACCATTTTGGAAGAATGGGTGCGTTCAATCACATAACCAAAAGGTATCTGATAGCTTTTAGGCCGTGTGCAAATGGGGCGAATTGCGTTAAAAATCCTTGTTAAATTTAACCACTTCTGTCATATTTTAGCCAGCTCCGCAACTAGTGTAATTTTAACACATTTTTTTCAACACGAAGTGTCAAAATTTAACCGAACGTCAAGTTTTAACCCACTTTTTAACGCAATCGTCAATCTGTCTGTTCAGAGTAGCAGCATGACATATTAAAAATTCACCACGATGTAAAATTGAAGTCTATTAACACTTAGGCCGTGTGTGAATTGCGTTAAAATGTGTATTAAAACTTGACGTTTTTTTGATCATATTTTAAAACTGAAAAACGAAAAAAAATGTTTTTCTTTCGAGTGTGATAACAGATATCAGCTGTGAAATCAAGCTTTGCAGTGCTACTACAGGGAAAAAACCAACCATCCAAAATGGGAATTTTTGTTTCAATATTTCTTATTGTTGCTTCAAAATATCGAATTACTACTGCAAAAGCGAGCAAAATAAATAAAACATAGTTTATTCATTGCTTCTGGTGACTTTTTAATTACTCTGTTGTTCTAAATTTTGGTTTCGTACGCGAATTTATTTAACTTGGGAAAAGTAAAATATTTTTTTTGAGGGAAATTTTTTAGTTCTACGCAGAAATGTTGGTTAAACAAATCCTTTTTAACGCAATTCACACAGCAAATGGCTAAATTTGATCCCATTTTTAACCAAACGTCAAATTTTAACCAAACGTCAAGTTTTAATACACATTTTAACGCAATTCACACACGGCCTTAAAATGAACTTTCTTTGCTTATACCTTTTGTAACCCGGCGGCCACACGAGCAAGTTCTGGCTAGCAAGTTGGCATACAATCAAATGTTTTACTCACACATTCAAACTTTTAGTACTTGCTTTAGTACTGGCTGGTCAACTGGCTAGCAAATTTTCCAGCCAGTAAAACGAGCAAGTAAATCGGCAAGTAATTTGACAGGTTTTGCCAAACATATCAAAATGAACAAAATTAAATTAGAAAATTAGTTGAAACGAGGATTTTTATTTCTATTTTTGCTGGCGACATCTTGGAAATTCAAAATTGGATGTTAAAAGCAGGTAAGCTTGTAAAAAATCGTTGAAATGGAAAAAAAATATGTGAACTTGCTGGCAAGTTGACTAGCAAGTTTTTTGCCACCTACGTCACACCAAGTACACCGATAGAGATTTGACAAATAATATATGTAGGCTACTGGCAAGCCAGAACTTGCTCGTGTGGCCGCAGGGTTACCTCATTGAATTATAAATTTGTGAATTCTCTTTAATTTTGGAAACCAATTGGATAAGTTCTATAACTTCTTACACTATTTTGTATTGTATGTTGTATGTTCAAACAACAAAATTAAATAAATATTGTTAAAATAATCTTTAATTTTCGTAGTGCGATTTTCATTTAATTGCAAAATATATCTAGCATAAAATAATGCTAGATCGTTCACTGTCAGTGTTGACGTTTTGAACTGTCAGCTGAATTTTTCTTATGGAATGCATTATGCATCCGTTGATCCGTCGACAATTAAAATTGTTGATCAGTCAATTCAATGTATTTCTGTTGCAACAAGGAAAAGTAGGGTCCCATCCGGCAAATACGTTGAGAGCGACGTAGGTATACGTTGACACAGATATCTAAAACACAAACACCCTTTAGCTGCGATTGTGTCTGCGTTACGATGCACACGCTTCGAGTTCGCTTTGAATGACATTTCTTCCCAATCATCATCATCACTCCAAACAAGTGAATTTTTTTTGTAGACTTTTTTTTACAGCTGTTGAGCTGTCAGACAAAGCAAATGTTCAACATAATTGCACTAGAGTCACTTTACGGAACATTACCTACGTACGAAACGTGAGGTCGAAGCTTCATTGGGCCTTACCAATAATCAAATTTAGTGACGACTTAAATATTTAAGTGGACTCTTAGTAATGAACCATACCAATAATCAATTTAATAGTCAGCTTAACGCTAAAAGTCACTCTAAATTTTAGATTAGAGAAACGCGTGTTTAACTTCGTGATTAAGTGTAAACGTCATGTTTGTGCTGTCATTGTGACGTACTTGATTGGAATTGTCAGCTAAAAAAATCCACCAAGAAGCAAAAAAGTAAGGATTCCTGTCGAACTTAACAGAGTTTATTAGCAGGCTTTTGCTTTTTTCCAGTGCAACATCCATTGAAACCGTCGATTGCTCTGTACTGTCACCTGAAAAACTCTCTTACCTTAACACCGCTCCGGATTTAACTAAGTTCCTTGAGGAATCAATTGAATACCGCAAGGATGCCACTGTCTATCTTGAAGTTGACTACGCCGAAGTTCTTGCAATCCATGAGAATCTCTTGGACACGAAAAAGTCGTTACTCATTGAAGAGTTATCTTTAAACTTCCCAAGCAAGCGAAAACTACCACCAAAAATTAAAACAAGTACAATTTAGTTGTGTAGGAAGAAGCAGCGTGTTTTATTCTTTGCCCCAAGCAGCTAGATACTTCATGAGGTCAGTCAATCCATCAAACTCGGTTCTACTCGTTGGCAGTTCGTTTTTAGTCAGTCTTGGAATGCCGGAACCAATTTTATTGCGAAATTCTTCCATCTGCAATGTGAACTGCTGTTACATATGTGTGTGTAGCAACAAGCAAAAAACTTACATTGCTTGCTCCAGATAGCTTCCATACGCCGCCGTAGCAAAGTGCTCCGGTTCCTAGGAACGCATACAACGTCCCCCATCGTCGGAACTCATAATTAATTTGTACTTTTAATAATTTCACTTACCTAAAAACTTTTATGCTGACATTTCATAAATAAAACAAATGTCATTTGGACAGCAGCTGTCTGTTTGACAACAAATGTAGTAGATAATGTAATAGAGGACAGTTTAGTTAAAGACGTGTTTAATTTGGTTATTGGTTAACACACAAATAAATTCGTCTCTAAAGTTTAACGTGGCGTTTATCTAAACAATTGTTTAGTCAATAATTATTGGTAAGGCCCATTGTGATAGCATGCATTGAATTCCTATTGAACACTTGAACTCGTAAACGACAGGCGAAGCTAATGGCTAAAGCGTGTTTGTTTTCAGCCATGATCAATTGACGGATTTAATGTTGCCGCCTTACCACAGGTATCCGAGTGTTCAGCTGATTAGCATGCGATGGATTCACAAACATAACCAATGTTGTGTTTTCTGACGTTTAATTTGTTGTTTTAATTTCAGGTTCGTTTTGACAGCTATCTATCAGGTATCTGTCTCGTTCAAAAAGATATGCCAGAAACGGTTTTCTCAGATAGCCTATACGATATCATATAGTTGATTGAACCCACCGAATATCATCCCATACCCTTCCTCTTTCGTTCATCCTTTTGTACTTTCATGCAAATAATATTGTTTATAATCAGGTTGAAAGGTCTTCCAACCCATAATTAAAAACACATTCACAGAATAATTAATTAGCAAACGTCTATCTTATCTACCTTTCGTGTTATTCCACAATGTCAAAGAAGTTTATATTGAGCGAAGTGCTCAGTTTCTAGTGCATTCAAATATGAAATTTGTCTTCTCGTTGTTCCTTCTCGGAGCTTCTTCTGCTTGTGATAATTATTTCGAACTTAAAACTAATCTCATCAAAAGCATTTATCAAGAAAGTGACTATTCTGTGCCATTGTTCATCAGAATGGACAATCAATTTGAGAGTGATTTCATGAGGAACAACACAAACCTACCAGTGCTTAGTTTTAACAGAATCAATCTCTACAGTAATCTTGAAGACAGAACAATTCTTGTAGTTCAACCATCAGAAAACAGTTGCAGACAGTACATGTACTTTCAAGATATCGACGTTTTCAACAATTTAAATGGTTTAAAGATACGGTCAATTTATCGAAAAGATTTCCCCAGAGTGTTTCGATATACTGACAGGCAAGGCGCACACCATTTTGGAGGATATTCAGCAGTCTTGTTTCAAAATTTCTTGCAGAGGTACAATGCAAGTTTGAAGGAAATTGACAAATTTCGAAACCAAGCAATAATTGGCATAGATGATTTGATAAATGCAACATTGAACGACGAGATTGATATGACAATGAATCTGTATCATCCAATTGGAAAATTTAAGGTCAGCTATCCTGTCAAAGTCGTTCAAATTTCAATAATGGTACCAATAAATGGAGTCGTAGAACCCAATGAATACTTTCTGAGACCATTTTCGCTGATGACATGGCTGTCAATTGGAATTCTCCTTGTCTACATCATTCTTACGGACATTTTGAAGGACTTTTTTATTCTCTCCGAATTCAGTGCTTGGGAGAGTTTTAGTCGAATTCTGTTGATTATGCTGAATCAACCAGCTTCAAAACAAATTTCGAAAGCATATCGGTTTCATCTGCAAGTGTTAATTCTCGCATTTATATTGGGAAACATGTACAATATTCATTTTACATCGTTTTTGACAGTTTTCATTAGAATTCCGCAGTATGAAACCATTCAGGACCTAATTGACAGTAACTTGAAAGTTTTGATGTACAATTTCCAATACGACGTACTAAACCACGTGAATGTATTTCCGCCAGGTTTTGAGAAGATCGTTGTTCCAGTGTCGTTTGAAGCTTTAACGGAAGCAAGAGATCAAATGAAAAACACCACAATGGCATATTCAGTTGGAAGTGATAAAGCAGATGTTTTTCTTGAATTTAAAGCCTTAACGGAGAAGCCATTATTTCGATTATTACCAGAGCCTATTATGATGGTATATGGATGTTTCATTATGCCCGACCATTCGCCTTTGATGGAAATTGTGGATCGATTTATTCTGGTAGTTTTTGAAACTGGATTGCTTCAAAAGTGGCAACGCGATGTTATATTCAATATGGGACAGTATAGCTCTGACTCTAGGTCTGTTTGGGAACATTTTGTAGCAGTTTGTTTGATATCTGTCAAATTCGCGAAAGAGAGTAAAATTCACTCCACAAGAGAGAAACTTGCTACAGAATAAACAAACACGTTGAAGTAATTTGTTGCAGTTTGTTTTATTTTTTCAAAACGATTGACAATCGTGTACATTACTTTTATGGTGTCTGATTGTATTGTTAATCTGTACCTACATACATATATTGAAAAATATAAAATATTGAAAAATAATGAATTTTTGATTTTTCTGCTGGAGTTGATGATATATGATGCTTCGTTCAGCGAAGAAGAATACTAAGGTGCAGTTTTTGCGTGTAGGTAACTGTTTAACATTCATTGGTGCATATACCAATTTGGACTTTAAAATGCACATTCAGACCTATACAATTTTCTTCGATCAGCTTTGTGAAAAAATCAGCAATTCGGAGAAGTATACTTATCTCCCGTAAGGACAAAAGAATTATTGGAACCAAGCATTAACACTTTTTCTTTGGTTTGCTTATCAAATACATTTGTAACTTAAATCATACATTAATTGCTGCGCACAAAGCATATTCTTTCCTAATTTCGGCGAACCGTTTCAATTAAAATTCAAATTCGAAGAACAAGATTCATTTAAAAACGAATTGCAACAAGAAATTTCCGTTGCAAAAAGTTGAAACATTTTCTCTGGAGGGGAAATTTTTTGCTCTCTTGATTTCTCTTTTCTTTTCAACAAATTCGAGTAAACAAACAGAAAATGTAAAAACGTTTTACTTTGTTGTACTTCGTTGCAGTTTGTTGCGGTAAACAAACAGACCTTCTGAGAGTAATTATTTTAATAGCTCAAACGTTGGAGAATCTCAAAATGGAACGCCACTGACTTTGTATCATTTAAAGTTTGCTTGGAATATTTTGCTCTTTGGATTATCAACGGCTGGTTGCGTGTTCTTCGTGGAAGTTTGTTTCTATTTAAATTCACGCGTGGCTTAAAGTGTAAAAAACCAAAAAATCTAGGAACTTTTTGTGTGTAGACTTTTCATACCTACTGTACGAACACATCCATCAACACATCAATTCTAGACAACAACCACTCATCCATGTTGGCAAATTCGTTAAATCTTCTCTGTGTTGTCAGCACTGATATTCTGACGTTTAATCAACTGCTGACATGGAACTATTTTGTGTTTTGTGTAAAAATTTGTACATAATATTTTTTGGTAAATTCACATAAAATTATATCAATTTTAACTAAAAAAATACATTAAAACAAAAATTTAAAGTATTCTCCATGTTTGCATGCAAAAATTACCCCAATAATTTCAAGTCCTTATCAATTAAACAAGTCTCAAAAGTGTGTCCCAAAACAACAAAAAATTTGTAATACGCCAAGAAAAAGAAAATTTCTCAACATTTTTCTTCTGTTTCGTTTCAGTTTTGTATAAAAAACTAAATTAAGTTGTTTTTGTTTCTTTTTCAATTCTAATGAATTTACAAAAAAGTGCATTTAAATCGAAAGTGAAATAAATTGTTTAGAAATTCAGAAAGAACGGGAAAGAGCAAAAATAAAAAATAAAAATACGAAAATGTCTCAGCATCAGCATGAATTAGAGGAGCACCCACAGCAGCAGCAACAACAGCAATCGGATATCAGCAGTTTGCAAGAGAGTTTCAGTAAACAGCAAGTGAGTTAACTGTTTTGCAATTTATTTACTGTATTTTGGTCTTTTCTTTCGATTCTTTTTCTTTTGGTTTCACTTTTTTCCCCTGTACGTGATTTTATTTGCTTAGAAATGATTGGCGATTGGCTAATAGTCAAAATAAGACCTTGAGCTATGATTGTCGACACGTCACTGGGTCTTATCACTGCTTCCTTCGTTTTTATTGCAGTCAGGGTCATTGTTTTCTGAATTCTCCCTAGTCTCTTCTCTCAACGTCAATCCGTTCTTCTAATTCGATTATCACTTTTGTTTGTAGAAAAAAATATCCGCCCTAAAGGAGCTCGTACGAAAATCCGAAGTAGCACACGGGAAATCAACTTCCTCGGCCCAAGAGAAAGTCAAGAATATTGCCCAACGATTAACAAATTTAAAATCGAAAGCCCGATCACGTCAGAACCTCGAATCGTCCACCACATCCCTCAACGAATCCCATTTTCAATCCCAAGAAAATCTCAATCTCCTGCAATCGCAATGCAGTACGACAACTGATGCCGGCGGCGGCGGCATGCAAACGCCCCAACGTCAATTATCGACGTCCTCGGCTCGCATCGAAACACCAGGCAGTGAGAAAATCCTCCTTTTGCGCAAGCAAATGGAAGAAAACAAAGTCAAAATGGCCGAACGTGAGCATAGCAAGCGTGAAATTGAACACATGGTCACTCAGCTGAAGGCCAAATTCGATACAACCCAACAGTGTTTGGAGCACTCATCGGAACTGGGTCGTTCGATGGGCGATCTGAGTGCTCTGTCATACAGTTCGGTGGGGAGTAAAGTGAGATCGGCTACTGATTTGGCATCGGCGCCTTTTAATCTCGACAAGGAGCGCATAAAGTTTCTGGACAATCGAGTTCGCTTGCTTGAGAAGCAACTGGAGAAGGAGAAAACTTCTTCGGATGCTTCTAAGCGAGTTAAAGAACTCGAAAACAAGATTCTCGAGCTGGAGGAGAGTCTGCAAGAGAAGCGAACTCGTGATCTTGTGGCCACATTGAATGACCACGATGTGGAAGAAAGCTGGCAAATTGAGAACGATCGTTTGAAAACCGAGTTGGAGGAGAAGTCCAAGCGAATAATTCATCTTGAGGAAGTCAATGACATCCTCGAAACAGCCAAATGTGATCTGACTGAAAGGACCCAGGAACTGGAAGCGAAGCTTCGAGAATATGAAACGAAAAGCAAGCAGCTGGAGGAAGAACTGGAAAAAGTGAAGTCATCTGACAAGTTTGAGGTGCTTGCGGCTGACGATTCTGATCTGGATCGTCAAGTCGAACAAGAATTGCTGAAGCAAGTCCACCAGCTCGAGTCGAGAATAAAAGACCTCCACATCGAGAACGAAGATCTGCGCCAGGAGAATGAGAACCTCCAAGAAGCCAACAAGGAAGACCGAGACGAAAACGATGACAGTTTGGAAGCTAGAGTCGAGTCGCAACAAGAAGACATCATGAACCACATTGAACGAAACCGAAAGCTGGAAGAGGAGCTCATGGAAAAAACCATCGAACTGAATGTCCTCAATGCCAATTTCGCTGTCCTCGAGGAAAAACTCAAAGTTCCAAACCGCAAACCTCTGTTCGCAACAACAATGACCGATGACGAGATCTCATCCATCAAAGACGAACTGACAGCGACCAAGAAAACGGCCAAACACCTCGAGAAACAGCTGCACGACTTCAAACGCATGTCAGATTTGCACGCGACCGTGGCCGAACTAACCGACGAGAATGAAGAGCTCCAGCAACGAATTACCGAACTGGAAGACGAGAAAGGTCAGCTTCTGTTGAAACTGGAGAGCGGTGAACACACAACGGTCGTGACCGAAATCGAGATTGAAAAGAAAATCGAATACCTTGAAGCAACTTGCCAGAATCAGACATCGGCGATTCAACTGCTCGAAGAGCAGAAAATTGACATGACCGAGAACCTTGAAACGACGAAATCGGAACTCGAGTCGGCGCGAGTTGTTTCCGAAATGGAATCAATTCAGCTCGAGGAACAAGTCAACGCCAATCGCCAGAGAATCGAAGAACTCCAGCGAGAGAACTTCGAACTAACGAAAACCGTTGAAGAGCTGCGTTCCGAGAAGAATTCACTGGGCAAGAAAGTGGAACACTATGTCGCTGAGAATATGGAACTTCTGGACAAAATTGAGAAGCTCAGCAAATCGTCGTCATCAGCTGAATCGATTGAAATTGTGGAGCGATTGACCCAACAGGATCGTCTCGAGATCGAAGCGTTCAATAAGCATGTTGAGCAGGAGGAGGAAGCTGCAAGGCAAATGATCGCAGGCATTACAACTCCGGTTCAGCAGCCAATGGACCCCGAACTGACTGACAGTCTGCTCAAACTGAAGGAGGAAAGTTCCGAGCTGATGCACAAAATCGAGCTCTTTACCACCGAACGCAAAGAAGTCCTGGAGAAGATGGAAGCCATTACGGCTGAAAACCAGGAGCATTTGAGAAAAATCGATCGTCTGTCCGTTGAGAAGCAGGAGCTGGAAAAATCCAATGAAGAAGTCAATCAGCAACGTGAAGCTCTGCAGAAGAAATTCGATGACGCCAATGTCGAGAAGGAGTCAATTCGACGGGAAATACGTGAGGTGTCGGCAGAAAAGACCAAAATCACTGCTGAATTGAATAATATGATCAAAGCGGCGTCTGTAAGCGCCCCAAGTGATGGCAAAGATCTCCTGGATAAATGCGAGAAGAGTCTCGCCAAGCTGAACACCGAATTGGAAAGCTATCGCAAGACGAATGACAGGAATGCCAAGCTCAATGTTTCCAAAAAGCTATCCAAGGAAGCGAAGAACGCTCATCAGCAATTGACGGAGCTTTTACAGAAAATCAAGAGTGCTCCAGTGGCAGAGGTGTCACCATCAATCGCCGATGAGTTGAAGATCAACGAGCTCCAAGCTGAAATCTCTGATCTTCGAGAGCAGCTAACCAGCGCCACAGCTGCGTCCGAGGAGAAGGACTCGCAAATCTCAAGACTCAACACCGAGATGGCTTCTCTCAGGTCGATGTCAGAGCAATTCGACAAACTGATCAACGACAAGGAAATGGCTCATGAAAAACAACTCGAGCACCTGACGCGCCTGCGTCGCGAACTTGAAGCCAAACTAGAGACGTCCGAAGCTGAAATGAAGATCCTCCAGGACTTGATTGCCGAACAGAAACAACAATTGATCGAGGCTTACACCGAAAACGAAAGTGAGTTGGGCAAAAAGATCGAAGAACTCAATGCTCGTGACGAGGAGGTTGTTAAGCTCAAACTCGAATTAGACACTATGAAGGCAAACAGTGGCCACGTTGGCCAGCAGTTCTCAAGTGATCTTCAAATGGAAGTTGACAAGCTCCGTGAAGCTCTGTCCATCAACAAGAGCCTCCTGGCCGAGCAAATCGATGACCTCACCAACAAGCAGGAAACCATCGAAACCCTCAATGCCCAAATCATGGAACTCTACAAGACAATGGAAGAGAATGCCGAAAAGGTCATCGAAAAAGAAGATGAGATCGCCCTCCTCCAGGAACAACTCACCGCCAACAAAGACAAAATCGAACAGCTTACCAAAGAAAATGAAGAGCAAAACAAAGTTGTTGACAAATTGCTGCTCGAGCTCCACTCGCAAAAAAGCCATCTCGAGAAACTCACCCAATTGCCTATTCTGGAGAACGACATCGCAAAGCTGAGGGAAGAGAATCAAACGCTTGAGGAGAACTTGCAAATTTCCGAGTTGAAATCCAGTCAGTTGGAAAAAACGGCACAATCCCTCGAACAGAAGAACAAGGAACAACTGGACAAACTCAAAAAATTGGCAGCAAACTTAAAGAAAAAGGTGACTCAATGCCAGGAATTCGAAGCTAAGATCAAAAATCTTGAAAAGGGAGCTCTCGACGCTGAAGCTCAGGAAAAGAATCCTCTAATCGATGAACTGAAAAACGAAGTGCAGGACAAAACTGCCCAATTAGAATTGAAATCCCAAGAAATCCAAGCCCTTCAAGAAGCTACCAATCAACAGAGGTTGCACTTTGAGAATTGCGTTCTGAAGGTTCAGCAAGCTCTCGATGGTGTCCAGAATGAGATGACCTCGCTTCGGGAGCAATTGCATGAGAAGGTGAAGCAAGTTGATGAATTAACAGCTGAAATGAATCAAAGTAGACTCAGCCAACCCAATCTGCAGGCAATGCAACAGCAGATCTGGGAGTATCACAATCAAATAAATGAAAGAAACGCCAAAATCGACGAGCTGAATGACATCATTGAATGTGCTGAACCCTATCAGGAGGAGTTACAAGCTCTTCGGGAGCAGCTGAATCAGACAAATACTAAGATCAGCGAGCTGAATATGATAAATATTGAACTACAAAGGCAATTGAGTGAAGCTCGCCAAGGCCAGGTCACCGGAAATGTCTCTGTCTTGCAGGAAGAAATAAGGAACCTTCAAAATCAGCTGAATGAGAAAAACGCAAAGATAGACGAGCTGAATGACATTATTCACGAAGCCGAACCCTATCATGAGGAACTGCCGCGACTACGAGAGGAGCTCCGAAACTTGCACAATCTATGCAATGAGAAAAATGCCAAAATCGATGAGCTGAATGACATAATCCATGAAGCCGAACCCTATCACGATGAACTGGCTCGCTTGCGTGAAGAACTCAATGAGAAAAACACAGCAATCAAAGAGCTGAATGAGCTGAATTTGGTGCTGCAGCTTAACCAGCATACGGACTCCCAAAATGCTTCTCTTCAAGATGAATTGCGAAACCTCCAGAATTTGCTGAATGAAAAGAACGCCAAAATCGACGCGCTAAACGACCAAATACAAGAATCCCAACCCGTTGCTGAATCGGAGACCCTAAGAAACCTCCATAACGAGCTGAATGAGAAGAATGCAAAGATCGATGAGCTGAATGATATCATTCTTGAAGCGGAACCCTATCACGAAGAACTTCACGTCCTGCGAGAGCAATTAAATGAAAAGAACACAGCTATTGACGAGCTGAATGCTCAACTTACCGAGCTGACAATCTTACGGGAGAAGCTCAATGCCAAGGAGAAAGAAATCGAGAATCAAAATAAGATCCTAGACAGCACCGAAGAACAGCTGAATACATTGCAAGAGGAACTAGATGCGAAGACCAAGCAAATTCAGCAGCTGAATAATGAGCTGAATTCGAACCAAGTATCAGCAGGGCAACCATCAGAAGAAATCAAGCTGAAGGACGCCAAAATCGAAGAGCTTACAAAAGAATTCAAGGCCAAGAGCCTGAAATTTGAAAAGTCCAAAGCAGTCATCAAAGAGAAGAACAAGGAAATTCAGCGGCTGAATCAGCTATTGAGTAAGGAAGTCGAAGAAGGCAATATCACAGCAACGCGAGCTCCTGAAGTCCATTCATCTCCACCAACAACCAACAAATTCCCAGCTGAATTAGAAGAACTCCGCAAAGAGAACACCAAGTTGCGTGAGGAAGCAGCCACAGAACGTGCATCGTTCCAAGAGACCATAGCTCGCTTGGAAACCGTACACGATGGCATCCAAGCCAAACTCCAAGAAGACATGAACTACATCGAAAGTCTCGAGCAGGAGAACAACAATTTCAAGGAGAAAATCTGCAGATTGGAGGAGTGCGTTGCAATGTTCGAGGAGCGTCGTTCGTCCATGGAGCGAAGAGCAAACCTCCTCGACGCTCAACTCCAAACGCGTACCGATGAACATGCAAAGGTCGAAGACGAATTGGTCTATCGGCTGAATATGCTATCGGATCACGATGATATCATTGGGCAGCGACTGTTTGAAGCCCAGGAGGAGAACGATGTCCTCTCGAATCGCCTCGAAACCCTCAAAACCGAGCACTCAACTCTGTTGGCTACCTATGGCAAACTTGAAAAGGAATATTCAGCATTTAAAGACCACACCAAGATCAACCTGGAAGCCGAGAATCAAGCACTAAAGACCCAGGTAGCCACTATCGACGCCGAACTGAACCGTGTTCGAGGAGTCTTGGAAGCCCAGCTGGCGGCAAAGAACTCTGAGATCGATGAACTGGAGAATGAGCTGAGCGAACAGCTGCGTTTGATCAACGACGAGAAACGCCATCTAACCGAAGAACTAGAGAAGACTAAGGACGAAGTCGGTGAGCTCAAAGACGAACGTGTGCGTCTCAACGAGACCCTGAACTCCCTTGAACAGGCAAAGTCCGATTTGGAGCGAGAATCAACATGGATTAAGATGCAGAATGAGAATCTGTCCCAAGACCAATTCGAACTACAAGAACTGCGCATGCAAACGATGCAGGACAAAACTGAGCTGGAAAATCTTAAACACCAGATCGAGACTTTGGTCCAGAATCATGATATCGAGTTGAATGCGCTGCGAACGCAGATCTCCGAACTCGATTCGATGCGAATGCAAGTTGGCCAGAACCAGACCGACGATCAGGTGTTCATCGAGACCGAGAACAAGCGGCTGACAGATCTGCTGGCCGAGAAGGAATCTCTCATCGAGAACTACCAGCGTCAGAATTTACAGCTGCAAATGAACGCTTTGGCCGCAAGGCAACAGCCTGTCGATCCGTTCGCCAATCTAACCCAATCCGATGACAGTGCTCAGTTGGCCAGTTTGCGGGAGAAGTGTGACCGTCTAGAGAGGGAGCTCAACGAGAAACAGAGGGAAATCGATCATTTGAGAATGGAACAACATCATCAGCAGCAAGTTATGGTTCCTCCGCCTATGGCCTTCTTTGGAACTGACCAATCAATGCCGTCTGTATTTGACGAAATCGCCGCCCCTCGTCATGTCGACAATCTGCATGGAGCTGGGCCCAGTCGAGCTTTGATGGGCCCTTCTTTCGCCGACGACGAACCTGTTGGAAATCAGCAAACCATCGAAGATCTACAAAGGAATGTCTCCGATTTGGAAAAACATGCTCAGGACCTAGAGAACAAACTTGCCCACCGAATTGCCGCGCACGAAGACAGCTTGCGCCAGCTGGATGAGATCAAACGGACATTTGAAATTCGAATGCGTGAATATGAAGAACGCATCCGGGACCTCGAACGCAGACAAGACACAAGTACAATTGAAGCTCAAATCATGACTCAAGAACAGCTTCAACCACCGCCACCACCATCACTGAATATGTTCTTCCAAAGTGCGCCCGAAAATAGCCCATTCGAGAATTTAATCATTCCTCAAGTGTCTACCGAACCGGTCGTCGAAGAAACAATTGTTCCAAAGAGAGCTTACGACTGTCGTCCGGCGGCGGCGGCCGAAGAGCTAGAACTTGACGAGGGCTGGGGATGGGGCTCTGCCGAGGCTGCTCTCGAAGCCAAACACTTTGCCTCAACCAGCAATGCATCACTCCTTCCGCCGCAACAGCAAATGGAATTGAAGCTTCAAGAACATCAGGAACGCATCCAGGAGCTTGAACTCGAGCGAGATCGTTTGGTGCAGCAGAAACAGGACATGCAAGTTAAATCTGGCAAGCTCATGAAAAAGCTCAAGGAGTACAAGACCAAAATTGACGAATTGTATTCACAATCGTCCTTCCGTAAATCCTCTTCGGTGGAATCATCTGACCTCGATTTGGCCATTCAAGAGGAAATGAAATCCCAGCTCAAGCAGTTGGAGGAGAAACTTGCCGAAGCTAAGAAGCTTACCGATGCGCAATCGTTGGAGAAGGAGAACCTTCTCAAGAGAATCGATGTGTTGACGGCCGGAAATGAGCGATTGGCCGAGATGAAGGAGCGACAAGACAACGATGTTGCAATGTATAAATCTCGCCTTCGTGAGTTAACCGAAAAGATCAAGAGTCTTGAAGAGTGGAGCGGGCCGCCAACAGGCACTTCTGAAGCGACTCCTGCACCGACGGAAATCCCTCTGGTTCCAACACATGAGCTTGAAAAATCCAATAAATTGCTTGAGAAGAAGGTCGAAGAGTTGTTATCAGAAATTGAAGACATATCTGGCGACCGGACCGAGCTGCAAGCCCTCCTCGACGAGGAGAAGGCCAATCTGCAGCGCGCCGAGCAGACAGTCAAGAGTTTGAATGAAAAAATCACCCGTCTTGAGAATTCAGCTGGTTCCGAGAGTGCTGACATGAAATTCCAATTCAACGAAATCAAATTGGAGAACCAGAACCTTAAATCCCAACTAACCGACCTGCAGGCACTCACAGCCAAGGAAAAGCGTCAACACCTCGAAGAGATCAAACAATTCGAAAAGCAGAGCGAAGTGCTGAGTCGTGAAATTGCAAAAGTTCGATCGGAATCAGCGAATTCCAGTGAACTTGCGGCCAAATTGAAACAAGTCTCCGATGAGAAGCATAATTTGATTCAAGAAATCGAAGCACTCCGAATGGAATTGACATTCACTCCGAAGCCCAGCAGTGCTGCGGATGAATTTGAGAAGCAAATTTCACGCTTGACCTGCGATCTGGATTCGGTCGTGATGCAGAATCAAGATTTGGGCAGAGAAGTTGACCGTCTGAGAGCCGCAGCACAGCTGCAACAAGCGTTCAATGTTCCTGTCGAAGACAATCAGAGCGAAATTATCCAATCCCTGAAACAAGAAAACGAACGTCTCACGTCCGAAATTAACAGAATCCAGCTAGAGTCGTCTCTCAACGTGACCAAATCCAATTTTGCCGAAACCGAGAAGCTATCCAGTGAAATCAATCGTTTGAGCACTGAACTCCAAACGGCATTATCCAAGAATGAAGAACTCTCCAAAGAAATCGCCCAATTGCGCCTTGAATTGTCGGAGAAAACAGCACTCCAAAGCGAAATAAACCGCCTTGTCAATGAAAATCAATCTCTGACCACACAAATTGGACGCTCCAAGTTGGAATCGTCATCCTCAGTCCAGCTGAATGAACTCGAGGAGCAAATCCAGGAGAAAGACTCCGAAATAATGCACCTCAAGCAACGCATCGAAGATCTAATGCGCGAGGATCAAACCGAAAAACTTGTCCTCGAAATTCTCACCAAGAACCAAGAGATCCACCTGCTCAAAATGCAAGTCAAGAACTTGGAAGACGACAAACACGAACTCGATCACAATCTGACAATGCAAATCACCCAAGAAATGACAGCGAAACGGGCCGGCGACAATTCAGCAGAGAAAATCCAACAGCTGCAACAGGAACTGGAGGCTATGCGCATCGAGAAGGGTCACATGGAGGAGGAACTTCAAGTACTTAATAATCATGTGATGACGAGTTTGGAGAATGAGGAGAAGACGAAATCGATCATCCTCGAGCTCGATGCAAAGAATATAGAAATTGCAGAGCTACGGAAGTCGCTGAGTTCAATGGGAGTAGAACAAAAGCCAGTTCAATCAGATGCCCAGTGGGAAGCGGTTATAGAGCAGCGTTGCAGTGAGATTGCAGACATGTGGCGAGCTCATCTGGAGAATCGCGAAAAGGAGTTCAAGGACATCGAGAACAAACTACAGCAAGAAATTGAAGCACTTAAGGTCAATGGTCGACCTTTGGAGAAGTCACCATCCCCGTCATCGTCATCCAAAGAAACAACACCCGATCTAGATTTGATACAGAAGATGCAAGAAGCCCTGGAGAGTCAAGAAGTCGAAATTGTCACTCTCAAAGAGCAATTGGCCATAAGAAGTGCCGAATACGCCCGCCTAGCTGCCCAGTTCGATCCCTACAAGATGCAATCGACAATGTCTCACAGCAGTGGATATAGCTCGGACGGACAAAGGCCAACATCGACAGCAGCGGCAGTGTCATCCTCTCAAGCTGCAAAATCTGAGCTTGATTTGGCTCTGTATATGTTACACCAAAGGGACATGCGTTGTGAAGAACTGACTTTGGAACTGGTTCATCTGCTAGAAGAGCGCGATACCTTACAGTTGAAATTGTCCAACACCTTGCGGCAGGTGGAAGCAATCAAATCACAATGTGGTTCAGAACGTGAGTAGAACTGTGACATCAATTGCATCCTGAATCTAAATTTTTGTTTTTGAAGCTTCCCAAGGTGAATTGTCATCGCCAAACGAGAGTCCAGAGAAGCCCCAGGTGCAGCCAGCAGGATCTCCAACCCCAGAATCCGATGAACTGCATCAGAAGTAAGTTATCACCCAAGCAGATGAGTTTTGAATTGACTATTCGAAAATCTCTTAGGTTGTCCCAACTGCAATCGGTGAGTCATTCCAAGCGTTTCCAGGAAGAACGAGACATGCGCCAACGTCAAATGGAGCAATTCCAACAGGACATAGCTAAAATGCCATCGGAAGCTCTCTCCGAGATCGTTGGCAGTGATTACTGTAAGTTTATTTTGATCCAAACGATCGATGCCTTAAATTAATTGTTCTCCTTCTCTTTCAAGCTCAATCGAATCAATCTCCATCGTCTGTACTGCTCAATTGGCTATGGGGCAAACCCAGCGGTGGTGGACAGAGTTAATATTTGCAATCGATCTCCCGTGTTGATCATGTGGAGAACAAACTAACACCAGCGTCAAGTTCCAACGAAACTAGAACCAAGAGCAAATTCTTATCACGAAAAGTGATGCAGCTACTAACGCCACCACCCAGCACTCAGTGGTGCTATTGAAATTCTAAAAACTAATTATACTAAAAGATATTCATAACATTTAAGTACATGTTTTTGCTTTCTTAACTTTTTCTTGTTTGCTTTTTTTTATTATTTTCTTGTCGTTTGCAACCTAGTTGGAAATGCATCCTTAAATGGTACCTTATATAAAAATTTGTTCATTTTCTTTTGTTTTTTAATTTAAGGACTTTGTACATAAATTTGGAAAAATAAATAATTGGATTGTAAACACATTTTAAAAGATAGTTAAAGAAGCATTTCTGTCCTAGTATACAATAGTCTTAGACAAATACATAAAACAAAATTCCAAAAAATGCGTTTTTATTTCGTTGAAAAAAGGGTTAAAGTCTGAACAACGGTAAGTTTGCGATAGCAGCAGGGGCCTGATTATGGGATTCGCGGCGGATCGTTTTCAATTCGACTCGCGTCGTTTTGCCTTATTAACGAATTCGCGGCGGAGTGAAATTATTTCTTCCAATATTCCAGTGATTTGACACTTTTAGTTTGACTATTTCTTCCAATATTCCAGTTAATAATGATAAACACTCTTTCGCCTGTGAATCCGCCAAAAAAAAGCTGTCGGATTTCAACTCGCCAGCAAACATTTTGACATTTCAAATTCGCCTTCGAATTCGTTTATTGGTCGAATTCAAAACGGAAAAGGCGAAAGCGAAAGCAATAATTGAAAAATTGCAAAACGATTCGCCGCAAATCCCATAATCAGGCTTCAGGCCCCAGGAAAAGTAACAGTCGGAAAAAAAAAACATTAAACGGTGATCCGATAAGTCTATGTATTCTCATTTTAACTGGATGCGATACACTTGTAACGGGTGTTTTTTTTCGAGGTATAGAACTTTAAGTTGGCATTACTTTTCAAGACGACCGGCGCGCGCGGCGGCGACCGATGTAACAGCTGTCAAGTGATTTATTCTGAGTTTGGTTTGGCAATTCTTCATGAATAGGCTCACGCCTGAACAACGATTGCAAATTGTACAATTTTATTTTGAAAATAATGGTTCTGTGCGGAATACGTATTGCGCACTACGTCGACAAAATCGCCCATCAGAGCAGTTAATTCGATTAACCATGGAACGTTTTCGCACCACGTTTACTCTAATTGATAACTCGCATCCCCAGAGACGCCGTACGGTGCGTAGGCGTACAAAAGAAGTTATTGCTACTGTAGAGCGTAGCATTGAGGAAGATGCGAATGAATCCATCCACCATCGAGCACAGGAATTGGATCTGTGTCTATCCACTTTATGGAAGATTTTGCGGAAGGATCTTGGTTTGCGTGCTTACAAAATCCAACTTGTGCAAGAATTGAAACGATCATCAAACAAGGCGTAGATTCGTCGAATGGGCCCAAAACGAGATGGCCGTTGTTCTCGATTTACATAAGCGAATTTTGTTTAGCGATGAAGCGCACTTGTTGAATGGCTACGTCAACAAACAAAACTGCGGCATTTGGAGTGAAGCTAATCCTCAAGTGTATGTCGAAACACCGTTACATCATCAATCGAATATTCCATCGTTGTTTTATTGCAATTTAAAGTTCTATACCTCTAAAAAAACACCCTTTACAAGCGATACTCCAGCTTCTTTAAACCGTTTAAAAAAAAATTTGCCCGACAAATGACTTTTTCAAGTTTGAAAACAAAAAGAAGTCGCACGTAACCAAATATGGAGAATACGGTGGATTGGACAGCAGTGCGTAGCCCAAAGAAGAAAAAAATTCAAAGAATTTGGCCGTGACGAAGGCGGAGGTATGAATGGGCGCATTATTATGGCCGAACAGTAGATACATTTTTAAACGGCAAGTAGGGCCGGTTTTATTTTTCTCAAATTCGTCTTCCAATCGGACCAATTCTTCTAGGAATGAGAACTTTTATCCCGAATAGGGTTAAAAGGATCAGACCCAAATGGTTTGATATGAGCTGTAAAGAGGTTATCAGGGTCAAAGAGGTAAGTTTCCGTTGTTACAAAGCCAACCCTACTGAGGAAAACCGGAATAAGTTTAAACAAGCCAGGAAGGCCTGCAATGTACATGGCATGACCAAAAACTAAGGCAAAAAATACTGCAATGTCCCAAAGGCAGTAAATTTTTTTTGGTCATTTGTGAAAAATATGAAGAATTCTTCTTCTTCCTCGGTCCCAACGCTCGTTGATGATGATACGTATCAGTACGTAGTACTTTCCTATAAAATATATTATAATGTTGCAAAAATTGACATTTCATTTGATTTTTGGCAAATAAAAAAATAATAATAATAATTCAAGATTCAAACAAAGATTATGAAAAAAAGCTAAATTAATTCAAGTCTGAAACCCACAAAATAAATGCTGGTGTGCCTCAGGGCTCCGTTTTGTCTCCGACCCTCTTTCTCATTTTTATAAATGATCTATTGTCTGTAACTTCTAATCCAAACAATTCTTTCGCTGACGATAGTACCCTTAGCTTTTCATATTCGGCTCCAGACTCACATCCCTCCTCTTCGGATGTGGAACTGCAACGGCTAAATATGATAAGCTCATTAAACTCTGACTTGAACAGCATTGTACGATGGGGAATAAAAAACCGAGTAGAGTTTAATGCTTCGAAAACTCAATGCTGTCTTGTATCGTTGAAGCGAGATATACCCCCCTTGCCACTGTCCATGAGTGGCACTTGCATCAGTGAAACCAAACATCTCGAGATTCTCGGTATGTGTATCACCGACCACCTCCTGTGGAATGATCACATATGCGATGACGCCAAAAATGCCGCAAGATGTTTAGGTTTTTTAAGATGATGCAAGAATTTTTTTCCCCTTCTGATCTGGCTACCATCTACATACTTACATACGTCCAAAGCTTGAGTATAACTCCCACGTTTGGGCTGGTGCTCTAGTGACGTACTTAAGTCTTTTGGACAGTATCCAGAGCAGAGCATTTTAAATGATTGGTGACCATAACATCGTTGAGACATTTACGTCACTTGAACATCGTCGTAATGTCTCATGCCTCACCCTCTTTTACCGTTACTTCAATGGGGTATGCTCTAGTGAAATAGCCAGTTGCATTCCTCCCCGCAAGATATTCAAATGTAATACCCGCGCCTCCAGGAATGCCCATGAGTTCACCCTCGAGCCCAACTTCGGACGTACGGTCATTTTCAGAGAATCGTTCTTTAGCCGTACTACGCGAATGTGGAACTCTCTTCCACACTCTGTCTTCCCCAGTCGCTGCAGTGTTCGGGAATTCAAGACCGATGTTAACCGACACCTCATCCTAAACCCTCTCCATCTATCCCACTTTACCTAAAACCTAACTCTCGCACTGTGCTTTGGCATAAAAAGGGAACAAAAACCCCTTGAGTGCGTGCTTATTACAAAAAAAAAAACAATTCTCTGGGGCGTGCGAATAATTGAGGGACCTACAATTTAACGCCAATTCTAAACGGCAAATTTGAGAAGGACTTTTTCATGACAGATTGATACTCTTGGAAGTTTTGTCAGTTCTTCGCAAGAGGCAGCACACGTGAAAGATGAAATAAAAACTTAATAGCCACGACGATCTGCTTAGCAGCCAACGCACCTAACCATTAAGGCTAAAAACACACCAAACCATACAAAACGTTTGTTCTGTCTTCCCCGGACACAAGTCCATTGCTCTTATGAGGCAACACACACCGTAAAAGACACGACACGATAAAAAGTCTTGCCCGCTCGTAGGTCGTAGGTTGCAGTAAATACATGGGGTTATATAGGAGCGAAACACACCAAAGAAGACAAAAAGTCCGGGACCAAATGTCAACGCCTAAAATTATACACCGTCTTATGAAGTAACACACACCAAAGTGAACAAGACAAACAAACAGAAACCGACAAAAAAACATGTCAGTTGTATAGGAGCAACACACACCGAAGCGAACAAAGACAAGACAAGACCAGAGACAAAAGGAGATCGGAAACTGACTTACGTTTTACCCTCCGGATACCGCAAATTTTATTTTACCGTTACTCGTGTATGTGAATAAATGAGAAAAAAAAGCAATAAAACTCAGGTGGTATGTCGAAGTTTACTGAGATAGTATTGGTAAAAACACGCATACTCTTGCAGTAAACTTGACCGCAGCTTGTAGACATTGTCATTTTGACAGCTTGGTTTCCCATCTCCCTTTTAACTCATCTGTGGACAAGACATTTTGTGTCGTCCTCGGTGTGGGTTGGAATCTGACACGTTTTTTTGTCGAAATACAAAAAGACGTCTACTTGTCTGATTTGGTGTGTTTTTACCCTAAGGTTACTAAAACCCCTTTAATGGTTACTTAAATGGACTTTATTTCTACACACTTGTCATCATGCATTTTTAAAATTCAAGTTCGTGCGACCTAGACGATCACAATTTTCAAGCAGGCCATGAAAATTTGTTTACCATACCGAAACATGATCAAAATCACAGCAGTCAATATTATTTTTAAACCTGCTCGTGCGTAGACGGTACCCCTAATATCCAGCTATCCATGTGTGTGTGTTATGTTAACATTTTTTGGCTGTCAAAGAGCAACAAGAAAAAAAAACACTTTTTCGTGATTATTTTTTTGCATACCTTTCTTTCTTTCTGTTCTTCTACATTTTGCTTACATACAATCCACATCGCACAAGAAAAAAAAGAAAACAACACACACCATTACACCAACACGAATGCAAAAGACAAAACCAAAAAAAAAACCCAAATCCACCACATACATTCCACACTTGTTTGTCAGCTTGGCAGAGCATAGAAAATCCAACCATAAACAGATTGCTTCTCATTCCGTTCGTTGCTGGTTGGTTGATCGTTCCGTTTGTTCGTTCACTATTCTGTCACATTCGCCGGCTACAAGAAAATAAAATTTCAAATTTTTGTTGCTTCCCTTCGATTTCTCAAGAACTGAAAAAATAAAAAAATAAAGGAACGAGTTAAAAGGATCACCAAGTTGTCTTTTGCCTAAACGAATGAAAAACGATAAACTTTGTTTGTTGAATAAAAATTATTAGTAACGAAAAGAAGTGCGCAACAATTTTAAATTTAAAAAGTCACAAGTGTTTGGATAAAGTGAACAAATTTTGAATGAAACAGTAAAAAGTGATAAAAAGAAAATTAATCGGAAATTCCCCTAAAAGGAGCTAAATACTTTCTCCTTGTGTCTTTCCTTAATCAACAAGAAACAAAAAAATTTTCTTTTAAGAAAAAAATCAGTTTTTTTTTTTGAAGATGCAGATTCCAGCTGTTTTCTGCTGAGTTGTAAGTTTTTTCCTGTTCTGTGTATCGTCTGTCCCGGTTGGGTCTTGGTGGGTTCTTTTTTTTTTTTTTTTTGATATTTGCTTTTCGTGAATAATAATCGCATCGACAAAACGACAATCGACATCACTATTTTTGGCAAAGTTGTTGAAGGAATCTTTTGATATCACATAGCGAGTAGCGACATAATATTACGACAACGACTCTCGTTCGGGTGTGAGTGGTAAACAGAATTGAAAATTAACAAAAAAAAAAAAAACGATTCGTTTTTAACTGTTAAACGTGATTTGGTTTCCTCTTTATTTTTTTTTTCTTACATTCGTACTTTTTTTTTTCGTTCGATTCAACTTCGACAATCGCTCCTATCTGCTCGGACTTGAAGGCAGTGTGCCGCAACATTCCTCCTGTCCCTTATTGTCATCGTGAATATTTTTATCAAATTCCCTCGAATTTTTTCCAAATTCTACTTTTGCTAAAATCGTGTGGTGAAAGAATATTGAAAGATAGAGCGAGCGAAAGAGAGTGAGCGAAGAGTGAGAAAAAAAAGTGTTCAAAATTTCGCTAAATATGGACCTTTTGTGCACGGAAAAAGTCCTTTTAAACGACACCGATGTCTTGCTAAATAGTTTTAATGTTGTTCAAACTAACGGTTATAATACAGCCTCTGTTACGACTGGGGGCAGTGATGGGGGCGGTGTTGCAGGGGGCGGCGGTGATGCCGGTGATTTAACAAACAACACCACAACGACAGTTACAGCAGCAGCCGCGATCAATTACACCAATCAGTTGTTGATTAGCAAAAATTTTGAACAAGTGAATACAGCTGTGGAGGATCCGGTATTTTTGAGCGATCGTTGTTTGGAGAATGCTCTGAAGGCCGAAGATAAACATCCAACAGTTTGTTCGTATTTCAAGACCGTACAAAAGGATATTACACCTCCAATGAGAAAAATTGTTGCCGAGTGGATGATGGAGGTGAGTTTTCTAATTTTTTTATTTTTTTTTCAAATGATTCATTTTTTATGTGTTTGTGTGTGTGTGTGTGTGTGCGGTGTGTTTAACTGTTCAGCAGCTGTTTTGTAGCTGAATTTTGTGACGTAGGCAAATAATATGACAATTCGCAATTACGCATAGAATTGGTATTGGGATGTGTTTGTGTGTATGCAAGTATGCATGTACGTTTACGCAGCCAAAGAACGGGAGAGAAGTAAGAAAAAGAACTGAAATGATATCATAAAGGCCACTGTAAAGTAATCAAAAATCAAAATTTGGTAATAAACTTAATTTCTATAATGGGTAGAAGGACTTTAGATTACAATCGTCAACGACTGGACCGATTTTGATGAATTTTTTGTTCTACGATAAACCATTTTGAGAAAAAAAAATGAAATTTATTGAAAGTCAGTCGAGACGTTTTTGAGAAAATTCTAACTTCGAGTTCAAAATTTCGGCTCTATTTTCCTGATAGGGCTTTGGGTTTGGGGCACAAAACTAATCTCACTCGATAGGTAATCTTTTAAAACACTCTACACAATTAGTTTTATTGGTTGGCAATTGTTAAAAGTATTTTTAATTTAATTAATAAAATTTCATTTTCTCATACAAAAAGTCTGTATTTTTTATTTGATAAACACATGACTGGGTTCAGAAAGTCAAAATCTTTGGTGTATTTGCTTTTTTCTTGTCATTTTGATGTTCACCTTTCAGTTCAAATGACAGCAGTTTCTTGCATCAGCTGATTTATTTCGTTAAGTGTGGGTAGACTGTAAGTTTGTTTGGGTTTTTTTTATTGGGATATCCTGGGATTTTTTTTTTTTTTGGGTAATTCGTAAGAAACCGATGGGAAGTTTTTCCTTGTGTTGGAGCTTAATTAGTTTTAAATTTCGCGCGAAATTTTGAACTGTTATCTTATCTGATTTTCAGAATTATTTTCACAAGACAAAGCAATAATTTCTAGGTGCAAAAGGGATATACAATACTAAAAATGTGTGTAATATAGAGATAAAAGATGAAAATCCAGAAATGTTCCTAAAATAAAGATGATTAAAATGTTCGTCTTTATTCAAGCAAGTTCCTTCCGTTCTTTCTATCGTTTCGGGTATATGGCTGTAATCTTAATTTTTTCTCCAAATAAAAACGAATATAAATGGGGCATCATGCCAAAACTCAACCTTCCATTTAATGCTATGAGTATTTAACTTTCCACATAAAGTATATTTTGGCACAGTCTAACAACACTCACACTAAAAAAAATCCTCGAAATTGACTTGCGCTTACAGCCAAATGTCAAAAGTGAAACAAAACATCGTATTTTCGCAATTTTTAAATAATTTTTAATCGTATTTACGGGGGTCACCGACTTGTAAATCTTTGAAGCTAGCATATAGACTTGCCTTCCTTCCACCCAAAAAAAATTTCAAGGCCCAGATCCAAAGCCCTATCAGGAAAGTCACCCCAAAATTTCGACTCCAAATTTTTGAGTAACCCATATTTGATACTGGGGAGATAACCTACTCCCTAAGGCTAAAAACACACCAAATCAAACAAGAGGTCTTTTTGTCTCAAGACAAAAAATCGTGTCGGATTCTAACAAACACCGAGGACGACAAATAGAAAATGTCTTGTCTTTGTCCGCTTCGGTGTGTGTTGCTCCTATACAAGATACAACTGACACGTTCTTTTGTCGATTTCTGTTAGTTTGTCTTGTTCACTTTGGTGTGTGTTACTTCATAAGACGGTGTATAATTTTAGGCGTCGACGTTTTGTCCCGGACTTTCTGTCGTCTTTGGTGTGTTTTGCTCCTATACAACCCCATGTATTTACTGCAACCGACGAACGGACAAGACTTTATCGTGTCGTGTCTTTTTCGGTGTGTGTTGCCTCGTAAGAGCAATGGACTTGTGTCCACGATTTCTTATCGAAAGACAAAAAGACGTCTTGTCTGATTTGGTGTGTTTTTAGCCTAACACGATTCTTTTCTAAACAAAACTTCTCTATCCTAAAAAAACACTGTTAAATTTAAGGTTCCTTTGATTTGAATTTCCCCAAACCTACTGCGACCTGCCAATACCAAGTTTCGAAAAAGAAAACCGAAATCAGACGATAGCGCCATTTAAAGCAATCAAAAACTGTTTGTAAACAATTTACGAGGACCCCAAAATATGTGTCAATTTTCATAGAAATCCGATCAAATCTTAAGTCAACAGAAAACGTCTCGCTCGTTGCTCAGGATAAATAGCGAAAAAAAATTCTGTTTGATTAGAAAGAAAATTATTGATATTAGTTGACTGACTGGACAGGCACCTATCAAACCCTTCAACTTGTCTAACCAGTCAACAAACAGGAAGAAGTTAAATTTTCATTAGCAAACAGTCGAGCCGGAAGAAGAGTCGAGTCTTTCAAGTCAACTTGAAGTTGGAGTCAAAGAAACAACCTAAGAATTCCCCATTACTTCTACAAAATGTGAAACCGAAAACCCTTTCCAGCGATAGGTACCCACACATGTATATGTGATCCTCACTATCGCCAAACGAGAACCAATGTTTGTAAAAATGCAACAAAATCTTCAATATCCACCGATGAACATTGTGCAATAGCACTATCAACTGACCGATCGTCATAAAAGCAAAGCCTTAAACCTAACTGCCTGCTCGGTCACCATGCATCTCTTCATCAGTCGATGTGAGAATTCCAAGAATGTTGTATTTTTAATTTTTATGACAAGTCAGCAAAGTACCTACAAACAAGTATTAATGGTTCTCTCTTGGGAGCTTGGGACTTGGGACTGTCAGAACTCTGAGAGGATTCGAATACATACTGTGTACTTTGTGGCTATGCAGGTAGGTACTTACTCGTGATGGAGAAGCATGCAATTTTCAACTTTGGCTTATTTTCATGTGCATATTTCGATTTGAGATTGATCTTAGATTCTTATGCACAGCGAGTTAAAGTGATTGTTATGAGGTGATTAAATAAATAAAATCTATTTGATTGCAAAATTTAAACAAAACAAGAAATTAGCACTTGATGATCGAGGCAATTACTATGTGGACGGTACCGGTCGGGCGCCAGTTATGGGTGTCGTTAATTTTCTAAGAATTACCTAGTGAGTGCAAAGGCATTGCATTAACATTTTAGTGGGATTATTGTTAATAAAATTAATCTGCGGTGTGGTAAAGATTTTTATTTATTTTAATGCATGCATTTGTGTATTTTTTGTCACTAATTACAGTTTTGCAGAAGATTATATCTGTTATTGCTGCAATTTAAGTAGAAGTAGAAATAGGGGCTTATGATCTTTAATGCCCTTTTATTTTGGTTTAAAATTGAAAATGGCAATTATAACATATTTTTACTGGAAGCTATATCATTCAAATGGCCGACTCGGGAGTTGTCGCAGCTTGCGATTCTTTTGAGGTAATTTTTAACCACTTGAGTAATGTTGGCAGGATTCCAGGACTGATTTCTAGATTTCGAAAGAAAATTTTTCTATTTGCATACCAGAAAGACAGGGTTGGGATCCTAATTCACTTATAAGTAAACAGGGTATCCCTTTCTACACTGACGCGACGCCGACGGTTCAAAAGTGGAATCAGGAACAGGTGCTGGAGTGTTTTGCCAATCTCTCAACATCAGAGAGTCGTATAAACTCCCAGCTGACTGTAGTGTCTTTCAGGCCGAGATCTATGCCATTGAAAAAGCAGCTGAATTGGCACATCATGAAAAGCTAAGCTCCTCGGAGATTACTTTTTTCGTGGACAGACAGGCTGCTATCAAAGCCTTAGCCATTGAGACCATAAGATCAAAGGTAGTTTTAAACTGTAGGAAGGAATTAAATAGAATCTGCCACACTAATCAAGTTAAGCTCTGCTGGATTCCTGGACATAGCAATATAGAAGGGAACGAAATAGTAGATGAACTAGCCAGGAAAGGGTCAGAAGCAGATACAAGTAGTAGCGACCAATCGACCATGCAGATAGGGGACCACTCGTCCCCTTAAATCAGAAGATAAAATCAAGAACTCCTGGAAATCCAGGATCGATTGTGTGTGTAATCTCTAGAAGTTTATGGCCTAACACTAATGAAAAGGAAACTCAGTATATTCTCTCGCTGAGTAAAAGGAAAATTAAAATCTTGATAGGTGTACTAACGGGTCATTGCGCCATTAGCACAATGGCCAACAAGATAGGGACATTTGCACCCGATTTCTATAGGAGCTGTCAGGATGAGGAGGAAATAGAAACCATTAAACACCTGCTCTGTGACTGTCCGAACCCCCAAATTAACCGACTCCGTCATTTCGATAACAGGTTTGTTGGGGAACTGGATCTGTGTTATTTTTTTCTTATTGTATAGCAACAGCTGATTCGAACAGCTCCAAAATTCTTGCCCCGAAAAAAACTTGGGGCGATTCAGAGCGCTTCCGGTGCGAGCACTGAATACACATCGAACACGGTGGAATTGCACAGGGGCGAAAATAGAGTAACATCGAACAGCTCAGTGCGAAATCAGAGCGACCCAGACTGCACATCGAACAAAACAATGCTCGTTTGCGTAGTCCCACAGAAAAAATCTAAAGGTGTCAAATCGCATGAACCTGGTGGCCAATTGACGTCACCAAAACGTGAATTTCAAGTGACCAGGAAACTTCTCACCCAATGAGGCCATAATGGGTTGTGTATTGTGGCTTGTTACCCCGTCTTGTTTGAACCATGTAACGAACTCACATGCTTTTTAATGCACATACAACATTTTCCCATACGGAAGTGAACTTTATTTTATACAATTCACACTCACTCCTCTCGGAAAATATTATAGGTAATTTGGTACAATAGTGCGTAAATGGTCTCTACTACTACTACCGAATGATACAATAGTATCAGTTAGTAATGTTGGTCAAAGTAAAGCCTGAAATGCTCCGACCATTTCATAATCGGGGGGTTTCGATGTTGAAGTTATTTTGTCCGTTTTTGATTGCGACCAGGAGCATTGTACCTGTCCAAGTCATGATCTTCAATCCCCGGACAAAAAAAAAACCGTTAAATCAGTACGACACATTCAATAGCTGCGAACGCCGGGAGATCGATAAATTCGGTTCATCAGCAACACTTGTGCTTGTAGCAATAATATTTTCGACTGAATGTGCATTACAATGATTCCCAGGTCTTGCGATACGGTACTTAACGCTTCCACTCTCTTCGAATTTCTTCACAATTTTACCGATTGCCTTCGTAGTCGGTCGATTATGACGACCGTTATCATAGCGTAATGCGCGAAAAGTGGCTACGTTTGAACTATCACTTTTGTAGTAAGTCTTAATAATTTTAACACGTTGTTCGATTGCTAAGCTCAAGTTCACTTAAGCAATTATAGTTGGGCCTCAAGTCGAACTTCTCTTAAGTAGGATCTTTCTCTGACTTACCATTGTCCATTATGGACATTTTTCTCTCTAACTTGATAAAGTCGCTTTGCCGTGAAAACTGAACTTAAGAAGAACCAATTGTAACTTGAAAAAGTTAGGTGAAACGCACTAGACTTCGAATTGTAGACCTTAAAGTTCTGACGTTTCCAATTCTCTTTCTTATCAATGAATTAGAATATTTGCGACTTTGCGTTAATTAAGCCACACAAGATGAAGAGAGAGAGAGAGAGAAAGAAGAGTCCATTTATGATTTCCTTGCCTTCAACTATAAAATTCCACACAAGCTCATTATTTTTGTTTTATTTCGTTGAACTTCAATTCATAATTGCTTGCAATGTCTCGAGTCTATTGGTTTTAACGTTGAAATCTGAATGATGATTAAAATTATATATTTCTCGGATTTCGTGATTAATTATATTACATCGCATTACATTATGATTTCTTGATCTCTGCACACTTGTCGTCGTCCGTCTAAGTGTTACAAAACTTGTTTGGAAGGGAATTTGTTTTATAATGACACAAGTTAGACACTCTAGACCTTGTAAATCATCATGCTAATTGATGCAACGTCAAACCTTAGGTGCTTGATTCACTGATTTACCTGAATCATACCTCGCTCTCTCCCCCACGAAACCTCATTCAACTTTAACAGACCGAATAATTTATTATTATTGTCCGAAACAAAAATAAATATTGTGCACTGAGAATTTAGCAAAATCCACTTTCTCAAGCTCACAACAAACAGCAGCACAAAATGTAATTTTTTTTTCCTCCCGTTTTTAAAGAAATGCCAATCAAAGTCAAATTTCAAGAAGCTGAACAATCCAACGGAGAGTGAGAACTTGGTGATAAATGCCTTGTTTGTAAACACATCAAATCAAAATGTTTATAAATATTCAGATACACTCTCCTGGTACTCCTTAATAATTGTTAGTGCAAAAAATTCAAATCATAACAAATATTCACACATTTGTAAACGGACGAGGCCAGAGAGCCAGAGCTCCTGTTCTTATTTCTTCTGTCAAACTCCCACTCGCTTTGTCTGAATTTTGAATTGGCTAATTGCATTTTTTTTTGCTGCTGCTCCTGTCTGCTATCTGGTAAATTCAAAAAGAAGAAACAATCTATTTTTAACCGCCCACCCCGAGAGACGTCTTCAATTTTTAGAAAAATATTTCTTCCATGTGTTGTTTCTGTTAAAAAGTCAAGCAACCAACAAAAAATATAAAAGAAACAAACTCGAGCCTTTTTATCTCCAGAAAGAAGAAGGTTCAAGAAATCCAAGAATCCAAGCAGGCAAAAGGAAGTCGACAAGCCAAAATACTATTTAACGAGGTAATAAAAATGTCACACACACTTGAACACCACATTATGATGGTTGCATAATAATAACGGTGTTCATATTTTTCGGGATTAAAGAGAAATACAATTTTAAAGGGTAAACTGTAATATATTCAGTGTGGATAATTGAAATAGTTACCGACAGAGAAAATGAAACATTAAATGGTGAAATTTATCGGTCTTTTTAGGGACGACTGGGATCCAAACTGGAGTAGGTTTACCTGATTCCAAAACTGTTAAGAGATTTATGACAAAATTTCAAGTTGATGTCGAGACAGTTTTTTGGTTAAATTATGTTTTTGGTAGCCTGTGAAATCAGTTGGTTGTGGGAAGAAAACGTGAGCCATATTGTATGTAGGCAAGTAAACATTGAACAACTTTGACATTTATGTCATTCGGTGGACTTGATTTGAAATGTTTCTGAAACGTCAGTGTTTGTATTACAAATTTGACAGTTTAAGTTTCAAATTGACATTTAAAACTGTCGTTCAGTTCTTTTTAAATAATTGCCAATGAACAAAAATCGCCAATCTGTCAGGATTGCTGTTGGTTGATACTCAAAATTCCACATTTCTAATCGAAAGGTATTTTACTCTGGCGTCATTGAAACCATATTCGAAAGTTTTATAACAAAGGACGGTTCAACCAAATACTTAGGCGCAAAGGTCAGGACTCAGGAGCACCCTTTATGAGTAAGGTGAATCGTTATTCAGTGAAAAATTATAGCTAAAGAGAATTCCCTGTAAAGATTGAAACTGAAGAAATTTCCTAGAAACGCATTGACTCCAATTTTAACGACTTTAATTGCGTCATAGACCGTTTAAGAAGAATCTCAGTCACTCTTAACCTGCCACCCTGGCCACCTTATTTTAAATCCCCTTGCACCATGAATCAAATAAAAAATGACTTTGATGTCATTGCCAAGGTTAAAGCCCGAGTTCAAAGAGTTCAAATTGCTTATGGAATTCCGACTTATCCGTAAAAAAAAGATACCTACACAAAAATGCAAATAACGTGTGCGGCATAGAGTTTCACTCGAAAAAGCATAATTCTTTTTTTTCTTATGATTTTTCTTCTGACCGGCCGATTAGTAGAGACATTGAACTTGGCCTTTTGTTTACAACTTTGACGAGGGCCAAATTTTCTTGAAGACACAGCAAAACAAAAGTGAAAATAGTCATCAAAATATGTTACGAAAACGACGAAGCAGAGAAAAAAAGAAAAACATAGTTCACGAGAATTCAAAAAAAAAAATACAAAACAAAAAAGTTATAAAATTTATCAAGCTGCAGTCGTGGTTATTATTATGATGACATTTACAAAATTTGACTGCGCTACAAACAGCAAAAAGGTAATTAGCCGCTAGCACCTATGCACCTTTAAGGCCAAACGTTTGAATGCGCATTTCTGTGTCCGTTGGTGGTGACAAAGCCCGAGGTTCTTTGTACTCCTAAGGGCCACCGACCGTTGACACAATTTTTGTTCGTATATTTTGTTTTTTAGACTTTGAACGGATGAGGAGAAAAAAAGTAGAAGTCAAAAACACCAGGTGCATTTGGGTTTCATTTTTCAACGATTATTGAAATTATGATGATGAGTACAACCAACGCCACCAAGTCAGAAAGTAGTCAAAAAACTCACTAGAGCATGAGTTTTGTCTTTTACTCCCATGTGACAGTTGTTGTTTTTGTTGTGGTTTCAATATTGTTTGTTGTAGTACGTCATATGTTTTGCAACAATAAAAATAATTTGCGGTTGCGACAAGAAAATTGAACCAACACTCGATGAAACATCAAATGAAGATGGAAGCGTCTGATAAATACACAAAATGTAGAATCAATTTTCTGTCCTTAATTTAATTGACAACGGCGTTATAATGACGAACAACCGCTGCAGGCGTTTTACTGTAGACTGATTGGCTTTAGTTGGTTGAAGGGAAGTTCCGGCAGTAGGGTCTTTTTGCAGCTATGTAGATTCAGGCAGAAGCGCAGTTGCGGCTACGAGCTTCGTATATTCAAAAGCATGCGCTAGGAAACATTGTATTATGGCCTTTGCAAATCCAAGAAAAGGAATTGCCAATTGAGCTGTATACTTATTCTTAACTAGCTGACCCGGCAGACTTCTTACTGCCTCAATCGATAAATAAAAGATCTAATCTGTTGTAACCCGCTACCACACTCTCCGCTTCCTTCTATCCGCTATCGCACTACCCTATACCATCTAAATGCTACCCCGCTACCTCACTACCCGCTACCTGCTACCCACTACTTGTACACGTTACCCGCTACCCCGCTTATTATCGCTGTCCGCTACCCTGTTACCCCGCTACCCGCAAAGGCGCCAACCCACTAACTAACTAACCACGGTTATCGCTACCCATTACCTCGCTACCGCACTACCCGCTACCCTGACCATATCTCATGAACGGCTTGGTCGATTTTGTACGAAGTATTTAAAGCCCATCTACGCCACTACCCGAACATTCCCTGTGTGAGTCCTTTTCCTTTTTTCAATAATTTTAAGAATTCCTTTCAAAAAATGTGTAAATCACGTTCCAACCTCTTTTGCCCTTAACCTTCAGAAATACATACATCAATCAACCTACATACGTCAATCTCAGAAGTGTGAAAAAAAAAATCAACCACCTGACTTGCTCGCCTGATTCTTGAATCTAGACCAAGTTCACACATGATCCATGTATCTTAGGGACGCCAAAGAGCTGTCAACTTGCAGACAGGAAGTACTTTCCTGAATTGAAAATCATCATTTATTTTCATTCCTTGTTGTCTCCCAAACTGAGACAAAAGCAAAAAAGGTACTCGAATCTGCGTTCTTTTTATTTGATCTTACATCACGATTCACGATTCAGTATTTTTTTTTTCGATTTTTGTCTGTTTGATATAAAAATTGCAAATTTATTTCTGACGTCCGTAGAATCTTTTTTAGCACACAATTATTTAGGACGCTCTACACTCGAAAAACAAGAACAACGAAATTAAACACAAAAATCCAAAAGAGAATTTATTTTATTTGTTGTGGTTTTTTTTTGTTTCTTAGCTTGATTTTTTGTTGAGTTTTGGATCTTGTCCAAAATTACTGCAAATTTTTTTAATCTCCCAACCACACAAAATGATAAATAAAAATACATAATGAGAAACAAAAAAAAAACTAAAACGGATAAACAGTAAAGTTATTGGGATAATAAAACATTTTGCAAATTAAATTGGCTTTTTAATTTTTTTTTAAAGTTAATTAAAATAGGCAAACACGAAAAATTAAACAAGATTTTAATGTCGTTTTGGAGAAAATCACTGAATGATTTGGAATCTAATTCAACACTCATTTTGACTCCAAAGTAATCTGCAAGTCAATGAACTAGCGCTAATCACGCCAAAAATGTGTTCTCTCTTTACTTTTTCGTCTTTTTATTGCTGACTCACAAAACAAATGGTTTTTCGCAGAATAATTTCAAAATTTATGGGAAAAACATTCGCAAATGCCATAATGCCTATCAACATGATTGATGAAACATTTAAAACCTGCACAGCAAAAAAAAAAAAAAAACCAAAGAAGTTCCGAGGTCAGAAGTTCCCTCAGAATAAAAAATTAAATTCTTATTTGCGAACAATAACATTAGTTTAGAGCTCAAACGGGAATAGTGGACAAGGTTTCCAGTCAAAAGTTTTATTTTCCTTGTGGTTTTCTATGGTATTATGCGTTCTTTTTATTGAAACTTGTATTCCTGTTCTGTTCTAAAGAGGTTTGGGTGTTGTGGAGTAGTCATTTTGCTTTTCAATCTTAGTAGAAATCAGTTGATAGAAATATTAGCCTCGAAATGCGTCTACTCAAAAGGGTTTGTTGCAAATTCACCCAAGTCTTGTAAGAACATTTTCTTCTTACACCAAAGTAAAACAAATAAAAGCAGTTTTAGCTTCTCCACTTTATAGGCTTTAACATTATGTGCTTGGCTTTTGAGACTGACGATCATAAAAATGTCAATTGCAGTCTGAGTGTTTTGAAATGATTTTGCGGCGAATCATTTCTGCATACCTTTTTTTTATGTTCGCACTATGATAACCGATTATTTTTGCCTAGCATTGGAAGATATAGACTTGTACGACAGGATGCCACAAGCCACATAACATACCTTATAGTCGATTTATTGAAGAGTTAGTTTGATGAGCGTGGTATCTCAAGAAATAGCCCACTCGATTTGCGACCTCTTTCGCACGATTTAACGTCTCTAGAACATTTTCTTTGAGGTTAAGTTATGTTATTCGTCTATGGCCTGTTGGCATAACGATGCAAGGTTGGAAGAGCTCAGAACCAATATTGAACGCGAAACAGCCGAAATGTGTGGACGAAGAATTACGCGGGCGGCTGCTGAAAGCCAACATAATCTTCTTTAGTCTTTTAAGGCTCTTTAAATCCAAAAATCTTACTACTACTTCGAAACTGCTGCTGTATAAGACGATGCGGAGCCGAGGCTTAAGTACTTAGCCAAATGCACTTAGGAGAAAAGTCTTACGAAGAATAGCTGGCGCCCGTTTGTATTGAAAGACGATTCGGAAGACGATATAACCACGGAATATAGCCGAATCTTCTTTTCATCGACTTCAAAGCTGCTTATGATAGCAACTAAGCTTTTGGTGGCGATGATGACTGAATACGGGATCCCATGCAAACTGATCCAGCTGTGCTACATGACGCTAAACAATACGCATTGCAGTGTGCAAACGGGTAACAGCTTATCTGAGTTGCTTCAAACATGCTCAGGGCTTAGACAAGGAGATGCGCTGTCCTGTGACTTATTCAACATATTCCTGGTTCCTGAAGCAGATAGTGCACAAAGCAGGTGTGAGCCCGTAAAGCCTATGCTGTGCTTGAGGCCTTCACAGCGATTCAAGAACAGGCGAAACTCGTTGGTCTTGAAGTGAATAAGGACAAAACAAAGTCCATGCTATCAACAAACAAAAGAACATCTGTCTACCGTCTAGGACAAAACGTCACTGTTGGTAGCAGCAATTTCGAGTTAGTTGAGGAGTTCGCCTTGGAACAAACATCAATCGAATAAAGGACAGCTTAATGGAGATCTGTCGAAGAATAAGCCTATCGAACCGCTGCTACTTCGGTTTGGTTAAACAATTGGCCAACTGGGTTCAAAACTCCTCACTCGAAAGACAAAGTGCCTGCTATACAAGACTTTGATTTTACAAGTCCTACTCTACGGCCGGCACCGAGATAAGTAAAACATGAGAAATCGATACTCGGCACAAAATTCTTCTGTACCAAGATGTGGATGTAGCCCAGAAAGCCACGAAAAGACGACTACATTGGCTCGGCCACGATTGAGCGAATGGACAACACTGCTCCATCCAAGGAAGTCTTCTCATCGCAGTCCCCAGGTTCGAGACGACAAGGAAGACCGAAACTACGGTACAAGTGACTAAGTGACTGCGGATGCCAGAGCGCTTGGTTTTGGCGACTGGAGAGTGCATGCGAGGGACCGTACCCGATGGAAGGCTGCAGTGTCTCAGGCTGACATCCTACATGGATTGGGAGTCAGATATGTAAGTAAATAAGTATATCGAAATCTATCGCGAAGCACACTTGATGTAGCTTGGTAGACTGGGCTGGTCATCTAGTTCGTATGAGCAAAAGGCCCGGAAAGTCCTTACGGTAAAATTCATGGTGGTAGACAGCAGTCCAAATTTGCGCTGGAAGGACAGCGTCGACCAACAATCGGGATGCATTGAAGAACTTGCTGAAGGAGGCTCGGTCCGGAGCCCGGTTGTGGCGCAGATGTAGGGAGAAACTTTATTCCCCAGGCCGATGATGATGATGATGAAAGTACACTAACGAGCAAAGCCTTCAAATTATAAAAATTTTAAACCGTTCGGTGTCGTTCACGGCAATTTTCTGTCGTAATTCTCGCCCTAGTAGACAGGAACAGGAAGTAACAAGTTGAGTGCTAAAAATTGAAACTTAATATCCGTTGTGTGGTGTTGCGGTGTCAGTGAGACAACGGGTTGGTCAAATTGGTTCGAATTTATCTATTCAGATATCCAACCATCTCCACGAGATCCCGGATCTAATCAAAATCAAAGCTATGTAGCTCTGTAGCTTGCATATAATCAGAACTTTTGAGCAAACATAACCTTATCATAAAAATTTTCTTCTTAAATTACATTTGTTTTAGGATTAAATTTTTTGCGAAACAAAAAAAAAAAACCACAACATTCCGATAAAATTTTAAGTTTTGTTGAATTTCTTCTTGTATCGCAGGGGGACCGAATGTTATCTCTGTGATAAGCAAACATTGATTAAAAAAGAGCGAAATAAAAAAAAGTTTTTTGTCATCCTAAAAAAAAAAAATACAAATTCGTCAAATTTTCATCAAACTAACTAACAATTCTTATCTAACGTCAAATTATCAAAATTAACACTTTTGTTTCTTTCCTCTGTAAATTTCCATCATCTGTTTATACTTTTTTTTTCTCTGAAAGTTCACCTTTGCAATGGCAGCAGGCCAAACGCGGAAGAAAACGTCAAAAAACCTAACCATCAAAAAGAACATTTATTTCTTTCTTTTCTTAAAGATTGTTAGAAACAAGCGAGCTGTGCGAAAAAGATTTAATCTCACGGGTACATATAACTTTTTACTGGGTCATTTTTCAAATAAAAATTAGGTGGTTTTATTTTAATTTAAAAAAACGGTCTCTTCTTATCCGCCTCTTCAAACGCTTAAAACAATAGGAACATAAATTAAACTTTTAATAAAAAATAGCAGAACTAATCGTTGATAAATATTATAAACAATTTAGTCCTTGCTTGTATTTTCTTATCACACATTGACCTTGATGCGAGATGTTCGCAAAATATGAAAGAGTTACATAATAATTTATTTGCATTATGCTCTGATTAAAATATAAAAAAAGCATAAGATGAAAAGTTGTGGTCACAACGAAACGATATCATAAAATGCGAAAATAAAAATATACAATGTCGTATATTTGGAAGCCGGAAAGAAATAAATTATTTTCACATGCGTACGACTTCAGCTGGAAATTCCAAGAAGGGGCTTGTTTATTTTTATTTAAAAAAAATGTGAGGAAATGGGAATTCTTGGGACATCCGTTTGAATGTTGTGGTTGCAATTATGTATTTTGATAGAAAGTAACTGACATTCGTTATTTTCGAAATCACTTCATATATCTTTAAGGAATTTATTTTTTCTGAAAATTTAACATTCGATTAGGTTCAAAATTTGAACTCGGGTTTTTTATAAAAAATTATACACTAGCCGTGTTTTATTGGGAACTCAGTTCAGCTTAGCAATAGGAATTACATGTCAAACAACAACAACCGAAAGCTGAGTAAAAATAAGTTAGGAATTTTAGTTAGGAATTTCCTGAAGATAAGGTTTCAGCAATTCGACACTTGAGTTTTTCGTTGTGTTTTTCGTTTATCAAATGTGAAAACTTTTTGAAGAAAATAGTTTTTCACCATAGCAACTCAATGTAAAAAAAAATTGCTTTCACATAGGTGTAAAGATGGCGTTTGGAATGTTTCGATTTTTAACATTCTGGTGAACGAAACTTAGTTCAAAAGTGACTATAGCGTTTTATTGGAATTCCTATTGCTAAGCTAAGTTGCCAATAAAACACAGCTATTGATAAAGATATGGAAATAATTCGGGTTCATCCAAAAATCATTTTCTCCAGATTGGGTTGGAAGTGGTTTAAGCAAACTAGCGACAGTAACTTTGGCTTCAATTTCAGAAACGAATAATCGACCAATTTTGACCCCTGAATGTTCTAACAGGCTTCTGCTTTTTTGGTACATTTATTATTGTTCTTATTTTGTTTGCATGAAGTACGCCGTCAGACAGGAGCCTTTTATCGTACACGATGACAGCCAACAATTCCGTGAACACCCGATCTAGAAGAAGTGAGAACGGCAATATCACGGCTGCAATCCAACAAAGCCGCTGGAGCAGATGGTCTAGCTGCCGAGCTGTTCAGAGCAGCAGGCGACGATCTAGATAGGAGCATGCACCAAATCATCTGTAAGATATGGTCGGAGGAATGCAGGCCCGATGAATGGAACCTCAGCATTGTTTGCCCGATCCTGAAAAAGGGAGATCCTCTAAACTGCGCTAACTACAGAGGAATCAGTCTACTTAACATCGCCTACAAGATCCTCTCTGCCGTAATATGTGAACGTCTGAAGCCTTTCGTCAACAATCTGATTGGTCCTTATCAATGTGGCTTCAGGCCAGGAAAGTCAACCATTGACCAAATTTTCACGTTGCGGCAGACCCTGGAAAAAACCTATATAAACTCCCAATCGATACCCACCACCTCTTCATCGATTTTAAGGCATCTACAGTATCTACAGAGACGAACTATATAAAGCTATGTCTAGTTTTGGCATCCCTGCCAAGCTCGTTCGCTTGTGCAAAATGACGATGGAGAGCTCACGCTGCTCCATCAAGGTTGGCAATGAGCTTACGGAATCTTTCGACGTCAAAAAAGGATTCAGACAAGGCGATGCGCTGTCGTGCGATTTCTTTAACATCGTTCTTGAGAAGATAGTGCAAAACTCCCCCGTCAACACTAGAGGCACTATCTTCCAAATTCTGTTCAACTTCTCGCGTACGCCGACGATATTGATATAATGGGAAGAACACAGCGTGATGTCAATGGCGCCTTTGTGAGAATTGAGACAGAAGCGGCAAAAATGGGCTTAGCGGTAAATGAGGGAAAAAGGAAGTATATGCTGTCTTCGAGAAAGGACACCCAACACCGACGGCTCGGACAGAACGTCACAATAGACGCATACAACTTGTCCATCTAGGCTCCGCTATTAACACGGGCAATAACACCAGCGCCGAGATAAGACGAAGAATTACTCTTGCTAATCGCTGTTTGTTTGGGCTAAGAAAGAAATTGGGTGGAAAAGCCCTCTCTCGAGCAAAAATAAGGTAAAACTGTATAACACCCTCATCATCCCTGTTCTGCTGCATGGTGCAGAAGTATGGACCTTGACGAAATCGGATGAATGTGCCTTGGGCTGTTTTGAGAGGAAAGTTCTTCGTGTGCATTGATGGGGAATGGAGAAGAAGATACAACAGCGAAATTTACGGGTTGTACAACGACGTGGACCTAGCCAGAAGGGTCAAGGTCCAGAGACTCAGATGGCTCGGTCATTAAGAGCGCATGAACACCAATGCTCCGTCCCGGAAAGCCTTCGACACTATTCCCGAGGGACGCAGAAGGAGAGGAAGACCGCGACTCAGGTGGCGCACACAAGTGGAAGAGGAAGCTCAATCAACTTGGAGTGCAAAACTGGAGACAGCTAGCTAGGGACCGAGCTGGCTGGCAGAGACTGTTGATTGAGGCCCAAGTCCACACCGGACTGTAACGCCACCTTAAGGAAGTAAGTAAGTAAGAAGTATAGAAATTCAAATATTCTAATCAAAATCAAAATTCTACGAACACTTTGCAATACCAAAATTGAGTCTATTGTTCATTTCGATCTTGACAAGAAGATTCAAAGTGATAAGATATCGATTTATTTAGAAAGAAAAAAATATTCAAACAAATTAATATAAACATTCACCTAGCTATTTGATCGATGACCTCTTCTCGAATTGCAAATTCAATACCATCAAAAACAACCTCTTTGTTTCACCTTGCATACAACACACATATGGATAAACGAAAACAATAAATAAATTGAACTTTCGAATCTTAAACAGGTTTTGGAGTAATAAATTTATTTCGAACAAACAGTCTAAAATGTTTCCATGAAAAAAAAGAACAATACCTGCCTACCTAGCAGCCATTCATAAAATTTTATATTGCCAGAAAGTTTTTCTTCTTCTTCAATTTGTTTAGTTAAGTTTTCGGTTTTTTTTTTTCTTTAACAATTTGAATAAACAAATTCAAATTCTGACTTTTTTCTCTTACAAATCTGATAGATATTCTTCAAATTTGGCAACATCGCTTCAGGCCAAAAGAAGTCTTTTGTTTGTTTATAAATTTTGAACCAGCAGTTCTATCAGCAGTTTTGGGTTATCTCTTATCTCATTGTTAAAAATGGCAACAAACTTCGTATACACATGTATACGTATACAACCTTAGAGCGCCTAACAGCTGATAGATCAAAATCTAACGCTAGCCTCTCTCTGGGTTTTTTATCAGTGACACCAATTAGCTTTTTTTGTCGTGCTATAAGAATCAGTCACCGCCTGATAAAGAAAAAAGTAATAATATCTATGTGTGATGGTTGATTGGAGTTGATATGTTTGATAGGCTTTACACTCTTTCAAGTACATCATAAGTTATTTGTTTTGGACAATTAATAGGAAAAACACAAACAAAGCCTGCAACATTGTTGCTCAATAATTTCTATATCATATCACTGATACACTTACTTGAGACTTGAGCGAGTAGGCTTAATAGTAGTGGAACTGATCTAATTTTTGTTTTGTTTCCCGGTGAGTTTGATAGGTGTTGGTTTTATTTTATTGATAACTTAGCTTCTTTTTTTGTTTCCTTGTAAACATTTGTCGATTTTTGTTTTATGTTTGTCTTTAGCGAGCGATTTTGAACAAATATTTGTTTAAATTCAGTCGTTATGCCGTAAAATCTGTCAGTTATTGGGTTGGCATATCAGGTAATTGTTGTTCTCCTGTTGCCATGCTGCAAAATGGAGGAAGTCCTTTTTTAGCCTAAATCACTATTTTTGCCAACTGGAATTGTAAATCTCACAAGAAACGTTTTCAGTTTCTTGAATTATTTCTCATATCCTTCACCTCTTGTTTGAGTGTTAATCCCGGTACCCATTCTATTCGGATCGACCATAAAAATACCTTTCAGTTGGAACTGTTCATCATGAAATAAAATTTCCAATTACTCAATTATCGCCTGCGCTTCAATGAAGCGTAATGACTTTAACAGAACGTTCTTACTTACCGACATTTTTATGCCTCAAAAAGAGAACTTCTCCACTACTCAACACACAGTTAAAACGTGTCCTTAATTTGAACTGAGCACACATAAAATCGACAGTTGTTGCTGTAAGATCGGAAAACCAAACTGCAGTTTTATGACCTATTTTTATTTTCCCACCTAATTACCTTTCAGTCAGAAAATTCAAAAAAAGATCAACAATTTGTTAATTTCCCAATCGGTTACCCAATAACACAAAATTTAAGTTCAAAAGCATTCTGGGTCAAACCCATTAAAACAGAAGTACTCTTCTGTCTTTTACTCTTTTACTCTTAGTTTAAATAAACAAAACAATAACCTTACAAATTTCCGACTCCTGTGAAAATGAAAACCACCATTGGCAAACAACTTCTGTCGCCATCTGCAAGACAAAACCATAAAACAAAAACTGCAAATTGCAAAAAGAAAAAATTAAATGGACTAAAAAAAAAAAAAAAACAATAACAAAGGAAGAAACAATCATCATCATAAGCAAAACAATGCTGTAGTTATTACAGGAATAAGAAGAAAAAAGCTGCTTGAGACACGACCAAGTCGAAGCGTCCGACAATGAAGACGATGACTCTTACAAAAGTAAAGCCAAACTTTTTGAGACCCCATATATTCACAATCCTTAACCGAAAACGGCAGATGTAAAACAAACTCCAGATATATTCAAAGTCGGTTTCGGTTTCTTTCTGTCAATAAACAAAACAAAAAAAAAAGTAAAAATCAACCAAGCCACCAAGAAACCATGCTTTTCCTTATAAATCGAATAAAGTACATTGTGCTGCTCGTTCCAGCTACAGCAACTACTACAAAGAATAATATCAAGTCGACCACATGTCGTCTCTTATTCGTCAGACTAAATAATTGAGTATATAGGTATTTTAAGTGAATATTGAAGAAATCCTTCAAAGATACATTGTAAAGTTACATGGGTGGAGTTGAGCTTGTACAGGCCTTGGAGCACTACTTGTTGATTCTCTCTACTAATTTTTCTTTTCAGTGGTTCAGATTTAAGAAATTAGATGCTCTAAATGGAAATGCACTAAGACTTAATCTTATTACTAACATTCGTGCAGTTTAGCTCAAAACTTATCCCTCATTTCAAAATTAAATAAACAGATTCATCACTTAAAATTTAAAAAAAAATGTAGCAATGAATATTTTGTTTGATAAAAATCAAAACTTTTTTCACTTCCACATTCTTGAAGTGTTGTTTTGAAAGAATTATCTAGAAATTACTGTTAAAAAAATCCATGAGTTTACCCGAAAGACCTATGCATTTGTGGAGTACAGTTGAAAAATGTAATCCTTATATTTATATTAAGTGGACAAAGCCTTAGCCTTATTGTAAAATAAAACATTGACCGTACATTCGTGATGTTCGATGCTCAATAACTTCACCAAATGTGAAATAAATATCCACTTTGATTCCATGTATTAAAATTAAAAAAAAAAACATAACCTTAAAGCATATTGTGTGCTTATACTCGTATTTTTCTATTTTCTTGTGCATAAGGTGTTTCCGTAAATATTCTTGAAGTTCCGTTTTCAAAGAATAATCCTTTGACATTTATCTTAATGGAATATTTACTTAAACATTGCAAGGAAATATTTAATGTGAGCAATCCAATTAAAATTCACGGAAAATAGAATCCACATTCGTGAGGTTCAGTTTGAATATGTAGAAAAGCAAATTCTCAGTAATCTAATTTCACCAGAGATTATTTTACTATGAATAAAACAACATAAAAATGGGTCTCAATTTAAAAAACAAATAAACGACATTCGTGATGTTCGGTTTTCAAAATATGTACCAAGGCCATTCTTTTTGTAAGTTTTGCCATTTCGTTTATAAACTGAGAACAAAAAAAAAGAAATGTATTTGTAAATGTTTTTTTCAATTCAAAACAAAAATACATTCGTGGAGTTCGGTTTTTTAGCTTCTTATCTTGTTATTATGTATTTTGAACTGCAATAATCGTGCTCTTAACAAAATAAAAAGAACTAATTTAAGAAAGTAAATTGTGCAACCTTGTCGAAAATCATAAAATTCCCTTCCTTATCGTGTGCACACAATCCGGGACTGGTGTCCATCTAAAACTATTCGCCTCAAGTTGGCTGAAATTTTTGCCGATACAAAAGAGATTACGTGTTGCTGCACCACCACCAACGACATTTTGTCGTCATTATTGTTGTCGTCGACGACGACGAGACGCTTTGCCTTCTTTCCAAAGTCTTAGAGACCCTTAAAGGTTGCAGCTGTCGATCCATTCTACTGTTTTGTCGAATTATTGTTATCAAAAAGAAAACACAAACGCTAAGAAAAAAAAAAAAAAAGGAAATCGACAAGAAACTCTTGGAATACCATCACGTTAGAGAGAGAAGACCACAAGCAAACGAGATGGACTGAAGGAAGAAGCACCTTTTATCACAGGTAAAGGTGCAATCAGGGGTAGTTTTTTTCTTACAACTCGACCTATCTAAACAATAATAATAATAAATGCAGCAACAACAACACCTTTATTTTTTCCTTGAGGAGTTTTCAAAATTGCTATTTTTCTTCTAGAGACCAAGAAGAAGAACAACAAAAATCTTGTTGCTCGAAATGAACAATTATTATTCACTCAAGGGTAGCTAGCTACCCTAAATTTTAATTTTCTTGTTTATTGTCTGCAAAAGTAAAAAGTGAAAAAAAAAATTGTTTCGAAATAACAATGGGGGCTCGTCGACTGACTTAAATATGAAAAGACATTTTCGAAGTGAATTTCTTTGGGAAGTTAAGTTAGGTTCGTTTGGAGAAAAGGGTTTAAGAGTTGACTTGATTTTGGCATATGTTGCATGTCACGTCATGTTTGTGCAATTAAGAAGAGGCTTGGAGGGTTGTAGTTTTCTGAGAAGACTGAAGCAGACGTTGGGAATTTGAATTTGTTGTTAAATGAAAGGAAGCTAATTGCGTCACTGATGCGTAATCCGGAAGACATTTTCGAACTGGAAATGTCAACCTTAAAAATTGACGTGAAAGAAAACATGTTGGCAGAAAAAAAAGGATAATGTTTTAGAAAGACAAATTATTTCAGGGATTAAGTATTTCTAGTGGTTCCTAAACAAAATAAAAAAAAGGGTAGTGAACGTTGTCCTTTTTGATGCTCTCTAAACAAATTATTTCTTTGAAGAAACGATTTTCACCAAAATGGTTTCAGCGGTTTAAGAATAAACAAATGACAGAATACACACTTTTTCGAACACTTTTTAACAAACAAGAACTGTATCTTCTTCTTTGACCATTTATGAGTACTCAGATCTATCTTGAAGCTCGCCAAATTAGTAAAACCTACTTTACAAAACTCGTCTGCACGATTTTGTCTTCTCACGGTACTCCGTTTGATTAACTTCTCATTTACAAGTGGTCAAGTTTTCGTTGTTCGATACAGAAAAAATAAATAAATAGCTTTGATTTGATATTGTCTTGTGTTTCATCAAAATAGCGAAAAATAAAATAGACCAAACGCAAGGCTAATGCTTAATGAAGCAATTCAGCAAATTTAATTCTTCTTTTTTATTTGTTGTCAAATGCCGACACCTAAATGATGTTTATTTCTTAGAATTTTGTCTTCGCAATTTATCTGGCAAAAAAATAGAATAGCATCCATAGGATTCTTGAAAGTGTTCCCACGACAATTTGTAGTCCGAGAGAAAGTGTTCCAAATTAATGTGCCGATAGATTTGAGATTGCTTTTCAATCAATGAGTAGTAATTGATCAATACAATTTAATCAGCCTTCCCTGACCCTAATTTGTATTTGTCATAAAAAAAATCAATTCGAAAGCAATCAGTACATTCCACATTTCTCGAAAATACAACCCTTTTGTCTTAAACTATTGCGATCTGAAATTCACTTTGCGTCATCTCAAGATCACAAAATCATAAACCTCATTTCTAATGGTAATGAGACGACACTTCAAATGTTTCTTTTTTCCTGTTTCCGAGTCTGAAAACATAAACTTTTCATGTATCTACTTGCTGTTTCTGACGCGCTTAATGTCATCCTCCTAAAACATGATTTCGGATTCTCTTTTTTTTTTGTCTTTATGTCAGCCTTCAATTAAGGAATTTCATTCATAATTATATTTCCAAAAACACCTGATATCAATCTCATTTCTGTCATGCCAAAAAAAAAGACCGCAGTGCAAAATCTTAAGAGAGTCTACGTCTACACTAATTTTTTGTATTAAGATACCTTTTAAGCTGACCGCAGTTTGGGTGCGGTTGTTTTTTTTTACTTAATTTTTTGTCATACGAATATTGACGAATTCTTCGAGTATCTCATTTCTTTACTTTTATTTTTAAAGACTCAAAAGTCAAAAACAGAAAAAAAGTGCAAAGGAATTCCTCGTTCAAAGTCTAGAAACTTGAAAAATTCATTCACAGATTTATGTCGGAATGTGTGAGTATAGGGGTGTCCAAAAACAAAAAAAAAGATTTGATGATGCAGGACATTTTTTTTATTGGTTGAGTTTTTGCTTTCCTTGAAAACGAATTCACATGCCTAAAAATGGTAAAACAAATAAAAAATAAAGATCGAAATTCCAAAGGAAATCAGAAAAGCACCAAAAAAAAGTCTGAAAGAATGTTTCGGAGGAGGAGAATGTGTGCAAATAAGAATAAAAAAAAAACGCGTCGTGAGAAATGTGAACAAACCGGAATATTGCTCCGTTGCCAAATTTCTGATTTCAACAAAAAGAAACACAGAAACACAAAACTAATAAAAACATTCTTACGCACACGGGCAGACAATCAAGAGTTTGTAGATTGTAGATTTCTACCTAAACAGGGTCGGACTTAGATTTAGAGATTAAGAAATGAAAAGAATGCAAAAGGATTTTTACACCTTCCACCTATTTCATTTCATAGTTTTAACAAGGCTAGGATGAACAGAGATACACAGTTTGATAACAAAATTGGCAGTCATTACAAAAAATTTGGGAGTTGGAAATCAGCGCCCCAACAATGATTTACAAAATTGAGCTAGGGTTCAAATTAAGAGCAAATCCACTCTTTTACATTTCTTTTCCGCAGAATATAGAACCAAGAATCTCATTTTTTTACGAATTACGAGAATCACTATCTCACAATAAAAAATTAAAACAACAACAACAAAAACTCTAAACACATTTTGCGATCTTTTCCTATTCACCACATTCTCAAATCTTATATTTTTGATAGGTGAAATGTGCAAACAAAAGAAGCAACAAGAAGAAACGAGGAGGAGGACACCACACACGTTTGTTGAGATTTAATTATAAATTTCAATACGCAATAGTGATTCGGTTGTCTTTTTTGTAAATTTTGACTAACCATTGAGTGCGTCCATCGACAGTCGACACCTCGATCTCAATGTCAGCCAAAGTTCCTTCTTTTTTGTGTTTTTTTTTTTTTTAGAAATTAACAAAAATTAAGATAGGTAGTATGTATTTGTTTTTATCAGATTCTGTAAACGAGATAAGAATGTATTCGTTTGGTGCTCTTAGATTGTCAAAAGAATAGATAAAAGTCGGTGGATAGGCAATAGAACTCAATATAAAACATAAATTGAATCAGCTGATTAAACTAAACATATGATTGAAAAAGCTAGAAACATATGTGACCACATATACATTGATACACGTTTAAAGCATTTCGGAGATTTTTGTTTATTGAAAAATCAACACATAAAGTATTTAACCATTTTTTGAGATAGAAAACAGTGGGTGTCATTTTTATAGCATCACTACTGAAAAAAGAGCTTTATTAGTCATAGTGATGAAATAATTTTTATTGATGGGTTAAAAAAAGAGTATTTTTTGTTTTGGTTTGTGACGTCACATTATAAAAATATCAGATGTTAAAAATTTAGAAATTCCTTGTAGGTATAGGAATATCACGAAAAATATCATGAATTACGTTAGAAGTTAAAATGATTTGGAATCAAATGCGATTTGACTTTTCCGACGTTCTGGTTCATACATTAATTTTGCCGTTCTTCCTTCATTTCCTAGTTGGCAGTTAGTATTAAGTTTTCACACACCACTTGTATGTGATTATTTCTTGTTTAAAACTTTACACTTTATTTTATGATTCACACTGTGTTTTTGACATGGAACATGGCCTCGCCAAGGTCTTATTGAAGAAGTACGAAACTTCAATTCTAGGTCTTCTGAACCTTTTTACAAATAAATTTTATTAAAAGTAAACCTTAGATCACAATACTTAAGCTTAATATATATGAATAAGTATAATCTCTGTCAATACGGTCTGGTCTGGATAATCCCTTCAGAACGGTCGTTCCGGTATGTTCTGACGGGTATGGTACGGTAATCGGTGACGATACCCTAAACGGCTGTGTATTGGCAGGTACTATGTCCCTGGTGTCACGAATCGGCAGGTATTTTGTCGCTAGTGGCACGGATCAGCAGGAACAAGCCCCTAGTGGCACGGATCAGCTGGAACAATGTCCCTGGTGGCACGGATCAGCTGGAACAATGTCCCTGGTGGCACTGATCAGCAAGAACAATGTCCCTGGTGGCACGGATCAGCAAGTATAATGCCCCTGGTGGCATGAATCGGCAGGTACAACCCCCCTGGTGGCAATTATTAAGGACAGCCGCAGCACTTAACCCTAGATCAGTTGGTACAAAAACCCCTGTTGGCAATTAATATGGACAGCCGTAGCAGTAACCGTAGATCAGCAGGTACCAAAGCCTCCGGTGGCAATCAAAATCGGACGAAATAACTTTAATATCGAAGCTCTTACCGCTGGTGGGGGAAGTTCCGATTATGAAATTGTCGGACTATTTCAGGCTTTTTCTTCGACAAATTGACTTATTGACATGATTGTATCATTCGGTTGTATTAGTTGAGGGGATTTTGTTACGATCGTACCAGTCTAGATATAATATTTTGCGAAAAAAGTGAGTGTGAATTGTATAGATAAAGGTCAATTTTGTATGTAAAAATATTTAATTTAAAAAAGCATGTGACTTCGTTACAGGAGTTCCAATCTTTTCTAAGAAGACTTATAAAACGCAATTGTACACATTTTTTTTAACACAATGTTCATTCCTTCAATAATTAGAATGTCAATGTCTCTTTGTCATTTTCCAAGCTGTCAAAAAAAAAAAAAATGGTGTTAAGTTCATAAGCGTCCAAATTTTCCTGTCGAGTATAATAACAAAATAATTTTCAGATGGATTTTTAAACATTTACTATTTTGGAAAGGGCAATAGCCGAAGCAAAAAAAAAAAACGATTAGCAACAATTACCAATTGCTGTGAACCGTCTAAATAGTCAGCCAACCAAAAATAAAACATGCGTGGTGATTGAATTGTCTACTCTACTGCCCACCGGCTGGCTATTCGCATTCTGTCGTGATAATTTGTCAGTTTTTTTTTTATCCGCTTGTCTTTAAGCTTAAACGCAATTATTAACCCTCAAAAATTGACAGAAATGTTTAAATATGTACATTAACGATGATGAGCTATCTATGTATCAGTTAGAGCTTTATGCTTTCCGATTTTTTTTTCTGTTTTTGCTTAGAAACAACCCGTGTGATGAGTTCAATAACCTTAAGGTGGGAAGTACACTCTGTGACTTTTGATTAGAGTCATGTGTTCTATTATAGACTCAAAAGCCACAAAAAGTAGTGAGTTGAAGAAATGTTGAATTATTGATTTTTGAAACAACGTTTATGGCCTAGAAAAAAATAGTGAAAAACGCTTGTTGACCTTATTTAATCGAAGTGAAGTGTCCATTTCCAAGTAAAGCTCTTATTTACAGAAAAAAGTTACACCCCACACATTAGTAAAAAAGAAAAAAAAAGCCATTGCTATTATGAAATATTCATTCATGATTTCCGATTGTTTTTTTTTTTCTACGTCGAATTTTTTGAAAACCAAAAGAATCTATCACTGACAAATCACAAACGTGAGGTCGAGCATAATAGAAATGATAATCATATTGATTTATCATTCAAAAAGAGAGTGTTTAGCTGAAATAAGCAAACAAAAAAGGGAAAAATGTGACATAAATATTTTGTAATGTCTTCTGAACTTGAGTAACATTTGAGAGATCAAAAAAGTGTTTTTAAGGCTTTGTTTGATTATGAACTCTTGATGGAAGCTTTGAAAAGACAACAAAAATGATAACAATAAAACAATTTCTTTTTATTTCGTTTGTCTCGGGAAATGCCAAAAGCTTCTTTTTTGACATTTTGATAACATCTGTGTTTTATTTTGTTTTTGTTGCTTTTTTTGTCTGTCTATGATAAGATAGCAGTTGAGAATGTGGGCGTTCGTCAGGTAGGCTTAAGTTTCTATTGGTGACCCAAATTTTTACAAATTCAGTTGACAACTATTACTTGTTATAACACAAATATTAAATTCAGACTTTGACTTTACTTTGTCCAGTTTTTTCGATTAGCGTACTTTACACAACGACAAATTATTATTAATTAATTGGTGATCCAATACCTTATTCAAAATCTATTTTTGTTCAACTCATCCTCAGTGGTTCCAATTTTGTAATTAAAAAAAATAACATTTTAAATATGCAACACTTCTTTTTCATGATGCCAAGAATAAAAGCCCAAATCCATGAATCGACCTAATTGCCATTTAAAATATTCACCACTAATTTAACCAGAACTTGTGGCGAAATCGATTAACAAAAGTGTTAAATATTTATACACCGAAACGCGAAACGATTGATTCTAGTTCGTCAATCAGAGGTTATTCAGATTTGACAGGAATCGTGATATCTGTTTTAGAAGTAGGGTTAGTAAAATTAAGTTGAAAGTCTTAAACAGCTTGAAGCATTTTGTAATTCTGGAAAAAAAATTAAGCCTAAAGTTGTGACTTAATAAACATTTTAAAGGCTATTCAAAGTTATTAAATTATTTTAAAATTATGTCGAAAAAAGTTAAAAATTACAACTTTAAACTAGATTTTAAACTGAAGCTATTTTATAGATAGCCATCGAGTCCATAAGCGCTTATACCTACTGTTGACATTACGATACACCTCCTTCAAGCCGAAAAAGCTTCTTAAAACAAATTTTGTCTAGCAAACTGACTGGACATATAAAAGAAATAAATGATTGATCGATGAAATTAATGAACCTAAATTTGCAATTCTGTACAATGGATATTTTTGCTTCAAATTCTGCATGGCTATCAAAACTGATACATGATTCCTTTGAATAATTTTTTTTCCAAGTTTCAAAAGTGCGAAACATAAATATGATAACAAGCAATTTTCGAATTTCCTTCACAAACCGTCAATCGAAATTCCGGTAAACCCTCAAATGAAATCAGACATTTAGACCAAGTAACAACTTTTTGAAAACATGTTTTAAGAAATAAAAAAAAACCGCAGAAAAGAGGGAATTCCTGTATAATATACCTAAATCTTAACAAAAAAGTACCCAAAATAGAACCTTCTGGGACACCATTTCTTAAGCTATTATTTTATGGGCAAAGTGGAAATGTTCATATTTTGCGACTCCTTTGCATTTGCCTTTATCATCTATCAGGTTTTCGGACAGAAATTCAAAAGTATTAAAATTGGAATCAAAGCCATGCATTACTGCTATAGTTCCAGCCAAAAACGGCGGCTTATAAGCTTGGATTTCAAACGGTATCAACTAAGTTCCTCACGGTTACCTTCTAGGACCACTGTTTTTTATCAGACCATTATTCATGTCACTAAGCCAGTGTTTTTTGTTTGAGGCTGTAGACTTATGTTAAGTGTATGTTTTTTTTTACTCTAGCATTTTATCTGGAAGACATTCAGTTAAAAAAAATTACAAATTTATTTTGGCCTTAATTTTCTTCCAAGCAAAAATTTATGATCTTTTTCTTTTTTTCCAGGTATGTACCCACAATTCAGGATCTACCTTTTCGTATCTTGGTTTAAATCGTTAAGTATAACTTATTACTTAGTTCTAATTTCTAACAAAAGATTAAACAATTGCTGACTTCAAGTCGCGCCCCAAAGCTGACCTCCAAATGACTCAATAACTTAAATGTCTTGTACCTAGTATGTTTGGTCCCTCATTTAACCATAAACACAAAAAATTAACAAGAACCTATAAAATAAAAGACAAAATGAAGAATCTACCAGTGGGCGACAAATGAAGATGATGAGTCCCATCCATCTAAATGTATCAACTTTTGAAGTTGACCGTTTGAGTCTTTCATACCCTCTCCATGTGAGACAGGGCAACATTTCTATTTTTCTGAAAGGTCAAGGCGAGATAATCCATATCCACATTTGACACTTGAAAATTAAAATATTCAAAGAAAAAAAACATTAAGCCTACAACACACTCAAGCAAAAAAATAACGAAGGGGGAACTAAATTCCAACTAATTAAAATCTGACTACACTCAATTAAATACTCGAGCACCATTTCTGTCGCTGCCCCATTCGTGCCCAAGTAGATCTAGTGTTGAAAAATAGAGTCACAGGAGAAGTGGTGAGGGGGTAAGACGAAATGAAACCAAGATCCGAGACCGAAACTGAAACCAACCGGGAGCCATATGCTGCTATTGGCCAAACGCCATTATAGAACAATGAAACTCTACACTGACCGCAGGCATCAGTCAATTACTTCCAGACGTAATAAACCTTTCCTGTGCCTTTACTCCATCATAGTCTCGTGTATAAAAGTTTTGCTTGGTCTGGTTGAGTATAGTTGTGGTTAGTTTTGCTAACCACCTCCTCTTCTTCCATTTTTGAACTCAGTGTGTGACTTCTATGTCCATTTTCTTCCGGCAACAATAGGCAAAAGAAAAGAGAGACTTCTTAAAATTCTATATAACGCTTTGACACGCAAACACGAACGGAACGTTCGTTCAAGTGCCTAACTGCCTATAAAAGAATAGAATTATATAAGCAACAGGCCAGCACAATTCGCTAGGCCGGCCGGTTCCAGGGAACGGAACACAATGTGTCATCATTAATTTGGCCATCAGCAGCACAAGTGTTTCCTCCTTTCGAAAAACGTGGCAATATTTTTCTTCTTAAAAATTAAATTATTATTGCTTCTTTAGAGCTTAAACCTAGAAGACGTCTTGAGAGCTCCCCTTTTATTTTGTTCTCTCTCGATTTTTATTCCTCCTGTTGATGATGCCGTGTTCCTTTAGTTGACCACAATACACAACCCACAGCATAAATGTCCGCTAATGTTGCTCTTGTTTTCGTTATGGTTTGGCTTGGTTTCATTTCACATTTCATTAAAATCACTAGACTATGTTGAATGGGTTTTTAGATTTGTTCTATGATTAATTAAAAACAAACAAAATAAAACTATGGGGGGTTGTGAACAACTTCGTGAAAAGTGTATGAAGTTGTTTTGGGAGCTTCGGTTATGTGAGCACAATTTTTATATAAGCTTTTTGTTCACGGTTCTTGGTCATTCCATATTTATCAATTAAGTGTAACGTCAATGACCTAGAGCAATAAACACTGGTGTTTGTAAAGCGCGTTCAACATCTTAGTGTTGTTTTCAAACAACAGCAATAAAAACGGGAGGGACTAAAGGGGTGTCATGATGGTTTAAAAATGAAGAGTTTAACGCAATTGACGGACATAGAATTTTTTTTTGTATTACAGATAGGAACGTCAAGTTCACGGTTAGATAAGTTTTATATAAATTACCATTTAGGTTTTTTAAATGATTTTTTGTTTATTTTTTGAACGGAATTCAAAAATGGAACATAATTGCCGGGTGTTGACCGTCAAATGTACAATGAGCGTTTTATCTTAACAAGCCTTGTAACCGCTTGTAACAAGCGGTATTTAACACTGATGCTATATGATTTGGTAATTTTTGAAGTGACCTTTAAAATTACATTCCATAATTACATTTATAATCATCATGATCTAAAAAAATACTTTTGAACACGTTTTATTAACTCTCGATCCAATTTTCGACTGTTTTTAGTCAATCCTTTCAAAAAATCAAGGTAAAATATGGAAGCTATTTTACACAACACAAATTTTTACTCAATGGTACGGAAAATGCTGTAAAAATAAAAATAAAAAGTTAAGGTCCGAAAACGGAACCTTGAGGCACCTCATTCATTTTCTGTTTCAAGAAAGATCTTCATGACAATGCTTGCTCTGTGGTCACACAACCTATGTTAATGAAGTTCCATTCTTGTACCCCAACTATTTATTAGAGTACTTTCATTCCAATGAAGTTTTCTTTCAGTTTTATCAAGTTGAAACATTATGATAACGTTAAGCAAGTTTTTCGCAACCCAAAATGCTGTCATCAAAAAAATTCCATCACAAGTATATTTTTGTGCTATTTAATTTGCAAAATCCACAAAGCAAACTACATACTATGAATACATTTTACAAAACAAATATTTATGCAATCCAAAAATAAGTTAAACCCACCACCACTTCACACTCAATTATTTTATCTTTGGCAACGAAAAAAAAGATAATTTAATATTATTATCATTGCTCAATGCTCACTATTACCGAAAATTGGAATTACATTTTATAGCTTCTTTACCCTTAAACAAAATATGTAGTGACTGGTCTGGATGTCAAAAAAAAAATGCATTAAACTTTTATGACATCCAACTTCTCGTAACCTTTACATAATCGTAAAATTCACCGACCTACTAGATTTTCAGTTCGCCCGACTTTTTTTTGTAAACTTTTAATACAAAAAAAAAAATAAATAGAAGAAAAGAAGAAGAGGGAAAAAGAACCGGCCGCGTCTGTGCGTCGTCGTCATAAGATACACTCATTCATGATGTGCGTAAGTTGAAGACCTTGAAAATTTTTTGTTTTGGGCATAAAGTGAATAATTTAGAAGTCAATCATTCAACTCTTGTGCGAGATAGCGCAAAAAGCTTTTTCAAGGTGAAATGCAAATGGTAGACGATTTCAAAGGGGTTGTTGGTTGCAAGAAAAATTATTTGGAAAGGAGTACCCCAAGGTTCCATTGTAGGGCCAGTACTTTTAACTACATCCTTCAAAACCAAAAGGATATCCTTGATGTGGAAAATTTTTGTTAGTAAGCTTTTGAAACGGATTGGAAATAAATTCATCATCGTAATTTCTTAAATAAAAGTTGATGATCTAATGGCAGCTAATAACTCTTCAAATGTTAACCGAAAAAAAAACGGCAAAGTTTGCTTTCTTTTTCTTAAATTCGTCGCTCGCCGTTTTATACCTTACCAGTCACTCTAGATCACATCAAACGAATTCCAGCCCAAAAACCGTAAATCTTTAACTCATTTGCTAATAAAATCGATGAAGCTGATCATTTATTTTATTGATCAACCCGATATCCGCACTAATCCGAATGCTTTTTTTCTATTTTTTTTTTTGCTAGCATTTGCCTAATCATAAAAAACGAACGAACATCAAATATTTTATTTGCCTTTCCTTGTTAAGTTTTTTTTTTTACATTTTATTTCTCTCACTTCTTTGCATATTCGTACATTTTTGACAATCTCTTTTTTTTTGTTATTATTTTTGAGAACCAGCTGACAAAATTTATAACCCACCTCTCATCAGCTGAATGTGGATCGTATGTTTGAACACTCGTCTCTCTTCCTGTTTAATTTTTGCTGTTGTTGTTGCTTTCCATCATTTGAAAAGCCAGCACGTTTTGCCAAAATTTTATTATCATCAAATAAATTATATACGCACCACTACTACTCACTTAACCACGACATAGACAACACTTGTGCGAAAAAAGTTCAACTACCTTTGGTAGTTTTTTTTTATTTTATTTTTTTTGTTCAAAAACATTGTTAATCGATATTTTTGAAGCCTACACGGATAATTAAAAAAAAATGTTAAGAAAATTGAAATATCATTGAAGTAAGAACGGACGAAAAAAATTATTGGTCTAAAAACTAATTTGTCTGAGTGTAGATGAGTTCGTGAAATATGCAAACAAAAATCTAATCAGCCGGAAAAAAAAGAACTTCAAGGCCAAAATGCGAACGGTCGCGGCCAGTCAAACTCAGCCGGTATACAGTGGGGAAAATTTAATTACTTTCAGGCAAAAACAAAAAAGTTGTTCATTAACAAATAAATAAAAAGTACACATTAAAAAAGTGAATAATTAAAAACTAAAATTAAATTTAATTAAAATTGAAATAAAAAACTGGTATAGCAAAAATAAAAATAAAAATGAATTTTATAAAAGCTTCAAAAATTCAAAATAACTAATCCCACTGTTAGCCGGTGCGGCGGATGAAAGAGAGACGATTTTAAACGCATTATGGGTTGGTTGGCTGAAGAGTCTTAAGCACTGTGTGTCTTCTCCCGGTCTCATACATTTATGCTTTTAGGGGACTTCAAATTTACACAGAGAGACATACAAAAGCAGAAAAAAACAACAAACTTTTTATTGCGTGTTGGTTAAAACTTAAAATTCAGTTCAAATCGGGTACGAATGAACGAGCAGGAAAAATCAGCGCAATATGACACCGAAAAACAATGAAGAGTACATTAAAACACAGACATACATAAATGCAAAAAAAAAACACTCGGTGGGCTGAGAAACTATTTCGTCTGTCCGCAGCCGAATCTCAAGGTTATGTGTTTTAATAGAGTGTCTATACTCTATAGGCTCAGGGGGGCCCTCTTTACTTTTTTAAACACATCAATGTACAATCAGCCATACATGCTAACATTTTTACGATCATATGCTCACACACATAGATTTATGTTTAGATTTTATCTGTAAGTTTTTGTTCAGATCGAGATTTATTTATTTATTTTATTGTTTATGTAGTTTTGACGTGTGTGAGTGTGTGTTGCGAATATTTTTGTCTTGTTTTTGTTGTTATTTTGGTTTTTAGGAGGTGTGGCACTTAAGGTAAAGTTCATTTTAGTCACTTTGTCTACCAGTTGATATTTTTTTCCACTCATTTTATGAAAAATTAATCTTGTTATTTAAATGCGAAAACAAAAGACTTTGTTGATATTAATTATAAAATCAATTTCTTTCTTCTTTTTCATTCTCTTTTATTTTTTTTTTATTTTTGCTTATTATGAAAATTTAAATAATTAAGTTTTAATAGTGACATTTCCGTCAAACTTCTAATTAGTTACGCCTAGAGCTGTCGCAAATAAATGGGTAGATCGTGTTATGGAAAAGATATTTAAGGAATGTTGTTAAAACAAAAAAACGAAATTAAGTGTTGTTCTTAGGATTTGATTTGAAACAGGTTATCTCAACGTTTAAAGATAGATTTTGATTTTTTAAATCGATCGGTTTTGATGAAGAGTTCAATGAACTTTCAAATATTGAAAGCTTTCTAAAGAGGTGTTCATACAATTTTAAGAAGAAGACTGTTCTATTATTCAACAAAAAACGGATTTTCTTCAACTAACACTGAACTGACGTTTTTGAATATCGGACAAACGTTTAACCGGACATGCCTACATATAATCATAACATGCAGACGAACCGGTTTGTTTAAAAAGTCGCAGGAATTAGCTTCTGGTTTCAGAACTGGTAGACAGGCTCTTTGAAACAGTGGAGGAAAGCTGGTCACCGAAGCACAGGGGTGCTGAATGCGCATACTGCAAATGACGAAAGAGAAGCGAGACCAGTAAAGTAGACCCAGTCACAACCCCTAGCACAGGGGAGGTAGAAACGAGCCATGCAATAGCTTAAAAAATAACAAATCCGCCGGGTCGAATGGCATACCTGCGGAACTCTTGATGAACGGATTTGTTTTGATGAACCACATGCCCGTTGAATGGTCTATATCCCTGCTTAATATTGAATACAGAATCCTCTCCAACGTACTGTGTCTGTGTCTTACCTTTCTGCGGCACAATAATCGGCACGGCAGCACAACGATAGATCAAATATTCACACTGAGGTTAATCCTGGAATAGATCAACAAATTTCAAGTCGAAACTCGACATCTTTTCATCAACATCAACGATGCTTAGATTTCTGAATTTGGCGTCCTGAACAACCGGTCTAGCTGTGCCGCATGACGCTAAACAATCCGCAGTGCAGTGTGCAAATGGGTAACAGCTCATCTGAGCTGTTTCAAACATGCCTAGGGTTTAAACAAAGAGAAGAGCTGTGAACAATGGAGAATGGAGAAGAATGTTCAACCGCGAACTGTACGAGCTGTACCAAGATGTGCGTGTAGTCCAGAAAGCCAAGAAAAGACGACTACATTGGCTCGGCCACATCAAACGAATGGACGACAACGCTCCAGCCAAAAAAGTTCTATGTTCGCTAATGGTCGATTGATCAAGAGACAATGAGTCACTTTGTGGTCATCTTTCGGTGGAAAAAGCATACTTGCGACCTTGATTTGCCCAGCAGCGAAGACATCCGGCTAGATTTTAGATTGAGACATTCAAACTGTGTCGTCCAACATTTGGTTGAAGGTATCACTCTAGCTTTGCATTCAACAATTTGTTAAGGGTGAAGGAGAGGCTATAGCATAACTCATATGTCATGTCGAGGAGTTCGCATAGGTTCATTGTTCTGCACCATGGAGGTTCAGTAATCATTAAAAAAGGCCTGGTCGGAGATACACCAAGAAAATGTGTATCTTGGACATGCAAAAGGAAATACAAGGGTTTCCGCAAAAGATTCCGGTGCTGTATGTCGGCCGTACACTTACTACAGCACTTTGCTTCCCGGTGTTTCTTACTTCTAGTACACTGGATTGATATTCAGCAACATAGAAGTAAAAAACTTGATTTTATCCTGAAAGTTCACTTCCCCTTATGAGTTTCTGTGTAACGACACAATGTGAATTGTTAGGAAGCAAATGAAATAAATTTGAATTTCTCAACAATCGGTCGGTTGGTATGAGAATCTGGTTTTAAATAAACTGACGACGGTTCGGATGTTTACTTTTAACGGATTTCAGCTAATGGAGGACGAGTATTTGTTACGCTTCATTCCAAAGCTCCGAAGTAAAATTTCACGAAGCCAATTTTTTATCTGACCCCAATTTCAACATAACCCAAATGACCAAATAAATTATTTAAATTTGTTTAAGTAAAGTTCAAGTTCAACGCTATAAGTGCCGCTAAAGGCTTCTTCACATTATTTTTCCTAGCCAGGTTTCCAGATTACTATTTCTAAAATTCAAACTATATTTTTTCACTTAAATATATGTATTAAGTACCTTGAAAGTATTTAAATCTCTTCATAAAGAGCCTCTTGAAATGTGGGTCATTGATTGATAAGTTGAACGCAACTGCTATCTCTTTATAATTGTAATAATTCTCTCCACCTGTTAAGTGTCATCATATAACACGACCATAAATATTGAAACAGTTAGAAGTAGAAAGGCATACTTGTTAAGTCTGAGTCACAAAACAATCTAGCCTCTTCATAGATTGATGTCAATAGCAACATAAAATTTTAACAACTTTGTACGGTTCTAAATTTAGCAAAAGGATTTACAAGCTAAGTCTTCTCACAGCATCGGGGAAAGACTAAAAATGGAAATCGTTGTCCATCGGTAATCGAGACAACAAAAATATGAAACTGTATCCAAAATCATTTATCACAGCTCCCATGTAGCCCCAAATGCAAGTTCAAAGAACTACTTAAGGCTAAACATTATTTTCGCATAAGACCCCCAAAAAAATCTTTCCAAGTCTGGATACTGTCTTAAAGTTGTCGTTCCCCAGCTGTTTGCTTGTTTCAATTCATTAGCGTATTGTGAGACACTCGAAACACGTGAGTGAGATAAGATAAATAGTTTTTTGACTTCCCGATTTGCGAATTTTTCTTTCAAGATTTTGCCTCAAGGCTATGGTTTTTTTTTTCATGTGCGTTGCTGCTTGGTTCTCTGTCGTGGGATCTTTCACAAATTAATCGACATACATTGTAATTTTTGTTGTTTGTTGTTTACACATTGCCACTTTTGTTGTGTCTTTATGTTCTTCAAATCAAGTTTCAAGTTTCAAGTTTCCAATCAAGCCTGAGTGATGATTTATAAGGAAATCCTCATTCAAAACGGCCACACAGAATTTAAGATAGCCATTTTTGCTTTGTGGAAGAACTAACTTCCACAATCACACTACTCCCATATGTACATTTTTATTCATCATAATTCCTTGAATTGCACCACACGGTGTCTTTTTGTTTGCAATTTATTTTCAGCAAGGAATTTATTCCTAGAATTTTTGTATTTGCTTAGGCGGACAAAGACTCTCCTACAGACAACAATGGCTATTCTTGAGTCTTGGCTTAAGACCTTCGTTGGCTTTTGTAGCAATGCTAATATGGCGTCTTCAATAAAGCCACTAATTTTGCCCTTCAAACCCAACTACAGATCACTTACAATGTATCCGTAATAATAAAAATAGCTTTCGTTTCATTAACTCGCAAAAGAGGATACGAAAAAAGAAAACACGCGCAAATTGTACGCATACAATTTTAAGCAAATAGATTAGCACCATAAAATCAGCAACCCACAGAAACAACAACCAACCAAGTCCGTCAGTCATCGCCATCAAGCAGAATCCAGCACCCAGAGGCTTAAAAGTCTCTCCTCAAGACTATGAATGGCAGTGAAAAACAACAAAAAAACACCAACGACAACAACAACTTCAACAACCGAAACTTATTAGAATGCTGTTAATATTCCCATGGCGAAGAAGACGTTTATTTATTTTATTTGGATTTTACGTTTTGTATTACATGTGCAAATTGCTTTGTACATTCTTGTACAGGGTGTTTCAATTCATTGAAAATGAAACATTCAATTTTATGTTGCCAAAGGTTTAAAATAAAAAAAAGGACAACAATGATTATTCTGGACTCGAGACTTGATATTAATCAATCAGGTCTAGTTTCAATTTCAATTTTTGTTACTTTACATTGAAGTACGAAACACCCTGTTGCTTTGTAACAACAACAACAACAACTCGTTGTAATTTCATGCGAAAGGATTAAGTATTTGGTGGTTTCAACATTGTAGCGTTGTCGTTGACTCATGTGGTTATTCTTAGTCATTTACGTACACAATGTTCCAACGGACATTTTATAATTATATATCGGCACTACGATGACTGGCTGCACTTGTGGCAGCTTAAACACGTACTTGAACATGCAAGTCGCAGATTTTTTAACTCATTAAAACAATCGTATGGGAATAGCTACGAGTTCTTCTGAATATGTGCAACACATGCTGCGCTGCCTCGAGGTCAAGAAAAAGTAGGAGGATTTTTTTCGTTTTATTTCTGATTGTTTTTTTTCCCCATTCAGATCCTTTTGAGGATATTCATTCATAAATAATATGCAAGACGCAGTCTCGACTCGTACGTCGTACCCAACAAATTTTCATTTGTTTATGAAAACTACCTATCTGTACCCTACGAGCGTTGCTACACACTAAAAAAAATAAGACATTTGCCTTTCGTTTCATTTCGATATTTTATTCTATGCTGTGGGATACACAATTTTGCTTGATTTTCCATCTGGTGCGTAAACGAATAAAGAAAGAGCTGTCCATGTAAGATAACCATAAATGGCAAAACACTGTTAGCTGGGTCAGCTAGTAATAAAATAAAACCTATATTACTCCTGATTATTGTAGATTTCTGTTAGTAAATCGGATTAGTATTTCCAAAGATAAACATTGATATGGAAAAACAATGTTTGTTGGGTCTGCTAGTAAGGCCGTACCAACTCAGAAACCTTCGTGGGCTCATGAACAATACCTGTGCTAAAGATCATAACATGGTCAAATGCAAAGTTTACGATAGGGAAAATGGGATGTGCATATTTTTAGCCATATCTCATAAACGGCTTAACCTATTTTGTATGTACAAATTACTTGCTACTACTTTTATATTGATAGTTCTTCAAAACATACAAGCTGACCCGACTAACTTCGTTTAATCTAATTTCTTATCAAAAAAAAGTTTAAAGAGGCAGTAAGTTATGCTTATTTTGACTAGTGTTCGGATATAAAAACATTTGTGACGGGTTCTAGATTCGATGATTACTGGGTCAGGCTGTAAAATATTTGTATTTACACATTCTGGCTATCAAAGATTTGGCCCTTATCAGCAATTTAGAATGACAGATCCGGTTAAAACGAAATATCACTCGTTAAAAGAAATATGTGACTTTCTTTTTTTCATTCAATTTGGTTCAGTGGTTTTCAATTTTTTTTGTGTTTAATCTAGCTCGATCGAGTTTATTGTTTTATTAATTATTCAAACAAACATCATACAAAGTTTTTTTGCCACTCAACATTCCTTGATGTATCCATGTTAATTATGCTTCAATTTTAGCACATTCACGCGTTTCAATTAGTCAAATTATTTATGAAAAAAAGGGTAGACACATTTCTCGCCACTCGGCTGGTGGTATATGAAATCTATTTGAACAGATTAATTGCTCATGACGAAAATATGAATAAACAACCCAACCCGCAGGCAAATTCATTGAATTCCAAAAAAATTGATGCATAATCCCAGAATCATCAATGAAAGGATAGAATTAGCTGAAAAAAATCTGCAAAAATACAAACAATAAAGACCTTAAACCATACACATACCCCTGCCGAGGACGACGGCGACGAAGACGGACCATTATGGATCCATCCAGCCTGCAAGTTAAATTCATAAAAAACTCAATGAAGCTGGATTTTCTGTAAAACACAAAACGCCATCATCAATTCACAAAAAAAGATTTAACAAAAAAAAAAAATGTCTACAGAAAAAGAATTCCACACACACCACAAGCAGACTCTAGCTACTCTCGGGTTATTCTCAATTTTTCATTCTATTCTTCTCTTTATTCCCTGTTGTTTTCTTATGCGTCTTCTGATTCTTTTACGGTTGTCGTAATTCTCTGCGAATTGCCCAGAAATCATAAAAATAATAATCATAAAAAAATGAAATATTTTTGCAAATGTGGTGTTCACGACCCCCCACATCCGGTCTTAGCGGATGATTCTTTCGCTCGGGGTTTTTTTTATTTAATTTTTTTTTTATTTTCATTAACTTTTCGCGTGGAATACCATATATTGAGTATGGTAAAGACAGACAGATAGAATTAAGAAATGTACAGTGGTTCACTTTGGGGCAGGGCAAACTTTAAACACTTCGAAACAAACTTGAACGTATAAAATTGACAAAAAGTACCCAAGTAAAATCGTCTTCTATTGTGTCCTAGAAAATAATCCCAAACTTTTTTCTCACATTTTTCAATAACCCAATTCGTTTTATTCAACTTTAAGGCTCACCAATCCCACTGTACCATCCAGCTATAACAGCTGAAGAACACTATGGCCAGCAATGCAGATGATGATGATGATGTATATCCTGGCTGGCCTGTGAGTCTTCTCAGGGAATGTGAATGGCGCAGTGGTTCTTCGGATTTGTACCTACTTGTCTTTTTTCGTTGTTCGTTAGTTAGAAGCGAAAAATTCGTGGTCTGGTTGCAGATTTGCTTGCTTTCCATCTTATTGTAACTGCTGCGGCTGCCTCTTCTATTTCGTCTTCATCTCCTTATCATTGTCTTTTGTAAAATGTCAAAATACCGGCCGGCAGAAATAAAATGAAGATGAACGAAGAAGGGAAACATGTTGATTCAGTTTTTTTTTCTTTTTTTCGCATTTCGTTTTTTGATTTTGTAAAATTTATTCACAAGTTTGTCTTTTGCATGTTGGTCGTGTTCATGTATTTTTGTTTGTTTGTTTGTTTGGTCGTCTAAAAAGTGGTGGTCGTGTGTTGTCATTTCCTTTTGAGTGAGGTCTTTTTTGGCTTGTGTTTGGTTTTGTTTTTGAGCGAGTGAAAGAGACTGCGAGAGGGGGCACGAGTTCCACACAACATCCACACTACGCACGTATCTTATGCATGATGATGAAGTGGTAGTTCGAGAGAGTTGTTAAAATTTTGCGGAATGTTGATCGTGGTTAAAAAATTTAACCAACATGATAGTTTGCATCTTCATGATTATGGCTTAAGTTTGGTTGTTAAAAAAAAAACAGAGAGAAGAAAAGAATTGATAATGGATTAACCTCTGTGATCTTTCTTGCTTTCTAGTAAAAAGTTAAGTTACCTGAATTCCCGACCATAGATACAGGTCTGACTGTAATTTTTGTCAACTATTATCCGATCCTTTGGTGTTTATTTAAATATGTATCTAAAATCCAGAGTTAATCTGCGACTCACCGTACTTTCGGAAGAATAACCTCAAAGTCACAGTACTCCTTCTTGCCATTCTTTCTCAATCCCCATTGAGAAAATAGATAAATTCCACCCCGTCATATGTAAACTCCATCAGAACTGTTTTTATTTGCGAGTTTACACTTTGATTTTTACAGTTCACTGTATGTTTTTGTAAAGAAAAAAACTTAAGGCAAAGGGATCTAAACTCGTCTTCTTTTAAGTGCAGTGGATCGGTTGGAACGATTCCCTTAGTGTCACGGATCGGCAGATACAATACCCCTACCCCTAGTCGCACGGATCAGCAGGTACAATGCCCCCGGTAGCACAGATCAGCAGATACGATGCCAATGCCCCTGATGGCACACCTAGTGCCTAGTATCACAGAGCAAGAGGTACGATGTCCCGGGTGGCAAATGGCAATTAATACAGAAAAAAAGTCGTCAAGATCGTATTAGTAAGGGCCGATTTTAGAACCATAGTACTAGACTACTTATAATATTTTCTGAAGGGAGTGAGTGTGAATTGTATAAATGAACCTCAATTCCTTATGAGAAAATACTATTTATTGAAAAATATTATTTATTGAATCTAGCTTAGCTGAATCATTGCTTTCTGTACTCGACTTTTTTTTGGCCACAGGGGGTTCCCAAGCAGTTAGTCTTTCACAGATTTCAGTGTAGCGTGCTTCGCTTTGGTCGTTGGTTTTAGTGACTATAGTCATTCCTCCTCTTTTATATGAAAGATTTTATCGCTTATCACTGTCCTCAGGCTCGTTTTTGCAACAATGCAAATTGGACACATGCGAACAAAAAACGAAATAGAATCGTTTTTCAACACCAAACTAATTGCAAGCACCCACTTGTCTTCTTGACTCTAACTTACACATTTCAGTTCAATTTTTTCCCCACTTTTTTGTGTGCCCTCCCGTCTGCAAACATTAGTCATTCTCCACTTAATATCTATGTAAAAATGTGGCGCCTAAATGCAAACTAACACTTCATGCCATTCCAAACATATTCATTGTGTGCACTTCGGTTTTTGCGAGAGTGCAACAAAAAGCGCACAGAAAAAAAGTAACAGGCCAACATAAATTAACATTTCTTCTTCTTCTTCTTCTAACGAGATAATGATGTTAGGTGGAATGTTTGCATCTCATACAAGAATTTGCATGAGGAGCAAAAAAAGAAAAAAAATGTTCAGTCTAGAAAGAAGACGAGACGACCAAAGGAGCCCATCCAAGACTCATGCAAGACGTGACAGCGTAGAAATCACATTTGTTACGTGTTTGAGCAGATATTGCCGCGCTGTCCGTATCGCCTCCTTCTTGGAGCTGTCTTGTCGCTGTCGTCACCACTGCACTGCCTCTTACCACCAGTTTTGACATAACGAACCAAGAAAACGAATTCAGTTCCCACTATCAAGATATGCACTCTTTTTCCGTTCATTTCGGTGACGATTGTGCACTGTCTGAGGGAAATTGCTTCCGGCGGCGGCGGCGGCCTATAGTTGTTGCTGGTAGAAAGAAGTCTTCAACTTAGTTCTTTGTGCTAAATTCACTCTCGTTCTTGATTCATCACTTCCTCCCCTTCAACCACCGACGACTACCGCGACGCACCACACACGGCCGTCTTGATGTCTGGCTCCTTAACCAATAAAATGCATAAAGAGTGCAATTGCAATGTGTGAATCCGTAATTTAGTAATTGGACGACAACGTATTAAAAAAATGTTTCCACCCGTCTCGTCGCCATTAATCCAAATACAGTTTGACGGGTTCCTTTCGCCTTATGACGTCTTCCTTTTGCACTTCCTCCATGTGGCTCAATAAAAAAAAAACATGTTGCGAAGAAGAAAAGGATTGGTCCCTTGGAGGTTGAACGAATTTCTCTCATGACATTCATCATATTTTACTGTGCGTGCAACAGATTGTTGCTTAAACGGAAGTAGGCTAACAGTTCATATAGGGGTAATGGTTATTTTTTTTTTGCATTATTTCAGGGTCTTCTTTAAGTCGGGACAATACCATGTGTTTGCAGCGTGAGGAGTCCCACGATGCCGTGGAAAAATGCATATTTCCTCTGGTGGAAGTTAAAAACAAGGTCATATTGAATTCAAAGAAGATTTTTTTTTCTCCAAAAATGTTTGGAACTCAAGAAAATCAAATAAATTGCAAAACTTCTCACGATCCTTGACCTCAAATTCCAATGAAGAAATCTCTGTTCTAAACACTTTATGTCCCTAGCACCCATGTGCCGCTGACAAACTTCAATTTACTTCAATAGTTTCCAGAGCTTAAGGAAACCAGTCAAAAGGTAATAGATCTTCTAATTTCAATCATCAAGTCACCAACGATTTAACGACTTCACCAATAAAACGACAATCCATCCAAATCAAAAGCGGTAGACTTGAAGTCTATCAATTGACTTTATTGCCTCTTAAAACCGTTAAATTGTCTATCTCTCCATCGCATAAAAAGGTGACGGTCTCAAAAAGTCAACCAGTTAATGAAATCTGTCAGTTTTCCTCTTTCTTCCCTCCAAATACAGTTTGATTCGTTCTAATGGGCAGCTCTGAACCCCGGACAACAATTATTGCATACAAATCAGTCGTTTATCCCAAAGAAGTTAAAAAAAAGTCCAAGTTAGACAAAAAGCACGTTTGACTCTTAAAACACTTTGACTCAATTTCCTGTGGTACCCAGTACTCATGACCATGTCACTTCTCTCACTCTCTCTATCTCTTTATCTGTGACTTTTTGACTATACCTACTCCAACTAGCTTCTGCTTAACCTGTCCAACCATGCGTCTTCGGTTAATTCTCGTTATTCGGTTTCTTTCTTGCCCGGACTTGCAATTTACATTTTCACATCGAAAAGTCATTTCCCACAGAAAGAGAGAATACTGTATGTGGCTTTAAGAAATTCACACTATTTAAAGTCATTTTCGTCGATTTGCTGCCTGCTGGCATGGTAAGTTGTTGAAGGGGTATCATACCTGCCTGAAACCACTTTTACGGATTTGAAATAGTTTATAACTTTTCTTCTGACTTTCCAGTGAACATTTCTTGATTTTATGGGCACCACATTATAGAAAAAAATTCTATCTCATTTCTTGCCTTTTACTCAAAAAAAAAGGAAAAGAACTTGTTGCTTTCGAGATAATGGACCGTTTTCTGGTTGGTTGACTTTTAGTAGAAGATAGCGCAAATAAAATCATCAGCTGTTTTGCAATCAAAGCCTGCCTCTATCTCTTGAAAAAGAAATCAAAGTTAGAAGTAAACTTGAAATTGTTTTGTGGTGTCTTGTAAAATGAATGTGACAATGCCGGAAGATGGGTTTTTATTACCTAAAATTGATAAGTTCAGGAGTGGATTCTGACCAATTTCGTAAATTGAGATAGCAGGAAGTAATAAAGCCTCTTATTTCTACGAAAAAAAAAACTAAGTTCGCACCCTAAAAAACCAACAATGAATCAGTTTTGAAATATCTCAATAAAAAAATAAAAAAGAAACAGCCATATATGACGTCATAATATGGTACTTGTCAAACTTGTGTATAAAGAAACTTACTTTTAGCTAGTGTTCTTAAATTTCGAAAAGAAAAAAAATTTATAAAATTAATAACCATGTTCATAAATTTTATAACTTTTTCATCAGGTTCATGAATTGTTCATGGATATTACAAACGAATTTATCAATGTTATGAACTTTTTTTTTATAACATCAATCACGCATTTGGATTTTTTTTTCCTTAGAGAGAAAATGTGAGGATCTGCTTCGATGTGAATAAGCACATACAACTTGAAAGAAGATGTTTTTATGCAAATAAATTTGTAAAGAACCACATTGTGACGTCATTTGGGTTTTCTTTCTTTATTCCATACCAAAAATTTATTTGTAAACCTTCTTTGAATGTTGTGTAAGCACAGCATCACAACAGTAAGTAGGTCGATAAATACTGTCCCAGATTTCACAGAATCATTCGGTCGTCATTTATAAAACGTTATTATAGTCGCCTGATGGGTCACTTTTGGTTTTGTCGATGGCAATCAAATTAAATAAATTTACCCTTAATCTGAGAATAATCTCGTGCTGTGCTCGAACGAGATGTGTGATCATGATCACTATCAAAAGCGCCGCCACTGCCATATCGTAACGTTCTTCGTCGCATCATACAGATACAGTTCACAATCCGCCCGCTATAATCACAACAAAACAAGCTGAGAAACGAGAAATCGTTTTCTTTGTCAAAAAAAAAAAAATCTTTCAATGTCATTCCTTGTTGAGATTTAGCGCTTGGTCAGTTTTAGTTGGAACTACTCGATATTGTTGTTGGGGTTGTATGATGGTTGATTTAGTTTTTGAGATTAAATCTGAGAAAAAGAAACTCTCAATAACTGTCTGGCGGCTCCATACCTGATTCTGGAGTCTGGACACGCATGTGAATAAAACTTGAAGGTTGAAAAAGTTCATTTACAGGCGAATGAAATCGAAATTTAGCAAAAAAAAAAAACATTTAATTCTCACTTGAGTTCGGCAATCGTTCAGAAATCGATAATCGATAACCATCAATGAAAAACTTTAAGCCAGGCGAATACATTTTTCATTTTTGTATAAAAAAAGGAAACAGGCAGCAAAAATCAAATTTGAAATAACAAGTTTTCAAAATTGTCTGTGCTGTCTTTGTGACTGAAATTCTCTTAAACGGCTGAACGGATTTTGATGAAATTTTGTATGTTTTCAAATGCATTTAAGAATGATTAAGGTTGGTAGATATACAATTACTCCTTCTTAATGAATGTTTCGCAATGTAGCTTAAAAGCGGACCCATCATGCGTCGTCCTGGAGAAAACTGCTCATGAATGCACTGGCTCCACTTAAACAGCTCAGCCGATTTTGATGAATTTGTTTGTCAAATTGCATTCGATATTAGTTTAAATTCATAATTCTTAGCACTCTTCGTTACTTTTCATTCTTTCGATTTTTTTTTAAATTCTTGTTTAGATAAAAAAAAATATTTATTCTACTTTTTCTTCCTTCCAGGTTTGTGCGGAACAAAAATGCCAAGAAGAAGTCGTTCTACTTGCGCTAATTTATATGGACAGATTTTTATCAACAAAATCAGTTCTTAAAAACAATCTACAAATTTTAGCTGCTGCCTGCCTACTATTAGCGTCAAAATTACGCGAACCCAGTTGTCGAGCATTGTCAGCTGATTTATTAGTATACTATACAGACAATAGTATAATTAAACATGATTTAATCGTAAGTATAATATTTTTACTCACAAAAAATAAGTAAGACATGTCCAAAACAGTAGAACTCTACCCAGCTCACTGACATACAATTTTATGCTTCTTCAGAAATTGGGTCAAGTTAAAAAACACTGTTTCCCACTGTATATTGTAAATTTTAGATATCTTCTTGCTTAATGGATGATGATTTTTCCCTTTACCTGAGTTTATTTATTGAATTAACAAACCGAATGTATAAAAAAAGAGAAGAAGAGCTGTCGGATAAAGTGAACTAATTACAACGTCCTTGCAGTCCAATTTTTTATATTTATCCTCAGGTAGGTTAAACAGAAATTAAAAAAAAATCAAGCGACGCCTTTTTCATCAAAATTTCGCAAGATAAAACCAGCCCGGGGCAGATAAGTTTCAAAGAAAGGCATTCCATTCATTATAAACGTCTGTCTTCCTCCTAATTAGGATACTAATGCTTCTTTTCGTTGCGTCTGTACTTTCTGGATTTCCATAAAATTTTACGACTTGACGCTGGACATAATTAATTATCAAACCACGATTGATAAATTTATTTATTGCTCTCAAATTGTTGGTGAATTAATTTCAAAATAAACCTTATCGAGCTTGGTTCGTGTTTAAACGGACCATCACGCATGTCTTTGATATCTTAAGGCGATGCAAAATTTGGTGTTGAGGATTGGTGTTTCTGCGATGATAATTAAGTGCAAAGAGAGAAATGAATACCTTTATGAAAATATCTCAATCAATTACTTCGCCGCCTTGTCTAGCATCAAAGTTTATTTTCTTCTTGTGAGCGTGTGGTGTCTCTGTCCTCACTTCAGTGATGGCTTTCGGGCGTTGTGACGACTTATGGTAAGAAGCAACTATTTCAAATCAAGCATGGCAATTTATTCTCCCCAGTGATCCCAGGACATTCCAACCAGGGATGTTATTAACTAAAACAAAACTTGTTATGTCGTTTAAAAAATGTTTGCTTTGAAACGTATAACAACCCTGGCGATTTGCAGTGATTTCTTTCTTTTTCATGGCTGCACTTATTGGTCACCTCTTTGAAATGGTTGCACAGCTAAATAATCGCAAAGCTCCCAGACAAAAAGACGTTCGGTTCCCATGATGGTCGTAAGTAAAATGTGCGCACGATCACCTCGCAATTCTACTCGGTCGCAGTCGTGAAACGAATTCCTTTAAAGAGTCCAGTCTAGTCCAGTTTTTTGTTCTGTTTGTAGATTTAGTTAAGTTTTGTTGGTGGTTTGAATTGCCAGTGGCGGTTGGTGGTTGGATCATGCCTCACACTATACACTCACTAACTCACACGGGTCTGTCTATTTGCCCATTCATGTGCATTATAGAATTTGCAAGAAGGAAGACGACGACGATTGACCGTCACGTTGGCGATCAGCATGACGATGAGGACGACGGACGACCAAGACAAAGGCAATGAACGGCTCGAGTTTTGTGATAAATGATGTGGAGTCTTCGAGGCACCACCCTGCAACTGTGCCATCTTCGAACGAGCAATGGCTGCAGGAGCAGACTCATGCGCATAGTTTTGCAAGGTCGTTTGTTCATTTACCAGGTAATCTAGACAAACGATCGACTACATGATCGTAGAGTGTGGTGGTCGTCGTCTTTGGTCTGTTTTTATTTTTGTGGAACTTTTTGCTTCGTCGGTTGAAATAGTAAACCCTTTTCTTGCTATCTCTGTCACAGGCTGAATTAATGATATCAAGAGGGTTTTGGTTGGATTGAACTTTTTTTGCTTAGCAAGGACGAGTTGATTGTTTTTTGATGACGGAATTTCGTGATGACAAAAGATTTGCAACCGAAAAAGGAAATACAATAAGCACAGCAAACAAAAAACAATCAATTTCAATGAATCGCATGATCAGGAGTGGAATTTAAATTGGCACGTTTTGACAAGGGCATATTCTATAAATAATTGCCTCGTTGGTGCGCTTAATCCTTAAACAATGAATATTGCACACAATTATTTTCTAAATTGAAAATCAGTTCGTGTTCTGTAATAACAATGCATATTGTTAATTTAACATATACAACTGTTAAAGTTGCCAAATATGTAGTTATAATTACCAATTAAAATTTTTTGCTGTCTTCATTTTCCTTTCATTCAAAGTTGATTAAGTCAATACAAAATCTTTATCAAACAAAACAACGAATTAATGAAATTCTGTGAGAAAATAATTCCACACGAAAATTTATCCTTCGACAAATTTAAACAAAAAAATTCCGAAGGATTTTTTTTCTCAGAATTTCCATCTTCGTACCGAACACCGACTGACACACAGAAAATATTTACTTTAAGATATGTACAAATATGCCACACAAGCGTTAAAATTGATGAAAATAAAAGAACCAAAAAAAGGGAAACCTCAGTTATAGGTTATCCTTTGTGTGGGAACGAAAAAAAAAAGAAATCAAATACATTCCGTCAAAGTATACAGAGCCTCAAATGCATAAACATAAATATGAGATAAGATGTCCATTTTGAAGTGAAAAGTGCAATTACGGGTCATTTAATGTCCTCCACTGGAACTTACCAAGAAAACGACGAAAAAAAGTGGCTCCCACACTTTCACTCTCCCTCACTCTAGTCGATCAATGAAAGTCACACAAAAAGGACGATCTTTGACAGCGATTTCGTCTCAACTCATCTAAATCGGACGATATCCAAGGAATGTCATAAAATCAAATAAATATATAAATTCTTCGGAATCTCTTGGTTTTTTTTTATCATTGATAAACAAACCCATGACTAACTGTAAATCTGTCGTCCATCCAATAAATTTCATCAAGGCTATTTAGTTAAAAAAAAGTCTATACCTGTTGTGGAAAGGACTGAACCAATTGATAATTTTTGTTTTGTTGTATTCATCTGCAAATGACAACAGAAAAAAACTGTATCTAGAGGAAAGAATAAATAACATCCGACAGGATCACACAACAAAATTCTTAGAAGGATCGGCAGTTTGTTTTTACTTTAAATACGAGAGTACATATCTCTTTGAGATCAGAAAATTAGAGGAACAAAAAAAAAACCATTTTACTTTCATCCTTGCGCCATCCAGGCCGCTGGTTGTCGGTCTCTAAGTCACAATAATTGTTGAATTGCTCAATTTGTTTGTTCCTTTTTGGCACTTAGGGATCCTTTGGTTTTCGAAAATTCAGAAAAAGAGGATTTTATTTCGTGTAGGAGTCTCACAAGAAAAAACAAATATTGAAACAGTTTGAGCGAACGGATTGGAAATCTTTTTAGCCTTATAGGCATCAAAATAATTTTGATTTTGGGAACTTTAGTGATATTTTCTCAAATAGACACGTAAAATAAATTTTTCATTTCTAAAAACGAGAGTTCCAGATTCCGCTTAAACAAAATTTTTTGGTATAGGTACTTTCCGTACACACTTGAAATTGTTATTTCTGTTTTTCCATAAGCCTGGACCACCGAAAGTTTCCCCGAAGAGTAGAAGAAAGGAATGATCGTCAAGCTCCCAAAAAAGGAGATCTTACAAAGTGCAAAAACTGGAGAGGCATTTGCGTTCTTCCTGCTATTGCCAAAATAGTAGCAAAAATCATCCTGGAACGCATCAGGGAATATCACTCGATGCCGAACAAGCAGGATTGATAACATAACCACCTTGAGGACCATTACTGAGCAGTGCGTTGAATATCAATTACCACCTACACCTGTTGTTCATCGACTTCGATAGCGTCAACAAGGAGTAGATCCGGTTAGCTTTACGGAGGAGAGGCATCCCATAAAAACTATTGCTTTTATGAAAGCATCATACGAAAGATCCAAGTGTCATGTTCTGCATGATGGAAGGTTGTCAGACGTTTTTGAAATCCACAGCAGAGTCAGGCAAGGATGTATTCTGTCGCCAATATTGTGTTGGTGATAATAATGTCAAGTACCTAGTGCTGGAATCAATGGACTTTGAAATCGTATTTAAAGCACCCAGATAACGCGGAGGACACGTTTGCTTACTCTCTTATAGGGTCATAGATCTCCATGAAATGACAACTAGGGTGGAGAGAGAAGCAGAAATGATGGGGCTGAAAATCAATTCCGGCAAAACAGAAATGATCTGCTTCGGAACTCGACCATCCTCTCAAATCTACATTTCCTCTTAATCAGTGGAGAAAGTGGAGAGCCCACATTTGCGTGGTACGATTGAAGAACGAATCTCTGTACTTAACAAAGTTGGGATCAAGAGTAAACTAATGGGCATTCCTAGAAGCACAAGGGTTATGATTGAATCTTGTTGTGCAAGCAATGCATCTGGCTATTTCACAAGAACACTGACCGTAGAAGTAATAGTCATCTTCTTCGAAAACGAGGTTATGAACAAAGTTAAGGCTTTTCTGAGCCATATTAACTGACTTTTTATTAAATGGAAACATACACCAAATTTCGAAATCGTGTTAAAATCGTAGTTCATGGATATTCCCATGCGAAAAGACCGACAAGACGGAAGAAAAATTGGCAACCGAGAGGCACACAGAGCAGATCTGTCAAACAGAATTAAGGTCCATGGCAAAAGCTTTTGAGGGAGCTGAAGCACATTTCCGAAGAGCAAATACACTACCAGGCCCGAAAATCTGCAGGCATATTAATAAAAACCACATATTCCACTCTTATTCCTAAGGTTAACTAACCCAGTAAATCCATAGGTTAAAGTTTTTATATTTTTGTTATTCCTTCCTTAAACCACCCTCTATGGTGGAATAAGTTAGTATCTAAGCGTCAGCTAAGAGAAATTTTAGTATTTTTTACTTAATCCATAGAATAAGGATTAATCCTTAGCTATTCTGTGTTTATTAATTTGGCTGCTGGTGATTAATCCCTATAGCGCCTCGATGGATTCTTACTTTGCTTTAAAAAAAAAAAAACCTAACTGACTTGAATGAGAAGAAGAACATGCGACAAACTCGTGCATCTAATTTCTTACTCATATTTGTTTAAGGAATTCCTGCAATAAATTTGCACTTTTTCAGATGAAAAAAATTATATATTTTATTAAGGCTAATTCCAGCCCCACCCACACTCACGCTGACCTTGAAATCTTCAAAAGAATTTTTTTATTATAAATGTGATTCAATTCGCTTAGCCAGCAACAAAAGTGTCTCATGCAAATGTGAAATGTTATTTCGTTGAAAAATCAGCACACACACACTAAAATTTCCCTAAATATTGATTGATGCAAATCAATAAAAGAACAAGTTAAATAGGTACTTAAGAACTTTATTGTATGGCTCATTCAATGTTTCCAATAAAAATTTAACAACCTGACCGTTTGATGATTAAAATTAAACCGCCCAAAATGTCAAAATTGTATAATCATCAATATTCTTCACCCAACCAAAAGTCTCATTCAATAAAAAATATTAATTTAACAAAATATCTCCACATTTACGAGTATGTGCTAATTTATGACACAGAGTCATTCGAAAAAAAAAATTAAAATCATTTCAATTATCTGGACACTTAGTATTAACTTCAGGCTGAAAGCGTGCGTCGGCGGATGGCGATGGGATGGTGCAGTGTGGCGGATGGTAATGCATAAAACGAAAAATTTCATTTAATCATTCATTTCCGAATAAATAAAAAAAGAAACAAATCAAAATTGAAATTCTGTGTGTGTTCTCTATATCTACTAAATTAAATTTTATTTTCTTGCAAAGCAATTTCACAACAATAAATGGCAATCAAAATGCACTTTGGACATGTCAGATGGCGTCTTGTTATTGTGTTTTGATTTATTTATTGGGCCGATATCAGTTTTTATTGCTTTATTTTTTTTGCAATTAATTTCATTAAATTTGAATAGATTAGAAGTTGTGGAAACAAAGCAAAAAAAATATGCAGTCAATTTTGAGTGTGATAGCTTTGGGCGTATGTTAATATCAAACAAAAAAATTGAAGATTGCAAATTGAAGATATGATCGACTTAACTGGAACACCCTTTGGACCTTTCTTAGCCAACAAAATCGTCTGTCCAAAATTGCAAAACGCCACATAAAAGATTGTGAATGAAGATCAAGCGTGTTCGTTACTTTGTAATCAAAAGGTGTTGAATTGCAGATGTGATTCACCATTAACCATGTCACATAATTCATTTCCTCTTCAATATTTCGGCAGGAGGAAAAAGTGTCTTGTGAGACGATTTTTAACATAGTTTCAGCACGCTACACTTGTTTGTCTTTTATGAATAATTCATTCATTTTATCAATGAATTAATTATCGAAAATAAGTAACGCATATAAATCATGTATTCATTTTTTTAACTTTTTTTTTTGTTTTGTTTGTTACCAAGCGACAAACGACAAAAAAAGTGCGTAACGCAACACAAACACAAAGTGCCCGAACAAAAAAAAACTTCAAGGTTTCTCTTTTTTTTTGATTTACCGGCATAGGTCTAGCTACCTTCATTCCTTGAAAAAAAAAACCTCGTCTTTGCCTGTCGTAAAGTTTAATTTGTTTCTTTGTCTTAAAATCTATTTTATTGCCTACTTCACACTTAAAGCTAGTTTGACAAAAAAAAAGAACAAATATTTAACGATTGTTTTTTGAGTTCAGTTCAGTTAAATGTCCGATTCTTTTTGCGTGGAATCCAAAACTATTTGGGAGGTGTTACTTTTATATGTTGTCTTTGACTTTGAGTGGATTTTTTTTATTGAAATTGAGCTGACATGTTATTGATTTAAGGCGAAAGTGCGTGCGGTACCGATGCCGATATTGATGACGGGAAGATATGAATTGGACGAAAAAAAACGTGACTGTCCGCGGATTGCCAAATTTGACTATCAAGGCTGGAACCTGAACACGCATTATAAAAGTTACAATCATGTTAACATGACAATAACAATAAAAACAAAAACGATTTTTGCTAACAAAGTTTCTTCAGTTCTCAATTTTTGTATCTTGCAAAAAATTGCAAGTGTAACTTTCAACAAAAATGCTCTGAAAAAGATTCCTCTTCCGGTGTTTACTTTGAAATTAAAAATGTACAATTTTCTTTGTGTTTTTCTTTTTGGAAAATTCAATCTGAGCTTCCTAGTCTCTTTTGGGACAAAATTTCCTGCACTCCGCTCAGAAGAACCATTTCCTACTTCTTTGTTGAAAGCAAAAAAAATTTCAACTTTTTATCTATCACTGTTGTGTTTAGCAATTTACAATACATATTTAACCATTTAATATAGTTAATTTAACCTCATTTTTTGTCAAGTTGACACTTTCCCAAATATATTTAACAAGTTAGCATGGTTAATTTTACCCGATCCAGAAGTGATTCTACAACCCAATATTTTTTGCATTTAAAAGTCTTAGGGACTTTTTCTGGCATTTATTAACCAGTCTTTAATGAAACATAATTGGAAATTAAAGTAAAGTTATTTTTAAAATCGAATTCCTCAAATACTTTCCCACCGACCACAACAACCCAGCCAACGTATTTCAATTCTTTTTTTAAGTACAAAAAGACAACAACAAAGACGTCGTCGTTGTCGGACGTCGCATTGTGTTGCATTGCTACCCTGGCTGGCAGTGTCTTGAAATATAAAATTCCTTAGCGAAAGAGTCCTGTTTGTGGTTTATTTAAAAGTTGTGTTTTTGGATAAGGTTTTGCTTTATGTTCTGTTACTTGCTTTTTGAGACTGTTTTTGCTGGTTTGTTAAAAGAATTCAATGTTCAAGATTAATATTCACTTATTCCTCTTGGTTTGGTTCTTTCTCTCCATCTTCCATGGTCGTCTTGGTTTTTTGTAGTCTTCTCTCCCTTCAAGTCGGTCTTGTTATCGTTTTGCAAGGTAATGTGGTTGTGACTTTTTTTTTTTAGTTACGTGTGTGATGTGGTTACCTCGCGCCGCCACCATCAGGCTACCCAAATGCAGTGCAATCTCTAACCCAGCCCAAGTGCCGCCACCTTCCGAACACGATCCTCATTCCGATCGTTTTTAACGTCTTTAAAATGTTTAACATTATCATCACAACAAAGAAGCAGAATGGAATAAAAAAAAAAATTAAAAATAAACAAAAAATGGATTTATAAATTATAACTTCAAGTTCTTGCCTCCAGAGCTTCTTTCGAACGCTTCCATAGTTAAGACGCAAACATTAGTTATTCATTTTTTTTCGCTCTTCTTCAATTGCCGTGTGCATGTGGATCTGGATCGCTGGATAGCATTGATTACTCTCTCATGGGCGAAGACGAAAACCAGACACGAGGATCCACTGATGGGCTGGCTGGCAATGGCGTTACTTTATTGTGAGGGGGAAAAAGTATGTGCCACAGCGTGCGCAGACGATCTGGTCATGCAATGTTAACCCAATGATCATCATCACGATCATCGTTTTTTATTACTTTATATTTATTCAGTGATCGCATGTAAAATGTTTTAATTTCTCTGTTAATGAACACCACCCCTCGATTTCGATGTTCATTTCTGTTGTTGTTGTTGTGTTTGTTATTGTTTCTGACTACTCTGACGCGGTGCTGATTTGTGCGATCGGATTCAAAAATGAAGGTCACTGAACGTGATGGTCATTGCGGTCGGTGTGTGAAGACGACGACAACGACAACCGCGACTAAAAGTATGGCCTCTTCATCGATGGCATCACCGTGCGTCGTCGTCGTCTCCATGGTGGCCACTTTCGAGTGTTATATGTCAAACAATATCCAGAATGTTTGTGCTATTGCGAGTGTAAGAACCGTTCTGTCATCATGTTCTCGCCAGGCTCGGTACGATTATGGCTCAAGCCCCCTTTCGGCAGAGCATCATGTAGGTCTCTTATGCAGAATTTGTAATCCTAAACCAAACATTTTATGAATGGCATACTAAGTAAATAAATTCAAGATGACGATGCCGACGAAGACGGACGAAGGATTTGTATGCGCATCATCGATGAGTTGAGCTCTGCAACACCATCGGCAATTATTTTTTTTTTCACTTGGATAAAATGCTGTCATTATGTACACAGACAAGAGTTAAGTTTAAATATCTCACTCAGAAAAAAAAAACACATCTTCTGGATACTTTTGATTTCATCCAATACTTCAGAATCAAGCGATGACTTTGACGACGACTTGATTATAAAGATGACGGTATTTTATTTTTGTTTGGGTTCCTCACACTTGACACTTTGTGATGGATTGGTGTTTGGCTTAGTTAAGATGCCTTATTCTTCATTTGGCTTTGTCAAACCATCAGATTGCCATTTAGATTGGAAGATCATTTGACATTTTTATAATCATACAGGTTCCCCTATGTTTAGGCGAGTTAATTGAGACTTGAAGAAGGTATTTGTCATACAAGATTTGACACGCAATGGCACCAAAAATTTGACTTTTTTTAAATTTTGTTGTTGGTAGACTCAACACTAAATTAATTAAAAAATCAAAGAAAAAAAATGAAGATTTCGTAAACATAGAGTAAAACAGAGTTTTTCTGAAACTGCTGATACGATTTCGATGAACCTTTTTCTTTTGGTTGATCAACAGATTTTTGTCTTGATCAACATTAAAAATGGTCATCTTAATGATAAATGGAAACTTATAAAAGTGTTTACTCTGCAAATGTGATACGAATCTTAGAAGCAGTTCTTTGAACTAGACAAAAAATAACAGTCCTTAAAAAATCGATTCTTATCAAATTGAGCTGCATTCTAAACAACTTCTCCCTATCATCAAATTAACCGCAGTCAGAGTCTCCACTTACAAACTTCACTTTCCACCAAAAATGAACATAATCCTTTCTTGCTCTCTTCTCTTATGCCCAAAGGAACCCCATAATCAAATGGTTAAATTTTTCACTTAATTTCTGCTCATTCGTTTAACTTGTCCCAAGACCGCACTAGCACTAAGCCCCGAACCAAGAAGTTGCAAAAAAATAAAATCAAAAATCAAGAATTCCTGTGTAAGAAAGTCACAAACTCAAAAATCCCGAAGAGAATACAGTAAGAAAGAAAAGGAAGAAGAACACGAATAAAAAATAAGAAAATCTCAAATGAAACATTAAAACGAATGCCGCACATCTTTCATATCTCTTGGAGGCAAGTAAGTTTCCAGGAATTCGATCATCATCTCATGAAAAATGCCTCCTCCTTTTTTTTTGGTTTTTGTTATGTTGGTTTGTGTTTTACTCCTTTGGTGAGATTTTAGTTAAAACATTCCCACCGCTCTAACTGCCGCCGTGTGCAGCAATATCGTCGTCGACGACAACGACAAAGTAACACACAAAAAATAAAAAAAAACAAGGATAACGACTACAGCAGCATGATTATGGTATATAGAATTTAGTGTCCAGACAACCAACGATTTAACCAAACCAAACCGACCGACCGACACGATGAGGATTTCCTCTGAGCTTCTCGTAATAAAATATGTGCGACGAGTATATTACAAACCGAAAATAAAATAATAAATAAAACCCAACTTCCACTTTCAAGTCGCAAGTCAGTCTTTCTTTCTGGTCATGTGAAATTAAAGTCCAAGCAAGGCAATCGTATCTTTTCCTGTGTGAAACAAGAAATTCCAATTGCTAGAAGGTGGAGACTACAGGGTATGCAACGTTTATAAGTTCCCAAAAGTCAGTTCCAAAATGTTAAGAAAAACTGAAAAGTTCACAATTCTGTTTTGTCAAGTTCATAAATTTTCTAAACCGATTATGGTCAGAATTTCGCAGGCCAAATTACACAAGTCTGAAACTAAACAGTCAAATTCTGACAGATTAACATTTTTCAAAATTGGAACATCCATACTCGTAAACATCTTTCAATCTCCCGATCTGGAAAAATTAGATCTCAAATTTTTGACCTTACAATTCCGAAAGTTCGAATTATAAGCGTCAAAATTTGTAAAATTATAACTTCTGAACTAATTCGTCCGAACAACTGTACTGTTAAAGTCTCAAATCTTAGAAAAATCACGCACAAAATTCTTACGGCCAGAAATTTTATCAGAGAGTTTGAAAATCTGATCCAAAAAAAGGAAAATGTTGCTTTTTAAAGTCAATGTTTCTGAACACCCTGTCACTCCATTACAGCTAAAATCTCAATAACCAGACATTTACTCGATGAACACAAAACTTCGCAAGGATTTCTTCAAGTCCGGACTCTATCTCCTTCGCTGTGATGTTTCCTTTTAACTGTTTTTTGAAATTATTGTTTTCGGCTAAAGAACTTTGTTAGTTTGTTATATGCGCACTATACTCCGTCAGTCCAACGAGCTGTTCAGTGACGTACCATTGGGCTATTTGAACTCTGCTTTCCCAACAACCGACCAAAAACTCCAATCGAATGCAAAACCAATCGATCTTTTTATTTTTGGTTTCGTCTTGTTGGAGGCCTTTGAAGGCCTTTAAAGGGGATACAAGATGTGCGCACAGCACGTCCAAGGCACCAGCCAAAAGGCAATTGGCCTACGTAGGAATGTGCCAATTAGAAATAATTTATACATGCCAACTCAGAATGGTAACATTTTCAAGAAGGTAGGTGTGTGTTTGTGTTTGTCTCAAATCTTACTTGAGAATCTCTGTCTGATAGTTTGGGTTTGGTATCGGTAAAAAAGGATCTTTGTTGCGCAGTGCCGTCTTTTGAGCCGTCTTGGGACCTTTAAAGGATAAGCGGCAAGTGAAAAATGGCAAAAGACAATAAATTTTGAGAAATTGTCTTACGATTGGTTGTGTAGTGCTGTTGGTGGTGGGATGAGCTTGGTCAATGTGTTCTTCGTCGATCGTTACGAAGGCTTGCGCACGTGAGAAAATGCTTGACACTTTTATTTTCTTGATAAGATTTGCTTGACATTCCCTTTTTTTTACGATTCTCACTTCGATAATTGCTTTTAACTATCAAATTCTATTGATTCTATTTGACTCAAATAACACCCACTTCACTCCATTTCATCTCTATTGCCATTTGAATCTGCTCCACATAAATGACGGACTTGTTTATCTTCTACAACTTCCTGCATAAAACGGAAAGAAAGTGAAAGAGCATGTTTATATATTTTTTGTATTGACCCTTAGCAAACAAAATTGCAGCTTTTGCTGAACATTTCCTCAAAATCAAAAAATAATCGAAAACAAAATACAAGAACATGCGAAGAGGCACTCTTGCTCGGTCCCGATTTCATTCATGTATCAGTTGTTGATGTTTGCATTTTTTTTAGGAGGAAACCATTTTCTCAATGGACTGTCACTGGATGTGTGGTCATAGAGGTCGAGTACTATAAACGATATCGCTCATAGTCCATCACAAAAGACGTCCGTCGTCGTTACGTTATCATACACCGGCAGCGGTTTTTTTTTCATTATTATTTCTTATTATTTTTTATTACTTTGGACAAAAATTAAGCGAAGATTTCGGGGCCTTGAGAAGTTGTTGTACTTTTTTACATTTTTTATTTTTTTTATTTTTAAAGAACAAAGCCTTTAAAGAGGCTAAAAACACAAATTTTAATGAGAGTTCACAGTTTTTTTTTCAAAGCCAATTTTGTAAAAGCAAAATATCTTTTTTGTTCGTTACCAATAAGAAACCTTAATACTTTTGCAAAGGTGAAGGTATGCGTTTTTCCAAGAAAAAAATGCTTCCTGAAGTGATAGCAACATTTAAACAACAAAATCAAATGCAAATAAAATTATTGTTTGCTAAAAATGTGTCATTCCCTTCAAATTTCGACATTTGATAAACTAAAATTTTTATCGCAAACCTTTGACTAACCACACTACGGACATGAATAGATAAGCTGTTAATATTTTTTTTGCTCTTGTTTTCGCCTTGGCAATAAATTTTGACACATAATTTTAAATGTATTTTGCGTTAGAAGATTGCATTTTTTTCTTTTTCCTGGAAGTTATCATCAGATGTCAAATTTAATCATAAAAATTGGTACGCATGCTATTTTCTTAATGAATTTTTTGTAGACTTTGATATGCTTGATTTAGTGCAAAATACAAGTGAAGAAAAAATTGATAAAAACAATTGTTTGAGGAATTTTCCATAAGAGTTGATAAATTCAAATTTTTTTTATGAATTATTTTGAACATGCAATTTTTCCTCCTACAGAAAACAACCTATATCACCGTTGATCAAGGAAACATTTTAGCGTTAAATGTCTCACGCTTGGAATTAATTTCGGTATCATTTTTGTTTGGCCCACAAATATGATGACAGTTCTTTAAAATTACGCCTGTATAGAGTTGCAAATAAGATTTACTTTTCTTTAAATGTACTCGTATCGCTCGTCACAGATATCGAAGATAAACTTGACGAGAACACCTGCCGTTAAGGCTTAATTTCCCGGTGGGCCTACCCACAATATCAGGGCTGAGGAAAGCTCCAGCCAACGCCCTGAGGCGGTACAAGTACCACCCCAGTACAATTAGCAATATGTTTAGGCATATTACTCCCCTTGCTGAGGGGCGAGGTCTATCTAACACCTCTTGCACCCTAGTGATCTCAGATGGTAACAGATCATCTAGGGGCTACTAGTTCCCGCGAATTTGGGATAACCACAGCCACCACGATACTCCCACAAGGGGGCCTACCTCATAGACAGGACCAAATTAAACAGACTGGTATCGAAGATACCAGAGAACCTGAATAACTCAGTGGGCTCCTGTCTCCCGTGGTACCAGAATATAGCTTCCGGTGGAGCTCCGCAACCGTAAAGGTTACTTCCAGATGGGCTCCCTAAAAACCCGAGGCCTGGCAACCTCAATGCATATCCCACCAACCAGCAGCTGAGGAGGAAACATGCTGGGTGGATGGGAATGCGAACAACGAAGGACAACAGAGAATCAGCAAATCCGCATCAAGAAGTACCTAAAAGAAAAACTCAAAAGATACTTCATTAATAAAATTCATATTTTAAATATTTAAAATAACAAATAACGCCTATTCCTACCTACAACATATAACACCTAAATAAAGGAGAACTTAACTAACCTGTCAAATTCTCAACCTTCTTCTCCCAAATGCTTCACTGGCAAATGCCTGAAAACGCTCAGCAGTATCCCTCGACAGAAGAACACCACTAACATCCCAGTCATTTTCAGTCCTGACTATGCCCATGGAAGGAAGATTCTTCACATCAGCATAGAGGGGACAGTCCAGCAAAACATGCTTCCAATCCTCGGAAGGACTTCCGCACGAGCAACCAGCCAACTCAGCGAGGCCCCTCTTATGCAAGAATGCATTCAAAGAACCATGCCCAGTCAACAAGAAGCCCGCCAGGAGAGAGAACCCCCAAAAACACCTATATCACAAGCCTGTTCTACCTTGGGAATGAACTCAAAAGTTACTCTTCCCACTTCGCTATTGTCCCATCTAGATTGCCATATAGAGGAAACACACCTGGCTAAAATACCTTCAACTCATTCGCTCGTCACAAAAGTATTATTAGCAAAAAGAAATCAAAGAAGGTTTTGGAATTAGATGCAAATAGGACTTAATTGTTAGTATTTTTTTTTGATACTAGCTGACCCGGAAGACTTCGTACTGTCTCAAATAAAGAACCTCAATTTTTTACCCTATACCCACTACCCATTACCCCTCTTCCCCTACCCCGCTTCTCATTACCCACTGCCCACTTCCAGCAATCCGCTACCCAATACCCCGCTATAAGCTAGCATGATCCCCGCTACCTCATTACCCGCTACCCTGGCCATATCTCATGAATGGCTTGATTGATTTTGAACAAAATATTTATATTATAACCTATCTACACCACTACCCGAACATTCCCTTAAAATTTGGTGCCAAACACTCCACTTGTACCTACAAAAGCAGTGAGCCCTTAACATGAGTTTATTAAATTCAAACTCCCTGCAAATTGCAACAATTTTAACCATTGAATTGGGGATAAAATCATGAAAGAACGAAATACATTACAATGTCATTTTTCCAGGGTTAAAGGAAAGAAACAACATTGTTTTTCTTCTAAAGAAGATTCGTAGGAATAAAGGTCGTAAGATCTTGCTTATTTCTCTTAAAGCCTTAGGTATTAATAATTCAGACTAACATTTATATGGCAAAAAAACGTTTGCTGGGTCAGCTAATAAGGTTGTACCAACTCAGAAACCTTTGTTAGCGCATGCACAACAACTTTGTTAAAGATCTTCACATGGTCAAATGCATAGTTAACGTTTCTATAGCGAAATGGATTGTCCACTTTTTGGCCATATCTCATGAACGGCTTGGTTGATTTGGTACAAAATACTTAAAACCCATTTACACCAATATCCGAATATTCCATCAAAATTTTGTTAATGAGATTTGTATATTCAGTAATTTAAGTGGATTTTTCTATCGACTAAATCTCCTTAAAATCGATGGAACAACATTTTTGTTACTGCACTAAAGCAACAATATTCTTGCTCCGCATGATGTGCCAAATTTAAACAAAAAAACTCTGTGGGGTCCTTCGCTGGACCTCGTTCTTCTTATCCCACAATCAGATGTTTCTTCTTCTTGTTTTTCATTCTTCGTTGCTCATTTGCTGAATTCCTCTTTAGAATGATTCTTTTTTGTTCAATTTATTTTAGTATCCTTTTTGTGTAAAAAAAAAAACTCAACTGATTGGCGCCTTCTTAAACCTTAAGTCATAATAAAGTTCGGCTTACTTAAATGTGCAAAAAAAGCATATGTAGACTCTTTTTTGTTATTCTTTGAATTCCTCAAACGTGCTACGTCTTTTTTGCAAACAACGTATTCGATGATGCGTCGTCGGTCGTCGTAGTCGTCGTAGTCGTCGTCGGCTATAGTCTCGACTTCAATGACGATCAAGTTGGCTTTGGCACTGGCACACCCTGCTCTCGCCTTTGCCAACAACAAGATGCCTTGAATTAACATGTGTCTGCACTTCAATTCACATTCCTTTGGCAACATGTTTTTTTTTCTGTTCGGTCTTTGGTTTTTGTTGGTATATTGTGTCTTGTGTGTGTTTTGTTTAATGACCGCAGGTTGCAAGAATGACGCCCTTCCTGTGCCTGGTTGTTGTTTTTTTTCACATGTCTGCTTGTCTCTCTCTCATTCTCTGTTGATCTTTAAGCCCGTCTGTCGGATTAACTTTCATTCATAAAACCAGATTCAAAGGAGTCTCTATGCTTTTATCAAAATGTTGCCGCAACATTGTTACATACTGAACTATTTGATTTTCAAATTGAATTCATAGACAAAAAGTAAATATGACAAGTAATCGAATTGCGGAAATTGGAGTGCGTTGATCGTACTTCTTTTTTCTTTCAAGATAGTCCCAGCTCATTTGGACAAGCAAAGACACTGATTGGGACGAAAAAGGCGTCTTGTGCAGACCAATGACTAAGCACTTATAATTTTTTTCTATCTTGAATTGCTGTTTCTATTTTTGTCACTTTGGCCATTAATACGTTTGACTTGTTGTTGTTGGGGTGCATGGATCATCTGTGTATGGCGCTGATGATGACTGGTATAATGTGGGAAAGAAAATAAATGTTGCCAATTATGAAGCGACCCGCGCGCCGCAGGGTTCAGTATAAGGGTGTTGTGTGAGATTTGTGTTTTTTCGTCTGTGTTTTGATTTTTACAATTTATGATGCAGACTACACGATGTGAACTTAGACCAAATGTGTTTATTTATTTTGAAGTGATCAGGAGATTCGAGAAGAGGTTATACAGGGTGTCTCAAAAGTAAGTTCACATTTGCTTATCTTATTACGCGAAAGCAACTATTCTGAGGGGCGCGGGGGGTATGTCAGTCGGTAGTCTGGCTCTTGGGAATTTAGTCGCTATGGAGAGTTTCTCTGGTGCGGACCGTGCGTTGTGCGTACGTGAGTTTTACAAAAACGGTAATTCGGCGACTGTAGCGCATAGAAAATTCTGCAGTATTCGACATATTCGTCACTTAAATGATGCGCCTAGCACTCGACTCATTGCAAAATGGGTTGAGAAGTTTGAAGAGACTGGGTCAACTCTGGGCGGCCAAGAACATCAAGAACAGCCGAAAACGTGGACTTCCGAATCGAGAGGTTTGGATCATCTCGAATAGACTGAGTAACACTGTCCACGTTTTCGGCTGTTCTTGATGTTCTTGGCCGCCCAGATTTTGGTTTCTCCAGAGTTGACCCAGTCTCTTCAAACTTCTCAACCCATTTTGCAATGAGTCGAGTGCTAGGCGCATCATTTAAGTGACGAATATGTCGAATACTGCAGAATTTTCTACGCGCTACAGTCGCCGAATTACCGTTTTTGTAAAACTCACGTACGCACAACGCACGGTCCGCACCAGAGAAACGCTCCATAGCGACTAAATTCCCAAGAGCCAGACTACCAACTGACATACCCCCCGCGCCCCTCAGAATAGTTGCTTTCGCGTAATAAGATAAGCAAATGTGAACTTACTTTTGAGACACCCTGTACATGTGCTTAATATAATTGAGATCACTGCTTTCGGAAGTCAGCAAAACGTGTCCGGTGGTTTGCTAATTTGTCTCTATTTTGTGTCCTCGAGTCCTTGAAAGTAAACAACTAAAGGAAGGTGTCTACTGTCAATGACATCCGGTGAAACAACACAGAGATCACGTATGTATGTCTTTCTGCCTTTTTCACTCTTAAACCGCTGATCAGATTCAGATAAAATTAAGTGTGAAGACAGCTGCTCCTCAGAAAAGGATTACTAAGAACTAATTGCACTTTTGGACTGCCTATAGTCATAATCCCAGTTTTAACGCTTGAAATAGTTTTTTCAGGCATGTTTTAACGGAAATAGAAAATTTTATTTGGCATTACTGCAAAGTTATCAGAAGCTGTCAGTGGTTTAGGGGTTAGGTAGTGTCCGTGGTTTAGTATTTAGGTGCGTTGGTTGCTAACCAGAAAGTCGTGGGTTCGAGTCCTACTCGTGCCCATAGTTTTATTTCATATTGTACGGGCACTGCCTCTTGCGAAGAACTGACAAAACTTCCAAGAGTATCAATCTGTCATGAAAAAGTGCTTCTCAACTTTTCCGTTTGGAATCGGCGTTAAATTGTAGGTCCCCTCAATTCTTCACACGCACCCTGAGAATTGTTGGTGAGAGTAAGCCACTTAGGCCTTGGCTCTTCAAGATCTGTTGCGCCACTTTATGGGCACGAGTAGGACTCGAACCCACGACGTACTACTTAGCAGCCAACGCACCTAACTACTAAGCCACGGGCACTTGGCAATTTTGTTCATAAAAAACTTTATTTCAGCGTAATTGATGCGAAACTTTTGAACACCAAGAATCGCTAATCTCACTCGCCTACAAAATACAGATCTGATAACCAGAGTGTCACAGCCATGTTGATAAAACCGCCCTTTCCACTCTTATTATACATATTAACTAACCCTTAGAATAAGAGAGCCGATTTTTCATTCATCGAAATAATCTAGAAATAACAAACTGGCAAACAAACTTATCTGAGTATTCATCGGTCGAATAAATAAGAGCGTTATTCGTCAGATAAAGTCTATCTGACGATTGAAAAATCCAATATTTCGTTATCTGTGGAATAAACACTATCTTCTTGTTTATCTGAAGATTGAAAAATCGGCTCTTATTAAAATTAAAAAATAATTTACCCAAAAATCCCGTTCTGATCTTTGTTGTTGTTGATACTGGACAACCGATTTGTTATCTCTGCTGTATACATATATGGCAATCGATTGTGGATCCATCTAAAGAACTGACAGAGTAGCAGTTTTCTTACACTTTTTTATATTCCTTCGCTAAACTTCGGGATAAGTTAGTAAACGTCAGTTAGGAGAAGTGTTTTGTTCATAGCATTTTCCACTTATTCCACAGAATAAGGGTTAATCCTTCGCTATTCTGTGTTTATTAATTTGGCTGTCAGAGGTTTGCATCGATTTACTATTACCACATTAGCGACGACAATTTAATAAAGGACTATTGAAAAAAAACACCTTAAATAAGGGAGGTATCTCAAAAACTGCAGTATTGAAATAAATGAGAAACCAAAAACTCTGCAATAAAAAGAACAATCAAAAAGCAGAGTACACAGTCAGTTAAATTTTAAACATTTAAGAGCATACATGAATTGAATTGTTAAAAAAAAAAAAATGGCGCGTCATTGAGTTTTGCAACACGCTCTCCCCATGCAGTTTATTCATATAAACAATAAACAAACCGAAAATCAAACAAAAAAACAAATCAAGTTCTCTGTTGAACTCGTCCTTCACCCATCGCATTACGCGATTGTTTTCAAGGTCAAATGCAAAGCACCACATGAGCCAGCTTAGCTAAACACAAGCTAAAAAAGAACAAAAAAAACAGTACTCCTTATAAAAAATTCCAAAAATTAATAAAAAGAAAAAAAAAGAACAATAAATCCCACAAGCATACGTACTCAAATTAACACTTTCCAGACAATTTTTGTGTTTGGCAATAAATTTTAAAAAGTCTTATATTATTTTTTTATTTATAATTCAAAATGAAAAAAGGAGCTTGTTTGTTTTAATGTAAGGTAGGTTTCCAAAGTTCACACGAGTGATTGCATTGTGTTGAATTCTGTTTCCTATAACGTATTGCGAATCAATCAAATCGGTGCAACATTGTAGCTTGAAAAAAAAGTTGCGTAATATTCAGAATGACGATCGATGTAGCCTTTTTTTTTGGTTTTATTTTTTCTATTCATGAGAATCGATGTAGGTATAGGTGTAAATGAATGCATTCCAAAGATTGACAAATGTTTTTCAAGGAAATCCCTGATGTTGATAGTGTTCAAACTAAAAGTATAACAAAAATCTACAACTCAGCAGAATATTTGCTCGGTGCTCGATATGATAAGGTTGTATGGCTTAAACAACTTGTGTGGGGTTGCGAGCGTTAGTTTTCTTTTTTGCTTTTTTGATTGATTGTTTTGAAATTCATTGAAAATTCTCAGGCGCCAGGGGTTGTTTTTTTTTCGATTTGTTTCGCTTGGTAATTATAATCATAGTTTGCAATTCTATGAGTTGAGTTATTTTAACACCATAAGCGGTTTTTTTTTATTTTGCATGAAAAGAACATGACATAGGGTGTTTCTTGTTTGAGTTTTAGTTAAAGGGTTTAAACAAGTTCCGCGGTACATAAAAGCTATCAATTAATATTTTTAATTGATGCATCATGTCCTTGGGGACAAAAAAATGTCGCCGGCACTTTTTCTCACACAGGAATTTCTCTGCTAGCCTTTATCTGATTTACATTTCTTATATCACATTATATGAATTTGCTTTCGGTTGGTACTGGTTTCAATTCGTATGGTGGCTGCATGTTGCTGATAAGAAATCAGACTAAAAGGCGATAATAAAATGTAAGAATTATTTGTTAATTTGAAACACACTTAAGAATGCGAAAACCTTGAAACAAAAGAAGTTAATTTTTTGAAATAAATTCATAAAGATATAGCAGAGACTTGTATTAAATAAAGTAGGAAATAAATGATTTTGGAAGCTCTCGAGTGATTCAAGTTGAACGAGTTCCTTTTGCGAAGAAGCCATCAGGAGGGATCAAAGGGAACTTGTTGAGTAGATTTTTGTTGTAGCTCAGCGAACACATTAAGGAATTTAAAATTTATCAAATTTGAATGAATTAAATGTAATTCAACCGGATTTTTGAGATTTTTCAAGAATGCAAAGAATTAATCGGTCCTGAGTTATGCAACAATTAAATATGTGGTTGCGGTCATACAGTTACCGAAATTCTTGAAAAAATCAGAATTTTAATAGTATTCAATCAAGTGTTCCTTTTTCTTCGATTGCCCTTGCAACACAAACCGTTTAGTTGATCGCCTACAAACCTTTTTCCTTAAAACAATTTGAAATGATTTAAAGATAAGTTAAGCAACAATGTTGAAAAAGTCAAGACGATTGACAGTAAAATAGATTCTGATCGAACAGATAAAACGATTGTTTAAAAAATGTCTGTACAAGAAGTGCGTCATAGGGGCTTTTCCAAGAAAAGCTTCCAAGAACGATAAACTCTTTTCTGTTAAAAAAAAAATATGTACCTATCGCATTTAACTGATATGTGTTTTTGTTAAGTGGCCACATTCACTGAATGGTTCCATTGATTGAATTTACAACATGTTTTGTTTGTCACCCTAAAAAACTGATAACTAACTATCGGAAGTTAAAATAACAACCTAATACCTAACAAACTGACCAAAACAAAAATTGATCAATTACAATCTATGAAGTATACTAACCTGATATGATTAGCAAGACTTTTCTAGCGAAACCATAATTGTCCTTGGACATAAAAAGTGGGTGAGCGAGAAAAAAAAGAAAAAAAAAACAAATCAAAACAAAAAAACCGCCTTTTCAGGTGTAACTTTCAATCTCTTTTCAAATTTGTACTGATGGACAAATATTTATCTAATCTTACCCCTATTTGCCCCTTCATCTCCCCCCTTTCCGTATGAACTCAGTTTATGAATTTTACAGAAGTTAACAAGCAAAAAAAAAAAAACTAAAAACAAACGATAATTACAGTGTTGCACTTTATGTGCACGGTGCTCCCTGTTGACCCGAACGTTGCGGCTGGCTGGTTGGCGCTAGTATTTTTTTTCGTTTTTGTTTAGTGGCGCTAAAAGAGCCATCTCTTTTTTAGCGCTACAAAACGAAATAACCGCTTTTTTTGTAATTGGATACAGTGCTTTGGGAGCTTGTCGGGGTTGGTATGTTTGGCTTTTTGAGGTTTTTTAAATCCGGCTAAACTTAAATATCCGTCAATTTGTATGAATACTGCATTTGAATAAAACGTGATGACGCATTTTCAAAAATATCAAAATTGTGACTTTATTTTTGCTTATCCCAAACTATCCGGAAAGACCAATTGTAATGATTTAGTATCTGACTGCTACTCCAAATAAACTTAAAAAATATGGCTAAATTTGGATAGTCCAAAATGATCCGGATAACTTTAAATATCATCCGGATAAGTTTAAATAATAACTTTTGAGCTAAGGCATTGATTTATACAAACGTAAGTTCTTATTGTCTACAGAAAATTATCCGCATGTTACATAGAGTTTTAACTTTTAACTGTGAAAAATCTCTATCTATTCAAAATTAGAGCTTAGGTCGGATAAGTGCATACCACTTTCGGCGTTGAATAAAACTGATGTTTTTGTATATTACATGGATAAGGCGTTTGAATCGAATGCTATCTCTGGTATTCAAAACCTTCAAATATATAACTGAATTTTTGCTTATCCAAAATTATCCGGAAATGGCAATTATAGTTTTTTAGTATCTGTCTGCTACCTTAAAGAAACTAGTAAAATATGACCGATTTTCGACAGTCCAAAATCATCCGGATAACTTTAAATAACATCCGAATAAGTGGTGAGATATGTTCGGATAAATGTACAAAAATAGCTGATATTTCTGTAAATCACCAAATTTTATCTGGGTAACAACTTTTCCTAAACTGTCCACACAATTGTTATTTCTTATTTCTATGCAAATATTGCCCCCTTTACATTTTTTTAAGCATCTCAAGCGCCAATTCATCGATCTCCCTTATCACACTGCTTCGGAATAATGTGCACATTAGTGTACATTGCAGGTTACAGCATAAATGTGGGGCTAGAGACTTCATGTGAAAATCGCAATTAGTTTGCATTTTTTTGTGTTTTCGTTTTTTTTTTGCGTTGCAGTTTGAGATGCGTGTAGTAATTATAAACTTGTGTGGATTCCATAAGAGGGCACCGTGTTACACATTAACTAGCAGTTAATTTCCTTTGTCATACTCCACGGTATGCTCCAATGAAGTTATCTAACACTTTTTTTGTTTTTTGTTCGCAGCAAAAATGTGTGTTCAATTGTAGTTTTAGGTCATAATGATAAGACCTACAATGAAGGTATATTTATTTAGCAAAAAACAAGAAAAAAAAAATGTTTTGTTAACGAAGTAAAATGCTGGCATTTTAAATGACGTTTAGGGCAGTTAATGACTCGAACAAAATCCAAGGTAGAGTTGCATTTTTTCGCTCATAAGCGAAGTATTTTCTTTAACGTGTTTCGATTTCGATGCAAGGAAGTTGAACCTTGAAATGAAACAGTGGCAATATTTTCCTTTCTTTTCACAGCCTGTGTATGACAAACTTCACACAAATTTTCCACAAATCCTTAGGTTACCTTAAGAAAATATGTTTCAAACCTTTTATCTTTTTAAATGTAGAATTATTACATTCTACAACTAGAGTCGTAGCTTCTATATGAAGGCAATTATTGTAAATTGTTTATTAACGTTTTTTATGCGTTTTCAAGCATGTTGTGAAAATCGTGCATAGCATGTATCTGGGTTTTCCACGCGCAGACATATTTTTAAAAAGGGGGAATATTGATTTAGTTATAAATATGAAAAATGCAAAAAATGTGCTACCTTGAAGGTCTTATCTATCTCGGAAGCTACATAGTTGTAAAATTGGTGTAATTTTTTAAAACTTATGACTGATGAGTTTTGTTATTTTAGTGAAAAGCGATTTTTATGCCCAACGTGTCTGTTGTGCTGTGAAGGTTAAGGTAACAACTTCTTTGGCTAGAGGCTGTTTGTTATGGTCTTGAGTTTGCGGTTTTAACAAAGTTAGCTTATGATGTGAACACTATGTTGACACTTTTCCTTTTTCATGTAATAGTAATTAATTTCATAAGAAATAATCAGCCTGTCAACATCTCTTGTAGGCTTGCAAAACTATTGAGATCGATCATTAGACACGATGTTGACAAAAAACCAAACATAAATGCAAAAAATTAGTAAGATGCACGCAAGTGATATTGCCACATGAAAGTATTAAAGATTTTATAGGCAGATAAAAACTACAACAAAATTATGTATTGCAAAAGAATAGGGTGAACAATTCACAAGTCTGTCGAATAGTTGTTTGTTTGTTTTTTTTTTTGCACCATCCTATTAAACATTAATGTAGGTATTTATGTCAGAGTTGGTGATATTATGTTTTTGAAATCAAACATCAACAGCGTATTAAAGATTTCCTTGTTTTCTTCTATTTTCATTTTTTTTTTAGCAATGGGAATTGTACGTATTGAGTCGACTAAAATGGGACCTCTCATCAGTGACACCATTAGATTTTCTAGAATTACTATTAATCCGCCTGCCAATTAGAAGTAACAAGTGTCCCGATTTAAATGTGGAAAAAGTCAGACAGCATGCCCAAGCATTTATTTCACTAGCAGCCAAAGGTGAGTTTTTTTTTATTTTTCGTTTAGCTTAATAAAACTGATTTTTGTATTTGTATTTTGTATTTTGTATTTATTTATTATCATTAAGCATTTTAAAACATAGTGTCTTATTTTTAATACTTATTATGTTCAGATTTAAATTTAATCAAATTAAAAAGAGGAATCAAATTATTATGTTAGATTGATGAATATCAAACAGAAATTCCAATCTTTTTACTCCAAACTTGAATTCCTTTATTATAATACAAAATTGAGAATTCAAAAATCCACGTTATTAAAATTTAAACCTTACCAAACTTGTCAGTTGTCATTCATTAAATTTATAAAAAAAGAAAAAAAAAACTGTGAAGAATGTTAAAATAAGTAGACAGACCGGAGCCTCTTTCAGAACATTAATACCGCAGTTTAATTTTAATTAAAGAATTCCATTTAAATCGGGTTTTAAAGTGTAGTTTTATTCGTGGTTTTTATACTTGGGGTTGAATACAATTTATCATTTGTTAAAATGAAATGTTACTATTCCACAAAGCATCGTTAAACAAATGCACCTTAAAACCTCATCAACTACTTATTTTTTTCTTCCTTTTCAATTTAGTTGCTTTTTTTATTTTGCATTTCCTTTTTTTAAACGACAAAAATTGAAACGATAAACGCTCTAACAGCTCATTTAAATTGGTAACATTCATTACAAAAGCGGTAAAATCAACAAAGAAACAAACGCAATTTGTCGGAAATTTTTGCTGGTCGAAAAGGTGACCCCCAACTGCCCACCGAGACATTGTGATTTACCACACTTCATACCTACATTTTCCAAGTTATTTCTTCACAATCTATTCAAGACTTAAAAGGATGAATTTGTTAAGTTACCGACAAATACAGCCGCAAAATTTGCAATTTAGTCATGATAAATTTCATAAAAAGGATATGGTGCTGCAACCGTAACCGTAACAGTCATTTGGATGATGTTGTTTTCCATAGTTAATGGCAATGAAATAAACATCCCTTCAAACCGTTTTTGTTTGCTTAATATCAAAATGAAACTTCTCATCATAAAACATCGGTATAAAACATAGTTTTCTTCGATACGTATGCAGCAGGTTGATTTGGTTATTTTTGTGCATAATAGATTTTATTGGAGTCTATAGCCATATCTATCTTTTCTTAATTTTTTTTTTGTTGTTGTCCCAAAAAAATAATAAAATAACAAAGTTAAAATTGTGAACAAGACAAAGCCAACCCTACTGGGGAAAACAAACCCAGAATGCCTGCAATGTCCATATTCGACGGACCAAGTTTTAACATGACCAAAAATTAAGGCAAAAAATACTACAAAATCAGTAAGAATTTTGTTCATTTGGTCCCTACGTTCGTTGACGCTAGACAGCTCGCCTCCAATTCTACGCTGCCAGAGACGGTCATGACTCCCCCAGTTATACAAATCTTCCTTCGCACTCTTGCTGAGGAGTTCTAAAAGATCTCAACATACACAAATCCGCTGGCCTTGGTGTTGTCCCCGCCGTTTTTATGAAGAGCTGTGCTTAAACGCCGACAAAAATCTTGAGTAAGCTTTTCCATCTGTTCTATTCTTCTGGGTTTGTTTCGAGTAGTTGGAAAACAGCATTTATCCAGCTTATACCCAAGAAAGGCGAATCCTCTTCTCCCTCTTATTATCGACTGCACTCAAGAAATTATCAAATTTACAAAAACCTAAAGGAACTAAAGCTTCTTAGTGACCGGCAATTACGTTTTCGGAGCAATAGCTCCAGTGGTGATTTTGATGGCTTATCTCACCGAGCAGTGGCAATAAACAACAAACCTTAACATCCTTTTGGAGAAAGTAATGTTATTGCTATCGATATTTCAAAAGCATCCTTCGTTGGATAAGAAACTTTCTTTCAAACCGTTCAATACAAGTTGTCCTGGATGGATTCAAGTCTGAAACCCACAATATAAATGCTGGAGTGCCCCAGGGCTCCGTTTTGACTCCGATTCTCTTTCGCATTCTTATAAATGATCTTTTGTCTGCAACTTCTTATCCAATAAATTGTTTCGTGATGATAATGAAAAGCCAATTGCATTTCGCCCCTTAAGATATTCAACCGTAATACCCTTGCCTCCAGGAATGCCCATTAGTTCACTGCCGAGCCCAACTTCGGACGCACTATCATGTACAGAGAATCGTTCTTTAACCGTACTACGCGAATGCGGAACTCTCTTCCACACTCTGTCTTTCCCAATCATTGTAATGTTCAGGAATTCAATACCAATGCGAAACGAAACCTCCTCTTAAACCCTTTCAATTTATCCCATTTTTCCTAATACTCGCACTATGCTTTGAAATATACAGCCCTTGAGTTGCTTGCATATTATACAAAAAAAAACTTAGAAACTGACGACTGGAACTGACTAAATCTTCAACAAAATTTATCGCTGAATTTATTTGCTTCGTTCTCCATGATTCTCATCGTTTCGAGTCTCCAATTTTTTTTTTCATGAATTTGAGTGGTTTCAACCAGAGCTGTTTGACAATTGTTTTGCAGGGATAAACCATGATCTTTGACAACAAAATTTAAAACTTTTTTGATTTAAAAAGGCTCGTCAACTTTTGATCTTAGCTTGAGCTAAAATTCAATCTGTATTTCTGATATAATATTTTTAAGGTTCATAAGTTTTGGCGTGATATTTCAAAGCCTATTCCCAACTTGACATCAATTTAGTTTTTTTTCGCATGAAATGAATCGTTGCCAAAAGAAAAAGAAGACAAATGTAAGCCTTCAGGCGCCTGTCTTACTACTAATTTATTATTAAACCAAAGAAATTGTTTTCTCCAAGCGTTTTTTTACACCTATCAATCCAATTATGTCACAAATGTGTGACTCTAATTAATGAAACAAGTTTCTTCGCTAAATTAACTAATTTAATTACCAAAGCTGGCAACACTTAACTGAAAGCGGATTTCCTTCTTTAAAAAGTATTTGATTTAAATGCGATCTAGCCTAACAAAAACTCTTCTCGGGCAGGCCATGTTTGGATAATTATTCACCTAACTTTTTGTGTAGGTACCAACTCCTTAAACCATTGAACAATTTCGCAATCAGTGAATCGCTTTAATAAAATCAGAACCACAATGCCCTTCCACCAAGTCTCTCCTACAGTTTTTTTTGTTGCTCTTGTTAATTCATTCATAGTCTAAAAATAGTTCGAAAGAGGGTTTTCGCGGTGGAGCTAGCTCATTTCCGAGTAGTTCATCATTAAACTACCGACGACGACCGACGGACGCAGCAAAGAATAAAAATGAAAACCGCCACCAACTAAAATACGGGTAATGGTGATTCGCAATGAAAAAAAAAAAAACGAAAAAATAAACAACTTTGAAACTCGAGTACTTACCTCTAGACGGACGAGAGTGAGTTAGTAAGTTAGTGAGCAATGCGAGCGCGTCTACAATTTGCAGGTCATCAGTGCAAGCGAGCAGTGAACCACCCTCAATCTCAATTCCATGTCCATGAAAAAAGTAGCACTGGGGGGCACCTATACTTGCAAAAAGCCAAACCAAGCCGAAAAAAATCTCATCATTATCATCTGTGGGCATCATCAGCTGTGGCTGCTGCTGCTGCTCCATCTCTGTGGATTCGTCGGTCGGTCGTCGCTTCGCTTTATACTCTGCTTGCTTCAGGCGATATGGATTGTAAATTGCATCGGTATGTCAGGGTCTATGCTTCGCTTTTTTTTTGTCTTTAAATTTTGTATTGTTTTGTTTTGTTCTCCTGAATCGTCGGTTGATTCGGTGGCGGCGGCGGTCGCGGCCGCCACCATCATCTCATCATCATCATCAGCATCAAATCGGTCCATCTAGTGGCAGTGTTCCACACAAAACCAAAACAACGACGCAAAAATGTCTGATGGAGAGAATATTATTAAAGAAACAACAACAGTGAGTACAATGTGTGGACGCGACTGTGGATCATTCATTGTTTGTCTGGACACGACGCCACCGCAATCGCTGCCGCCACCACTTAAGTCGAACTGCTGATGGTGCGTGCGGTTATGGCAATGTCGTAGACGAGTTTTTTTTTTGTATAGTTCAAAATATTCATTTGTTTTTTTTTTCGCCAATTTCAGTTGATCACCTTTTTTTTTTGTTATTTTAACAAAAAAAACAGTCGCATCACATGAGGTCGTTAACTGGACTGAAGGGGCAAGGGATGTACAAGAGCGTGAGCCTTGGAAATGTCAAGCAGGCAAAATTATTCTGTGGGAAATTATATTCTATGCATTCTACACTTCCTGCCAAGATGTTGCAAGGAACATTCTTGCTGGCGGCATGCAATTGAATTATTTTACGACTTGGGAACATCGAAAGATGCTGCAATCCATGATTTTCTTTTGCACAAAATTTTTATATTTACTATGTAAAGCTCAGGTCCACTTAAATATGACTTATGACGATGTTAGAGAGCTAATATGCAAAGTAAGCATTCTCATCATTATCAATTTCATGGGTGTCCTCAATATTCTTTATCATTCATTTATATATACAATGTCTCCAGAAGGCACACACCATTTTTGCTGCAAAAACCTGTCAATTATCAAATTTCAACGAAAAAATCTCTGCTGCCGTCCAGTTATACGATGGTGGTCTTCTCCAAAGTCTCTGGACGGTATATCCTCTTGTTCATGTTCTTTTTTTCACTTTTCATTTCGAGCCAGTTTAATCGTTAATAACACACACGAGAATTTTATAAGGAGAAACCTTTTTTCGCTTCGCCTTCTTCAAAGTCCGTACTATCATGCAAATTGATGACCGACAACATCGACGGCATTCTGTCTCAATGGCCCTTCTCCATTGAATTTGAATCCTTATTTCGGGAGAGAAGACCGTAAACTTTGGTTTAAAATGTCTTTTTTCCATCCATCGAGTCGAGTTAATTAAGAAATTAAGTCGACAAATTCATGCATTTTATTTCAACGGTAACAAGTTTGCTTGAGACAAGAGTTAAGCAGGTAAGGGTGCAATAATTTAAATCGTTTTTTTTTTTTCTTGCAAGAATCAAAATGTATGAGACATAATGGCCAAAAACGAGAATGACGACGTGGAGGAGGAAAATGATACCAAACATTTTGTGACGAGATTTGGCTTACCTTTTTTTCTTAGATGACTTTTTGTTCCCACAGTTTTAGCTTAAATGGATGGACAGTGGAACGGGGAGCAACAAAAATGAAAACCAACATAATTCTATTGTTTCTGTAAACAAATAAGTGAATTCAGAAATAAATGTGCGACTATTTCAAATACAGAGCGGTAAAGTACTTAAATGTTTTGGTACTTAAGTCCTTCCAAGTACAAGCAAGAGCTACCCAGTTCATTGCACTTAAGTACCCTGATACTGGTACTGAATGAAAGTAATGCCCCAATACTTTGATTCTTTCGGTGCTTAAGTACTTCATAAGTTCTAAGATACTTCACAAAGACTAGTACAAGTACTTAACAGTTCTGACACTGTCATTGGTAGGTACTCGTTAAAGTAGTCGTACTTGAAAATTGTAGTACTAGTACGTATAAATCTACTTTATAACTTATGCATTTTAAGTATCAGGACTTGAATACTAGGAAAGAAAATTTTTGAGCATCTTCATATCGCAAACACGTTGAAAACATACTTGGGGAGGCATCGTTTATAGCTAATATAAAAAGAAAGGGTACTAAATGACCGCTTTGAGGGACAGCGGATCTAGCAATAAATGATTAAGAGACATGATGTCTGCATTGACCATTGAACCATATCAGGCTAATCCCTTATCTCGACTTTACTTGGCAAGTAGAACTTGAAACTTTACTGTTGATCACACCAAGCAACCGATTGTAATTCTAATTAAAAAAAATGTTTAAGCCTTTAAAAAACGGTAAACCGTTCCAATGTGTACATTTTTGCTTTTTCGATTTGTTTTGTTATCACAATTTTTGATCCACCTCACAAAATCGCAAGAAGCCAATTTAAAAAAATCGTTAAAAAAGCGCCTAAGAAATTTATCGCAAAAACGCTTCAGCCACATAAAATATTTTTTTTGTTTTTATCACAATTTCTACCTTGTTGGAATTTTCGGACATCACACACATCTCAGGTGTCAATATGATTTAATTATGTGCCCCTAGAAATGTTTTTTTTTTTTTTTTTGTAAGGCTTTTTATTGCGAAGGTATAAGCGCCTCCAAGCAGAAAGTTAGCGTTTTAATGCCATGAGATTTATCGTGTTTTATCTTTTTTGGTTTCTAAGAAATTTGAGATTTAGCAAAGTTCCTACTTAGGAAAGTGAATAATTTTTTTGTCAAGTCTTATATTGGAATAAGGCGGCGTTTATAAAAGAGTATCTACATTCGAGCTTACAAGGAGCTACTTCCTTTTTTTGTCTTTGATAAGGATTGCCTCTAATAGGATTTGAAAGTTACCTTAAAATTATTCGATGGGATATCAGTTTTCTTATAAAAGAGATCAATTCAAGGACGATGAAGTCATATACAATATTCATTCATAAATGGTCTTCAAATCTCCCATTTTATTTCTTTTTTCTTTTCGGTCTCTCATCTAATTAGAGATCTTTCAACTTTAGATTTATGAAGTTTTGTAGAATTTTAAATAGCAGACAAAAAAAAAATTATCAAAAAAACATCTGCGACATCAGACATTCTCCATCAACCCCTACAAATTGCACTCATAAATAACCCGATCCAATTGAGAAATGTGTGAAAATGGGATCACATCGCGGCGATCTTTATCTCAACACAAAAACGATATATCTACGAATGTGTACATGCGTTTTAATGAAGATCCGCAATGCGATACCTACTCGAAATGAAACTCGACCGACTCACAGCAGCAGCATGGTTATTCTCCTTTTGGCACTAATTAAGACCTCCTTTCCATCCCTTATGATTAACACTTTTTCTTTTCAATTTCACAACCAACCAGTCGGATAAATACAGACGGACAGACACAGATTGTACGCCTCCTTCCGTTACAAGAAAAACTCCCATATAATTATTGTTATTATTATTGAAGATCACCGATCCAGACACAGATGGCAATGAACTAGAAAATATACGATCCAACCACCACTGCACCGCCAGCGTTAACGGCTTCAAATAGATATTGTGTCCTCTTTTAATGAGAAATTAAAAAGGTGCTGTATCGATTTCAATGTGGACTGAGTCTATTTTAAACCATTTTTGCGTGAAAGTAGTTGTTCGGAGCATTTCACCCACATAAATGAGATTTTGTGTGAAATGAACAGCCAGCGGTGAAAAGAAATTGTTATTATTTATGCCAATTTGATTAACAACAAAAAGTCTTTCTTTAATTTTTGTCTGAAAAAGGACATGCGGGTTGTTTTGTTGCATCTGCTTCCTGTCCTTAAATTTGTTGGAAAATCTGAAGATTTCGTTTTTGGTTTCAATATTTTACGTTTAGAATTTATTTTATTTTTTAAATTTCATGTGACTTTTATTTTTCTAATTTCTGTTTTGTTTTTGTTCTTTTTTTTTATTTTTAGAGCATTATTTTTCAATTTATTCTGCGAGCACAATTGCTGCATCGAGTATTGCAGCAGCATTAATTGGCCTTAACTGGCATTTGCGAACTGGAAATAATCTGCGTTATTTATTAAATCAACTGACAGATTTAACAAGTGTCGAACAGGTGAGATTTCTTTTTTTATTACCTAAATATTTATCAGAAAAGAAACACTTACGTTTGTTATCAAATAAATACTTTAATTCAATGCAAACTTAGGCTATTTTTCTCACACCACAATGACAAACTTTTAATGTCGTCCTGCAGAAAACTTCTATCAATCAGTGAAGAAACATTTTTAAACATCTTCATATCATCTGCAAAGGTGAGAAATTCGCTGTTTTAAACACTAACCGGGGCGTCATTAATAGTCAGTATAAAAAAAGTTGCACCGGATCTAGCAATAAATGTTTTAGAGGCATGATTTCTGCTTTGATCATTCCATTAGATTAAAGCATTTCATATCAGACCAATCCCTTATCTCGACAGTAAAACCACAAAACTGGCGTTCGACCGTAATTTCTCTTTGGCGAATTAGTAGGATTCTGGATCTGATTCGGTTAAAAAGCGAAGAAGTTGCTCAAAGTGACAATAACTGCGTCTTATAGCGTTTTTTTTTTGTGGTCCGGAACCGTTCCGAACGATTTCGAATTCGTTCACTTGGAACAAGATGACAGTTCTTGTTCTGAAAAGAACAGGAAAACGATTCTAAATTTGAAGTCGGAATAAAAAACAGAATCACGCATACATGCACAGACTTGCACTTACATACGTACTCGCTGCATGTTTACAGATAAAGAAAAAAAAACAGTGTCATGTCATATGCAATTCTGCCATTAGAAGCAAAAATATGTATGTGTTTGCATGTTCGCTTGGTATCCGGTACCAATTCCGGATTACCAAAAATAAACGCTATTAGTCTACCCTTGAACATTTTTCTGATGAAAAAGTAAAGATTTATCCGGGCTTCTTCTCAGATTCTCCTGATTTGGGTGCCTGACGTAAAAAAAAAAATAACGGGAAATAGCAGAACTGCTGTACACTCCCACAGAATAGAGCTCGATAATTTCTTCTGCAATGAAACTTTTGAATCTGGTTTTAAGTATTTTCAGATGTCTTTCCCGTTTTATTAGCAGCTTTAATTATCTATCCCAGCTTATATCATCACCACCTCAAGAGTTATTTTCTTAAAGCGTTAATACCTACCTACAATGCATTCTTAGGGGACATGTGTGTTAGAAAAGAACAGCCATTCTAATATCATGCAAAACTTATACTGAATTTTAAGAGTAGTTGAAACATAGCCACAAGAATCAAACTTTCTTCTTCAATTAAAAACCGAACTTCTTTAAAGTCGACGGTGGCTCCCGACTGCCCTATGCGGCGACAACAGACAGTTGATAAACTTAAGAGACAAAAAAAAAAACTCCTGTGTATGCTTTAATTTATCCTCATAATAAAAGCGCTCAAAGGTCACAGTTCCTTTTTCAATAAAACCGTATGCCCGCCATAAATTTAAATTCTCTCTCATCCCATTTGACACACAGTTTCCTGTAAAAAAAAAACTGCCCCATGCCATCTCTACCAAGATGAACCAAAAAAATAAGAAGACGAACAAAAAATGAACAAACAACATCTTGTGTCTTGGTTCATTTTAATATCATTTGACCCATTGAGAAAAATAAAGAATTCTTTCTCCGCTACTTTCATCTTCAATGAACTGCTCGTATCTCCTCGCCAGTGAGGGCAATAAGCAAATCTTTTAACTCGACAGAACAAAAATTTCTCCAAAGCCTCGATCATGTGAATTGAATGAATGACCGTCCAACAACGGACCAACAATATGAAATTGATGACGAAGAACACAACATGTGCGTAAAGTACCTACACATAAAAAACACCACACAGTCGTTGATCTTTGTTAACTCAAATTACAATAATACAAAAAAATGAAAAATATGATCAGCGTCTTGAAGTGTCTTTTTTTTTTAATTTTTAATGTCATTTTTGCAATAACGACGCCGACCTTTTTTCCAGGCGACTTCAGGCTTGATAATATTTGAGAATTGGGAATGATATCATCTCCCAGAAAGATTGGACTTTTGTGTCAAAAGTTGAGATTGTAATAAAAATAATGCAACATAGGTTTGGATCGCAGAAGCTTTTAAGGGTCCTCAATGTTCAAAGGGTTACAATCGATAACTGCATGTTTGACCCCAAGGAGAATGATTTTAAAAATGAAATTCGAAGACCTAACACTTTTTGGTATTGCACCAAATTTTGACGACGAATTTCTGATCTCAATCCATTATTCCCCTTTGACAAGACCCTAACAAATTATTGTGTTCGAAGAAATTCTTTTTTTTTATAATATTTTGACAGATATATTATTTATAAAGCATTTCCATTAACTCAGTTCATCGTCTTCAAACATTTTGCCTTTTTTCCATTGTTAAACAAGAAATCAACTTAATTGAAGGATTACCAGCCAAGTGACAGTCCAATTCCATTGAGGAACCGACGAAGTCAAAGACTGTTTTATATTGAAGACGGAAATTGAATGACTCAGCGAACGGGCCCGGCCCTTAAGTGGGGGAGATCCATTTAATTCATTCATTCATTTTTTTTTTCTCTTAATTTCAAATTGTAATAAAATTGATTCTTGCGGGTCGGTTCGTTGTGCTATGTTTACCCTTTTCTCTAATTAAAGTTTTTTTTGTCTTACTTTAAATTGCCGAGGCAAATGTTTTGACATGACCTTGGAATTGAAATTGTTGTTGTCTGGGAGATGGTGATGTTAATGACTTCCCTTTATTGCCTTACAATGATTACAATTCAACAAAATAGACAATTTGTTTTATTCTGTCTCTTATCAAAATGTGCAATTTGAATGTTAATTTTGTGTTACAGTCTGTTGCTGACTCTTATAAAACAGCTGTGGATCAAGAAAATAAACAAAGCACCTCGGAAAGTCGTACTTAAATCGATCGAAATTTTGTGTGTGTTCGACTGTCGCGACTGGAGAAATTTGAGTGTTTGGTTTGCAGGGTAATTAAGATAAAACGAAAATCTTGAATGCCTGCGCTCATATTGTTCAATATATCTGGCAAAAAATATATGAATTCAAATTTGGAAAGATCGGAATTAGCTCCATGGGATTAATTAACTGATTGCAGAAACATTGAGCAGAGCTTTTTTTTTATAGATCTTGCGTAGTACTTGAATCTTTGATTTCATTTCATATTTTTTGCTTTTTTGGTTTTGAATTGGGGCGTGATGCTTGCACATACAAAAAAAAAACCATTTTGGTTGGTTTTTGATAAAAACACTTGGTCAAGAGTGAATAAAAGATTTGATCTTTTTGCGAGGTCTTGAGTCTTGAGTGTATTAAAATTAAAAGCAATGAGTTGAGATTTTGGATTCGAATACAAAGTATTCAATCTGATCCATCAAAAGATGAGCTGAACACTTCTGGGAATCAGAAAACAAAATTAATTTGTCGAAAAAAAATGTGATAAAGTGCTTACAATCGAAGAATTAACCCTTATTCCGTGGAATAAGTGGTAAATGCTATTAATACAAAAATTCTCTTAACTGACGTTTACTAACTCATCTCAGAGGTGGTTTAGCGAAGTCAGTTCATTAGATGGCGCCTCAATCGATTGTAATTAAATATTCAGCAAGATTAACAAATCGGATGTCAAGTATCAACAACAACATTCCCAAAGGGAATTTTGATATACTTCACTTGACTATTCCAGGAGCAAAAATTATTTTTATTAATGTAAAATTTTAATCCACAGATCAACTCTTATTCTATGGGTTAGTAAGCCTGTGGAATAAGAGTAGAATAGGCGTCTTTTATTACAGGCTATGGCTGTTAGTGCATAACTCTTCTATTGATTAATGAATTATTCAGCAAAACAAATTGTTTCGCAAATTGTTTCGACTTCCTTCTATTTAGAGTAGAAGATTTTACGATTTGAAGCTTTGTTGTCCCTTCTCTTGAAATAAGCAAGTCACTTTAGCCGTCAGGCTTAAACTTTTCTGGTCAGCTTTTATGCCTTTGCGTAAAATATGATCATAAACGTTCTTCCCCAAAAATAAATAGAGTGGCGCGACAGCTCTTGAAGAGCCAAGGCCTAAGTGGCTTATTCTCATCAACAATTCTGTGGGTGCGTGTGAAGAATTAAGGGGACCTGTGAAAGGTGAAATAAAAACTGTGGGCCCATGACGTTCTGCTTAGCAGCCAACGCACCTAACCACTAAGCCACGGACACTACCCCACAAGGGTGTCGTTTACACAAGCAAGATCAACCGAAGAATTTGTCTTCGGAGCGGTCCAAAGTAACCTCCTCGTTTAAGGGTATTTCCACGATCTCATTTAACTGTTGGATTGCAGTAATCGTGTCAAGTTCAACCTCCAAAACATGGTTGTTCTTACTTACTTACTTTCATAAGATGGCGCTATAGTCCAGCTTGACCTCGTCCAACAAGCGCCTCTAGCCAGCTCGGATGCTAGCAAGCTGTAGTCAGTTTCGCGTGCCAAGTTGGTTGAGCTACTCTCCCATCTATGTGATCCAGCCTTCCTCTTCTGCGACGTCCTTCCGGACTGGATCCGAACTCTATTGGCCGGAGCTAGATTTTCCATTTGCTCTACATGGCTTGTGCTGCTTCTTTAACTGAGACACTTCGGTGCGGCAAGCTTGGAATTTTCTCAGTTTTTCGTCTCCTTTTTATAGTAAAAACTGGGTGTGACTTCTATTTCGCAAAGTCTAAAATTCAATATTTTATTTCGGCTTTATTTGTATTTGTTTATTGTATGGCTGTTGGTTGCTGATGGTTTTCGTTTGATGACTCTGGTGTTTGCTGCTGTGTCTTGCTAAAATGGTAACGGTTGGTGGCGGCGGCAGCGGTGTAATGGTTGTTAGTGTGACGCTTCGTTATAGCCCCAACCATCTAAGTCGCTGGACCTTAACTTTTCTGGCTAAGTCTGTGTCGCTGAACAGTTATGATTTATGAATCTTGCCAATCGATACTTCTTAGGACTCTCGAGCAACAAGACCCTCATTATCCAGGTTCTAATGGTCATAAAACTCGTTCAGGTCATAAAACTCAAGATAACATAAAATCAAATACTTATGTCATGTATAATTTTTTCAAAACAAAGGAGAATGTCTTAACGAAGTCTGAACATTTCAAACCAATTAATTTAATACTTTTTTGTTTCAAATTTCAAGTTGACTAAAAATTTTAATAAACATAATTTTTATTTTTCATTCCAGGACTACCTACACGATTGCATGGTTCGAATGGAAAAAATCTTCGAAGAACATAGTCGCAACCTAACCCCATACATTGTTACAATGGATGCTCAGCAACAGCATCATCATTCAATGAATGGTAATAATAATAATAATTCTTCAATATTACCTGATTTAACACAAACTTGCAAAATGCAAGCCAATAATCAAAAAGATATTCACGATATCAAATTTTAATTCAAACTTCTTTTCCTTAACTCAACATTACGAAAAAACAATCAAAACACATAAATTTACCTGCTGAATCAACCCTTTATAAACTTAAACAAAACAAAAACACAACAGCGGCGTATGATTATTTCGAAAACGATTTGAAACAGAATATTTCTCCGATAAAATTTAAAAATTGAAAAAAAGGTTTAAAAAAAATCAAATGAGTTATTGTTAATTTGAAATATCATTTAAACTAGTTTTTAAACAACAAAAGTGAAGCATTTAAGTTTTTTTTAAATAAATATACACAGAATTGTTTTGTTTAGAAATACAAAAAAAAAATATATATTTTTTTCAAACTAATGTTAAATTTAAAGTTTATAACGTTTTGTTGGTGCTCAAACTTATATATGTATATTATATAAATTTTGTTTTACTATGCATTTAATTTTTTTATATATTATATTGGAAAAAATATAAGAAAAAAGTTAACTGAAATAATTTTTTTAAAAAAACCTTGTAAAATCTTCCATGTTATTTTTGGAAAACACAACAGTGAATATATATTTTTTGGAATGTTATTGAAAGAAAAAGTAGTTTAAACAAAGTTACATTGTAATTTTATTTATAATAATTGTATATAACAAAATATATATTGTATTTTTATATATAACAAATTTAATTACTAAACCGAATTAGTAACACAACAGATGAAAACGAAAATATTGAATTGAAAATATTAAGCAAACAAATTGTAAAATTTAATAGAATATGCGAGAGATAAAAGTCACACATAATTTTTAATTATACAAAAACAAGAAAGAAACAATACAATCAACATGTAATAAATTTCCTTAAATCAGAATTTTTCCTTAAGTTACTTTTTTTTTATTTTTGTAAAAACCTTCAATATTTTTAACAATAATAAAAATAATAGAGTTTTAAGAGTTATTTTGTAATTTTCGATAGCCTGTGAAATGCAAAATCAATTTCAATAAAAAATTACAAAAACGCGAAAACAAATTCAACAGATTGTGATTTGCTCTTGAAAATACACACAATTTAAGTTTGAGAAATTAGAAGCAAATAAACAACAAATTAATAGACTGAGAATTTCACACGCTTACCTTTTCCTACTAAATTACAATAAACAAAATATTTTTAGTATAAAAAAATCAACATGAAATAGAGCTAAATAAAAAAAAAAACAATAGACTTAAACAAAAATAATAATTTATGAAAATAGGTTTAAAAAAGCATTTAATTGCTTAATTGAATGGAATTTGTTTTTCGAAATTCAGCTGCTATGAAACATTTATAAAAAAGCAAAAAAAAAATTATTTTTTGATACACAGAAACTACATAGAAATTTCCTTAAACAAAAAAACACTAAATTAATTCCTTAATTTTTTTTTTTTTTACCGCACAAAAGTCATTGTGAACCCGTACCTTAATCTTTTTTTTCTACAGCTTGTAATAAATATTTGCATGAACAAACAAATTTTTAAACACAAAAAGATCCAGATGTCTGAAACTATGTTGTACATTTTTTTTTCTATAATTTAAATCTAATTGCATGTAAAATTAAGTTTTAAGTTTACAATTTTTTTTTCTTCTGCTTATAGTTATTTTTTTAATTATTTTTTCTTATTTAAGTTTAGTTGCATGCAATTAGTAAAAAAAATAAAAAGAAATGCAGATTAATCTCAACTTAAAAAAAAAAAATTAAAAACACAATTATATATTTAAAAAAAAAAAACATGGAACTTGAATTCCTCGCTAATTTAACACAGATTGACTGCATGGTTCGAGAATGAAATTAATCATTCTATAAAAAGTAATAACTAAGAATAAAACTTTTAATTAAAAATGTCAAAAGATGGTAAAATAATAATTACTTAACAAACATACAAACAAATGCAATCCTGTTTATCAAGGGGAAGGCATTTCCTTACGCTTTAAAAAAATACCACAAATCGAAAAGGGGGTCGTAAAAATAAATACATAAATGAACAAGTTGTCCACCCTCTTTTCAGGCATTTAAGTCACAAACAAAGTTGCACCTGGGTGTTTATAAATTTAAAAAAAATATATTTTAACATAAAATCGAGTCTAAAGGATCTGTAAAAACCTCGCTTTAATTCTTATCAATAAATACAATTATTTATTTAAATAAAATACTATAGAAATAAAAGTTTCACTGATATTTTTTATATATAAAAAAACAACGTTACATAGTCATTCCTTAAACAAAACAAAATCCCAGCAGGAGTCTTGTTACAAAAAGAAACAAAACTTCTTGCCATTTTATTAAAAAAACATACAAAACCAAAGAACATCCTTTCTTCTCACACTCAAGTGCAACATTTTGTAAAAATAATCAGAAAATTTGTCTCACAAAAAATTAAACAAGATATTTGCAAGAAGGAATATGTAAGAAGAAAAACGAAACGAAAACAAGGAAAACGGCTACAAAATAATTCAAAAGGAACTTGAAAACGATTCAAAAGAAAACAAAAATATATTGTAACATGTCAATAAATAAATGTGAAACATAAAATTTGTACAGTTGAAAAATTGCATAGTAAGAGTTTTAAAATAAAAAAACAAAATGCAACATATCAAATTATTAACATAAAAAACAAACGAAAATTTAGCTCTTAAAATATTATTATTTAGAATTTATTTTATAAGTTTTCTAAAATAAAAAAAAAAAAAAACATTTTTTGTAAAAATAGTTTAAAGAAAAAAATCATAATTTTAATAATTTTTCATATATACGCTTATTCTTTACCATCTTAACAAAAACAAAAAAACCACACTTGTACATTAAAAAAAAAAACACCCAGAAACAATAAACCATAAACAATAAAAAAATTAAACATGTTACTTTCTTGGAAAAATATTTGAATTCTATAATTGTTAATTAAAAAATAAAATAAACTTTATTTTTCTACTATTATTACATAAATACCTATTATTTGTAATTTGTAACATGGATTGTAAAATTATATATACACAATAATTTTTTTTATTTTATTTTTTCTACATATTATCTAGTTCATAGAAATTAATTAATTAATTATTAATATTATTACCTTTATTCATATAAACATAATAATTGTTTAACGCAAATGCAAAAAAGAAAATAAAGAGGAAATCGAAAGAGAAGGTAGAAAGAGCATGGAGTTAATGTGTAAAAATCAGTTGGCATTGCATTAAAAACTATTCATTTTTTTTTTTAAATTTTGTAACTTCAGTTATTTGTTTAAGTGAACAACAGTTAACTAAAAACGTTAATATAGCAACAAAAAAAAAGGATGAAAAAAAATATAAATACAAAAAAAAATAGAAACCAAAATGTTGATTTGTTTTATTGGAAAAGTTTTTTTTTTATATCAGATTAGTCGACCCTACTTTGGTTGGGTATGCAGTTTTACCGTAGCTTAACAGAGGTACCACAGTTTAAGAAGAAGCAACGGGTAGTACCATTTTACCAGATTCCCTTACTTTTGCCAATATCAAATTTGCGAAGAATGTTTTCCCAATTACTCCTGGTTCATTTGCAATAAACCGTCATTGTAGAAGACGTCATTTTCAGAAATGGAATTTTCAAATGAAAGGAACGGATTATCCATTTTGTGGTTTCAAAAGTAAACGTAAATAAAACACATACAATATTTTTTATCATGATAGCTATTTCTCTTTTATTATTAAGTTTGAACGTTGACATTATGTGTGAAACACTACATCATTTAAATGACCACCACGCAAATTATTGCAAGCATCGATTCTTTTGAGGTAATTTTCTACCACTTTTTGACACATGTTGGGTGGTATCTCAGCCATAACTTGACGAATGCTTGTTTTTAAGTGCTCAAGATTTAAAGGTTTATCTGCATAAACACGGTCTTTCGCGTAGCCCAAAAAAAAGTCCAGCGGTGTCAAATCGCATGATCTTGGTGGTCAGTCGAAAAATCGCCGTTCACCACCTGTTGTTCAAGCTTACATTCGACGTATCTACGACTAGTCTAAGAGCTAGTGAACCCTTTGAGTAACGGTCGTCCTGTAAGGTTGGAAATTTGTGCACTTATGATTCATAGCATGCTAAGAGCAATAGCCATGACCTGGCAGGTGTCACCCCTGCACATCACCCCCCAATATATATTTCAAATTGTCAAATAATTTAAAAAAATAAACTTGTTTCTGTAAGCATCAAAATTTAATAGCATGTAGCTTTTTCATTGTAAACCCTAAAAAAAATTGACAGGCGATTACGATGAGCAGAAACATGCGACAGGTGTATTCAAAGTAGCACAGTTGATGAGGAAAAATAAACTTTCTCCTGTAAAGTTGAAATTTGGGTATGTTTTTCCGTAAACATTTTAGAATACATTTGTAAAATGACAGGCGATTTTGAACAGCCGAAGACCTTGACAGGCGAGGGGAAAGCTGATAAAGGGCATGCTGATAAATACATGAACGCCTATGGTGCAACTGACATAAAATAAAAATAAAAATGATAAATACAATAAATTTTATTAATTTTTATTTAATCCACATAAAATAATAATAAATAAATAAAAAATGATAAATACAATAAATTTAATAAGTTTTTATTTAATCCACATTTCATTAAAAAAAAATGATAAATACAATAAATTTTATCAATTTTTATTTAATCCACATTTTAGTTATCCGACACTTCACTTCTGCTGTTTTCATCATCATCTGACTCTTCTATAATGTTTTCTTCTTCTGAAAGTAGAATAAAATATACACTAGTCAAAACAATTAAAGGAACGCTTGAAAAAACTCAAAAATGGAGTGGATTTTTATAAGGCTGTATCTCAGTAGAAAAAAGTCGGATTGAAGTGAAATAAAAAGTTTTTCAAAGTTTATCATTTTTTCCTTTCAAATTATTTTGAGTTAAAAAAGTACCGTTAGTCGTTTTTGCTTGAGCGTAAAAAATGTCCACTCAATTTCAAAATCGAAATAAAAAAATAAACTTTGAGTTGTCATAAAATGAGCGGAATTTTTTTTCCAATCCAACCAATCTAAGATTCAATTTGATAATTTTGCTGGCTATAATTCACTGTTTGGTTCAGATCGCTACGATTTTTTTTTTGTAATAAAAAAACGGGATTACATGCAAAAACACAATTTTGACTTTGGACCTCTGCTAAATATTGACTTACAAAAAAACTAAAGACAGATTTGAAAAATTCATTAAATTTTCTACACAAAAACATTTTTAATTTCTTTTATTTTTTTCATTATCATTATGACTTTGTGAAATTCGGACGAATTTTCATCAAAATCAAGGAAATTCGTCCGAATTTCACAAAGTCATAATGATATTGAAAAAAATAAAAAAAAATTAAAAAATAAACAAATTCAAAAGAACAGAAAAATAAGACAAAAAAAAAACTTTCCTTAAAATTAAAAAAAAAGTATTTTGTAAGTTTGATTGATCGAAACAGAGAAACGGTTAATCGTATTGATGTGAAATTTTCACCAAAATCAAGAAAATTTTATGAGCTTTAATAATTAAGCCTCAGATTAGTTGTATCACTGAAAAGCACAAAATAACGGTAGTTTTTATGAAAAAGTTGAAAAATGCGTATTTTGGACCTTTTTTTTAAGGTGATAGAAAAAATTGAAATTTTTTTTTTCAAAATGTTTTTGTGTAGAAAATGAATTTTTCAAATCTGTGAATTATAGCCAGCAAAATTCTCAAATTGAATCTTAGATTGGTTGGATTGGAAAAAAAATTCCGCTCATTTTATGACAACTCAAAGTTTATTTTTTTATTTCGATTTTGAAATTGAGTGGACATTTTTTACGCTCAAGCAAAAACGACTAACGGTACTTTTTTAACTCAAAATAATTTGAAAGGAAAAAATGATAAACTTTGAAAAACTTTTTATTTCACTTCAATCCGACTTTTTTCTACTGAGATACAGCCTTATAAAAATCCACTCCATTTTTGAGTTTTTTCAAGCGTTCCTTTAATTGTTTTGACTAGTGTATATTTTATTCTACTTTCAGAAGAAGAAAACATTATAGAAGAGTCAGATGATGATGAAAACAGCAGAAGTGAAGTGTCGGATAACTAAAATGTGGATTAAATAAAAATTGATAAAATTTATTGTATTTATCATTTTTTTTAATGAAATGTGGATTAAATAAAAACTTATTAAATTTATTGTATTTATCATTTTTTATTTATTTATTATAATTTTATGTGGATTAAATAAAAATTAATAAAATTTATTGTATTTATCATTTTTATTTTTATTTTATGTCAGTTGCACCATAGGCGTTCATGTATTTATCAGCATGCCCTTTATCAGCTTTCCCCTCGCCTGTCAAGGTCTTCGGCTGTTCAAAATCGCCTGTCATTTTACAAATGTGTTCTAAAATGTTTACGGAAAAACATACCCAAATTTCAACTTTACAGGAGAAAGTTTATTTTTCCTCATCAACTGTGCTACTTTGAATACACCTGTCGCATGTTTCTGCTCATCGTAATCGCCTGTCAATTTTTTTTTAGGGTTTACAATGAAAAAACTACATGCTATTAAATTTTGGTGCTTACAGAAACAAGTTTATTTTTTTAAATTATTTGACTATTTGAAATATATATTGGGGGGTGATGTGCAGGGGTGACACCTGCCAGGCCATGGCTATTGCTCTTAGCATGCTATGAATCATAAGTGTACAAATTTCCAACCTTACAGGACGACCGTTACTCAAAAGTTCACTAGCTCTCCTACTAGACGTTGTGAATGGTCAGCTGGCTTCAGTTGTTGTGTGAGTTGGACTTTATATGGATTTAGGTGTGGATCCAAATGCAAAATATGCCATAATGTGCCATAACACAGTCCTAATTCCTGAGAACGACGAGGAATCGACAAATTCGAGTCTTCGGCAACACTTGCACTTACAGCAGCGATATTTTCAGTGGTACGAGCGAAATGATGATGCACAGGCCTTACAATATCTGTAACCAATCCAGTCTCTTCACAATTTTGCCAATTGCTTGCGTAGTTGGACGATTATGTAAACCATAATAAAGCACGATATGTGGCTGTGGAAGAATCACCATTTTTGTTGTAGATTTTAACAATTTTATGCGTTAAGCGACCCATTTTCGTAAATGTCAGACTTTCAACTGAAAAATAAATATTGGTCTTTTTTTGACGTTTCTTTTTCCAATAGAACGGGTTATGATGTATGTGTCATTCTTCGGACGATTCTGTTTTCAAAACAGAAGAGTTCTGCTCTTCTCAGAAGCATTCCGTCTGTCAAAGTCAGTCCAATGGAATGGTTTCAGAAGACTTCTGGACTCTTCCGAATGCTTCTGGACGACCAATGGAAAACAACATTAGTTTGACATTTGTCGAATTCCAGCCCTATACTTTTGAAACCGCAAAATGGATAACTGTATTATTTGAAAGAGGGGGGGTGGGTGTAAGAAATGCGAAGTAAGTATAAAGACAGTCAATATTTTATCCTTTCAACACCGAATTACCTACTAATCTAATCTGTAGGTCAGTACTTTGTACTGTACCTAAAATTTCATGCAATTCATAAAGAACTTTCTATTTTCCATTCGAAAACCCATTTTGAAATTTTCCAGTTTTCCATTTGAAAACCAATGTATACCTACAATTAAATGCGATTTTGCCTTTAAATACAAATGAGTTTTCCCAATTTTTCATCAAGAACTTTCTATTTTCTATTCGAAAACCTACTTTGAAAAAAATTCAAAGCAAAAAATCAAATTTCCGCCCTTTGTTTGGTTTTTCCATTTCCATCTATTTTTATATATAAATGTTTGGTGGAAGGTTCTGGCATTATTACCAGAGTGATTTTTTTTTCAATAAAAAAAAAAGCATTCAATTTGATTCATCTTGATTAAACTACGAAATATTGAAAATGCAAATTTCCATCACGTTTTTATTTTGTGGAAAAGACACCATTTTATAGCCTTTTTTTTAATAGTTAAAATTTTACTTAAAGCCTAGTATACAGTTCTTTGTGAACAAATAAAAAAATAAGAGGAGAAACAAACATTTTTTTCATGAAAAAATTTCTGAAAAATAAATTAGCTGTCACCGTGAAACTTATGCCGAATATTTTAATTTTTTTCTGCCAAAACAATGAGCTTCACATTGTTTTGTTTGAAAAAAAAATCGAGGTGAGTATAAATTTTTTTTTCGATTTTGGTTTACAGCTCGGATTACAGTGGTGAAATGAAAAAATATTTTTTTTCGGCAAAAATCGCTCCCATAAGAAATACATTAGCTTTTTTTTCTTGAGGAACTGTATACTAGGCTTAAAATTAAAATGGCATTCAAAATTCAATGGTTCAATCCGAAATTAATACACGACCGACAGGATCGCTACAAATTTGGTGTGCAAAAATTTTAAGAAAAATTTATTGACATTCATTTTTTCAAACATTCCATTCCATCCATTCATTAAATTTATTTTTCGAAAACCGTTGGAGATGTTTTTCAAAACACATTTGTTCATATGAATGTGACTACGGCTCCGTGTTCTTCGGTCAAAAGACCGAACACGACCAAAATCTCGCAATCCAAGAGACCCTAGCCATACGATAGCATCAAATTACTTTCCCGCACTTTTTTTGCTCGAATGTCATTTGACCGCAAAGAATATTACCATTACAATTTACTCTTTTTCGTCAATTAAATGTTTGAAAATTTAGCATATCGAATCAAATACCTTTTTCGATATTTTTAACAGCCCCGAATTAGGCCACACCCTATTTAAAAAAAAAACAGAAATCTTAGGAGACACAAAATGATGAGAATCATGGAGAACGAAGCAAAATAATTCCATATAAGCAGTTGTTTTTTTTTCCTGAATTCTTTTAATTTCAGATTGTTCATTCCCAGATAAAAAGAAAAGTGTTTTAATTTATAAATTTATATAATGTAACATTTTAACCTTTAACACTTCTTAATGTCCGGTTTATTTCTAGCACTATTGGATTATTCTTAACATTTCTGATTGAGTTTTCAACCAGTGAAAGAACTCAAAACATTTGATTTTCAAACTAATTTTGTAGAGTAGCATTTCAAATATTTATTTGTTCTTGTTCATAGCTGAAAAACCCTTTTCTTTCCATCTTGTTATTATGCTTTCTAAGAAATAATTCTGAATTTAGCAGAATTATTTCTGAGAACCAGAAGAATTGTCGCTTGCAACTCATCTCATTGAGTGCTGATAGAAAAAAATAATTGAAAATTACGTTAAATCGAAGTATTACTTTTACACGGCAATATATTTTTTTTTTTAAATTAAAGCCTAGTATACAGTTCTTTGCGAAAAAATAAAAAATAAAGGGGCCGACCCATAGAATCCGCCAATCCGTCAGCGTCAACGCGTACGTTGCTGCCAACGTATTTCCCGGATTGAACCGTCCCATAGAATACGTTGTATGCTTTGACAGTCTCATTTTCTTGGTGTAAAAATAATTCACAAAACTGCAAATCCGAATAAAAATTTTTAAATAAAATATGAAAATCATGTCAAAATTATTTGTTTGCAAAAAAAATTTCATCATCCATTGCCTTTCCTTGTTGCTGTGGGACATTGAATTGATTGTTCGTCAAAATTAGTTGTCAACGGATCAACGGACACAAAAAGTAGAAAGTTAACCAACTCTATCCGTCGTATCCGTCACATGCGTTGCTTATGGGACGAGTTTCATGAGAACGTGTGTATTCTATTGTGCTGTCAGTTGAAAACGTCAACGCTGACGCACTGACGGATTCTATGGGTCGGCCCCTTAAGAGGTGAAACAAAAATTTTTGTTCATGAAAAAATTTCTGAAAAATAAATTAGCTGTCACTGTGAAGCTTATGTCGAATATTTTAATTTTTTTCTGCCAAAACAATGAGCTTCACATTGTTTTGTTTGAAAAAAAAAATCGAGGTGAGTATAAATTTTTTTTTCGATTTTGGTTTACAGCTCGGATGACACAGTGGTGAAATGAAAATTTTTTTTTTCGGCAAAAATCTCTCCCATAAGTAATACATTAGTTTATTTTTTTTTTGAAGAACTGTATACTAGGCTTAAATTATAAATTTGTAAAAAAAATGTTCATAAACGCTGTAAGTTTGTGAGTTTCTACTAAAGTTGATTTTTAGACCCCAAACAAAAAATTGTCTATCTTCAATTTTTTGTATACTAAAATTAAAATTTTAACAAATAAATTCGAATTTTTTTGCTCTAAAAAACTGGTACAATTATTCATCTTAGCCTAAAAAAATAATTAAAAATATGAGTGCGACCCATGTGAACTAACTTCCCAGAGTAGGAAAATAAGTAAAATAAAATATAACCTTTGAAATTCATTTTCAATTGTTTAAATCAAACTGTTTTCAATTATACTAATGAGGGTTTACCGCTTTAAAGTCATAAGACTATTTTTCCTTGAAACTACGAAATTAATTTTCAATTGTTTAAAACAAATTATTGGCAAATAATATATTTTATTACATTGATAAATAAGATTTTTTGAACTATTGTTGCAATTTTTGTGGAAATTATAATAATTTTCATTACATAAGGGTTGTCTTAGTTTTTTGACTCCCATTAAAAAACCTTTAAGCCGATATCGCCCGAAACCTAATCAGTTCCTAACAAATCAATGCCGCGCGCGCCGAATGGCAATACGATGATTGTTTCGCGAGATAATGGAGCAGAAAAAACGTAACGTACATACGATCATACGTACATACACGCACACAGACATAATGATAAAATGGATTGATTCGGATTCAAGTGACTTCGAAACATAGAGATATGCAAGCACTGGAGATTCACAAAATCGGCCCATTACAATAACGGCGCAGGGTCATAAGTCCACAGGTCATAAGTCCACAATGGACTTATGACCCACTTGGGTGGGTCAAAAGTCCATAAATTCATTATGGACTTCTGACCCACCCAAGTGGTTCAGAAGTCCACAAAAAAGTGAGCCATAAGTCCATAATTAAAAAGAATAAGTGGGTCATAAGTTCACAACTTTTTTTTTTTAGCTAATGCTGTACCTATGTAAGAAAAATTGGGAAAATAGAACTTTTTTCGAATTTTTTTTATTTTCACTCCCCAAATTGTTTCTCTGTTTGGCAAAAAAAATGTCGACTCGCTTCGCTCGCTTTACAGGGCTGCTCTATAAATTAATTTCTCTTGCCGAAATTTTTTTTGCCAAACAGAGAAACAATTTGGGGAGTGAAAATAAAAAAAATTCGAAAAAAGTTCTATTTTCCCAATTTTTCTTACATAGGTACAGCATTAGCTAAAAAAAAAAAAAGTTGTGAACTTATGACCCACTTATTCTTTTTAATTATGGACTTATGGCTCACTTTTTTGTGGACTTCTGAACCACTTGGGTGGGTCAGAAGTCCATAATGAATTTATGGACTTTTGACCCACCCAAGTGGGTCATAAGTCCATTGTGGACTTATGACCTGTGGACTTATGACCCTGCGCCGTTATTGTAATGGGCCGATTTTGTGAATCTCCAGTGCTTGCATATCTCTATGTTTCGAAGTCACTTGAATCCGAATCAATCCATTTTATCATTATGTCTGTGTGCGTGTATGTATGTGTATGTGAAATTAAAATAAATTCTGGGTGTCTCTTCTCGAAGTTCAAACTTCGTTAACTAAATATTTGGACAAAAAAATGTCTTTAAGTATGGTTTTTAGATGTAAATAAATAATATCCACATCTTTTAAGAACGTTGACCACAACAACACCTTCATGCTACTTAGCTGGGTATTCTATTTTTGTTAGTTTTAGTTAGTTTTAATTGACTCTTTATTTCATTTTAAGTACAAAGTAACAATTTGTTATATATTCAACAAAAGCTTATCTTAAGTCATCATGGTTTGGCCTATGGCCGTCTACCAGACTGACATTTTGAAATATACAAATAATATTTATAGTGGCAATGGTTAAAACAAAATTATAGCAAATAACAATTTTAGGGATCTAGAAATCTTCGTTTACTATACAATTTCTATATCGAAGCGCAGCAACAACATACGAGTAAAGTGCATCCCATCCAACGGATCCGTTTAGTATGTCAAGCAGCTCAGTATCATTCAGACTTTGTTTACCAAAGTGTCTGCTCCTAAACTCATTTAAAATTGGACAAATTGCGATGAAATGCTTTATGTCTTCACGTTCGTTGCGATTGCACAGACTGCAGAGTATTGGCAGGTCAGGACGGTGGGGAATAAAATTGAGAGGGAGAAGTTCTCCTCGCGTTTTGAATATAATACTAATCTTATGTAATTGGTTCGAGTTGAGGAAATATGTATTGAGTCTATTGTCAAAAATCAACCGACTGTAGTAGCTTCTAAAGGTTGACTCTCGTGCCTCAGATAAGTATCTGTCATAGAGCGCTTTTCCAAATCGTTCTAATAATGCGTTGAACTTTTTCTGGAGCAAAACGGGTTGTTCATTTTGATTGACCGTTAGCGTTGAGTTACAGAAAGCCGCATGATTTCTCCACTCTGTTGGCATACTTCCTGATGTTCTAATGGTGTTTTTCAGTATCATTTTTGGCAATCTCTCATCTGACATTTCGAAAATTTTAACGATGTAGTTAAAATGTAGATATAATGTTTCCATAAACATTGGGGCGACTCCTGTCTCAAGATACAGCATGTAGTTTGGTGTATTATTTGGAAGGCAAAATATTCTTTTGATGAAGTATCGGAGACATTTTTCAACTAGTTCGAAAGAGTTGTATCCCCATACCTGGGAGCCATATAGAAGGATAGCTGACGCTGTAGATCGAAAAAGTTTTTGCTTAGCACTATGCTCAATACATCTATTTTTGAAACAGCGTTCCCAAACTGCTGAAATTCCACGCTTTGCTTCTTTCAACTTTCCTTCTAGATGTTTTTTCATGTTAAGATTCGAAGTAAATAAAACCCCGAGATATTTATATTCTCGCACTATTTCTACCGTTTCTCCATTATAAGACCAGTTTTCATTTCTAGCATTTCTGCCACCACCACCTCTGAATATCATTACCTTCGATTTCGATAAGTTGACTTGTAGGTTCCAACATTTGCAATAGTCCTTCAATTTGTTCATCATAAGTTGTAAGCCATCTACTCTTTCCGAGAAGAAAACTATATCATCTGCATACATTAGGGCTGGTATTTTGATTCCTCCTAACGTGATACCACCGCCAACAGCATCTGTTATGTCGTTTATATATAGGACAAATAGCAAAGCACTTAGGATACATCCTTGTTTGAGTCCCATTTCTGTTCTAAATTCATCGGAGATAGATTTTCCGTCCCACACATAAGCTGTGTTGTTGGTGTACAGTGCTCTTAGCGTATTTATTATTTTGCTTGACAAACCAATCGTGGATAACTTATAGAAGAGGTGATCACGGGTGACGGAGTCAAAGGCTGCACGGAAATCAACGAAAAACACATACAGTTTTTTCTTTTTCTGAAGATAATAGTCAACTATGTTGTATAGTGAAAAAATATGGTCGATCGTTGAGTAGCTCCTCCTGAAGCCGGCCTGGAACTCTGACAAAATTCTTTTTCTTCGAACCCAATCCGACAATCTATTTTCAATAATCCCAGCAAACAGTTTTGCGATGGTGTTTAAGAAAGCAATTCCTCTATAATTAGCTGGATCTTCAGCGTTTCCTTTCTTGAAGAGTGGGAAAATAATGGACTTCTTAAATTCATCAGGAATTATTGAGTTTTGGAAGATTCGGTTAAATTCATTTGTTAGTAGGGCGATGTACTCATCAGTGGCATTTTTGTAGAATTCATACGGAATTCGGTCATCTCCTGGTGCTTTGTTTGATTTGCAGTTTTCAATGATATTTTTAACTTCAGCTATCGAAAAAGGTGCATCAAGGAAGTCGTCCATCACAAGTGGGGCCGCGTGCAGGAACAGAGGTGAAAATAATGTTGTGTTAAGGAGGGACTTAAAGTGATCCTGAAGACTTTGTGCATCCAAATTAAGAGAGATGATATTCGTTGATTCATTTAATGTTTTAACAGCTTTCCAGAACTGAACAGAGTTACTAGCTTTATTTATAGCCATTACTGTCTTTTGTTCAAAAGATGATTTTTTGGCGAGACAAATTCTTTTGTATTGGGTGTTTGCATCAGCATAGAGTTTTCTGAAGATCGGTAGGTTGTGAGATCGGAAGAGCTTCAGGAAACTGAAAGACGTCTCCCCAGCTTTTGCGCACTCCGAGTCGAACCACTTCTGTTTAAAAATGATTTTCTTTTCCGTTTGTTGAATTTGAGGGTTAGAATCTTTTATAATTGTTATAAGAACCTTAGACTCAAAGCTTACATTAAGTTCATGAAGCTTACGTATTTCGTTATTTAAGCTGGTTTGGAACTGTTGTTTATTTCTTTCGTTCCAGAATAATTTTGGAATGAGGTTAAGACGTTTAGTTCCGGCTGGAGTTAGATTTTGGGAAGATTCAAACATAACTTCTAGCGGCATATGGTCTGAAAATGTTTCAGTACCTACTCTAAAATCTTTCACGGCCAGATATAAAACAAAGGTCTATTGTTGAGTTAGCTGTACCTCTTATGAACGTAAATTCACCCTCAGAATCACCTGTGCAGCTGCCATTCAGTATGTGGCAGTTGTATGCATCGGCAAGATCCAAAATTTGTTCACCTTTCTTGTCACATACAGCATCTTTTGATTTGCGAACAGTATTAAAGAAGGGCAACTGGTAGTTAAAAAAGTTGTTTTGGGATATGCCAACCCTTCCATTGAAGTCTCCAATAAGCATTAAGTTTGATGAATCTACTTCCTGCAGCGTTTCGCTTAATTTACTAAAGTCAGACTGCCAGTTGCTACAATTTATGTAAACAGGAACCAAGCACAACATATCTTTACCAAGTCTTATATCAAATAGGTATGATTCGGACACTCTTTTAACTCTTATTATATCAGTTAGATTTTTACGATAGCCAAATAATAAACCTCCACTTCCTCGACCATATATTTTTGTTTACTTTATTGAGTTTTACAAAGAAGAAAAGCAAAATTGAACAAATGAAACTGTACACCATTGTGGACTTCTGGCTCACCTCAGTGGGTCAAAAGTACACAATGAATGGGTCATAAGTCCACAGGAATTTTGTGTGGACTTCTGACCCACTTGGGTGGGTCAGAAGTCCATAATGAATTTATGGACTTTTGACCCACCCAAGTGGGTCATAAGTCCATTGTGGACTTATGACCTGTGGACTTATGACCCTGCGCCTACAATAACTTCCTCTGGGAAGTTAAAAAGCAAAATAAAAAAAAAACAATAATCTTGCATGTATTTTGTATTGCGTTGAAGGATTACATTGCAATAAAAAAAAAGTAGATTCAAGAACAAAAGCCAATAAAGTAGATTTGATGTGTTTTAATTTTTTTTTTTTTTTGTAAATGGGCAATATTCTTAGTTAAAATACATCAATGGCAAAATGCGAAATCCTTGTCCAAAAACTTGAAAGATATAAAAGAGTTTATTGTTGCCGTTATTTTTTCTTAAAAAAACATTGTTTTTTTTTAATGCTTGTAAATGAATTTAAAAGTTGTTTATGAAATTGGACGTTACTCTTCTAAGAGCCGATTTTTCAATCGTCAGATAAACAAGCAGATAATGTTTATTCGACAAATAAAAAAATATTGGATTTTTCAATCGTCAGATAGACTTTATCTGACGAAAAACGCTGTTATTTATTCGACCGATGAATACTCAGATAAGTTTATTTCCAGTTTGTTATTTTTATTTTTGTTCGATGATTGAAAAATCGGCTCTAAATCGTTAAATTAAAACTAAATAAATAAATAAATACAAACAAAAATATTTGTGAACTAAAATTAGAGACTCGTATGATCTCAAAAGCTTAAATGTGCAGCAAGCACATAGCTTCGAATGATTTGTCAAACACAGAATGTCAATTAATGTCTCATCGAATTATACTCCTATCTAAAAAAGGATATCCCATTCAAATCAGAATCTTACTTCCAAGACTTGCAACTTGAATGAATCAAGTAAAACTGACACACATTTTCACTAAACATGTTGAAATGACGCAAATTTAACATTTGATGCCAGGCGAAGCTGTACTTGCTTTTTTTACTCCAAACTACCAGCCAACACATTGCATAGCCATTGTTGTTCGTTGCAAAACGCAATGTTTACAAGCCAAGAGTTTCGAAACACCTGTCGCTTGGCGTTACCACGCACACTAGCACGCCTTCAGTAGTGTATACTGCACCTTCGCACAAATTTCGTACAGCCACAGCAACCAGCCCCTACATTAGTTTCCTTAGTCCTTTCTTAAGCAAGCACAAATAACATCCTTTGTGCATTTCAAAATATCGAAGGCAACGCAACAACATATTTATAAACAAAGGAAATGACAGATGCACCTGTAAAACAAAACAAAACAACAGACCTAAATGTTGATGGTAGGTACAGTCTCATGAGGAAGACTCGAGTTAATTATGATCAAAAGTGAGGTCAACTCACTCATTCACTTAAAGAAGGACCAAGTGAAGCTAATGCAGTGTTTAATAGTGGCATCAACAGGAACAGCACGTGTCGATTTCTCCTTAATAAACGACAGCTAGGGCTTACCAAAGGTGTAGATGTAATCATCATTTGTGCCACCTGGGAGCAACGGAGCGCTGGCATGAAAATATCCATCTGGCTGGATTGCTTACTGGGGGAAAGAATTAAATCCGGATGCGTTTTATGATTTTCTTCAATAACTCAAATTTGTTTCAAATGAAACTGAAGGAAACTTCAGTTGGAAATTAAGAAAACCAGCGAGGCAGCGACCCGTATGCAAGGAAAATGAATTCGCCATTAAAATCATTAACAGCTTCAAAGAATAAAACGAAGCCAAGCAACAGGGCTGCACATTTAATTCAAATTTACCTACTTTTTTATTCATCAGCTAGTTTTTATTGGTTTTTGACAATTTTAATAATTATTATATTCGAGCTCATGTCAAGAAAAACAAATATTTTTTGTTGTTTTGTTGTTTGGGGTCAATTTCGTTGCATTTAATTTTTATCACAAAAATCCATGAACTTTGTTAATAGAGACATATTTCCAAGATGTGGGTGTTAATTTTTTTTTTATTTAATAAATGTGTTGAACTCACGGAAGATATTTAACATAATTCTTTTGGTACCCAAACAGTTTATAAGAGGAGGGAGGTTTAATTAGAACATTTGTTTCAATATATTATTAATTTACCTTACTTTCTTCTGAATTATGAAATAATTGTGGATGAAACGAATGAAATTAAAGAAATCATCCTCCCTTGTTGAGTGTTAATGGAAACTTATAGTTTGTATGTCAATAAAATTTTGGTTCTTAACAGTAATAACAATAAGTATAAGAGTGTGGGAAATAGGAAATCCTTCGCCAAAAAGACTATGAGAAAAATGACGAATTGTGTTCCATTATACCTATTAATATCAACTTAAGGCCATTATCTCAGCTTGAACTATTTTTCGTCCTGAAAAGCGCTTTTCTAAACAATAGAAAAGAAAAATGTACAGCGTTTATATACCTAAACAATGTTTTTTTCTCTTTATTTAAAAATGTTGTTAAATAAACGCAATCAAAGTGTTCGCCATGTAGCATGGATAATCTGGAATATTGACTGATTTCACAAAAAAGCAATTGCTTAAGGTAGCCTTAAACGACAAACACGTTTGCCGAACATGCTCGTTTGCGTTATTCCCTACACGGCAAACACATAATTGGCGAACATCATTTCGTGTTGATTCTTGAAAGTGCGAGGATGTGTCAAAAAGAGAAGCAAGTCATTGCGCTTATGGTTATCTCATAGACAAAATGAGATTTGTTCGCGAACATCTCCCTATATATGGCAAACAACGAAACGGACGAATACGAGAAAATCGAAATTTTTTGCCAACAGCGAATAGTTTGCAAACCATCCCCAACACGACGAATTTATAGTGCGCAATAGCATGTTCGGAAACATGTTTGCATTTTTTTTTTACATTTTATCTTTATTTGAACTAATATTTATATACATATCGTCGCTTGGATAAATGTTTGTCGTATGTGAAAAATTGGGTTTTTGAGGTTTAAATGCAGTTTTGGTAATAGGATTTTTTGCCTACAATTCTGTAAAATTCGTTTTATTTTATATTTGGCTTAGTTCCCGAGATATTCAGTGTTCTTTTTGTCGTATCTCCAAGGTCACTAACGATTTGAGTCATTTTTTTGTCTGTATGTGTAAGAAAAAGCTGCACATACGACAAATTTTAAACATACGACAATTTTTCCCATACAAAACCGGTTTTTCGTCGATTCATATGTGCCTTTTCTTTGAACACATACGACAATAATTTACTGAACACTGAAGTCTACGTGTACGTTTGTCGTATCCGTATGTCCCATAACAATTAACACAGTCATGTGTTATTTTTGGTCTCAGTTGCAATCATGATGTCAAAAGAGTCGGACGTCCGAGTCTTCTGCTCCGAGTATGTCGGAAGAAATTTGTGCGTAATGACTATGTTTTAAAACTTTTAATTGGTTTCTTAATTTTTTGGCATGAGTGGCGAAATATTAGGTGAGCACTTTTCAACTGACGATGAAGTCAATGATCCGTCTTACCAACCTTCAACAGCAGACAAAACGAATTCCTTAAAAAAATTGTATGAGTATGCAAATGAATTGATTTTGCCAACTCCAGATTCGAATGAAATCCAAATTCGAAATCTGCCATCTGTTTATAGCAGTTCATGTAAGTTTCTGAATTTTCGTTAGTATCAAATCAAAGGTAGCAATTTAGTTTCAATAGCAAGCAGTGTATTATTTCATCTTTCACGGGTACTGCCTCTTGCGAAGACCTGACAAATCTTCCAAGAGTATCAATCTGTCACGAAAAAGTGCTTCTCAACTTTGCCGTTCGGAATCGGCGTTAAATTGTAGGTCCCCTCAATTCTTCACACGCAATTAGAGAATTGTTGATGAGAGTAAGCCACATAGGCCTTGGTTCTTCAAGAGCTGTCGCGCCACTCTATTTATTTATTCTATGCAGTGTAACACCAACAACTTGCAGAAAAAGAAAGAGGAACCCATCGTTATGGAAACAAAATTTAAGAGGGTCTTCGTGATCAGGGTCTTCCTTATAATGGAAAAAATGGCATAAAAAGACCTGCTAGAGCGTCTTTTTTCAACTTCATTAATGTCGTTTTGTCGTATGTACAAGACTATTCCGTTCAAACATTTGATAAATTTTTGTCGCATGTTTAAAAATTTTGTCGTATGTGTTTGGGAAACTAGCAGACTTGGTGAAATAGTCACATACGAAAAGGGCATTTTGAGCAAAATTGGCTCTAAATTGTTCCTTAACAACTATTTCGATTTTACAATACAATTTTCAAGAACATCTGACGTAGGGTTTTTGAGAAAAAATTCTGAACTTTGATGTCGTTTTCCCAAAAGTAGCCAAATGTAACATACGACAAACATTTATCCAAGCGACGATATTTACAATTTATTGAATAATTACTTAAGGTAATATTTTATTTTTAATTTGTTGGCACAGAAGGGGCCTAACTATATACAATGTTTGTTTTCTAAATTTAAGGTTTACAAAAATATCAATGAATAAAAGATAAAAAATACATGAAATAAAAAATCTCGGGATGTTCAGTCCTGGTTGTCCATGTGTTTTGGGCTACCTTTATATAGAATAATTTGAACGAAGAATTTCAATGCTTCGTTCTCCATGATTTGATGTCTCCTAAGATTTCTGTTTTTCAAAAAGGGTGTGGCCTAATTCAGGTCTATTCGAAAAATCGAGAAAGGTACCAGATTTGGATCTCCTTAATTCTCATAACGTTGAGTAACGAAAAGGATTAAATTGTGATGAAAAAAGTTAATGTATTGTTTGCGGTCAAATTACATTTGGCAAAAGAACTGCGGGAAAGTAGTTTGTAGTCAAATGGCTTGCAGTCTTTTAGTTAACGAGAGTTTGGTTTTCGGTTTTTCGACTCCAACCCAAATAATTTGACAATTTGATCTCGAATAAAACCATATAATCATTGACACTTCCGTGATAGGTACCCTTACTCCTAAGAAACAAGCATAGGCTTAAAATTAAAATATTTCTTGCTTTGAGCATTTGGTTTGGCAAATACATTGGCTACTCCAAATTTGATGAACTTTGAAAAAGAACTAAAATCTTTATTGTAATTATTTTTTTTTTGACTACCTGCTTTTTATTCAATCCAAACTCATCCATCCGACGGGCCATCTGTAAATTAAACATTTTCAATCAGCGAAACATGATTTAATTTCTGAAGTCTGAATTAACTGGCTTGAAACCACAACAGTTGAACTAAACTAAGAAAAATACGTTAAAAATTCCGCTGCAAAACAATATTTTTCGTTGCGATGTAAAACAAAACATTTGTATTCCACTCTGCCCAAATTTTATTCATCCATGAACAACGGATTTATTGATGTTTCTCCACACAAAACCACCCAATCACCAATTCTAATTGCAAACCATTTAAAAACAAATTCCACCAATCACGTTTATCATTCTTTTTTATGGTCGTATAAATTTGGCGGTTGTGGTACAGTGCGCCATTCAAAAATTGTAAAACAAAAACATCCTGTTGTTCTAAAATCTTGAATATGGACTTTCATTCTATCTTAACTTTGAAAATTCTCAACACAAAGCATCGTAAATTACAATTCTGTCAGTCAAATTCAAAACGTGCTTAGCAAAGAAACAAAAAAAAAACCAAACACAAGAAGAAGCTCGTTCAAAAATTATTCACGAAAAATGAAATTAAGAAAAAATTCCATCGAAATTTCTTACGATGATGGACATTAAATTTTTAACAATTGCAAACGGTCGATTCTTCTTTGACCAACTCCAATTTCAATTCTAACTCAATCCGTAAGCAACGATCAACCTGCGCGGTCATTGATCACTTTGCGCGGCGGATGCCATGCCACCGCCCGCGTCGTGATCGTCGTCGTTGATCGTCATATCGCCAGCATAATCAGCTCCAACTCCACTGATCGTTATGACAGACATGGCTGGGTCTTGTGTACGTTTTTGAGTGTGCCTTAAGCTCCAGCGTCTGCAGTGCATGTGGATATGTCTGCGAATGTGCCATTCATTCATAAATGCTGGTTCTTCAATTCCTGGAATTGCCAAATTCGCCCCATTCTCATATCCTCATCAGCATCACAAAGGAGAACGAACAATCAAAACGAAAAATATAACAAAAAATCGTGCAAAAAAGAACAAGAACAAAAAGATAAATGATTGAAAGGATCGCCTAAATGCAAATTGCAATGATCGGTACCCGTTTGAAGTGGCCAAGGAGAGCAATTGAAGTTTTTGCAACACTTACAACTGACTGCGCTTCCCGGCTATAATCCCATAATCGATGCATCAATTCGGGGAGGCGTTGCGTTGGTCAGTAGGTCGGTCGCGGTCGGTTTGGGCAGCAGCACGCAATTCAATAACCAAATCGCTGCAATGACCATAAAAATGCGCTTACAAGCGAACTAACTTCAGCTTGAGATGTGTTTTAAGGGCGGACGCGTCGTCAGTGGTGGCTATATAGTATAGTGTTGCCTGTTACGGCGGCGCGGCGGATGTACAGTCAAGTGGCATCTCATCTTCTCTGGCATTAACCACTACCGCTTCGTTTCGTCATTATCGTGTTCGCCGCCATCCCACCGATCATCGGTAGATCGAACTGACTGGCAATGTCATTAAAACTAAAGCTTACATTCGTTCGTCGCGTTCATGTTGGCCTCGCTCTTCGCATCTTCATAATGCATCGTCCAAAGCAATGCCGCACAGCCACCACCGCCACTGTTTCAATTTTGTTGCACTGACCGACACTGCGAAAACGTTCGGTCGGCTGACCAGTGGAAACCCCAACCAGATCGAAGGAGCACTTTAATTCGCGAAACAGAACAGAAAGGGTGATGGGCCAACCAAATTTTCGGTTAGTCACAATCACAAAAGGAAATTGAGAGCGAGCGGCATTCGCTTTAATCAATGACAAGGGAGGCGCCAAACATTAATTTAACTGCTGTAAGAGTTTTCTCCTTACAAGCTTGCGGTGAAGTGTGAAGTTTTTGTTCAACCTATTAGCGATACATAATAATGTAAGTACCACATTATGAAATTGTGGTAATCCAATTAGGTTATTATAATTTTTTATTTTCTTTGGTAAAAGCGGCGAAGATAATTTAAAGTGAAATTATTGCTACTTTTAAAAATCAATTTCATCAAAATCCGTTCAGTGGAGTAAGAAGTATGAAGTATACAGGGTGATTCACGAGCGTTGTGCCAAAAAGCTAGAGCGTGTAGGTTGAGTTGAGACAAGAAAAAAATCGTATGGGAGGGGGGGGTCTATTCCCCCCCGTTTAGCCGGGAGGGGCAATTTTCTGAAAAATTGACTTATTTTGTAAAAAAAAATATTAAAAATCTACGGCTTAGTTTACAACACCGTGCTATACCTTTCTGAAAAGCTTAAAACTTCTTCTTTCACTTTGTCTTTAAAATAAATTGTTTTAACGAACAGTTTAAAAAAAATAAATTTTCAAACTCAAAGTTTTCAAAAAAAAAGCCAAAAAAAATTTTTTGAACTAATTTTTTTCAAAATTTTATGTAATTAAGTACTAATTTTGTTTTAAAATTTCAATGTCTTTGTTAATTTTTAGTCAAAAACAGAAAACCGGATGCAAAAATGTCTTTTTGTTTTTGAGATATTAAAAAAAAACCAAAACCACTTTTTTTCTAAGAAAATCTTTGTTTTTATTCTTACCTATCTGGACTTTTAGTATAATTTACTAGTTTAATTTATAAATTTAATTTTTTGTAATTGGAGTTTTATGAGGACTCAATAAAGTAGAAAAGTATTGGATTTTCCCTGGATTAATCATTTTGTTCATTGAAAACGTCTGCCATTGACCTTTCACTTCTAGCTCTCCGTGCTCTCGTCGGCGGATTCTTGAAAACATGCTACGACTTGGGCGCCATCTATTGGGATATCTTTCAGCGTAGAGTCTGTTGGCTTCCCGATCTCGACAACAAGTTAAACCGTAGCAGAAGTTCCTGTCCGCTAACTCTTCTCGAACATATGAGTTTGTTATTGTTATGTGTTGATGAATTAATATTTTAATTGTTAATGGTTGTTAAGTAAATATGCGGTGCCTTTTATTAACCTTTAGGTTGTTAATTGTTTTTTCATTCAAGAAAAATTGCGGTTTAATTATCTTAAGCCCCCAGCAGGTAGAACCCTTCGCCGGCGAGTGGCCGCAGCCCCAGGTATAGTAAGAAAAAATTGCAGATCAGTTTTCAGACGTTTTCAATGAACAAAATGATTAATCCAGGGAAAATCCAATACTTTTCTACTTTATTGAGTCCTCATTAAACTCCAATTACAAAAAAATAAATTTATAAATTAAACTAGTAAATTATACTAAAAGTCCAGATAGGTAAGAATAAAAACAAAGATTTTCTTAGAAAAAAAGTGGTTTTGGTTTTTTTTTAATATCTCAAAAACAAAAAGACATTTTTGCATCCGGTTTTCTGTTTTTGACTAAAAATTAACAAAGACATTGAAATTTTAAAACAAAATTAGTACCTAATTACATAAAATTTTGAAAAAAATTAGTTCAAAAATTTTTTTTTGGCTTTTTTTTTGAAAATTTTGGGTTTGAAAATTTATTTTTTTAAAACTATTCGTTAAAACAATTTATTTTAAAAACAAAGTGAAAGAAGAAGTTTTTAGCTTTTCAGAAAGGTATAGCACGGTGTTGTAAACTAAGCCGTTGATTTTTAATATTTTTTTTTACAAAATAAGTCAATTTTTCAGAAAATTGCCCCTCCCGGCTAAACGGGGGGGAATAGACCCCCCCCTCCCATACGATTTTTTTCTTGTCTCAACTCAACCTTCACGCTCTAGCTTTTTGGCACAACGCTCGTGAATCACCCTGTATATCAACGCAATTACGAGTCGAAACATTATTCATAAGGGATACGAAAGTATTTTGATATTCTGAATAGTGCACAACATGGAATACAATGTTCAATGTTGGTAAACAATTGTGTTTTTTTTTCTCTTTTGCAAAAACTAAACTAGCTCAAGCCCAATAAATAGAGGTCGTCCACCATAAAAGACAGTCCCATTGCAAATTTATGTACGCACAAAGTCCGATAGCGTGAGTAAGAAGTTCGATGTTCGTCTAATTTTTATGCTCCAACAGTATAGTTCGAGAGTGAATGTTTTATTTTTTTTATTAAAGACATGAACCCAGACAGAAGTTTTAAATGTTTTCAGACTTTTGAGACATAACTTCTCAGACTATTAGATTCGCCACATCATTTCAAATATATACAAAAACGCAGTAAATGTAAATAATTGACAATATATAAGACGCGGTATGACCCATCGCATTAAATGGATTCGCGATTATTTATTTGAAATTTGTGATGCAAATATGAACAGCAAAATAAGAACGGACAAAGCCCTTCAACGCTGGCCTGGATAGTTTATATGTTATTGTTTTGTTCTGGCTTTTAAAATTTAGGTTGGTTTTGATTTAAATAGAATATGCTCCAAAAAGGATTGGAAATGGTGTTTCTGTATCATTTGATGAATATTGTTAATGATGAGGACGACCTATGGGCACTACTTAGAGTGTAAAGTATTGCATTAAGAAAAAAAAAAAAATAAAACAAGGTTTGTAATAAAAAATACAGTGAAAAACAGATCTGGTAGTTGTGATTGTCTGTTTTTTTGTTTTGTTTTTATTAATCAATGGCTTTTTAATGTTCAACGTTAGCTCTTAAATCACTCAATTGAACGCCATTACATAATATGAGAAAACAGGAAAACTAAAATTAAATTTATTTTGGGTTTAATTTACACACTAGGAGTGGATTGGCTTATACGTTATACCCAATGTTTTTACATGGAAGAATTGAGACATTGTCCAAGAGAATCATTGGTCTCAAGAAAGTTGGAACAAAATTTAGGACTTCAATTTTCATTTTTCGAAAAAGTAACACATATTTTAAAGTTTTGTATCTCGAATAGTTCAAAAAAAATTTGTGTACCCGCTTTTTGAACACATTTAATTGAATGAGTTCCTATTACAGAAGCTGTCCCACTATGTGCAACTATTATATAAACGGAATAGAGCGTCCTGACAGATTTCACAAAAAAAAAATTGCTTTTATAGAATTACTAGCTGGTACCTGCGGCTTTGTCCGCGTTAGGTTAAAGTTTACTTATTATTTTGATATGGTGTTGTACAATGTACAGCATATAGGGTGAAACAATGAAAAGATTCTGGGCATTGGACACCCGAGTTATATCAAATGAAACACCGGTTGTATTTTAATGTATTTTTATTCACGGTCAAGAAAAGACTGATATCTTAATCGTAAACAATAACCTACTTAGACTCTAAGCAGCAGACACTCAGGTCAATGCATTCAATTTCCTATGGCCTTCGGATACTTAGATTTTCCCATAGGAAAGTAATGCATTGACTGTCTACTGGTTCGGGTTACGAAGCAACACAAATGTTCCGTCGTCAAGTTTGCTGACTTGCATTTGTGTAACTTCACCCCCCTTTGATTCAGAATTCTCCTGAATTTTGTTTTCTATATTTTTTATTATTATTTTAACATTTTTATTCTTCTTATGTATTATAAAAAACAATGTTCCGATTATAACTATGGCTACACATATAATACAAATAGAGATAGAGCTCATTATATAGTTGTTATTCTTATGGTAATATAATTCATTAATGTGTTTAAGATTTTCAATTTGGTATATCTGTAACATTTTTTCAAAATTTAATTTTTCTTTGATAGTAAGGTTTTGATTCTCTTCATAAGAAAATGTATGTATAAATTCCATGTTAAAGTTTGATATTGAAACGTTTCTGATATTAATTGTACAGTTATTGATGTTGATTATGAAATTTCCACTTAATTCTAAATGTCTGTCGTCACATCCATTAAATACCATTTCTTTTTTAAGGTTTTTACATATAATTAGATTATCTTCAACATTTTCAATCGAAATTTTATTATTTTCTTTAAAGTTACAAATTCCTTCTAATAAACAATTATCAACTTTTTTCAAATCTTTCAAATAAATATTGTTAATATTATATTGATATTTTGTTCCGTTAAATTCAACAAACTCAAAAGCCTTTATATCGATTTCTTTAAAATTTTTATTGGGCATTGGAACCATCATTCTTAATTTAGTTTGAATATAATGTTTTGGTAATTTAATAGCTAAAATTAATTGTGTCCCATTCAAATGAAATGCTCCTATTTTGGCATATTTTAATTTATAAAAATCTAGATCGGAATCAATTATTTCTTTACCTGATAAAATACTTGGATGTAAAATACCTTGTTTTGCGGATGCTATGTTGTCTAAAATGTTGTCAATTTTATCCTCAAGGATTTTCAATTTTAAGAGTTGGTCTGTTTTCAAAACTTTAAGGGTTAAATCATTTTGCATTTCTACTTCATTATTGTATGCTTCAGATATATATTTCCTGTCTTCTTCTATGGTTTCTTTAAAATTATTTATGTTATTCATAATTTGCCTATTAATTTCTATTTGTTTATTTAAGTTTTCAATTGCATTTCTATTATTTGCGTCTGTAATTTTAAAATGTTCTATTATGTCTTGCCTATCGTCATCGTCCATGGTTCCAAATAACCACTTATGACCAGTTCCAATAAAGTTTGCAAGACCTCTTCTTTGTCGCTTTTGTTGGAATGAGGATGAGATAGTTCTGACTTTCGATTTTATATTAATTATCTCGTTTATTATTGGCAAATTATTTTCTATTTTAAGTTTTCGAAAATTATGTTCAATAGCTTCAACTGCCGCTGCTATTTCTCCTGTGTCAATAATGTGGACAATAGTTTGGGTGTTTTTTATGAGCTCAACATTTCCACGGTTAAGGATGGTATAACCTTGGTCAGTTTGAATTTGTGTGATTAGAAGTGCTGGCTCCGCTACTGTTGTTGTCAGAGTTATTGTCCACAGCATTATTATCCACATTAGAACCTGCAAATTTATTAGGTCTTTTAACTGTTGTTGGGTGAACATTATTTAATTTATTTTTTCTGAAGTAAGGTTCATTTTTATGGCGTAAATGTTTATAATTTCTTATAAAACCTTCACTTCTCTCTTCCTGATAATCTTCTCTATCTAAATTTCTTTTATGAATGATTTGTTTCTTATTTTTATTAGCTTTATCAATTAAAATTGCTGCTTCTGTATTAACTGCTTTGTTTGGACTCATTCCTAAAGTTGAGTGATGCCTATTATTATAAATTTTAACTGCCTTATGCATTTTTTGATTGGTAGTAATGTCTTTATTTTTGATTGTCAGTAAAATTTCAAGAAGCGTTGAATGAAAACGTTCTATGTCAGAATTTCCAGTGTGAGAATTCGGCTTGGTAAAGTGGAATGTCACTCCTTCTTCTCTGAAAAATTCCTGAAGGTTTTCTGACTTAAATTCATTATCACAAACTATTTTCGTTGGATTACCAAACTTAGTAAACTGTTCTTCGATACATTCTAATTTATTGACCCAATTCTTGCTATTTAAGTTGTAAATGTAAGCTTTTTTCGTAAGCTTATCCAGAAACGTTAGATAAAAAAGCTTATTAAAATGATAAATATCCATATGTAATATTTCATTAGCTTTCGTTGGAGTTTCGGAAAATTTAAATTTTGGTTTAATAGGTTTTCTATCATATTTGCCTTCTTGACATGTTTGACAGTTTCCTATAACCTTTGATATTTGTCTTACCAGTCCTGGGAAATAAACTTTATTTTTCAAAGTTTTGTATGTTTCAATAATTCCAGAATGACTACTTTCTTTGATATGATATAAAGAAATTTGCTTTAAAAGGTCTGCTTCATTTTCTACCTCGAGAGCTCTAAGTGTGCACTTAACAAATGTCAGTTTTTTATCATCCTTAAAAAGTTTTATTAAACATTGTTGAATTTTATTATACTCATGGTACGATAACTCTGTATAAATTCCTATTTTCCCTTTTATAAGAGTTCGTTTAAAGAGATCTTCCCAGTATAACTGATTTTTAGTCATATCTACATGGATGATTCTCCTACCATGACTTACTTCGACTTCGTCCGAAACATTATTTGATAAAATTATTTGAGTTCTATATTTATTAACTATTTCCTCTTTTATAGGGAAATGATCCAACTGTTGTTCTGGTGCTGAATGGACAGTTGCCATGTTTGAGTCCGATTCACCGTCTATTTGGTCAACATCCTTAATGCGGCTCAAAAAATCTGCTACTTTATTGTCTTGCCCCCTTAAGTAATCTATTTCGTAATTAAATTCGGACAATTTAAGTAACCATCTCTGATTTCTTGCCGAAAATTCTTTGCCGTTGTATTTTTTATTAAGATACTTAATAGGTTGATGATCTGTGACTATTTTGAATTTATTTCCCCAGAGGTAGGGCCTAAAATATGTCACTGACCAGACAATAGCAAGGAATTCTTTGTCTGTGGGTGAATACTTCTTTTCATGATCATTCAAAGATCTCGAAGCATAGCAAACAGGTTGCCCTTCTTGAGTCAGCACTGCACCAATAGCAAAGTTGGAAGCGTCAGTAAATAAAGTAAAAGGTTTTTGAAAATTAGGAAATCTTAATATAGGATAGCTTGTGATATTTCTTTTCAACGTTTCAAATGCTTGTATATATTCTGGGTCTCTTGAGTTGATTTTTGCATTTTTTTTTAAATACTTAATCATCGGATATGCAATTTTTGAATAATTTTTTACAAATTTTCGATAAAATCCTGTTATACCCAGAAATGATCTGAGTTCTTTTTCTGATGATGGCAGTTTGTAATCCATAATACATTTGACTTTTTCTGGGTTAGGTTTCATACCTTCATCAGTTAAGATATGCCCTAAAAATTCTGTATCTTTTTGAAGGAAAGTGCATTTGTCAAACTGGACCTTGAGGTTATGTTTGGCAAGTGTACTAAAGATTGTGGTGATGGCAATCATATGTTCTTCTAGACTAGTGGAAAATATAAGAATATCATCAAGATAGACTACACAGATCTTATTTATGTGTTCCCTTAGTATTTCATTCATAAGCCTCTGAAACGTCGCTGGGGCGTTTTTGAGACCAAAAGGCATCCGAGTAAACTCATATAAACCATTTGGAGTAACAAATGCAGTTTTATGAATGTCCTCGGGACGCATTTTTATTTGGTAATAGCCTTTAGCCAAATCCAAAGTCGTAAAATACTGGGCTCTCCCTAACTTGTCTAATATACTATCTATATTAGGCAGAGGGTACTTGTCATCAATTGTGATTTCATTTAATTTCCTATAGTCTACACAAAGCCTGAACTTCTGTTCACCTGATCTTCCAATCTTTTTCGGGACAACAACAATAGGAGAAGAGTATCTACTGTTAGATTTTCGAACAATACCCTGTTTTTCCATCTCCAAAATTTGTTTACGAACTTCCTCTTCATGTTTTGGTGGTAATCTATAAACTCTAGAATTTATTTGCTGATCCGTTGTTGTTTTAATTTCATGCATTATAGATTTTGTATTTGTTAGTTGATCACCCTCTTTGAAAATCAAACTTTGAAATTGTTTTAGAATTTCACTAACTTTTTCTTTTTCTTGTGAGTTTAGATGTGAAAGATCCACATTGTTTGCAGTTTCACTTGAGAGTTCGTATAGGTCAGTGTTTGATGTTTCCTCGGTATATAATTTTAGTTTTGCTGTGTTACATAACTCTATTAGTTTTCTTTTCATATCAATTTGAATAAAATTCCTACTAATAATATCCATTCCAACGAGAAAATCATAGTCTTTGTTTTTTAAATTCATTTTATGCCATTTTAATTTGCTTTGTATACCCATTCTGAATTCTTTTGGCACGTCAGTAACAACAATTTGTATTAATTCTTTTGATTTGTTGTTAATTGTGTTCAAAAAAATTGATTTCGTTTCTAATATAGGAAACTGGCTACAATCAACTCTGGATGAGTTGATTAAACTAACTGTAGATCCAGTGTCTATCAACGCCCTATATTTCTTACCACTTATTGAGAAGTTGCAAAATAATTTATGTCCAAGGCTTCGTTCCGAAAATCCGTAATTGGATCTGTATTATTTATTTCTTCAGACTCTTCTATCCTCGAACTACTAGGTTCAATACCACTGCTTAAATAGTCTACATCCATCGGTTGTGTATTTTGGCTACTATTTCTGGCCTGACCTGACGGATTAAAAACTTGATTACTATTTTGTCTAGTTTGTCCAGATCTATTGTTGTTTTGTCTAGTCTGTCCAGATTTATTATTTGAAGAATGTTTTGTTTGCCCTGAACTGTTTGGAGTTATGTTATCAAATTGAGTTCCCTGATGTGAATTTGTTTCTACCCTATTTTGGCTAGTTCTATATATTTTTTTTAAATTCCACTCACTATCTGGAATATATGATCTTAATACGTCTAAAATAGAATTTAAATCGAAATTATTTCTAATTTCCCTAGATAACTGACCTACAGTAAGGTCTTTAATTTTGGCCACCAATAACTGCTTACAAGAATTTACTATTTCAGTTTGGTTGGGCTCATAGATTGCATAGTCATGACACTCTTTTAAGATTAAATCTATTTTAATACAAAGGTCTAAAATACTATTTACCTTCATGTGACTTATTTTGCCCCATACGCTGTTAATGTTGATTATAGGTCGGAAGTGTTGTATGAGATTTTTCCTGGTCTGGCTCCATGTTGTCAATCTATTCAGAAACAGCAAGCTTTTGGCTTCACCGACGATCTTCACGTCATATATTGCCTTGAATGCAGCGGCTTGTTGATCTTGTGGGGTGGCTGCCAGATGGTTGTCAACGCAGGTGAGGAATTGTGTCAACTCACCAGAAGCTCCTCCAAATTCTTTTATGTGGGCTATGTTTTTGTAAATAGTTGTTGCAGCTTGTGGAGCTTGTTCTGTGTTTGCTCTCTGAGCCCATAGTTGCTGCTGTTGCCTTTGAAGCTCCTGCTGCTGCTGACTAAGCTGCTGCTGTTGTTGTTGGACAGCTGTGAGCGTGTTCAGCGTGGTTACAATATTTTCCAAAATTGAATCCATCTCAACGTTTATTCCTCGGTTGGTGTCGAATTCCTGGGATCTGCTTTTCCGCCCAATTTTGAAAGCACTGATTAATTCACAAATTTATCACAACTTAGACTGATTTAAAGTCTAATCTTTTTTTTTTTTCAAACAATAACTAAATGAACTGATTTTAAGTTCAAGTTTTTTTTTTTTTCAATTGTGACTGATTTGAAGTCTTTTTTTTTTTTTTTTTATGTCTTTTTTTTCACTCGGGTGGTGGTGGGGTTGTGGATGGCAAACAACACATAAACATAAAAAAAAATCGTCGTTGCTACTGATTTTTAGTAGTAACACGGTTCGTTTCGCGACTGCGCCAGTTATATCAAATGAAACACCGGTTGTATTTTAATGTATTTTTATTCACGGTCAAGAAAAGACTGATATCTTAATCGTAAACAATAACCTACTTAGACTCTAAGCAGCAGACACTCAGGTCAATGCATTCAATTTCCTATGGCCTTCGGATACTTAGATTTTCCCATAGGAAAGTAATGCATTGACTGTCTACTGGTTCGGGTTACGAAGCAACACAAATGTTCCGTCGTCAAGTTTGCTGACTTGCATTTGTGTAACTCCCGCGAACACGCATCGCATATAGCTGTCCAATGTCCATGGAAGAAGCACAGCTTTTCTAGATTAGAGCACTACATATCTGAATTTATCCAAGCTTTGCAACTAACTTTCTACTTTCATTTAAACATGCAGTATTGCAAATTTCGTTGTAAAATTCATTGGGGATTTAGTGGATAAAGAGTCGCTTTCGGACATACAAACATAACAATGCACATTAAATTCTGTGCAAAAACTTTATTTTAGGTCTTAAAGTTCTTCGTGCTCTTGCAGAGTTTTACGAGTTCCCAACCCATAATTTTCCATTTTTCAATTTGAAAATCAGTGCACCTACGTTGTCATGCAATTTTCCCTTTAAAAACCAATGAGTTTTCCGAGTTTTTCATCAAGGACTTTCTATATGTTCCATTCGAACACCTATTTTGAAATTTTCAAGTTTTCAATTAGAAAACCAATGCAACTAGAATTACATGCAATTTTCTCTTTGAAAATCAATGAGTTTTCCGAGTTCTTCAGGTGGCGCACACAAGTGGAAGAGGACCTCAACCAACTTGGAGTGCAAAACTGGAGGTAGCTAGCTAGGGACCGAGCTGGCTGGCGGAGACTGTTGATTGAGGCCCAAGTCCACACCGGACTGTAGCGCCACCTTTAAGTAAGTTAGTAAGAACATTTGAACGAAAAATTATAATGCTTCGTTCTCCATGATTCTCAGCATTTGGTGTCTCTTTAAATTTCTGTTTTTAAAAAAGATTGTGGCCTAATTAAAGACTTTTAGAAAAATCAAGTAAAGGTTTCAAATTTCGATCTCCTTAATTTTTTGCGGTCAAATGACATCCGGCAAAAGTAGTGCGGGAAAGCAATCTGCGGTCATTATGCCTTGCGGTCTTTCCGTTTTCGAGATTTTTCTCTATGCAGCGCATTCATAGAGAAAGTTAGAGATTTTACCTCGTCTTCTTCGTCCACACAGCTCCTATACCTGCAAAAGTCATTTGATGCTATACCAAGTCGTATTGCGTGTTATTTTATAAGACAGAGTGTCCTGTGAGGACACTAATATGAGATCTGCTTTGAATTATATATTTTTGGAGCGCTTTCAATTTGATAATTTTGCTGGCTATAATTCACTGTTTGGTTCAGATCGCTACGATTTTTTTTTCTAATCAAAAAATGGGTTTACATGCAAAAACACAATTTTGACTTTGGACCCTAATAACTCTGCTAAATATTGGCTTATAAAAAAAAAATAAAGGCAGATTTGAAAAATTTATTAAATTTTCTACACAAAAACATTTAGAAAAAAAATACTGTTTTTTTCAATCTTTTCTATCACTTTAAATAAAGGTCCAAAATACGCATTTTTCAACTTTTTCATAAAAACTACCGTTATTTTGTGGTTTTCATTGATACAACTAATCTGAGGCTTAATTATTAAAGCTCATAAGATTTCATTGATTTTGATGAAAATTCGTCCGAATTTCACAAAGTCATAATGATAATGAAAAAAATAAAAAAAAAAATAAAAAAAAAAAACAAATTCAAAAGAACAGAAAAATAAGACAAAAAAACAACTTTCCTTAAAATTGAAAAAAAAGTGTTTTGAAAGTTTGATTGATCGAAACAGAGAAACGGTTAATCGTATTGATGTGAAATTTTCACCAAAATCAAGGAAATTTTATGAGCTTTAATAATTAAGCCTCAAATTAGTTGTACCACAAAATAACGGTAGTTTTTATTAAAAAGTTGAAAAATGCGTATTTTAGACCTTTTTTTAAAGTGATAGAAAAGATTGAAAAAAGCAGTCTTTTTATTTTTTCTAAATGTTTTTGTATAGAAAATTTAAAAGTTTTTTCAAATCTGCCTTTATTTTTTTTGTAAGTCAATATTTAGCAGAGTTATTAGGGTCCAAAGTCAAAATTGTGTGTTTGCATGTATACCCATTTTTTTATTAGAAAAAAAATTGTAGCGATCTGAACCAAACAGTGAATTATAGCCAGCAAAATTATCAAATTGAATCTTAGATTGGTTGGATTGAAAAAAAATTTCCGCTCATTTTATGACAACTCAAAGTTTAATTTTTTTTCGATTTTGAAATTGAGTGAACATTTTTTACGCTCAAGCAAAAACGACTAACGGTACTTTCTTAACTAAAAATAATTTGAAAAGAAAAAATGATAACCTTTGAAAAACTTTTTATTTCACTTCAATCCGACTTTTTTCTACTGAGATACAGCCTTATAAAAAACCACTCCATTTTTGAGTTTTTTCAAGTGTTTCTTTAATTGTTTTGACTAGTGTATGTACTTTGGTACATAACAGAAAGAGTTTAGAATAATAGAATGACCCACATTGTTGTTGATCCATTGAGGTGAGGCTTTGAGTCTTATAGCTGTACTCGCAACCACTTGTTTACTGAAAATATAGAGGGATGCCAAATGGAGCAGAGTGTCTAATGCCACTGAAGGGGTGGTTATCACCAAAATCGCATAAGGAATCACTTACTTTTATCCAGGGATGTTAGCAGTTCGTTAACACAGAAGAGGAAATAGAACACCACCTTGCGGAGGGTACTCATTTTTTAGTTGAAGAGATTAATCAATTCGCAGATTGAATTTTCAATTCTAATTAAATTCACCTCAATGTCCAGGAAGGAAGGCGCGACAGCTCTTAAAGAGCCAAGGCCTAAGTAATTAACTCTCATCAACAATTCTCTGGGTGCGTGTGAAGAATTGAGGAGACCTACAATTTAACGCCGATTCCGAACGGCAAAGTTGAGAAGCACTTTTTCATGACAGATTGATACTCTTGGAAGTTTTGTCAGTTCTTCGCAAGAGGCAGTGCCCGTGAAAGATGAAATAAAAGCTATGGGCACGAGTAGGACTCGAACCCACGACGTTCTGCTTAGCAGCCAACGCACCTAACCACTAAGCTACGGGCAGGTATACTTCTTTTACCTTGGGGAATTTTACTGCTTTACCAGATTAAGATTTTGCTTTCATTCCAAATAATACCAGATTGCTCCTAAAATCGATATGAAAAATCTAGGACGCCAGAGCGATATATAGTTCTTAATATTACCGTGTTGCCCGAAAAACCATTCTAGAAAACACTTATGGCAATTAGATGACTGCCTTTAAAAAAAAAAAAACAAAAAACAAAAAAAAAAAATTAAGAACACTAAACTCGAGTAACCGAACCGAGTTAACCCATCACTAAGTTAAACTATTAATCAAATTTCAAGTAAATCAATAATCAGACAAAAAAATAAATAAATAAAGTGCAACCCCTGTAACATATTGGGTTGAAAGACTAGTTCGCTATTTAAGTTAGTTTGAGTTATTAATATCCTCTCCACTTTTTTCCGAAGTCAAGAAAAGCAAATATGTACAGAATTCTGCCTAGTCCGGTCTTGAAACAAAAAACTTCCGACATACATATAGTGAATCTGTAAGCCCTACAATCTCACTGGAATATCTCAATTAATAAATCATACCAAGTCATCAATCATTCATACTCAAACATTGCTTTAACACAAAAAAAATCTCTGCATAATGTCATAATTTTCCGTATTGTCCATTAGTCTTGAACTTGAAAACTGCAGAGAAAACAAGATTCCACTTCAACATAATTCTATTTAGAATTCCCTATTTAAGAATCATCTTTCTGTCGTTTTGCAATTCACAGGCCATCATCGTTTTCATGTCTCATCCTTCATCACAAAAGTTCATAAATGCTCTTTGAAATTGAATTATATTTCTTGCTGTGGAACATTATCCATCGCACTCCAATCAGACGATACAAAAAAACAAAATTCCAAGCGAGAAGGAGCCCTACATCCTTTTCTCATTCCTGATCTTTATTTTCGTTGATTTTTTTTTCTTCCGATGAACAGACAATGGTTCGATTTCCATCATCCAGTGATTACAGACCGAAAATTCATTACTCAAGTGCACCATCATATATGAGAACCAGAACATCGAGACATCCTTTCTCCTGATGGCAGCCCATGGAGTTGCTTTTTTCTTGTGAAGTCTCATCAGTCGTATCAGAACTTCCAAATGGATATACAATCTCGAGGCATGTATAAAAGACCGAAGACCTGTAGAGAATTGGTGACCAGTACTCAAGGAAAACCACATTCACTGAAGCTGGATCTGCACGGTGCGTGGTGGTGTCGGCGGCGATGTTGGTGCTGGTACCAAACCAGTGGTGGTCGGTGGGCATGGTGGACTTCTTCTTTTTCGTTCAACAGATTGTTATTCCCTTTTTGTGCGGTCTTTCATTGATTACAACGACGAAGGCAAGCGACGACGACGATGATTCTCTCAGCTTTTGAACTACATCAAGACAAAAAAAACAAAAACGATGAAATAAATAATTTTCGTTATGCCCATCCGCGAAATGTGTTGCGGCGGCGGCGGATGAATCTTTTTGTTCTTCTCCACATGAATTCCTGGAAGTGACTGACTGCCCAAAACAAAACAAGCCACCACCACCGGAATATTTACAATGAGCAATAAGCAAAAACAAAATCAGAAGCAGCAAGCAAGTCCACAAAATTGCTGTGCTCGCCTGCTCGGTCTATTGGCGAGGAAAGCATCCTTTAGTGCCAAAGCATCTCAATAAATGGACTCTGGCTCTGGGACAACCTATAACAATAAGGAATCATTGGTGTGGCTTCGTTTAGGATAGAGTGTCGGTCGGTCTGATACTCCTCACTTGAACATGCTTCACAGAACAAAAAAAAAACCTCAATGCTCCACCTTAACTCCATAATGTCTGTGAATGGAAGCTTCTCATGCGCCATCATCTTCGTCCGTTGGTGTTCGGTCTTTGTGCGGACCATTAAAGCTGCCCCAGCTTCATGACCATCATATGAAATTTCATTCGGTTGGTTTCGATGAATATATGAAGGTGAATTTGTGCAGCCTTGCTGATGAGATAAGCAAACAAAAAAAGACAACTTCTTTGAAACCATCAGCTGTGTAGGTACATAACATTATTCACGATTTTGTAATCTAATTTTTTTACTTCATTGGCAGCTGGTGAAATTTCGTTTTGGGTTTTGGTGGCTGATTGAAAATAAAACACTATTAACTTACTTGCTGCGCCAGACAGGCCAAGCTTCCTTTTACGTCCTTTTTTTCGTTCGTGCCTTGTTTCACATTCCAAGATCAAGATTCCAGAATCATTCAGGACCAGTTGACCAAGAGAGACGTAGTAGCTGTTGTTGTTGTATTTGCTTTCTTCATTTTGTCCCTTAACTTTATCTTGCGAGTACGCCCTCGCCATCTTTATCATATCTCTCTTTTCAAAACGATCGACAGACGAAACAACAGACAATCGACGACAACGACATGCGTCGAACGTGCTGTAGGGTCTTAAGCTATCGTGTGAATTATTTTGCAAAGCACTCGCTTCAATGATGGAATACAAAATTCCAAGGAGACTCCTTTTTTATCCTTTTGATAAAGCAAACAGCTAAACGGAGGTTTGTCGGACTTATAGAAGTGGCATTTCTTGTTGGTTTAGTTTTTTTAATGTGTAAGTGTGTATTTTTGCTTGCCAAAGAGAAGGTACAGAGGTGGAGGTTAATTTTTCTATTTCTAGGACTTACACGTTTAATGAACCTAGAAATAGAGTCATGAGGTTTTGCGTTGTGTTGCTGTTGAAGAATGCGTCATCGTGTTATGGGGTTTGTCTAGACCGGAATGGTTTTTGTTAGGAAGTACCTTACCTATGAAAAGTATGACAAAAGGTGGTCTGTTGTACAAATATGTCCTTCGGCGGCGGCGGCGCAGAGGAAAAGAAAAACAGGAGTATTTGTCGATTTGTGCGTTCTATTAATGGAACTTTTGTGTGGGAATATTTTGCAACATTTGCAATTGATCTTTTTGAATCCAAATCTTGAAATCACAAAAGCTGCCTGTTCTAGTTCAATGGAGCGCATTTTATTTACTCACATACTTTTTTGTTGATTTAAACCCCCCCCCCCCCCCCCCTAAAAACATCAATTTTCAATATTATTTCTATTCAATTTCAAAATTTTACTCATTATGTTCACTTACTTCACAAAGAAGAAGGTATAATTGAGAAAAATGTTCAAAACGAAAGAGCTGACGCTCGAACCTGTATTTATACCTAGTTTTATTGTGAAAGAGCTTCCAATGTTGCTGGGTTATCTATCTAAGGAACAAGATTTTCCTTATTCCTTTCAAGTTCTATTTTAAATTTTTTTAGCCAAAATAACCACATTTTTCGTCTTTTTTCCGCACTTTTAAAAAATCCATTAAATCATGGAAAGTACAACCTCCTCAAAGGCCATCACCAAAATTCTTATAATTGGACATTTAATACTAAATTTTATAACCTCGCGACAATAATTCATTATAATGACAAAACAGAATTGTCAATGTTGGCAATGAAGGTGATATTAACGTTTATAGAGTCGCGGAAAGTTTTCAAACAATTTTAATTACGACCATCAAGAGTCAAGAAGATTAAATATGGGCGCCCTCTCAGCAACCCCTCCCACAACTTGCCACCCTTTTCCATCAAAACGCAGTTCTTCCTTATGTGTTGGTTAAGGTACGGTGAGGCCGTGTGAAGCAACAAGTCTCGTAATGGCATTCGCTCCATTTTCGATGAAGCTGCATTCCAGAGAAATCCAGACTCTTAAAAAGAAAAAAAAAATTGAAGAAGAAGGCGGTTGGCTAAGAACTTTTTTTTTTGTGTTTTTATTTCTGCATTCTTGTTGCTCCTTTTGTGAATTTATATTTTTAGTTTTATTTATGCAATGATGTTGTTTTTTTTTTTTGGTTGAGATTTTCTGCGTATTCCTACTGTGGTGGGCATTTTTGGAATTTTTATTTTGTGTAATTTGAAGCTGGTGCTTTTTTTTATTATTTTTATTTAACAAGATCTGCGTCTTTATCGTGTTGCTCTTGGTATGGAGTTTTATTTTTTTGACAAAAAGATAAGAGACTGACATGCATGCGGAGTGTGTGAACGTAGTTGCACGTAGAGAATTGATGATGCTGTTTGTCATTATCATTGCCGCCACCACCAATTTATCGATTTATTTACTAAGGAGACCAGGTTATTGTTCCTCTTTGAAGAATTATTGTTCATCTCTCAAATAATTCAAAAGAACATTAGGATGGTCACCATAACACATGATAATGAGGGTATACTCTATTCAATTTCAGCGAAATGATTTGAAGCGAATTGATTCACAAAAAAAGCATTTACGATGACACGTGGAATTATTTCAAGCTCTTTGTGATCGGTCGGCTTTCATTTCGGAAAACCAATTCATGAAAAAGAGAACAGAAAGCAACATAAAACTAAGTGGGATTCAAAATAAAATAATAAAAGGCCCATTTAACATTTAAAATACATTTATTTCTTCGTTCGTTTAGTTTTCACTTCATTTCACATATCAATTCAATTCTTATCTCTGGATTCCTTTTTTTCGGTTTATTGTTTAATTTATTTTTGTTTTTGTTTTTAACATGAAATTTAATTTATTATTATCTAATTCAAATTATCTTAAGGTCTAATCAATTTATACTTTTTACTTGTAAAATTTTTATTGTTTTATTATTATTTTTTGTTTAATCTCATAAAACTATAAAAAAGAACTTTAAAAAAAATTGTTACACGTATTATTTTTTTTGTTTCAATTTCATTAAATATTACAATTCTTATTTAAATTCTAGTTAACATTTTATGTAATCATTTGCTCTTTTAGTCATAAGTGTAATTTGTAATTAGTTTCTTTTCATTTCATTCGACGATTTAATGTTTTGTTTGTTTAATATTTCTTGTGAAAAGATCTTTTTTCGAGTGGGAGACATCTTTTTTTAAAGATCTTTTCTTACAATAATATATCAACTTTTGTTTTCGTGTGTGTTGTTGGTTAAGTTAAAAATTGTAATAATTGTATTTATGGAAAACACATAATTGTCGACTTTTTGTTTATATCCCGCGTTTGCCCTTCTCTTTATTAGTTTTATTTAACAAATGTTTTATATTTTCTTTTTTGTAACAATAAAAAATGGATGTTTGTTTTTTCAAAGGAATGCAACATGTTTTTTGGTTTTGTTTTATTTTAATACATTTATATAAAAAATCATTTTTGATATACAAATCGCCTGCTCACTTAAGATAAATACCTTTTTATTTTTGTTTCTCATGTAGGAATATTGGCTATGTTATTTCTTCTATTTATTTGTTTTAACAATACAAAAAAATAAATATTATTTTTTTATCACAAATAAAATTAAAAACATTAAAAAAAGTTGTATATGAAAATCAAAGCTGTGTATTTCATGTTTTTGGCGGTAAGAAAATAAAATGTTCAACTTTTCTGAGGCCAATTTCATTGCACTACAACGTGCAATTATTGTTGGTTATGCTTTTTTTTTTGTTATATTTAAATATTTTATAAATTAAAAAAAGTAATTTTGGCAAAAATATCAAAAAATCATATGTAAACTATTAACCTGCATTACTTATAAGATTAATCTTTCTATGCAGCGATACCTTTATATAAATAAATAAACAAAAAAAAAAAAATTATGGTTTTGGTTTTAAAAGCGTTTCAATTTTCGTTGAAAAAGTATTTGTTTAAATAAGGAAAAGAGAAGTTTAAAAAATTCGATAGCGTGAGTGTAAAATTTAGCAAGTTAAAAACCAACATGGCAAGACTTTGAACATTTCCGGTCACCTATAATGGCTGCTTTTATGGATTTGAAGATTTGTTAAGGTAATTTAACATTTGAACTCGAAATAAAGTCTAAAAACTTAAAAAAAAAACATGAGAGTAAATCTGAAAATAGTGATAGTGAAATAAAATTGACGTTGGGTTCGAGAGGTACGATGAAACGTATTTTCTA